>OZ014519.1:701971626-702598814 GCA_963966055.1 Lathyrus aphaca | reverse complement strand
GGAAGAATGGTGATGTCTTATGACTAGGGATGATAAAAACGATGTGTAGGAATTAGTTATATTGATGTAGAGGTGTAGGTAATGCGGTAAGGTTGTTTGTAGTAGAGTCCGATGAATAGACGATGATAATTAAGCGCTAACGACTTTGTGATGTTAATTATATGTTGAAGGTTAAATGATGCTTATGTTGAGTTAGAATATAATGATGAAGTGTTAACGTTTATGATACAATAATACTTATATAATGATAATGGTGTATTAATGTTTTATGTATGTTTTTATTGATGTTTTAACATGATATGTTGTGTTTGTTAAGTTGTTGTAATATGTGGCTGTTGTTGTTCTTGTTGAGTTGTGATGATATGTCATTGTTGTTGAATTGTGATAATATGTCGTGGTTGATACATTATTGTAATATGATGTTGTTGTTGTTGTTGTTAAGTCGTTATAGTATGTTATTATTGATAAGTTGTTGTAATATGTGGTTGTTGTTATAATTGTGGTGATATGATATGGTAGTTGGTAGGTGTTGTTGTATGTTGTTGATATACGTTGGTGATGTTGCTAAAAGTTGTTCTTCTAGATGTGGACACATGTTGTGGTAGTTTGTAGGTGTTGTTGTGGGTTATTCATACATGTTATTGATGCGGTTATGTGTTATTGATGATGCTAATGCATGAGATAGTTGTAGTTGTATGTTGTTGATGATGATGCTAATGTATGAAGTCGTTGTTATGATGAGTTGTTTTATGTTGATTGTTATTGTTGTTGCATATTGTTGATGTTATTGCATATTGTCATTGATGGTGCATGACATGTGCATAGTTGTTGATGGCGTGATTGTGTACAATCATAGTGGATGGTGTGGTCATGAAATAGGGATCGTACGAGGGTGTGATCATAAAATAGGGATCATACTGGACCATGAAATAGGGGTCGATGGGTGTGATCATGAAATAGGGATCATACTGGACCATGAAAGAGGGGTCGAGAGTTCCGAAGAAAACTGGATCTTGAAGTAGAGATCGGATTATGGTACCGCATGCATAGAGTCAAGTAGAATCTCATTGCATAAGTTATTGTTGACATGCATGGTGTTGATATGTGTTGTTGTGTGTTTGTTTAGTTGTTGTTGCTGTGAAGTGGTGATCTAATTTTCAATACTTGCTTGATTCTTATTATCTTTCGCTTTTGATGATGTAAGTATCTCACCCCTTCTGTTTGAATGTTACCCTTATGTTGGTAACGTGCAGGTGATCAGGATTAGTAGAGTGGAGGTCGGTGAAGTCGGTGTACTTCACACTTAGATGAGTCGGCTCTGATACGTGCTTTGGGGTGTCGGGTCGATGATATTTCCGTTGTTTACTTATTTTAGAAAAACATCTTGTAAATGAATCTTACTTTATGTTTCTTTCGAGTTTTCCGCTGCAACTTAAAATATTGTGTAAGACGTATCACATTGAGCCATGAGTTTTGTTGATTGTGATACTCAAATTAAAATGAGGATTTTTATTTACTCTGATTTTAAATATAAAACAGGAGATTGCTTAAAGACCCTAAACCCTAAATCGTATTTTGCACTTGCGTGCTTGATAGAAAATTTTCCTTAAGTGGATAGCATGGTCGGTTTCCTCGTGGGATATAACGATCATGCCATCCATGTAAACTTCAAGCATGTCTTCGATTTCTGCTCGAAAGACTTTGTTCATCAATCGTTGGTAGGTCATGCCCACATTTTTTAAGCCGAAGGGCATTACGTCGTAGTAATAGTTGCCCGATTCGGTCATGAAAGGGATGTATTTCTTGTCGGTCACGACCATGGGTATTTGATTATACCCGGAGTAGGCGTCGAGGAACGACAATAGTTTAAAACCTATAGAATTATTGACCAGCTTATCAAGGTTAGGCAAAAGGTAAGCATCTTTCGGGCAAGCCCGGTCGAGATCAATGTAGTCAACGCACATGCGCCATTGTCCATTGCTATTTTTGACTAATACAACATTTGAGAGCCAGGTGGTATACCTGGCCTCAGTTATAAAGTGTGCCTCTAGGAGGTCTTTTACGGCCTGCTCGGCAGCCTCTACCTTTTTTGGGGATTGCTTCCTCCTGCGCTGTGCTACTGCTCGGACAGAGGGATCTATGGTCAGGTGGTGGCATGTCGTTTCTGGATCCAACCCTGACATCTCAGCAGTGCTCCACGCGAATAGTTCAGCGTTCTCCCTGAGGCACGCTTTCAGCTGCTTCCTCGCGAGATCAGGGAGGTCAACTCCGACCTTTACTCCTTTAGTGGGATCTTCTCCTAGTGCAACCAGCTCAAAGTCTCCGTCGGGCACCGAACGAGTAGACGAAGAAAACTTCGCGGTCAATTATGCTTTTTCCTTTTCTTTGATAAACCTGCTTTTTCCTTTTTCCTTTAGACGCAACCTCGAAGCATCTGCGAGAAACTTCGATGTCCCCGTGGAGAGTAGCTACCTACCCTGATAAGGTATAATACTTCATCTTTAGATGCACTTTGGAGGGTAAATCAATGAGCTCGACGAGGGTTGGACGACCTAAGATGCACTGATATAAAGACGGGCAATCAATCACGAGGAAATGCACCTTGATGGCCCTAGTGGTCTCCCATGCTCTGAAGGTTACTATCCAGTCGACATAACCCCAGGGTCTGGAGACTGTTCCATTGAACCCCTGAAGATCTAAACCTACATAGGGTGTCAAATTTGTCTCGTTGAGCTTCAAGGTCGCGAAGAGTTGGGAGTACATGATATCGATGGAGCTTCCCTGGTCGACCAGGATCCTCCGAACGTCAAAGTTGGCCATTTGTGCATGGACGAGCAAGGGGATGCTGGTGTTAGGTGCGCCGCCGAGGAGGTCCTCCTTGTAGAAGGAAATGGGTGCTGATCCTCCACAGGGAGGATTGAGAGTGGAATTTTGGTTGGAGCTGGTGCTGATTAGTTGATCAAAGCGTCGATTTACCGACCCCACTATAACTTTGTTGTGCCCGCCCCTTTAAATTACCATTGTCGTGGGGAAGGACTCCCATGGACTGTAGGCGGAGAAATAAGCAGGACCGGTGTACGGTTCAGGGATGTAGAAATCCTCTGGCCGCGTGATATTGAGGGCAACCTGGAGATTGGCTTCCGTGACTGGAGGGGAAGTTTCTTCAACTTTTTGAGCCTCCTGCACCTCTTTTCGTGGAGCCTCCTTCCCCTTGGTGAACTGCTTTAGATGGCCGTCTCGAATGAGGATTTAGATGTAATCCTTCAGATGGATGCAATCGTTAGTATTGTGCCCATGGGACTTATGAAACCGACAATACTTTGTTTTGTCTGTATTTGGCTTGGTCGACAACTGCTTTAGAAACATGACGTCGGCCTAGAGGAAGTTAGAATTAGCACATTTGGACAGGATTTTCTCCCTCGACGCCGTGAGGGGTGTGTAGTCGTGAAACCTCCTAGATGGGCCTTTATGCTTTCGCGGTTCACGGGAGCGGTCTTCCTTTTGTTTTTCACCTCCCCGACGGGATTTCGAGGGGTCTTCAGGCTTAGATGGCATGGCATTTTCATGAAGCCTTGTATCCCGGGAAATGTTGACTGCCCTTTTCTCCTCATATTGGATGTATGCTTGTGCTTTGAGGAGAAAAGCATCAAGCGTGGCGGGCGTCTCAATGCCCACGACCCTCCTGAAATCGCTATGGGAACGGAGCCCGCGTCCCATAAGATATTTTTTCACGTCGTCCATGGTTGAGACCTGGAAGAATTATGTATTGAATCTCTCAATGTATGCCTACAAGGGATCATCCTTGCCCCGAATGATCACCTCCAAAGAGGCCCCGGTCTTATGATGACATCGCGAAACAGTGAAGTGTTGGGAAAAGGTTCTCCCGAGATGTCTCCAGGATGTGACAGATTCATGAGGAAGGCTTTTATACCAAGCCATAGCTCCCTTCCTCAGAGTCGTAGGAAAAAATGACATTTAATTTCTCCTAGGACGCCACTGTAATTGAGGAGAGCGCCGATGTTCTCGATATGCTCGTCCGGGTCTGTCGTCCCATCGTAGGTCCCCAAGGGTGGAGGCTTCTCGAGCCCTTTCGGTAGCCTTGTGGACATGATCTCATCGGAGAGAGGACTGCGAGGTTCATCCTCATCACTAGAACCATGGGAGGCAGAGTGAGAGCGGTTGTCCCGATGTCGACGAGGGGATCTTGATCGATTTCTTCCGCCCTCAGACGATGGTCGTGTTCCTGCTTGGAGAGTTCTTCTAGTCTTCCTTGTCTCTAGGAACTTGTGTCGTCGAGGGGACGAAAGAGTCTGCTTCTTGATAGACCCAACTGCCTCTGGGTGGTGGTGATTCTTTCTTCGTTCAGGTGACCTGTTGCGGGACCTGCGGGGTCTCCTCGCGAGAGAGGGGGATTTGGTATGTCGCACGACTTCTAGGGCTCCTAGACTTTCGCCTTGGTGTAAAAGTAGAAGTTTGATGTTGTTGGTTGTTTCGACCAGAGCTGCGAGTGTTTGATTGGTCCCCTCAAGAATGGGAATCAAGGGGAAATCGATGGGGGTGATCTCAGGTTGTATGGATGGTTCTGGTGACGGGGAGGCGGTACCTCAGTCCTGGAAATGGTCAGGCTTCCCGAGAGGAGGAATGGTTCCATCGCTCTCCCGTTGTTTAACGGGGATGTTGACGATGATCCGGGCATCGAGAGAGTCGCCGCGGTGAGCCATTGTGTGAGTTAAACGGTGATGTTTTGATTTTCACGATATATGGATGAGAAAACGGGGTAACACGAGTTTACCACAGACGGCGCCATTCATTGTACTTGTGATCAGAATCTACAATGATTGCGGACGCTGACGTGGATGTTGAAGTCTTTGCTCGGTCGTCGAGGAGAGTTGGGGGTGTACCTGCAAAGTACTCTGATTCCAAAGTAAGAGCGGACAAAAGAGTTGCAAGTACGAGTAAAAGTATTGAGGGAGTGAATATTCGATACCTGACCCTCTCATGTGCGAGGGTTTATAAAGAGCCCTCAGTGCTTGACTATTGGTCCCTATTTAGGTCTGGATCGTGGATCCCCCGAAAATAGGTAACTGTCAGAAACTAGCCGTTGGGACGAGCATACCTTATCGGATGAGATGCGTGTCAAGCATGTGTTATCCGAGCAGGAGTTATCTTCGGCTGATTCTGAGTGACTCCTGCAGGCGTCAGGTAGAAGTTTAGGAAGGGCAGAGAATCCGACCACGGGTAACCGTAATCGACAAGTCCTCCTCAGCTGAGGGGCATAAAGCCAATGAGTCCCTCTGACATTTGAGCTATTGGACCATCCTATGTACAGGAGTAAATTGGACCATGCCTAGTCATTGGATGAGTTCAGAACATCATGTTTTAACAAAAAAAAAAAAAAAATTCAATTGAGAAGTGTTATGAATAATCTCTATAATACTCTAAATCTCATTGCTTTATACAGTACATTATCTAATTTCAAAATGTAGATTTGCATAGGTTTCAATCAAAAGATAGTGAAAGTTAAAAAGAAAATATTCTTAAATCTTACAATTATATGATATAGTTGGAAAATTATTTGTAATAATTAATCATCTTAACTCGAAAGGAGCAAAGCCACACTTGAACTATTTTCCGTTTTGGAGTCTGTTTTGTGGGACCACACTCTCACACCTAACCACACCTGACAGTTCCCGCAGTAGTAACAAACTCTCAACGTTTCCCTCCTCTTCTCCCTTCTTCCCCGTTCATTCATTTTTCTCTTCATTCTCCTAAACACCAACGAAATTCCTGAATCTTCTTCTCTCTTCATCTTCCATTTTTCTCTTCTATCATTATTACTGTAACCATCTCAACTTTACTATCTTTCTTCATTCTCTTTATCTCTTTACTTCTCATGCTTGTTGTATATTTCTCTTTCACATTTATGCTTTGTCAACAAAAAATCAGCATCATGCAATGTTGGAACTTAGAGCTGTTAAATATATAGATTTATATTTGGTGGAACTTTTACCCTGTTATTCTGCCATTGTTCTTAGGGTTTATACTTTAATTTTGCTTCTGGAAATGTAATAATGTGTTACTTGATGATTGAGTTTGACCTAGAAATTTTATATATGAAGTTTGTTGTTTATTTATTTATTATATAATTTCGGTTTTTTTTTTCAGGATTTCATACGGTGTTTGTAATTGCTGAGCCTTTCCGGTTTTTATAATTGAACGATGGATTTTGAGGCTTGTGTTAAGCCGACATTGAACGATTTTAAATGTCTCACTTCTGATGTGAGGGAACCTGTTTTCTGTGATGATGACTTTGAATCGGAAGATGATGATGATGATGTTCTTTTGTCAACAAGGATTCACCGGATTGCGAGTTTGGGAAAAGGTAGTAATAAACGTGATGTGTCTGTTAAAAGGCTATTAGATGATAGGGATTCCTTGCATATTAAAGTTAAGAAATCAAAGGTGTCAACATATGATGATCACGATAAAATTGTAAGGCCGGTAAAATCATCTGATAAGTCATTTTCTTCGCTGAAGAGAGACATTGCATTGTTAGAAATATTATTTGAGGAAGGTAAAAGGAAGACGCAAGTAGAAGAGAAGAGATTGCAGTCCATAAAGAGAGAGATTGAGGAGTGCTGCAAAGAGCTTGAAAGTAAGAAAAAGAAAGTTACGTGCGTTAAAGAAGCTCACAGCAAAATGCAGGGGAAAATTGAAGAATGTATCAAGGATTTTGTGGTGAAGGAAGGACACCTCTATTTGATAGAGGACTTGATTGGAGAGCGCACACAAGAGCTCAAGACGAAAGAGATAGAACTTAATCAAGTCAAGGGTAACATTTCAAAAGAAATAGAACTTCGTAAAGTCATTGGAAGAATTGACAAGGAGCATGGAAGGAAGGAAGGGGAACTCAAGGCTCTTTCTCAAAAAATTACTGAATGTAGTTTGGAACTTAAAGCTAAAGAGAAGGACCTTCATGAAATGAACAAATTAATTGGCGGACAAACAGAAAAATTCGAGTCTGAAAAGAAGAAGTTACTACAGGTAATGTCAATAATGAAGGATGATCATGCTCAAATGAAGCAATTTGAGTCAATGAAGATGAAATTTGAATGTCAGATTAAGGAACTGGAGTCAAAAGAGAAGCAGTATGAAGGACGGATGGAGGAACTTAAGTCAATGGAAAAGCGTATTGGAGGACGAGTTATGGATTTGGAATCAAGAGAAAAGCAGCTTGAAGGACATATGAAGGAGTTTGAATCAAAACAGAAGCAAGTTGAAGAACGGGCAATGGAGCTAGAGTCAAAAGAGATGCAACATGAAGGTCGGGAGAAGGAGTTTGAATCGAAAGAGGAGAAATTTAAAGGCCAAGTGAAGGAGCTGGAATTTAAAACGGATCACTTTGAAAGCCAAATGAAGGTGTTAAAGTCAATAGATAACCAACTTGTAGGCCGAGTGACGGAGTTTGAAACAAAAGAAAGGAAATTTGAATGTCAAATGAAAGAGTTGATATCGAAACAGAAGCATTTGGAAAGCCGTTTAAAGGAGCTTGAGTCGAATGAGAAGCAGCTTGAAAGCCGAATCAAGGAGCATGACTCAAAAGAAAGAGAGTTTGAAGTCTGTGTGAAGGAGATGGAATCTAAAAAGAACCACTTTGAAAGACAAGTGAAGGATTTTGAGGTTAAAGAGGATCAGCTTGTAGGGCGAGTGAAGGCATTTGAATCAAAAGAGAGGGAGTTTGAAGGCAACCTGAACGAGCTAGCGAAGGAACTGATATTTAAACTGAAGCATTGTGAAAGCCGAATGACAGATCTTGATTCCAAAGCGAGGCAACATGAAGGCCGAGTGAAGGAACATGAATCAAAAGCGAGAGAATTTGAAGGCCATGTGAAGGAGCTTGAATCTAGTAAGAAGCATTTCAAAATCCAAGTGGAGCAGGTCCGATCAAAAGTGAAACAAATGACAAAACGAGTTAAGGAACTTGAGTCTAAAGAGAGGCTGTTTGATGGCCGATGGAAGGAGTTTAAATCACAAGAGGATGAATTTGAAGGCCGGGTGAAGAAGTTTGAATCAAAAGAGGATGAATTTGAAGGCCGGGTGAAGAAGTTTGAATTAAAAGAGGATGGATTTGAAGGCCGGGTGAAGGAGTTTGAATCACAAAAGAAGCATTTCATGAGTCAAGTCATGGAGCTTGAATCAAAAGAAGATCAATTTGACAGAAAAATGAAGGAGTTTCAATCAAAAGTGGAGGAACTTGAAGGCCGAGTGAAGGACATTAAATCAAAAGAGGAGGAACTTGAAGACCAAGTGAAGGACATTAAATTAAAGGAGGAGGAATTTGAAGGCCGGGTGAAGGAGTTGGAATCACAAAAGAAGCATTTTATGAGTCAAGTGATGGAGCTCGAATCAAAAGAAGATCAATTTGACAGAAAAATGAAGGAGTTTCAATCAAAAGAGGAGGAACTTGAAGGCCGAGTGAAGGACATTAAATCAAAAGAGGAGGAACTTGAAGGCCGAGTGAAGGACATTAAATCAAAAGAGGAGGAACTTGAAGGCCAAGTGAAGCACATTAAATTAAAGGAGGAACTTGAAGGTCGAGTTAAGGAGTTCGAATCAGAAAAGAAGCAGTTTGAAAGCCTAGTTAAAAACTTCAAATCAAAAGAGAAGCAATTTGAAAGATTGTGTAACAAGCCAATGGTCAAGTCAAAAGCGAAGCAGTTTGGAGGACAGGCCAGTGATTTTGAGGCAAAGCTGAATAAAATTGATAGACAACCAAAGAAGCATGAGTTGACAAAGAAACAATATAAAGTATTAACAAAACATATTGTTGAGGAAAAAGATTCGGGTAAATGTTCTTATTCACCTAGTTTAGTGAAAGAATTTCATTATTGATGTTCCTGTTAATGATGATAATTCTTTGTTATAACCTGATCGACATAATTCATTAAACATATTTTTAATCATGTTATTGTTGTGCCTTTAAAAAAATCATGTTAATGTTGTATGTCTTAGTCCAGTTGAAAAGGTTCTCCAGTTTTCATATCACACCCACTAATTTGGGTTATATCTTTCACCTTTGTACAATTTATAAGTCACTAAAGTGTAAAAAACTCCTACGTTTTTCATCCATGACTAAGGTTTAATCAAAATATTATAGTACTGCTAATGAAGGATTAATGTAATTTCAATTTTCAAGTATCTTGCAAATAGTTTAGGTTCAATATCCTAACAAACATCGAGAGGCACTTAATAGTCCTATTAGTGCAACTATTTCTAGTCTTGTTTATTAATCAATCTAACACTATATATGGTGATTCGGTTTAGGTTCTATATTAACATTGATTGCAACTGTTAGTAAAATGCTTTCCTCTGTCACCCATACATTTCAAACTAGGAAATGTTTTGCATTTTTTCGTACTATATTGTTTTTTACTGATGCCTCTATCAATATGAGTGAGCTTAAATATCGCCCATACATTTCAAACTAGGAAATGTTTTACATTTTTTCGTACTATATTGATTTTTACTGATGCCTCTATCAGTACGAGTGAGCTTAAATATCTGGATCTGCTATATAAATATGCAGTTACATCTTACATTGATTCTCAATTAAGTGCTACCATTGATGGAACAAGATTGCAGTTGGACACAAGTGAGAAAACTGATGGGGTTGAGTCGCTTTGCAGTGGTATTTTAGTTAATCTGCTAGAATCATCGGATCCAGCAAAACTTGTTTTGGATATTATACTGAACGCCGCTATTCCATTTTGCAATAAGAAAGGACACAATGCTGTGATTATTAATGATAGCCATATCAATCTGCTAGAACGACTGATGAGAATCTCACCAGATATTAAACCCCGTGTAAGAGAAGAAGCATTGAAGCGGGCACTTGATTTGAAAGCTAACATGAAAGAAAATACTGAAAATTCTTTGGGCGTTCTTGGTTTTCTACTGCTTTTGTCAATTTATGGATTGGCTACTTCTTTTATCGAAGATGAAATTTTGGAGCTTTTTTCATTTGTTGCTCATCACAAGATTGCTGTGGAGCTGTTTAGGACCCTGGGCTTTGCAAATAAAGATTCTGGTATGCTGATTTATGTATATGCTTTTGATATTTTACTTATCAAATCATATGTGCTTATATCTATTGTTACTTTCCCCGCCATTCCTTTTTGCAGAACTCTAAGATAGGGCCATTTTTTACTCACTTAATCAATTATGGTGGATGTAGTTTTACAAAACCATAAGAGAGAAACTATTAGGAAAGATCTTGAGATTAATAAGTTGGATAGAAACATGGTTTTTGATAGAACATTATGGCATAGTTTGATCTATGTAGTCGACCCCACTTAGTGGGATAAGGCTTGATTGTTGTTTGTAGTTTTGCAAAATTTGTGTTTTAAATTCAAATTATATTGCAAGTGACAGAAAAACAAATATTATGGTTATTGTATGAACTAGGAAATCTAAATTTGCCAAATGACCTAAAATCTATCTTTCTTTTTATGTATTTGTTATAGTAAGTTTGGATGATGTGAAATTTGTCGCACCTTGCAGATTTTGTTGAAAGTCTTATCAAGAAGAAGGAATTTGTTGGAGCTGTTAGGTTCAGTTGTGAATATAACTTGGCTGACAAGAAACAACTAGTTGATCTCTTGCAAGAACACGTCCGGAATGCCAAACAGATATGTGAGACCAGTTGCCAGAACAGCAACTCCATTGAAATCAAGGTTCTTTTAGTTTTCTTATTTAAATTATTATATTTTATGAAACATTCCATTTTCATACATACCAATGCATGATAACTATGAACTTGAACTCAGGATAAGGCAAGAGATCGAGAAATTGCTAGTCTGGTAAGTGTTCTACAGTGCATTTCTGATCACGGCCTAGAACCCAAGGTTCTGTTTAACAAGGAGATTAAATATCGCATTCTTGAGCTAAAAGGATATCAAGGCAATTAGTTTTCTACTGGAACAACATAATGCAAGAATGTAGTAATAGTTTGTTGATACTATTCATGCTAAATATAAAAAGCTTAGTTATATCACTATTTGTAAAGCTGTAAATCTTTATACGCTAAAAGATCTTTGTAACGAAACTTTGTTTCATTTATTCAATATCTTTTGCTTTGGTACTTCACCATCAGAAGGACAAACTCCTTCTATAAATCCTAAGCCTTCCATAAAGACAAAAATCCTCATCTTTAAACCCTCTTCCTCTAGAGAGAGATCACAAGATTTGAAAACATACGTGCTTGGAACCTCTAAAAAGTGATTGTTCCTCCAATACATGGGAAACTTGTACATGCATTTCAAAGTCACTGAAACATTTCAGGGAGAAGACGAGATATACCATGGAGGTTAGTCTATATTATTTGAGGGACCCTTCGAAAGAACACATAAACTCTCATGGGCCTTTCATGTCCATATAAACTTCAAACATCTTTTTCACTTGTACGAAGGAAAGTAATCCATGATCCCTCTCCGTTGTGGCCGATATCTATAGTAATAGGTTGAAAAGGTGAAAGAAATTTTTTAAGATGGGGATACCATTCCTATATTCACACCAGTACTAGATGACCTTAAAATTAGCCTGACTCATTAGGTGTAATTGTGAAAGGGAGATATCTTCTAATGATTCATAACCCAACTCCAAACTCATTGAATGTGATTCGGAACCCCATTTTAGAGGACACTCATTCATAATGGGGAAACTTACACCCATCAAAGAGATAAAATCTCTTACTAGGGTTCATATGGGAAACTACCTAGTCATAAGATTGACTAACATCTTGATACACATTCTCTATAACATACATCACTAAATACTGACGCATGAGTATCGGTATGTGTCATCAGGAAGCTCGAGATCTCGTTGTCCTCTTAATGCAATTTCCTCCTCATTGTTAACAAGCAAAAAAAAATACGACCATGAGTACGAGAATGTGATTGAGAATCAATCCACCATCTAACCTTATTATCACTCAATTCACGACCATGTTGTCTTTTAAAGGATTTAATGTAAACATGAGCCTTATAGTCATCTTTGTACACCTCTATAGTCTTTGGGTTTGGCACAGGAAGCTCGGTGAAGGCAAAGGCACAACTAACCTCTCTGACATCAATCCTAAAAGGAGCAATTTCCTCCTATTAGCTTACATTCATTTAAAGGTTTTTTTGTGTCTTAGAAACCTTCCAACTCTTCAGAAACCTCACTTGAAACTCCCACAACATCATAAATATCACTAATCTCTATAAATTCTATGAAAGGATACCACAAAATTAAATGAGACAACTCCAATATTTTTGGGTTTATTATCTTGGTTTGATATGATGTGTCACTTATCTCATCACCACTCAAGAAGTCTACGAAGTGAATGGTGAAGGAAAACAATTGAAAGGATATGGCAAGAGAATGTTACCTTGAGAAATATGCAGAGTTCGAGTGGAGAAAAAAGGACATAACTATTAAAACCCAAAAATATTACACAAACTAAGATGAAGATTGAAAGAAATGAGAATATCACTTAGCATAAGTTACAAAAAGGATTAGAGAAATGAAACTTTGGTGCGAGAGGAGCGAAAAGAGCAAATGATGACATTCTACCTATTTTATAGGTAGCCAGAGAGCATAGATCTATAACCAGAGAATAAGAGAACACCAAGAGACGCGATCAACAACTCAAGATTAACCTTGTTCCATAATATAACTTGAGTGCACTTAGCACTCATGTGCTATCGTGGTGTTTTCATCCCCTACTATAGAAGCCTAGGGCCACTGGAGAATTTTGCAAATAAAATGTTTTGATTACGAGACATGCAATTAATGCACCTATTTCCGAGGATACCTGCTCCCATTTAGCACATTACTGATCTCTTTCACGACTCGTGGACTACCAGCAGGTTTTGGAATGACAAAGAAAGACATTATAGAAGTCGTCACAATGCTTACGTTACAATCCTAACTTCATGTCGACCATATATTACACACCATTATATACACAATATCATTCATTCTTATATATTACATTTCGCTCATTTTATTGACTTAGAAGTTGAAATGCTAACCTTATAAATACACTTTATTTTTCGTCAACCGAAAATTATTATCAATGTACCAAAGAACTTCTACTGAGACATCTATCAACACATCACCAAAATTTCGGTTCCACACGAGAATATTTATTATCAATTTATCATAGTTACAAAATTTGAAGATATTGAATTATTTATAATTGAAAAAAATAATTAATATCATCTTTAAAAAATTGAAAGGGAGGATAATCCCTCAATTCAACTTCGTCAGCGAGTTATTGGCCGTTTTGGAGTCTGTTACGTGGACCCCACTCACAAACACAGCCACTCCTCACTCCAACCAGAAGTAGTAACAAACTCTTAACATTTTTCCCTCTCTTTTTTCTCCTTTCTCATTCAATCATTTTTTTTTTGTCTTTATTCTCACTTCACTCTCCAAATTCAAATGAAACCCTAGAAACTTGTTCTCTCTTCATCTTCATCTTCATCTTCCATTTTTCTCTTCTATCATTATCTTTGTAAGCATTTCAACTTTACTCTCTTTTCTTCATTTCGTTTACTTTTCATGCGTTTTGTATATTTATCTTTCACATGTATATATGTTCATGATTTGTCAAGAAAAAAATCAACTTCGTGAAAATTAGGGCTATTAATTGTGTAGATTTACATGTGTTGAAGCGTTTACCCTGTTTGTTATGCCATTGTCATTACTGTTTATAGTTCACCTTTGCTTCTGGAACTGTAATAATCTATTACTTCATGATTCAGTTTGACCTGGAAATTTTTTGTATGAATTTTGTTGTTTATTTATTTATTTTATAGTTTCGTTTTTTTTTTTCATATAGTGTTTATAATTGAACGATGGATTTTGAGGCTTCTGTTAAACCAAAATTTTGTGATGACTTTGAATCGGAAGATGATAATGATGTTCTTTTGCCGCCAAGGATTTCCCAGATTGTGAGTTTGGGAACATGTAGTAATAAACTTGATGTGTCTGTTAAAAGGCTATTTGATAATAAGGAATGTGGAAGGAAGGAAGAGGAACTCAAGGCTCTTTCTGAAAAAATTGCTGAATGTACTTTGGAACTTAAGGCTAAAGAGAAGGAGCTTGATGGAATGGACAAATTAATTGGCGGGCAAGCAGAAGAATTAGAGTCCGAAAGGAAAAAGTTAGAGGCCAAAGAAAGGGAAATTGAATGCCAAATGATAGGGTTGGTATCGAAACAGAAGCATTTGGAAAGGCGATTGGAGGAGCTTGAGTCAAATGAGAAGCATTTTGAAATCCGATTCAAGGAGCATGAATCAAAAGAAAGAGAGTTTGTAGGCCAAGTGAAGGAGATGGAAACTATAAAGAAGCACTTTGAAAGACGGGTCAATAAGTTAGAGTCAAAAGAGAACATACTTGTAGGGAAGGTGAAGGAGTTTGAATCCAAAAAGAAAGAATTTGAATTACCCCTGAAGGAGTTGGTAAAGAAACTGGAATCAAAACATAAGCATTTCAATGACGAGATGAAGGTGCTTGAGTCTATGGAACAACTTGAAGGCAAAGTAAAGGAACTTGAATCAAAAAAGAGAGAACTTGAAGACCATGTGAAGGACATTAAATCAAAAGAGGAGGACCTTGAAGGTCGAGTGAAGGACATTAAATTAAAGGAGGAGGAACTTGATGGTCGAGTTAAGGAGTTCGAATCAAATAAGAAGCATTTTGAATGCCAATTTCAAAAATTCAAATCAAAAGAGAAGCAATTTGATGGATTGTGGAAAGAACTTGAATTAAGAGAGAATAAGTTCAAAGTAAAGGTTAAGGAGCTCAGTTTAAAAGAGAAGCAGTTTGACGGACAAGTCAATGATCTTGAGTCGAAGGCGAATAAAATTGATAGACAGCTAAAAGAGACTGATTTGACAGAGAAACAATATGAAGTATTAACGAAACATATTGTTGAGAAACAAGATTCAGGTAAATGTTCTTATTCACCTAGTTTAGCGAAATAATTTCCTTAATGTTGTTCCTCTTAACGATGATGATGTTTTCTATAACCTGATCTATGTAATTCATTAAACGCATTTTTAAGCATGTTAATGTTGTATGTCTTAGTCTAGTTGAAAAGCTTCTCCAGTTATCATATCACACCCAGTAATTTGGGTTATATCTTTCACCCTTGTACATTTTATAAATCACTAAAGGTGCAAAAAACTCTTGCGTTTTTCATCCATGACTAAGGTTTAATCATAATATTATGGTACTGCTAATGAAGGATTAATGTAATTTCAGTTTTCAAGTATCTTGCAAATAGTGTAGGTTCAATATCCTGACAAACGTCGAGGGGCACTTAATAGTCCTATTAGTGTAACTATTTCTAGTCTTGTTTATTAATCAAGCTAACACTATATACGGTGATTCGGTTAAGGTTCTATATTGACATTGATTGCAACTGTTAGCATAGTGCTTTCCTCTGTCACCCATACATTTCAATCTAGGAGATGTTTTACATTTTTTCGTAGTATATTGTTTTTTTACTGATGCCTCTATCTATATGAGTGAGCTTAAATATCATGATCTGCTATATAAATATGCATTTACATCATATATGGATTATAGATTAAGTGCTACCATTGATGGAACAGGATTGCAGTTGAACACAAGTGAGAAAACTGATGGGGTTGAGTCGCTTTGCCGTGGTGTTTTAGTTAATCTGCTAGAATCATCGGATCCAGCAAAACATGTTTTGGATATTATACTGAACGCCACTATTCCACTTTGTGATAAGAAAGGACTCAATGCTGTGGTTATTAATGATAGCCACATCAATCTGCTAGAACGACTGATGAGAATCTCACCAGATATTAAACCCTGTGTAAGAAAAGAAGCATTGAAGCTGGCACTTGATTTGAAAGCTAACATGAAAGAAAATACTGAAAATTCTTCGGGGGTTCTTGGTTTTCTACTGCTTTTGTCAATTTATGGGTTGGTTACTTCTTTTATCGAAGATGATATTTTGGAGCTTTTTGCATTTGTTGCTCATCACAAGATAGCTGTGGAGCTGTTTAGGACCCTGGGCTTTGCAAATAAAGTTTCTGGTATGCTGATTTATGTATATGCTTTTGATATTTTACTTATCAAATCAAATGCGCTTTTATAATTGTTACTTTCCCCACCATTCCTTTTTGCAATCAAACCATACGTAATCAGTTATGGTAGATGTAGTGTTGCAAAACCATAAGAGAAACTATTAGGAAAGATCTTGAGATTAATAAGTTGGATAGAAACATGGTTTTTGATAGAATATTATGGCATATTTTGTTGGAGCTGTTAGATTCAGTTGTGAAATTTGTTGCACCTTGCAGATTTTGTTGAAAATCTTACCAAGAAGAAGGAATTTGTTGGAGCTGTTAGATTCAGTTGTGAATATAACTTGGGTGACAAGAAACAACTAGTTGATCTCTTGCAAGAACATGTCCGGAATGCAAAACAAATATGCGAGACCAGTTGCAATAGCAGCAACTCCAATGAAATCAAGGTTCTTTCATTTTTCTTATTTAAATTATAATATTTTATGAAACGTTCCATTTTCTACATACCACTGCATGATAACAATGAACTTCAACTCAGCAGGATAAGGCGAGAGATCGAGAAATTGCTAGTCTGGGAAGTGTTCTACAGTGCATTTCAGATCACAGCCTAGAAACTAAGGTTCTGTTTAGCAAGGAGATCAAATATCGCATTCTTGAGCTAAAAGGATATCAAGGCAATTAGTTTTCTATTGGAACAACTTAATGCAAGAATGTAGTAATAGTTTGTTAATTATATCACTATTTGTAAAGCTGTAAATCTTTATATGCTAAAAGATCTTTGCAATGAAACTCTTTTTTATTCGGTTTTTTAGCATGTATTTGAGTCGAATATGAGAATACATTCACTCTAATTATGATGATTTTGGGTTACCTTTTCAAATTGACGCAGTGAGGTGGTATATTGTGGGGAATGGAGATGAGATTGGTTTGTGATCTTCTGTGTCTGGAATTAAATTGAGTTTAAAAGAAAATATTTTGATGATAGAGTTGTAAAAAGTTTGTGCTATGCAGATACAGGATTCGTTCTCTGACTTTCACCCTTCCTGCTCTCAATGTATTAAATAAAGTATTTACCGTTTTTCTTCATTACGACATTTGCATTCGCTATATATAGTAGTATAATCTCTTGTCTATTAAAAAAAATAGAAAATTGTTCCTTTAAATCAACTCTATTGGTAGTTATGCATGATTTGGAGAGCACAAACAAGAGCTCAAGATGAAAGAGACGGAACTTCATCAAGCTAAGGAAATTATTTTAAAAGAAGATGAAATTTATGGATTGGTTACTTCTTTTATTGAGATGAAATTTTGTAGCTTTTTGCATTTGTTGCTCATCACAAGATAGCTTTGGAGCCGTTTAGAACCCTGGGCTTTGCAAATAAAGTTTCTGGTATGCTGATTGAGAAATGATATTCCTAGAATAAAACATTCACTGCACCGTATTTTACTGTTCATCAATACGGTGAACAGTAAAATATTATAATAATAAAATAATTTTTATTTTGAAATATAAAAATTAATTTGTTTTTTTATATTTGGGTATTTATTAACCAATTTCATATCTTCACTAAAACTTTTTATATTATATTAACCAACTTTGCTTTATTATTAAAATTGTTTTTATATTTGTATATTTATTAACCAACTTCATAACTTTATTAACCAATTTTTTAAATTGTATTAATCAATTTGTTTTACTAGTAAAAGTTATTTTTCATGAACTATTCACGGGGGCACTGACACGAGTATTGTTCATATACATATTACTATTCATACGATACTATTCACATACGATACTACTATTCACTGTTCTCATGAACAGTGTATACGATGTAGGTGTAAGGATAGTGAAAGTGAAAACATAACATTGTTGATTGCTAATGTAAGAATGTAGTATTGGTTGGTTGGGATACACACTATTCATGTTACATATTACTGAAGTTTTAATGTTTAAAAGCTTATGTGAAAATGTAAATCTTTATACACTAAAAGATCTTTGTAATGAAACACTATAAGCACACATTAGTGATGATTTTGGGGTTACCTTTCCAAATTGTCTCAATGAGGTTTTTTTTATATTGTGGGAAAAGGGGATGGGATTGATTTGTGGTGATCTTATTTTGTGTGTGGAATTGAGTTGATTTTAAAAAATTAAGTTAAGTGATTGTATGTAGATATCATCTACACTTTTTTACCAATCCATAAATATACATCTATTCTCTCAATTTTTGAAATTTAAATTTGATTTTTTTCTCTTTCTTTCTTAAGTTTTATTTCGTATTTGAAATCCACTAATAATATTTAATAAAAGAAAAATTGTATAATTATTATTCATTTTACAATTAAATAAATCATTTTAAATTTTGTATTTGTACACATCAAATAACATTTTTATTTTACGGGTTATTATCACATCAATTTTTTTTGTCTTTCTTCATATCACAAGTCTTTTATTTTTCTTTTTGCATCATTATTTAATACAATTGAAATTGTTTAATTATTTTCTATTTTACAATTAAATAACTAATTTCAATTTTACATCTGAATATAAATATGTTTTATATTATTCATGCGGGAGCACGTGTATCTTATCAATGTGTTAAAAGAAGTCATAGTCTCATGTCTACACTTCAAAAACTTATTACATTAACTTACATTTTTACCCTTTCACTCAATTTAAATTACTATTACTATCTACACTCCAAAAACTTATTGCATTAACTTACATTTTTACCCTTTCACTCAATTTAAATCACACTAACAATTGGATAAAATAGTAATCAACAAATATTCTATTTTTTTCTAAGCTAGTAATATATCTGTGCTCCCGCACGGGTGAATTTATTCAATATAGTCTCGCATATGTTTAAATATCGAGCTATATAGTTTTGCTGAAAATATGATACATATCATGTTCAATAAATGCAAAATACTACATAATTGCGATAAACCAATCAGAAAATCATGGCCATAGCTGATAGTATTTCGAAGCAGGTAGAAAAATGTTTTCGTCTTAATGGCTAACTAACTACTACAAAATGAATCAGTTTGCAAAATGCACCATGGCACGTATCATCTTCATGGCTAACTAACAACTACGATTGCAATAAATCAGTCAGTAAATCATGTCCATATCTAGTAGTATTTTAAAACAGGTAGCAAAATGTTTATGTCTTAATGGCTAACTAGCTAACTACTACAAATTAAATGAATCAATTTGCAAAAGGAATCATGACACATATCATGTTCATGACTAACTAACAACTATATTTGCACATGAATCAGGTAGCAAAATGTGACTGTCTTAATGTTCCTAATAACACTGTGTATGTTTTAATGTGCCTAACAATGAAAGTTGTAATAACAATGGCATTTATGATAATCAAACACAAAAATCATAGAATCTATGTTCAAGCAGCAATGAATGATGTCAAAATATTATAAATATAAATTCTATAGTTCAATCTTGCATTTAAACTAAAAATTCTATGTTCACACGGTAATTACTCGTGTAAATGCAACATCATAAATGCTTATGGTGTCATTAATAGGAACACAGAATGTTTTTATTGTAAAGTATCCGATGTTTTGTGTTTTTGTTTGTCTGGTAGTAATAGGATGTATTCGCGAATTCAAATTCTATCATGAAACTTTGTTACCTATAAGTGTAATTCTAATTTGCAATTCCATGAGGACCATTTTGTAAATAATAAAAGTTAATAATAGGCTAAACATATATTATTTTAAATTGGTGTGAATCATTAGATATCAACTCTCACAATTTTAAAAATAGTTACTCAGTACTATTTTGTTTTAGTTGCGGTATTGTTAATATAAATGGTATTGGCAAAAAAAAGTAACTTTTGGTTTGTCAATAGGCAATTTCAAAGTTTGTTTCCAATGGTAGACATATTTCTAGTATTGATGGTGATAGAGCCCTTTAGAATTGGATTAATAATGTTTTTTTATAAAAACTATCATTAGGTTAGGAAAAATGGTGTATATATATATATAAAGCTAGAGCAGGTAAAGTTGAACATGTTTGTCTACCAAAATAGTAGGAGTATCGTGCAAAACCAATGGATGTATCAAAGATACCAAAACAATATTTAATGTTGAGTTGACTTTGCAAGCAAAAGCGAAGAATGGTTGTACTATAAATTCACATTTCTACACTTTAACCAAGACACACTAATCCAAGCAGGCATGAAATCTGGTTTTTCCCCTCAAAATTTGTCTGGAAACTAATATAATAATGCCTAGAGTTTTAATGTGTCATTGATGCTGTAAATATTTATGGTAATAGATAGTAGCATCATAAATTATAGCTTGTTATCAGTTCCTATATGTATGTAAGAGAGAGGTAAAATGTATTTATAAATGAATTTTACTAAGGATAAAAAACTTCATTGCCTAAGCTTACATGCGTTTGTTTTCTAGGCTATTATTTATCAAAAAGTGTATAGTATTATTTATCAGCTATAAGGTTTAATACCTAGGTTATTACCATGGTTTAAAAGTTATCAAAATGTTTTTTCCAAGTAAATTTCGATAACTAATAAGGAATTGTAGCGGTAAAATCATGAGTGTAAGCTATTAGTTAACTTAACTCAAAGAAAACAGAGTCGCCATTGCGCTTTTATTTTATTCCAAGAGGAAAAGGAAAAAGGGCGAATAAATCCTAATGAATCTAAAAGCAAAAAGCTAAAGAAACACAACAGAGAAACATGTAAGGGAATAGGTTACACAATGAGAAGGTTTTACGCACCCAAAATGTCTGTGGTACTCCACGGGAGCCCTTTGAAAAATTTACTGCTTTTGGTTTGAAAAAAGGTTTGTTAAATGGGAGTGGAGGGATGAGAAAAGAATTATTTTTATATTTTTGTGTTTGGAGAGACTTACCACCTCATGCCTACTTACCCACAAAGTGAAATGCACGATCAAAACCCCGTAATTCGTGATACAAATAGTGAAAAGGGTGGGTTATGATTAATTTTATTAAGTGAAGAGAAATCGTCATATTCAAGTGGGTGGCCAAACAAACTACCATGAGAATGAAGGCATGTACTCTCATACATCATTACGGGGAGGGCGCCAACTCAGATAAAATCAACGATTATGCCACTAAACCCCCACGAATGACAAGTGACTCAATTACATCAAACTACAACCATGGAGATTGAGAGACTTTCACCCGACTAAAGAATATGACTCATAATTGGCACTCTTTTAAAAAAAATACACAAAAATGCACAAAGGCACAAAACAACTTGAATGAGTTTGATTCTTTTTATTTTTTTGAATTAGGGTCAACATGATTAGATTCATTGATTTTAAAAGAAAAGAAAAAGAATAAAAGCCAATTGACAAAAGTCAAGGTTTTGTTTATTAAAGAGGTGATGATTTTAAAAAAGGAAGGAATCCTTTGAAAAAAGGGAGAAGATTTTGAAAATTAAAGAAGGGGATGAGATGAATGGACTATCCTAAAAAAAAGGAGATAAAGGAAGAAAGATCTAACCAAACTTGATGATACTTCAAATTATGAGCATAAGAGTTCCATCCTAGCAAATGGTCAAATAAAGGCAAATTCCAACTTCATGAAGATCAAGGCAAAGGAAGTGTGTCCTAAGAATCTAAGTTCAAATCTTCATTCCAAAGCTAAGTATAGTAACCAATAGTCCACAAATTAAAGTCACAAGTTTTTTAGAAGTTTAATTCTTTATTAATGTTTTTGTGTCCAAATGGACAAATGGAAAATCAATAACAAAATAAGAGCAAATAATAAACATGATATGGATGAATAAAGCATAATAAAATAAAAGCAATAAAAGTGCAAGAATTTAAATGTTAGTAGCAAAAGCAATTAAAGTGCAAGAATTTAAAGTATTAATATAGTATAATAATATTTACATAATAATAATGGCATGGTGAACTTAATCAACCACAACCAAAAAGAGAAACTAAAATCGAAAGACAATCGGATCCGCTTAGCATCTTACACTATAGTGATTAATCAAGGCAAACCGAACCGAATTCAATGAAATTTGAAAGGCGATTGGGAGACCCAAAGCACCTACGCATCAAAAATTCATAAGTCTCGATTCTTAATGCAATATGATTAACCACTTTGAGATTACGTGGTCAACAAGAGATCCGGTCCACGAAAGTGCAAATACCCAATTAGATTTTTATTTCGAAGTCGGGACACATTTAGGTCTATGTTAAGCAATCGCCGAGTAATTTACGAAGTAATTACCCTACAAATGAGGTCGGCCACCACCAATTAAGGTGCATAATGTTAGTGCTAATGCATGCGAGATAAACGATATGTAAATCGCTATCCGGACGCAATACCGAACAAAACTAAAGGTGAATACCAAATTGAGCCGTACTTATGGTACTCTTCCATCCTTAAGTTCAATCACTCCTCTCGGTGGATTCAAGCATGAAAATGTATCACTAATGAAAAGTACCTTAAATGAATTAAATAATCCACTTAAAGGTAGTTTTGAATTAATGAACATTAACTACTCTAATCTACACCCAATGTCCATTGAAATTAAGGAGAAATCCTTCCCAAAAATGCTTCCCAAGGTAAAAATAAAAGGAGGAAGAAGAAGAAGAAGAAGAAAGAGGAACCAAAAAGAGGCTTAAAACAAGCCAAAAAGTCAATTCTGACTTGCGTTAATCGGTTAACGCATATGGTTAACCGGTTAATGTTGAAGCAACAGCAAAAATATGCAGAAATTCAGCATTGATCCACTTCCAACACCTTTTTTAAACATTTGATGATCATGATCTGAATTTGCACGAATTTTAAAACCAAAATATAGTGAAATCTCTGCAATCAAACAACAAATAACGATCCAAAGGATCTAGAAGCAAAGACACCAAAGATTTACATCTTGAATATTGATGGTGAATATGGGTTTATGGAGAAAGATGAATTACCAAAAACACTTCTTTAAATTGGACCAAATCAAGCTTAGATCTACTGAAATTGATGAACAAAAGAAGGAAAGGATGAAGGTTTAGCTCAAGTTAGTCAAGAATTCAATGTGAATTCTTGATAACTTCAAAAGAAAGAAAGTGAGCTTTGGAGAATTTTGGTGTTGGGGAAGTATTTTGCAAGAGGTTTTGTGGCTATCAAAAGCTTGGTGAATGAATGAAATTATGGTCCTATTTAAAGACTTTAGGTATGGGAATTTGGTGGAATGAAGCTTGCTTTGGTAATTAAAATTAGGCTTGGTAATTGCAATTTTGGTGGGAAATGGAAAATAGTGGTGATTAGTGAGGGTTTATGGTAGGAACTGATCAAAGTGATGTAGAGAAATCAGAAACCAATGGATCTAGAATATTCCAATTAAATCAATGATCTAAGGGTGCTGAATTTGAATAAAATATTCAAATTTCGCATTGGTTAACCGGTTAATGCATATGGTTAACCGGTTAACCAAGCCAAAATTTGAATATTTTATTCAAATGAGTCTGTTTGGTTGCTGCGGCCCGATTCTTCTTGTACGTCGAAGAAATAAACACATGAACCTTGGAAATCCTTTGAGTGAATCAATTAAATTGGGAAATCCTTGATCATATAAATTTGAATTATTTGCGGATCAACTTCGACTTTTGTCTGTGAAATTTACTCGAGCTGCATGACTGCTATTTTTTGGCATTTCCAATGGTTCCTCTTCCTGAAAAAGGTTACTAAAAGGAAACTTTTTTTTTTATTAATGGTTAGTAAACATAAACAAATAAAGTAATTTAAAGACAACGGTGATCCCCTACGAGGCATAAACCTAACCCGAGAAGAACTGAGCAACCAACGCGATCTTGTTTGTATGCAAGATGCAGATGAAAATGCAAAGAAAACTTAGGGCAAAAATTAGGGTGCAACAGCTGCCCCTATTTAAGTTTCTTCAATCTGAAGATACGAAGATTGACATCTTCGTCTCTGCAAGATGGGAGAGACTTAGAAATCCCAAATTTTTGTCCTAAGAGATCACAATATGATATGAATATGATATGATATGCAAACTCAAGATCTTTGTGGGGGACATACGACCACCAGAGGAAAGCAAAAGCTTAGGGACACAGAAGAAATAACTCGCTAGGGAAAATGAAAGACATCAGAAGAGTTACCAGGAAAATAAATCACTGGATAGACGACTCTACACGGGGGAAAATTAATAAGATATAATCAAGGTAAAAGATTCAACAAGGAAGAGTAAACACTCTGTCAGGGAATAATAATCAATCAAAGTATTCGAGTCAAAAGATGGAGGAATACCGAGTTGGAAAAGAATCACCAACTACCGGTTTACTGGGTAGAAGATATGAAGATGATGGATTTAACTATCAATTTACTAGATAGGAGAAAAACAAATAGGGATAACCTCCACTACCTTTTTACTAGGTAGAAAAAATTTTCAACTACCGTATTTACTGGGTAGGAGCACAAGCAAAGGGAAACAACTTTTATTACCTTTTTACTGGGTAGAAATATTTATAGATGTTAAAAGAATTCTCAACTACCGGATTTACTGGGTAGGAGAAAAAGCAATAAGCTCAAATAAGGGAGGAATAATTCCTACTACCATCAAAGTGAAGTTTAAACCAATGTAATATCTTCACAAAAGGAAAGATTACCAACTAGCACATGAGTGATAGCTCAAAAAGGTAATTAACCAAAGATAACGAGACATATTACCTAACTATCAACCAAATTGATAGCCCAACAAAGGTAATAAGCTAAGAAGGAAAGGTTACCAACTATCACGCAAGTGATAACTCAACAAAGTAACTCACCAAAATATATTACCTAACTATCAACCAAATTGATAACTCAACAAAGGTAATAAACTAAGAAGGGAAGATTACCAATTATCACGCAAGTGATAACCCAACAAGGTAATTCACCAAAATATTAAGACATATTACCTAACTATCAACCAAGTGATAACTCAACAAAGGTAATAAGCTAATAAGGAAAGGTTACCAATTATCACGCAAGTGATAACTCAACAAAGTAACTCACCAAAAATAATGAGACATATTACCTATCTATCAACCAAATTTACAGCTCAGCAAAGGTAATAAACTCAGAAGGAAAGATTACCAATTATCACGCAAGTGATAACCCAACAAGGTAACTAACCAAAGATGACGAGACATATTACCTAACTATCAACCAAATTGACAGCACAACAAAGGTAATAAAATCAGGAGGAAATATTACCAATTATCACACAAGTGATAATCCAACAAGGTAACTAACCAAAATATATTACCCAACTATCAACCACGTGATAGCTCAACAAAGGTAATAAGCCCAAAAGGAAAGACTACCAATTATCATGCAAGTGATAACTCAACAAGGTAACTCACCAAAATATATTACCTAACTATCAACCAAGTGATAGCTCAACAAAGGTAATAAGTTGGGGGACCAAAATTTAATCCAAGAACAAGTTGGGGAGAAACGGTCAAACAAGACTCATCCCGAGGAGGAAACATCTCAACTGGGGAATTTCCATCCAAATAATAAACTGGAAAGGAAACTGAATCAAAATCATCCACGAGAAAAAAACTCAGTGGGGAACTAGAAAGGATAAACACTTTCTGCTTAACGGTCAACACTCTAAACTTGAGAGGAAGGCAACACACACACTTTGTGGGGAAAGATCACACCAAAGAGCGGGGAACAAAGATAAATGCAAGAATGCAAGCAAACGATGTTATGCTTATGCGTATGAATATGTGTATGAATATGCATATGAATATGCTGACAAAATAGACATAAAGATAAGCAAAAGGGTAACATAAACACCATAACAACTGGATACTCGACTAATCAAGGCGACAAGGTCGGGGACCATGCTGGAGATTCGATTCGAAATCCTGTAGGGGAACATAAAAAAGCCATCAAAGGAATAAAATCCCGCTACAAGTCACAACATCAGACTGGGGAAAACAACTGCTAGGGATCCAATCCACAAAGCAATCTTTAAGAATCCATAGAGGATAACACCAGAAATTCTACTCTGAGAGGGAACATGTTGGAGACACCTCAACAACACAAAATCTTCCACACTTTAGGGATGGGGGGAAAAGTCTCTGTTAAACTCTGGTGGGGATAAATATCTTCATAACTTTGTTTGGGAAAACAAAATAAAGATATACCAATGATGCAGATAAAGCATAGCCTACTGGAGTATCAAACATCAATCATCAACTCTGCATAGGAATACCACCTTGCTGAGGAAAAGTAACAATTTGTCGGGGATGGGGAAAGCTTCCATGATCCTTGCTGAAGACATAAGTGTTCTTAATCAAACTCCCTCATGGAATAATCATCATACTATTCCTGTTACACTCGGGGAAAGAGTCATGCCGCTCTTGCTCTGCTTGGGGGAGGAGTTATGCCACTCTTGCTCTGCTTGGGCAAAGAGTGTAAAACTCGTTGAAGAGTGTAAAATGTCTTTGATTTATTACATCGCCTGCCTTTACATCGGACTCAGAACCGATGTAAAAAGTCATTTTCGCCCGATGTAAAAATTCATTTCTGCATTAGTGTCAGATCTACTTGAATTGTGAGCTTCGAACCAAAATGCTTCAGAACTGCACTATATGAAATCCTTGCTTTCAGGCCAAATTAGTGGTTGATTTGTGATCCTTACACTCTAAGGATGAAGAATATGTAAAGAAATGAAGCAATGTGTGTGTAAACAATGAGATTCAAAGCAAAATGCAAGAGAGTAAGAAAATTTGAAAGTGTGAAATGAGAGAAATTGAGGTTGCAAAATTCACATAAGGCTCTTATATATGAAGTGTTTGAAATGTTGATTAGGGTTTTAGAGGGAATGTGAGCATGAGAAGTGTGATGAGGAACATTTTGAAATTTTGCGTGAAAGTCCACATGGGGTGATTTGTGCGTGCATCCTTGTGTTCATGTGCACAAACAGATTTTCCTTGATGCCTTTATCACTCTTGGATCAATCATAAGGCTCATAATGCTTGGAAATTTGAATTATGAGTCAATATACAAAAATGCAAGTAGTGAATTATCTCATGTACACTTCACGAATTCCTTGCATTTCTTGGGAAAAATTGCTTGTCATAGGTTGTACTTGAGTGTGATGATCAGCATTGGTGTATTAGAAACCTTAGAAACGCAATACAAGTCATTTTGCAAAGTGGTATGAACTTGAAAATATGGAAAAACCCTAAAAATCCACCAACTTCAAATGGCCATAATTTTCAAACCACAAATGATATGGACAAGTTCTTGGACTTTTTTGAAAGGGGAAAGAAATCCTTACAGGTTTCATGTTTGGAAAATTTTCATTTGGAGTCATCTTTGTCATGTATGAATGAGTTGAAAATTAGGGCAAAATATCCAAAAATAGAAAGTTCCATTACAAGTCACTTTCCATATTTGGAAATTTTCTTTCAAACCCTTGATTCTTGATTCTTGTGATCACCAAAACCATTTTTTCCCCTCAAGAAGGTCCATAGACTTGAAAATCATGATTGGAGCCCTTGAAAACCATTGGTTGACATTTTTTTCTGCTCAATTGACTTCTTTCTTCATTTACAAGTAATTGATCCAATACCTAACTTCCTCAGTGAATTTTTGTATCAAACTTCATCCATAGGCCTTATATATCATATGAAAGCCTTTGACCACAAGAATTGGTCAAATATATGAGGGAATGATGATCTGAACCAAAACCCTAATTAGGGTTTCTCTACATAGGAGAAAATTGCACTTTTGAGCTTCTAATGAATCATACCCCTTCCAGGGCTTTGTAAATGACTTTGAGCTTGTATAAGATATGAGGATCCCTTGTGAGCCTCTTGCAAGATCACTTGGCTCTCAACTTGACTTTGAAGATTAATTGTCTGCCAGATGACTGATCACATGTTCTATGCTTCTAAACATGGGTGTCATGCATCATTTTTCTATGCCAAATGCTAGGATATGTAAGCTACATGTTATGCTTATGATATGCAAATGTGGTGGAAAAGAGTGGTCAAATGTTGGGGTGTTACACATAGTATTGGTACAATAACTACAACATTTTTCCCTCCCAAACTCCCATTGCACGGATGACATCATTAGTTCTATGCCACAACTATTTCCTCATTCTCCTCACTATCTCTCTCACTTTCTAGATTTTTTAATCCAAATACCCATGTTTTTCAAGAAAATTCCCTAAATACCCCAATTTTCATAAATATTCCCAAAGTACCCCAGTTTTTAAAAAAATGGAGAGCAATCTCCAGATGAATTGACGACTGCTTATTGTGTTTAAGATGTATCACCAATTGGATTGGAGACACCATATACAGTCTCCATTCCAATTGGTGACTATGTTGAAATATTGTGAATGGTCGCCAATTCAGTTGGAGACAATGTGTATTTACAAAATATATTTAAAAAATAAAAAACTTTAATAATAGATGAAAAATAAAATAATATTAATAATTAATTAAAATTACAAGTACATAATTCAATGATCACAGTCGGGTTGGGCATACCGCCCGCCAGTTCCACATCCCCTAGGTACTCTCACTCGTTGCCCTCGTTGTTGATTCACTATGGTGTTTGTGGATTTGAGTTCTCCGGAACATCGCTAGACTCCCTTGATAATTCTTGCATCTCTATTCTCTACGAAATCTTGTGTATGGAAAGACGACATGCCGTAACTGAGGTCATGACCCATGCCAGAGTAGTTTGGATGTGATGATGGGATCATTGGTGTGCGACCTGAACGATTGAAAGGGGACATTGGTGTAAAGGCTTCGTTGGTGAAAGATTGAAATGATTGTGGTGTTTGAAAGGCATAGGGTGGTTGTAATGGTTGTGTTTGTCGGTTATGGTGTGATGTTTGTGTGTGTCGGCTATGGTGTGATGTTTGAGCGTCTTGATAATATTCATTTTGTTGGACATGGTAAGGGGAACGCTTTTGGTATTGTGGTTGGGTGTCTGACATGTTTGGAAAATGAGTTTGTGTATTTGTCGCTCGGTAATTTAGTTGGATAGGAAGTTGTGAGTAATAAGGCTGATAGTTTCCTCGTTGGTTAGACGGAGGCTTCTCTCTTGAAAAAAATCATTTTCCCATAGTGGCGCGTATACATGATATCAATATTACTTGTATATCAGAAGAGATGAGAGAAGAAATGTGAAAATAATTGAGCACACCACCACTATTTATAGCAAAACTTCAAATAGAATCATGTCTTCATATCAATTGGCGACTCTTCCCTATTTTTACACAGTCGTCAATTGGATTGGAGACTGTATATGGTGTCTCCAGTCCAAATGACAACTCCTTTTTAAATTTGTACATGATCGTCATTTTAATTAGAGACTCCTATTAAAATTGTCCAAAAGTGAAATAAATAGATAATTAAATTGAAAAGTGAGGTATTTAGGGAATTTTCTTGAAAAACATAGATATTTTAATTTTAAAAAAATCCACTTTCCATATTTCAAATTTCAAATTTTAGATTCTCTTTCTTCTTTAAATCCATGTCCCTCTCTTCTCTTCCTCTCTCTATTACATTCTTCTTCTCTTTTCTGTCTCCTCCTTTTTTCATTCCTTAATGTGGATATGATGTATATGACGAAAACACTTCAATGCTATTAAAAAAGTGAGTTCAATTTTGTTATCATAAGCAAAAGTGAAAACAAAACAAGAAGAATGTCATATAATATGCATAAGCATTGAATGTTTATAACATAGATTCAAATCATGAAATTATTTATAATTCAATAATAGACAACATGAAATTGTATTTTCAACCTTCCATCATTCTATAGATTTTAAAGCAATATTACCCATCATTTTAGCCAATGGAACAGGACACTTTGTGGCAATATCAAACATAGAAGAATTTGAGGCATTTCGAAAGAGTCATAAACTTAACAAAGCTTCTCAATCACTATATACTTTTATTATCAATTTTTTTATATTCATGAGATTTTAAGCTATAATAAATTTAACACACTAAAAATCAATAACAGATGGAGGCAAATTGAATGATAAATCACCATAAAAGCATTATAGAGGGTTTTATGTATTCTCATGAATATTTCATCAATTGTAAAATGACAAATGAGTATTACTTAAGTATATTTTTGAAATAAGAGTATTAAATTGAATTGAATTGTATTATGAGTATTAAATTGAATTGAGTTATATGATAATTTGGTCGGCTGAAGTAATTCCTATTTGTTTCTTGATTTTCTTGTATGAGAATTAAATTACAACACGACACACTACAATTTAGATTCAGGAAAAAACATACATAAAGATTGCTTTCAACATGTATTTGAATGGTTGCTCATGAAATAAAATTATAACACAAGACACTATCAATTAGATTTAGGAGAAAAAATAATATAATTTTTCTCTTATTGTGCATTTAAATTGTTGTTTATGAAATAAAATTATAACACAAAACACTATCATTCTTATAAAATCTAAACAAATAATAAAAACACATCTTTAAGATTAATTAACTAAAAATGTGCGCTCTCATGCGGACACACATGTCATATACTAATTTTTAATATAAAGTATGAATGAGATGAGTTGCTTTAATTTTAAATTTATAATGTTTTAGCAAGCATTTTCATTTCATTTTGGTTTTTAAGTTTTATTTTATTTTAATGACTAATAATATATTTTTCCTCTTTGGTATTGTGTATTTTATATTTCTTTTGATCATAATGTACTAGAATTTTTTTTTAATTAAAAATTGTAAATTTTAAAGGATGTAGAATCATTTTGCAAAAGTGAAGGTAAATCAGAATAATAAATGACATGAGAGACATGTCATACGTGGGATGAAGAAGATTTTTATCTCTCGGAAGCTCAAATCTTAAAATAATCTTTGTTGTTCGTTCCAATTTTTATTGTGGGTGTAGAATTAAAACTCAAATTTGTTCCAAACTAATTCAGGTTGAGTTTGGATCTCTCCATTTTATCACCATCTATTTAATAAAATCAATTTTTTTTAATATAAAAATTATTTTTCCAAAATCAAATTATATTACAAATAATAAAACATTAAAATTTCAAAAAAATTCATGCATACGTTTAATATTTATCATAAAATATTTAAATAAATAAATACAAATAAAAATATCAAAGCATTAACGACATATTTAACATTCTAAATTATCAAAACTAAAATAATAAAATACATAATAATAAAATACATAATAAAATGGCTTCTATGATTTATGGTGTTAGTCACAATGGAAAAAGAGAAATTGGTTATGATTCTGACAACGATGATCAGATCTCTCTTCAAGAAAATAAACCAAAATCTGCCTTTTTTTATCACTATACACCAACACAGACACAAAAATTCAATGTTGCACGGAAACCTAGGTTTGTCAGGAACTTTAGAAAATCTAATCCAATAGGACCCAAAAGATTATAGGTAAAGGATAAAATAATATATGTTGCATATATCCTATGCAGCAGAGTTAAAACATCAGTCATGGTACTTGGACTCTAGATGTTCGCGACACATGACAAAAGAAAGTATATCCTATGCGGCAGAGTTAAAACACCAAATCCTAGAACTTAAAGATGTTGGGTACGTAGGTTTTGGAGGAAACCAAAAAGGAAGAATCAAAGGATCTGGAATAATGGGTAACATACCCCTGCCTTCTATATATAATGTTATTTATGTTGAGGGACTAATGCATAATTTATTATCCATAAATAAATTAATTAAGTGATAAAGGGATTATTTGCAATAATATTCAAAATTGATTGAAAATTTCATTCATCATATTTGACGGGGCAATATTCAAAATTGATTGAAAATTGCATTCATCATATTTGACGGCCGAGAAAAGCCTTCCTCGTGAATTTCTTGTTTCTTGTTGTGTGGGCTTGAACCTCCAATCCCTTGAGGAATCTACCTACCACCCCCACCCCACTCATACCTGGCACCCCCATTAGAGGCAAAATGACCATTTTACCCATGCCAATTTAGCTGAATTTTTGAAATTTTTGGGCGAGTGCCGTATATTTCAACTTGTACCGGATATTTCGTTGTTTGTTAGGCGTTTTTCTAACATTTTTTATTGTACCGGAAATTTTTAAAATATCGGTAGATTATACTGGGTATTTTCAAATTACCGGTATAATGTACCGGTATTTTAGAAATTACAAAACAAATTGGTCTTACCGGGGATTTGAAATATCCGGAATACCGAGAATTTCAGATAAAATGAAATTCCCAATAGCTCTGCAGAACTTGAAAAATGCGTGGAAAACCAGTATTTTCCATTTCTCTTCCCCTATAGTGTATGATCAACAATAACATCAACAAGGATAATATAAAATGTGAATTATTTGCAATGGAAAAAAAATACATAACATGAACAAGATAACATAACATATAAAACTACTTTGACTTCCTAATTTCTTCCTCCCAATGTCTAATTCGTCCTACATATGTTGTTTCCCAGGCTCTTGCCTCTTCAGTATAGTTCTCTCCCCACCGAGTTGTGACTAGAGGCAAAAGACTATTAGATTTTAGTTTTACCTAAACCCAATGATTGTTGTTTACAAATCCAACAACAGTCATTTTATGCCTACTTGCAAACATAGATGGAGCTATGGTTAGATGGAAGAAGGTTTGATTAAGTGTCATTGAAAGGGAGACAAAAACCAAATGGTATCGGTTCGCAATAGGATAACTCATATCAGGAATCGACATCCATTTATCTCTACCCTGTGCACCCAAGTGTGTTACTTTTAAGAAACTTCGAACCATATCCATGGTGTCATAAAACAACTTGGAAAATAATTTTAGTTGTTGATAAATTTGAGCATTCAACTGAGTCCGAATCAACGCCCAAGACTCTTCATCCCATCCAAGTAATGTTTCAACAACCCGAAAACCACAATTTTCATCGTCATCCACATCAATTATGTCATCAATGTATGGATGCATAAATCGAGGAAATTGAGACAAATATATGTGCTTAGAAGATACAATGGCCGGTTGACTAGAGTGTTGACTTGCTATTGGTTTTGTACATGATGTATCAATAGTTTGACTCCCCTGTGAAGCGGTAACATACTCCCACTGTGAGGGTTCACGACGCACATCACTCTCTTCACCCTTTCGCTCTTTTTAACTCCTCGCTTCGGCTTGTACTTCACCGGTGGTGGACCCATATAAGACGTGTCTGGATAAGTTAGTTCTCTGATTTTCTTTTTCAACACCCTATGACCTACAATATCCAAAGAATTGAAATATGTCTTCAAATCCTCATATTGTGCGTCTAAATCCATCTTTGATCCACTATCCTCTGGTCCGCCGGTATGCTCTTGAATGTGTAATTTCTTCTAATGGAATAGACACACCTTGTATCTAAAAGCCATCAAGTTGACACGCACAGGATAAACCATGTGTAATTCTAATGAAGCAGACACGCATATCCTTGTTTATACCAACAAATTTGACCCGTTCTAGCTCATTCCCTATGTGTTGTATACATTGCCTTGACACAAAACCATACAAGTTGGTGTAGAATGGAGTGTTATACCAGTGCTCAATGTTCACATTGCTCTTTTCAAACGACGCTCTAATTGAGCCTAACTGCAACTTCAACATGGTGTTAACAGCATCCCAACTGCGACACAAATCTCCCCGACTATGTGACAACATATTTTTTAGTCTCCAATCCGGAGACTTCGCCCTAAACTGCAATAAATAAAGCACAATTAGACATAAATTATCTTAATTAATTAAATAAAAAAAGTTGTCAGTTTACCTGTTTGTTGTTGTATTTCCCATATGAGTAACTATGTTTGTCCATGCAAAAACAAACCTTTCTTTATACAGTGTCAACCATGTTGCTTTCACATAGTTAACAAACAATGGTATATCAACACAAACTGTCTCAAAGTGCTTCAGGTGTATGAGATATTCACTCTCTGTCTATTAGCATACATGATGTTGTTCCACAACTCCATGACATGCTCATGTCTTTCTGATTTAGCATATTCCTTACATTTCATGCTAACGTTCTTGGAAATGTGGAATACACATAACAGATGTGTTGAATTAGGAAATACATCTTCAAATGCATTCATCAAGTCAAGTTCTTTATCCATCACAACAACATTTGGTAGCAATTTTTCAGAGAAAAACAACTATTTCAGCTTCTCCATTGCCCATTTGAAATTTTCATCCCTTTCGTGTTCCAAGTAGGCAAAGCCTACCGAAAACATCAACTTTGTTGACGTAACGCCAACAATTTTAAGCAGCGGTAACCAGTACCTATTGGTCTTGTATGAGAAATCAAAAATCAAAACCAAATAAAACATATTCAACAACAACTTCACTGGATCAGGATTTGTCCAAAAAATATCAGCAATTACATTCGAGTCTTCCCTGTTTCTTGTCCAACACATGTACTTTTCTTTTTGAATAAGACTCAACAATATTTTCATTTCCGTCAATGAACCTCTCTTGCTTTCATGGTACGTAGATCTAGCTTTATATACTTGCTTGACACTCGTGAGGTTTTCTGGATCTTTGTCTTTCAACGTGGCAATTATGTGTCTCGGAGGCATGTTATACTTCGTCATGTCATTCACAAATTGTCTCTCTTGAGGTTTTAGACGACCCAATATGTCATGCCCTGATAAATCCTGACTTACTATATGATTGTGAACCCACACATAACGCTCACCCTCCATCCAATACCACTTGGTGAATACCTCAAACGGAATGGACATTTCACTTTCATACTAGTGAGATCATCCTTCTCCAATGAATGACTAGTTTCAGACTTTTTCCTTTTATAATTTCTTCCTCTCTCACAACCCATTATCAATTTATCATTCCTTCCTCGCTTGCCAGTTGTACTATCAGAACGACTTGTGACAACAATACCATGTTTCTTTCCAATATTCTGCGCTCAAACTAATACGTCGACTCGGCTCTCAAAAATTTGTCAATGAAAAACATACAAAATTATAATAACACAAAACATGAAATCAAACGAAATAATATTATGTCTAAGTATAATACATACTTTGTTTGTAGTGAAGAACTGAGTGTAATCGTTACACGAGTCGGTAGACGATCCTTACGGTTCCGGAGCGCAAATGGCAAGTATTTTTGAAGAGTTTGTCATGTTACCGAAAATTTCATGTAAAACTGAAATTCACGGTATACCAGACATTTGGATTTTCCGATATGTGTGTGGGAGTTAGTACCGTTTTTTTTTTAAATTACCGGTTTTTTTTACCGGTAATTTTGGAATATCCGGTATTGTTTACCGATAATTTGTAGTTATAACTACCAGAGATTTCGTTGCCGATAAAAACGTACCGAGAATTTTGAATTTGACTACCGAAAATTTTGTATTTTTAAGAAATAACTTTTTGCTTCAAAATGCAATTTTTGTGTAAATAATTCCATAGTGAAATGAGAATATTGAAAAAATGAGGGGTGTCAGATATGACCGGAGGGTGACATTAGATTCCTCCGATTCCCTTTGTCCTGTATCCGGCCCAGGTCCCACAATAAGTGTCATTCAGAAAAATAAAGATATGAAAATGAATGTCACAGAAGTAAAATAATCTTAGTGTATCTGATTTATATTATAATTGGAAGTTTATAACTAATACTATCATTTTAAATTGAAAGGTACAATCCCCGCTTCAATTTCGTGAGCAAGTTGTTTGCCATTTTGGAGTCTGTTATGTGGACCCCACTCACAAACACAGCCACGCCTCACTCCATCAAGAAGTAGTAACAAACTCTCCACATTTTTCCCTCTCTTCTTTCTTCTTTCTCATTCCATCATTTTATTTGTCTTTTTTCTCACTTCACTCTCCAAATTCAAATGAAATTCTAGAAATTTCTTCTCTCTTAATCTCCGTCTTCCATTTTTCTCTTCTATCTTCATCATTATTGTAAGCATCTCAACTTTACTCTGTTTCTTCATTCTTTTTATTTCTCATGCTTTTTTTTTACATATTTATCTTTCACATTTATATATGTATGATTTGTCAAGAAATATCTACTTCGTGTGATATTTAGGGCTATTAATTTTGTAGATATACATGTGTTGAAGCGTATGTTATGCCATTGTTCTTAGTGTTTATAGTTTAAGTTTTCTCTGGAAGTGTTATAATCTATTACTTCATGATTCAGTTTGACCTAGAAATTTTTTATATGAAGTTTGTTCTTTCTTTATTTATTTTATAATTTCGTTTTTTTCCTCAGATTTCATACAGTGTTTGAATTGCTGAGCCTTTCCGTTTTTTACAACTGATCGATGGATTTTGAGGCTTCTGTTAATCCAAAATTTTGTGATGACTTTGAATCAGAAGATGATGATAATGTTCTTTTGGCAACAAGGATTTCCCAGATTGTGAGTTTAGGAACATGTAGTAATAAACTTGATGTCTCTGTTAAAAGGCGATTTGATGATAGCAATTCCTTGCATGTTATAGTTAAGAAATCAAAGGTGTCAACATATGTTGATCACGATAAAGATGAAGATGATATTCATTTGTCGGATGAAATTATAACGTCGGGAAAATTAACTGATAAGTCATTTTCCTCGCTGAAGAAAGACCTTGCATTGTTAGAAAAATTATTTGAGGAAGGCAAAAGGAAGACACAAGTAGAAGAGAAGAGATTGCATTCCATAAAGAGAGAGATTGAAAAGTGCTGCAAAGAGCTTGAAAATAAGAAAAAGAAAGTTAGTTTGTTTAGAAGAATCACAGAAGCACACAACAAAATGCAGCGAAAAATTGAAGAACGTATCAAGGATTTTGTAGTGAAGGAAGGTCAGCTCTATTTGATGGAGGACTTGATTGGAGAGCGCACACAAGAGCTCAAGACGAAAGAGATAGAACTTCGTCAAGTCATTGATAAAATTGATAAGGAATGTGGAAGGAAGGAAGAGGAACTCAAGGCTCTTTCCGAAAAAATTGCTGAATGTACTTTGGAACTTAAGGCCAAAAAGAAGGAGCTTGATGAAACGGACAAATTAATTGGCGGACAAGCAGAAGAATTCGAGTCCAAAAGGAAAAAGTTAGAGGCCAAAGAAAGGGAGTTTGAATGTCAAATGACAAAGTTGGTATCGAAACAGAAGCATTTGGAAAGGCGATTGGCGGAGCTTGAGTCAAATGAGAAGCATTTTGAAATCCGATTCCAGGAGCATGAATCAAAAGAAAGAGAGTTTGAAGGCCAAGTGAAGGAGATGGAAACTATAAAGAAGCACTTTGAAAGACGGGTCAATGAGTTAGAGTCAAAAGAGAACATACTTGTAGGGCGGGTGAAGGAGTTTGAATCCAAAAAGAAAGAATTTGAATTACCCCTGAAGGAGTTGGTAAAGAAACTGGAATCAAAACAGAAGCATTTCAACGACGGAATGAAGGTGTTTGAGTCTACAAAAAAGCAACTTGAAGGCAAAGTAAAGGAGATGGAATCTATAAAGAAGCACTTTGAAAGACGATTCAATGAGTTGGAGTCAAAAGAGAATATACTTGTAGGGCGGGTGACGGAGTTTGAATCCAAAAAGAAAGAATTTGAATTACCCCTGAAGGAGTTGGTAAGGAAACTGGAATCAAAACAGAAGCATTTCAACTGTCAAATGAAGGTGCTTGAGTCTACAGAGCAACTTGAAGGGAGAGTAAAGGAACTTGAATCAAAAGAGATAGAACTTGAAGACCATGTGAAGGACATTAAATCAAAAGAGGAGGACCTTGAAGGTCGAGTGAAGGACATTAAATTAAAGGAGGAGGAACTTGATGATCGAGTTAAGGAGTTCGAATCAAATAAGAAGCATTTTGAAAGCCAATTTCAAAACTTCAAATCAAAAGAGAAGCAATTTGAAGGATTGTGGAAAGAACTTGAATTAAGAGAGAATAAGTTCAAAGTAAAGATTAGGGAGCTCAATTTAAAAGAGAAGCGGTTTGGAGGACTAGTCAATGATCTTGAGTCAAAGGCGAATAAAATTGATAGACAACTAAAAGAGACTGAGTTGACTGAAAATCAATATGAAGTATTATCAAAATATACTATTGAGGAAGAAGATTCGGGTAAATGTTCTCATTCACCTTGTTTACGAAAGAATTTCCTTAATGTTGTTCCTCTACATAATTCATTAAACACATTTTTAGTCATGCTAATGTTGTATGTCTCAGTCTAGTTGAAAAGCTTCTTCAGCTTTATCACACCCACTAATTTGGGTTATATCTTTCACCCTTGTACATTTTATAAATCACTAAAGGTGCAAAAAACTCTTGCGTTTTTCATCCATGACTAAGGTGATTATGGTACTGCTCATGAAGGATTAATGTAATTTCAATTTTCAAGTATCTTGCAAGTAGTGTAGGTTCGATATCTTGACAAACATCGAGGGGCGCTTAATAGTCCTATTAGTGTAACTATTTCTAGTCTTGTTTATTAATCAATCTAACACTATATACGGTGATTCTGTTAACATTCTCTATTGACATTGATTGCAACTGTTAGTATAATGCTTTCATCTGTCACCCATACATTTCAATCTAGGAGATGTTTTACATATTCTCATAGTATATTGTTTTTTTTACTGATGCCTCTATCAATATGAGTGAGCTTAAATATCTTGATCTGCTATATAAATATGCATTGAAATATTATATGGATTATCAATTAAGTGCTACCATTGATGGAACAGGATCGCAGTTAGATAAATGTGAGAAAATTGATGGGGGTGAGTCACTTTGCAGTGATGTTTTAGTTAATCTACTAGAATCATCAGATCCAGCAAAACATGTTTTGGATATAATATTGAACCCCACTATTCCAATTTGTGATAACAAAGGAGAGAATGCTGTGATTATTAATGATAGCCACATCAATCTGCTAGAACAACTAATGAGAATCTCACCAGATATTAAACCCTGTGTAAGAGAAGAAGCATTGAAGCTGGCACTTGATTTGAAAGCTAACATGAAAGAAAATACTGAAGATTCTTTGGGGGTTCTTGGTTTTCTACTGCTTTTGTCAATTTATGGATTGGTTACTTCTTTTATCGAAGATGAAATTTTGGAGCTTTTTGTATTTGTTGCTCATCACAAGGTAGCTGCGGAGCTGTTTAGGACCCTGCGCTTTGCAAATAAAGTTTCTGGTACGCTGATTTATTTATATGCTTTTGATATTTTACTTATCAAATCAAATGTGCTTATATCTATTGTTACTTTCCCCGCCATTCCGTTTTGCAATCGAATGTGCTCATACCTATTCATCACGAATACCTAAAGTTGCTAGTCTCTGAGATAGTGCAGAACTATAAGATAGGGCCATATTTTACTCACTCAATCAATTATGGTAGATGTAGTTTTGCAAAACCATAAGAGAAACTATTAGGAAAGATCTTGAGATTAATAAGTTGGATAGAAACATGGTTTTTGATAGAACATTATGGCATATTTTGTTGGAGCAGTTAGATTCAGTTGTGAAATTTGTTGCACCTTGCAGATTTTGTTGAAAATCTTATCAAGAAGAAGGAATTTGTTGGAGCAGTTAGATTCAGTTGTGAATATAACTTGGCTGACAAGAAACAACTAGTTTATCTCTTGCAAGAACACGTCCGGAATGTGAAACAGATATGTGAGAGCAGTTGCCAGAACAACAACTCCAATGAAATCAAGGTTCTTTAATTTTTCTTATTTAAATTATATTTTATGAAACATTCCGTTTTCATATGATAACTATGAAGTTGAACTCAGGATAAGGCGAGAGATCGAGAAATTGCTAGTCTGGGAAGTGTTCTACAGTGCATTTCAGATCACGGCCTAGAAACTAAGGTTCTGTTGAACAAGGAGATTAAATATCGCATTCTTGAGCTAAAAGGATATCAAGGCAATTAGTTTTCTATTGGAACAACTTAATGCAAGAATGTAGTAATAGTTTGCTGATACTATTCATGCTAAATATAAAAGCTTAGTTATATCACTATTTGTAAAGCTGTAAATCTTTATTTATACGCTAACAGATCTTTGCAATGAAACTGTTATTTTTTTGAATCAATAAAATATGAATATATTAAAAAAAAAAACAGTTATTACAAGGTGACCCCAAAAGATCCAACCCACCAAGACATTAATTACATCAACAACATGGCAATGTAATCCCTATACTTTCTATTATGCCAACCCCTTTGGGTTATCACATCTATAATAGTATTTACAATATCTTTCTTATCTGCTCTATAATGTTCCTCAAAGCATGTCCGAAAACTCATGGTCCAACATTGATAAATGGTCTCAGCAAGGGCCATTTTCATTATACCAACTCTCTTCCCTTTCCCTCTACAATAGTGATTAATCCAATGGTGTTCATCTTCCCATCTATTCGGGCTATGCTCCATTTGGATCCAATTCAACACACAAGTCCATATATCTTTCATCACCCTGCATTCAAAGAAGAGATGATCAATGGTTTCCACATTGTGACAGAAACAGCAAGTCTGCTTCTGTATGATCCCCAATTCGCAAGTCTGTTTTTGGTTGCTAGTCTTTTATGACAGGCTAGCCAAAGACACATCACTGCCCTTGGTCTAGCTCTATTATCTGCAACCAGGTTATACCAGTCAACATCACTATTCTGCAGGACCTTATACATTTCCCCCATTCTGAATTTTCCAGCTCTACAGTACTGATTCCAACAGTTCATCACCTCTAGAATTTTCTGCCTGACTGTCAGGATACTTTTGAGAATCCAAGAGGCTCCTTTAGGTACCTCCACTGTCATCACATCTTTATTCTTTATGAAGTACATATGCAGCCATTTGACCCACAAAGCAATCTTTATTTTATTTTTTTGTATTATAGGCATAAATGAAAGGAATTTGAATTACCCCTGACAGAGTTGGTAACGGAACTGGACTCAAAACTGAAGCATTTCAACGGCCGAATGAAGGTGCTTGAGTCTACAAAAAAGAAACTTGAAGGCAAGTAAAGGCTAAGGAGCTCAATTTAAAAGAGAAGCAGTTTGGAGGATGAGTCATAGATGAATAAAATTGATAGACAACTAAAGGAGCCTGAGTTGACAGAAAAACAATTTGAAGTATTAACAAAATATATTGTTGAGGAAAACAATTCGGGTAAATTTTCTTATTCACCTAGTGTGGGTAAGAATTTCATTACAACTTTTCCTTTTAATGATGATGATATTTTTTATAATCTGATCATAATTCATTAAGGACATTTTTAATCATGTTAATGTTGTATGTTTGAGTCCAGTTGAAAAGCTTCTCTAGTTTTCATATCACAGCCACTAATTTGGATTATATCTGTCACCCTTGAACATTTTATGAACCAAAAAACTCTTGCCTTAAGTTGAAAAGCTTCTCTAGTTTATGGACTGGTTCCTTCTTTCATTTAGTCTCATTTTTGTTATTCTAATAATAATTTTTCAATACTTTGTTAATGAAAAAAAATGAGTGGACTATTTCTTATAAATGTCAAGGGTCATTGGAAAAATTCTCACATGATTGCCTTAACTTCATCAGATTAATACATGTGACATTGACCTGGCTCATCCATTCATAAAGCAAGATTTCCATACTTTGCTTCAATTTCCAATCTCAAAATCCTTAAAAGGATTATAACTACTTAAAGTCGGTGCATTTAGAGCTGCCCAAACAATATTTTATCTAATTCATCAAATAAAAAATAAACCCATCCCTACATCCCATAACAAGCAATTAAAGATGAAGTCAAAACCATCAAATCTTCAACTTCTATATATTTAGCTATAGCTGAACACAAATTCATATTATTACCATACATTATATCAACATCATTCAAGTTATTCAACTTCCAAAAATATCAAAATGACAGTAAGAAAAACACCACTTTCTTTCATTCTTAATCTAATTATTTTTCCTTACTATATATATGTATTATACATATACATGAGAATTCATATCAATGTTTCTTTGTTTATCTTGATTAATTTCTTTCAGATTATAGAGATGAGGGTACACATGGATTGTCCTGGATGTCAAAACAAAGTGAAAAATGCACTTCAAAAAATGAAAGGTACCTTTCTTTTATTATTATTTTTTAATTTTCATCAATCTCTTAATTTGTTTATTATCAAATTTAGTGATGAATTAGAGACTGATCACATTTCTTGTGATTATGCGATTTTTTTTTTTTTTTTTGTATTATAGGCGTAGATGACATCGAAATAGATATGAAATTACAAAAGGTGACCGTAAACGGTTACGCTGATCAGAAGAAGGTTTTAAAAAAGGTTCGAAAGACTGGACTTAGGGCTGAGTTGTGGCAACTTCCTCATACAGCAGAATCTCAAAACCAATATCATCAACAACACCTTATCAATGGTCCTGTCCCAAACTATGCTTCACAACCTTCTTCATCTTATAACTACTACAAGCATGGTTATGATAGTAGTGATCCTAGCTATTATCACTATCCTTCTCAATCTTCAATCTTTGGTCATCAAACTGGTGCTACTTTTAGTGATGACAATCCTCATGCTTGTTCTATTATGTGATCATTTCATGGTCAAACCAATCAAAACTTTATGCAGTTTTTAATATTAAGTATGAATTTTGCTTTAATTTTAAATTTATAATGTACTCTAGCAAGCAGTTTCATATCATTTTGGTTTTTAAGCTTTATTTTATTTTAATGACTAATAAGTATTTTTTTTCCTCTTTGGTATTGTGTATTTTATGTTACTTTTGATCATACCTTTGAAGTCAACTGGTTTAAGAATGATTATGTAATTCTAAAATGATTTTTTTTTAATAAACTAGAATTTGTTTTAAAAAAAATTAAAAATTGTAAAATTTAAAGGATGTAGAATCATGATTGCAAAAATGATGGTAAATCAGAATAACAAATGTTATGAGAGACTTGCATTTCATTGTCTGTACTCTTTAAAAAGTCCATCCAAATCCTTCATTGGTTCCAACTTCAGGTGGCCTCTGAGAGAAGGAACGTTCCACAGGTTTTCCACGTATCTCTCGCACTTCGGATCTCTACTCCAGACCTCTTCAAAACGGAACACGTGAACTTTTTTTCTCGTTGATTCCTCAGTTTCAGCTTCCAAGTTGATCAGATCCGTAACGGCCCAAATGAATCACCCGGATGGGAGAGAATCTGTTGATGAAGCAAAACCACGATCGAGCCTACACTGGATGTTGTCATCTCCTTCCCTGCCCAAGAGAAACAGTTGTTATTATATGTATGTATACAGGGAGCAAAAAAAAATTTTAAGAGTGAGTATCTGGATAAAGCATTTTAAGAATTTTTTTCCATATTAATTATATTTCTATGAAATAATGTCCAGAATACCGATCTTTCCCTTAAAAATTTCATAATATCCATTTTTCCAAAAAAAAAACAAAAAACGTAAGGGGTGCCATCAGCAGTACAATCTCTCTATAATTTAAAAGGAGGCGTCATCAGCAGCACAGTCCCCATATATTTTTAAAGGGAGGCGCAATCAGCAATAGAGTTACCCTTAAAAATATATGGGGGCGCCATTGGCAACGCAACCCCCATATAATTCGGATTTGTATTTTATAATAAGATTATATATTATTTTAATGTTATATTTTGTGTATAAATATGATGAAACACTTGATTTTTGTTTTATACTTCTCTTCACTTCTTTATTTGTAATTTCTATCGATTTTTCATCATATATGTTAGGAGATACGAACCTATTTTTTTTTCACCAGTCAAGCCTCCGATAAGGATGCTTTTTTGGAACATTCAAAGTTTTGAGGAATTACATAGGAAATTGACTCGCTTGTTAGATGAAGAGATTGCAGATGGAGAAAAAATTAGAAGTGTAGAAAGACTTGTGTCATACTTCTCGCTTGAAGATGGTAATATAAAACGGGAGTGGTTGCGAATTAGAAATGACAACGATGTTAGGGATTTGATGTTTGGAGCCGATGATATTGTTGTTATTGTTGTTATCTCTTAGTTTCTATGTTGTATTAGTTGTTGTTATATTTTAGTATGCCTTCTTGTAACCAAAATTACCTGCTGCTTCCCCATGCTTTGTAGCAGAATTATCTCATGCATGCAAAAAACTTTTGCTTCTTTCCCATGGATATGTGCAAAATTTTCTTTGACCTATTCAAATGTTGAATTCTTGCATGCAATGCATGAAAATTCATATTATAAATATGAACATTGATGCACACTTAATATCATCAACAACTCTACAATCAAACTTACATATTTTTAAGGTTATTGCTCTACTATCCAACTTACACATTGTGATGGCTTTGTTAACAATGGGAGAAAATCATAGAGGCATAATTGATAATATCGCTACATTTGTAAGTTTAATAAATTGTGAATATAATAGTTTGCATATTTCAAATTTACGATATTTTGAAACATACATTGTGAATATAATAGTTTGCTTCTTATGAATTTATATGCTTTGAAAATAATTTTGTGATGTATTTTATTCAGGATCCTGAGTCATTTGACACTCGTTCACATTGCCATTTCCCCATGACTCATTGATTGAGCCTTACTTGGAGCGTGCTGGATTCAGTCACCTAATAAAAATTACAAATTACTCGGTGGATACAAAGTTTATCCTTGCGCTTCAAGAAAGGTGGCGACCAACACATACTTTTCATCTTCATACCAGTGAAGCCACAGTTACACTAGAGGACACCTACATGTTATTGGGACTACCCATCGACGGTTATCCGGTAAATGGTGATACTAATTTAAACGTTAGTTGCTATGTTGACCTTTTAGGTTTACCCCTTACACCGCGTGATTTAAGGGGATCCAAAATAAAATTAACATGGCTAAAAGATAATCATGGTGCTATAACATTAACCGAAGATTATCCTGATATTTATTTTATAATCAAGACTAGATTTTATATAATGTTATTAATAGGTTTATTTTTATTTCCTGATACAACTAGCAACAATATTCATGCAATGTTTTTACCATTATTAGAAGACATAGATAAAATTAGTACATATAGTTGGGGGTCCGCTATTTTATCCTGTCTGTATAGAGCATTGTGTAACAATGCAAAGGAAGTTAGCTCTACATTTACTGGATGCGCCGTTCTTCTCCAAACTTGGGTTTGGTCAAGAATGTCCAATTTAGCACAAATCAATCGCTCGTCATTTGTTTTTCCATACGCTACAAAGTAAGTCTACCACAATTTTTTTGTACGAACTTATTCATCTTCTTTAACTTCTACAAATACTACAAAATTACTTATACTCATTTTACAGGTGGGGGCACACAAGATGAATTACGAAAAATGTCCTCGTTGGAGCATCATACAGTAAAGAAGTCTATTTGATCATTTGGGCTCATACGATGTATTTTCACTATCCTATTAATTTAATATATTATTATCTTAAAAATATTATTTTCACTAAACTTATTTTTTTTCTCATACAGTTTGTTTGGAGACCATATCTCGGGTTAGAACACATGCACCAAGCTAATCCATGAGATGTTGCGGTGTGGACTTCAAAAACACCGATCATATGTTTCACTATGATTGAGATCCACAACAGTGATCGGGTAAAACATCAGTTTGGCATGCTACAGGAAATACCAGGGCCTCCAAGATGTTTCTATGAATACCACGACAGCAAGCTCTCAGACCAATGAGAATACAAACCATACACAAATTATGCCAAAGATGAAATTCATGAATGGAATAATCGTCATCAGACAGTCCTTACCGACTTCGTGCTGCCATACGAGACAAAACCATCACAACATTACATTAATTGGTATAAATTTGTTTTCATTGGATTCTTGTCACATCAAAGGTATTTGAATGACCCACGCCAACGACCATCAACATCGCAGAACCAACAATCATCCCAACAACCATCAACATCGCAGAATCAAGAATTATCCCAACAACCCACTTACACTCAACCGTACCAACAAACCCCTACTAATCCACCCACTCCAGCCACTAAACCAAACATACTCCTAATCATTCTCCCAAACATACGATCAAACACAACAGCCTAACTAATAATACTCTCAATCGTACCAACAAACCCAACCATCTAACCCATCATACTACCAACATTACCAAACTCCCCAACAAAATTTACCAACACAAACTTTCACACCAATGCCCCCGTACGACCAACCAGGCTACCGTCCCGAATTTGTCACAACATCCCAACCAACCCGTCCAAACTATGAAGGCATGGACAATCCCTTTGATCTGAATGAGTTTGTTCAATTGGAATCAACTGATTGGGCCACTATGTGTGCGTTTCTTGATTCCGAACCAACGCAATCATCAGCTACGGTTTCATATGAAACACCTCTTGTGCAACCACAACCACCATCATGTAGAAGACTACAAAGACAAATACATCCCCGAGGATGCGGAACTGGAGGGCGAATCTGACCTCCATCTCGTAGTAATTAATGTAATATTATCCAATGTAATCTTTTTATTAATAAATAAAATTAATAAAGTTTTTTTATTAAATATCCAAAATATTATTAATGAAATTAAAAATCCGAATTTAATAAGGTGTCGCCAATGCTAATGGCACCCCCCATATATTTTTAAGGGTGACTCCATTGCTGATGGCGCCCCCCTTTAAAAATATATGGGGGTTGGGCTGCTGATGACGCATCCCTTTTAAATTATAGGGGGTTGTGCTGCTGATGGCGCCCCCCTTACACCCCCTTACGGTTTTTTTTTTTTTTTGAAAGATGGGTATTATGGAATTTTTAAGGGAAAGATGGTTAGATTGAACATTATTTCATAGAAATATGGTTATTCTGAAGAAAAAGAAATCGCATTTTAACGAGAAAAAATAATTTTTGAAATAATTTAAAATAATTTGATCAAAATTCGTTGTTTGAATAAAAAATATAGGTAATTGTTAAAATTATGTAAAATTATGAAATATGTTATTCAAGCTAAATTTAAAGAATTTCAAATGATACAAAAAAAGTAAGGAATTTGAAATTACTCTTTCACATTCTATACTGTTAAATTATTTATTATTAATTTTTTAAATTTTGTAAGATGGTCCTAATATTTTATCAAAATTTCAAATTCACCCTTAAAGTTTTCTAAAACATATAAAGTCCCTAAAATGTTTCAAAATTTACAAAATTAATCTCTTTAAAATTTCAAAATTTTGTCCATATTTTTCATATTTTAGATTTTGCTCAAAAGTTATAAAATTTATAAAAATGATTCTAAAAATTTAACAATGAATCATTTTATTACTTCATTCAAACAAAAAAATTTAAAAATAATTATTTCAATTGAATCATTTAAATTGCTTAGAATTTCAAATTTCTTAAAAATTCTCGATCCCTCTTCCAAACACATGTTTTCATGAAAGTTTTGAAAGAATTCTTTAAAGTTATTATAAGGGAATCATATTGAGAGAAAAACATCAATATGTTTTAAAATTAAAAATCAATGTAGATATTTATTTTGACACGTGAATGACATCTATGAATCATTTGCAAAAATTGTTGGAACATTTAAATAGGGAGTTCAACGTGAGCGAGCTTATATATTTTTGAGACTTTTTTCTATGAGCTACACATATTTTTTCAGAGGCACATCTCATATTCTTATAAAATTAGAGGTGTATATGAGTCGATTTAAGTTAAATTTGACCAAACCTAATACTCAATTTATATAGGACATTCCAGTTTGCGTAAGGTAAAATAGTCATTTGTTACATCAATGTATTGATTTGGATAAACCCAATGATTTTTGGATTGGGTTGGATTGTGAATTACCCAAATAATTTTTTTTTTGTTTTATTAATATTAAATAATTAAACGATGAGTCATCATATAAAACTTACTCAATATTTTTATCTTTTTAAAAAAACTTAGATAACATATGTTTACTATCTTTTAGCATCATAAAATAATAAATAATATCATCAATTAATAAAAAAATTGTCATAAAATACTAGCAATAAACTAAAGTTGTATGACATAAAATTGTATTGGTATCAAGGTAACTAAAGAGTGAAACTTTCAAAGTTAGTTAAATTCAGAGTTCACTAAAATAATATGTTAAGAGATTAAATTTGTTAATATTCATTAAAATCATTAAAATTGTTATAATAAATATTTGATTAGTGGGTCAGTGAGTATTATTGGGTTTGGTTCTGATTTTATCCAAAATTCAATTTTTTTAATGGGTTTTTTAGTTTTTAAACTCATATTCATCCAATTACCTAACCCAACCCACTTTTTTTGGATTTTTTTATGGGAAATTATACCTTGTACCCCCACGTTTAGCCCGATACCCCTACAAATTTTTTTAATTCCAATTTTGCCCTTTTAATATTTAAATAAAAACGTAAAAATTTTACCGCGAAGTCAGACTAAAAAAATAATATTTTTTAAATTTGGAAAAGACGAATCGGATGTGCAATGGGTAAGATTTCCGATTAGTAAAATTAAGAACCGGAAGTAGGTATGTTAAGTTTTCCGGTTCATAAAAATAACAAATCGGAAGTAGCTATGTTGCATTTTCTGGTTTGTATTTTCTTAACCGAAAGTAGCTTGCATGGGTTTTCCGGTTCGTAATTTTTTTTTTGTTTTTTTTAATTTTTAAATTTTCAATTTTTTTAGGAGACAAGGAACTGCCTTTGGTGATATGCACGAAGGATGACTCAAAATTAGATACTACAGATATATTCTCTACTACACAAAAATTTCCTACAAGAGAAGAGGCGACTCGACGGATCAGGGAGGTTGGACTCAGAAATACGGTTACTGTAACGCCCCGAAAATCTAAATTTAATTATTTAGTCATTTATTTAATTAATTTAGAAAATTGGAGAGTTTGGATTAATTAGAGAATTTTGGAGAAAAAGAGTATTTTTATATAATAAGGATAAATAGTGTTTTATTATACTATTTTATTATTATTATTAAAAATATATTAAAGAAAAAGGGTAAGGTGGTAATAAGAGGAAAAAGTAAGGATATGTTGGGAAACTCATAAACTGGGATGTGTTTTGGTAAAAAGGAATACACGATCAGTTTTCTCATTTTCTATCGTGTTTGGTGAAGTGCTCTGAAGAAAGAAGAAGCTCAGAGTCAGGAGGCTGTGGAGAACCCCAGAGAAGAGTGTAAAGCGGCGAAATTCTCTAAGGTATGGGGAGTTTTTATAATCTATTGTAAGTGTGTAGGAATTAGATTATGAATAGTTAAGATTGTATGAGTTTTATGAGATTTGGGGTTTTGAGTTAGGTTGAGTTTGTGAGTGAAATCTTGATGAAATAGAATTAGGAAAATGTGTTGAATCCTATAAATGATGGTATAAATGATTGTTCTGATGTTATGGTGTTTTGTTTGATGTATTGGAATGATTTTGAGGTGAAATAAGATGAACCCGTATTGGAAAAATTGGGATTTTGGGGATTTTAGAACAGTCTGTACGAAGCAGCAGATTTCTGCTATAAAACGTGCGTTAACCGGTTAACGCTATGGGTTAACCGGTTAACCATTGCAATTTTTGTGATTTTCTGGAGTTTCGCAGGCATTAACCGGTTAACGCTATGGGTTAACCGGTTAACATTGTTTGAGAGGTAAATTTTTAATTCTTTAAAAATCCATAACTTTCAATCCGTAAGTCCGATTCGCATTCCGTTTGAAGCGTCGGAAAGAGCATAAACTGAACTTTATTTTGATGAATAAAAATGAGAAAAATGCAATAGTTTTTTATAAATGAATTTATGAAATAACCTTGTAATTGACTCATAATTTACTGGGTACGGGTCAATTCTTGATGTGTCAGAGTGGTTATAGAACCAGTGTTCTGGGTGTAATGTCATGATGATATATATGATTAATTGATGATTGGTTTACTGATGTGAAATGAATGATGCGAATTATTTTGATGAATTTTACGATGTAGCGCATCATTGCATTTCATAACATTCACGATGGGGCTTCGGCCTATTAATTTGCTTCAATCCCATTGTGTGGATTGAAGTGTCTCGATGATTTACGATGTGCTCCTTTGTGGAGGGTTGATGGTCATGTATCCATCTCACGATGAAAATGGTACCACATGCATATTGCATATCAGGATGTTAGAATTGCATATTCTGGATGAATTTCATGACTGTGTTGGTGTTGCTTAATATCATGATCGTGCTGTTGTTGTTGTTGAATTTCATAGTTGATGATGTCATGATATGTTGTACTAATTTATTTATGTTTTATATTCTTGTACGTTTACGATATATTATGATTACCCACCCTGCCTGCTTGGAAATGTTGCCTCTTTCGTGGGTAACTTGCAGATGATAAAGAATAGGCTTGCAGTGCAAGAGGAGTTTTTCATGAGTCTCGGAGCGTGCTTTAGTGTTCTTTAGAAGTGGTTCTGTCTATGTGTCCTGCTCTGTGTCATGTAACACTGGGATGAGTTTTCTTTTGCTAAACTGTTTTCAGTTATGTTATTATTTGGATAAATGTTTTCCCATGTTATGATGTTAAATTTCGGATGGTGAAAATTCTGTTTATGAAGTAAACTAATTAAGTTTTGAATTATGAAGTTTAAATTCTGCTGCGAAATGCTATATGTTATTCTTGATGTTGATTAACCCGTGTTACGGGACAGGACACTGTTTTGTTTGAATTATGATGAAATGTGATACCCTTCTCGATGATTACTCTGATATTAATTAAATATTTTGTGTTGGGGTAGAAGGGTGTTACATTAGTGGTATCAGAGCAGGTCGGTCTGTCCGGCCAAGTCTTGTTGTTGTCAGTCTGTTGTCAAGTCGTTATTCAGTTAACGATTATTCTCTTCTGATGTGGTGAGTGTTGTGCAGAATGGCTGGAAACAACACGCGTGCTCTCGCTGATGCTATTGCAGCTCTTGCTCAGACTATTGCTCGTAACAATGCGCATGATGAGTTTAGTGCCTTGGAGAAATTCCAGAGGAATAATCCACCTGTGTTTGAAGGAACTCATAACCTGGCAAGCGCACAGAAGTGGCTCAAGGCAATTTAGAAGATTTTCAGAGTGATGGCATGTGTTGACGCGCAGAAAGTTCAATTCGGGAATCATATGTTGTTTGAGGAAGCTGAAGACTGGTGGGATAATACCCGTCAGCGTCTAGAGGATGAGGTTGTTGTGGTGACTTGGACTGTGTTTAAGGCGGAGTTCCTTAAGAAGTATTTTCCGGAAGATGCTCGTGGTAAGTTGGAGGTAGAATTCCTTGAACTGAAGCAAGGAAACATGACAGTGGCAGAGTATGCTGCCAAATTTTAAAGGCTGGTGAAGTTTTGTCCTCACTACAACAGGGCAGATGCTGAACTTTCCAAGTGCCTTAAGTTTGAGAATGGGCTGAGACCTGAAATTAAACAGGGAATTGGATGCCAACAAATTCGCAAATATGCAGAGTTGGTCGATAAGAGCCGTATTTATGACGAGGACAGCCGAGCTCGGTCAACTCACTATAAACAGCTGAGCGAGAAGAAAGACAAGAGTCAGTATAGAGGGAAACCTTATGTAACTACTGGTGATAAAGGGAAGCAGAAGGCATCTGATGAGAAGAAGCAAAGTAGGGGAGCTGCTAATGTACCTGTTAAGTGTTACAAGTGTGGAGAGGCAGGTCATAAGGCCGATGTGTGTACAGCCAGAGTTATGAAATATTACCGTTGTGGAAGGCTTGGGCATAAGATGAGTAAATGTCCTAATGAGGGCCCAACCTGTTACAATTGTGGAGAACAGGGGCATATCAGCGCCCAATGCCAGAACCAAAGCAGAATGCTGCTACTGCTCAGAATGCTGGGAGAGTTTTTGCGTTAGCTGGTTCAGAAGCTCCAAAGAAGGACAACTTGATCAGAGGTACATGTTTTATTAATAATACTGAGTTGATTGTTATTATTGACACTGGAGCTACACATTCCTTTATTTCTCTGGAGTGTGCTAATAGATTGGGTTTAAAGTTGTCTAAGATGAACGGTAATATGATAATAGAGACTCCTGCTAACGGTTCTGTGACTACTGTCGCTCCCCGGATTTCCATCCTGGTACAAACGCGAAAGTGGTGCGGAAAAAGAATAAAGTCGCCAGCCAGGCATTTTTATCCCAAAAGAAAGGGAATGGTAATGCTGCACAAACAGAAGAAAAGAAGAGGAAGGACACGGGTCCTACGAACCAAAGAGACTGAGTTCGGGAGTCGGTTACGACCTGGGAAGGTATTAGCACCCATATTGTCCGCCGTACCCGATGGGATCCACGCTTGCAAAGAAATTTGTTTCAAAGGGTGAAGAAATAAAAGTTGTTGCAAAACTAAAACTAAAACTGGATAAGAAAGAAAAGAAAGGGGGGAAATGTAGGGGAAATAAAAGAGTGTGCTCGAACGGGCCCTACCCCGCTGCCTACGTACCTCATCAGGATAATGAGGATCAGAGATGTCGTAGTTCCCCTAACTAGGGGTAACAAAGAAATTGCTTGTGAATTAAGGCTTGAACTGCCTATGCCAATTCTCAGGTGTTGCAGACTCGGACGACGAGTGCGTAACCGTCTTGCAAAGTGACAAGTAGGAGCAAGTTCGCGTACGGAGCGAATGAGATGAGAAAAGAATTCTCGAAGGAAAGATGCTTATTGTTTGTTTGTGTTTTTTTAAGAAGCTTTTTATGAGTGTGTCACAAGGAAGTGAACTCAAGCTCTTTTCCATGGAATGTGCACTTGTCACCACATTCCAAGATGGAATAATAGAACAAGCACACTCAAGTAAGGAGAAGATCCCTAAAACTTGAAACCAGAGATTAGGGCTTAGGCTCACTAACTCATTAACTTATTAAGTATTTTTGGTATTTACAATGAAGAAGTGTTTTTTATGCTTTTCTTTGTGAAGAAGATACCTTGATCAGACTTGTGCATCACAAGGTAAGCTTGTACTATCCCAAGATGGGAAGACTACAAGTACCTCATGGGATAATGATATTGCTTAAGGTATTACTTCAAACTTTATTAAGTGATTTTTAGAGTTATGAGATGAGAAGAGAAGAAGAAACCAAAGGGATCACAAAGGCAAAATTCTAAAGTGGGGGACTAACGAAATCCTAAGTGTTGTCATGCATGGATGTCCTAAGGTTAGTGTGGTTTTCTATCCTAAAGAAGAAAGAAAGAAGAAGAGGAGAAGAGAGAATAAGAGATGAGTAAGGTCTAAGCCCAGCAAGCAAAGGGTTAGTACAATAAAGAAATAAGAAGAAGAGATGAGACTTGGAGATGTGGGAATCACTTCCACACCTCACACTTACCATAGCCCCTGAAAAGGTTAGCAACATAAGCATACAAGTGAAAATAAGAATATTTATGCAAACCAAAAGATGACAATCACAAGCCAAACCAAACAAAAAGTTAGTACATAACCCTATAGGACAAAGACCAATAAATCCTAATAGGATGGCATAAATGCCTTCCTCAAACTATGTTAGAAAGAAGGAAGAAAGAGGCACGAAACGCTACCTAAGAAACAAAACTCCAAACAAATATCAAATGACATGAGAAAATCATGAAATTAAAACTCTAAAGCCAACAACCAGCAACAAACAATGTGCCAAAATATCTCACAAAAATTCACAACCAAAGTCTACCAAATAATCACACGAAGTTGCTTAAGAACAATTAATGAAATCGCACAAATACGACTCCTAAAACTATAAATAAAATGGAATTAAAAATAATACAAAAATATTTTTATGAACTTTTATGAGTCTACGAAATAATGCAAAAAGAACGGAGTTAAAATACTGAACGAGAGAGGAGAAACAAATTTTACGAGATGACGCATTATTTATGGAATTTGAATGAAAAGAAAAATAAAAGAAAATTCGAAATAAAATGAAAAATTAATAAAAACAGAAAATAAAAAGTACGATAAAATTCTAAAATGGATTATGATATTAAATATATTTTTTATGAATTTTCTAAATTGATTTACTATTTTAAAAGAATTAAAATTGAACTAATATATAAAAAAGAATTAAAAACAAACTACAAGAAATGGGGGTGCATAAATAGAAAAAAGGGAAGTTAAAAAAACTGATGGGCCGCAAGGGGGTGGCGAAAGCAGAAAGGGAAGGCCCAAAATGCAGCAAAGGGAGAGGGTATTACGGTGGTCATGCGGTCAATAGGTTGACTGCATCTAAATCGCAGGATCTGAGGACCTCCAAGAGTAAACAAATCAAGCGGTCAGGAAGTGAGGGCACACAATTATTATGATGAGTGAGCACGTGTGGAACGAAAAAAGAAGGTCCTACCGGACGGTGACAAGTGTCACCGCCGGTATGGACGGAGATCACAAAAGCTACCCTATCCTAATCCCTTCACCTCATTACTCACAATCTTCTTATCCCCTTGATAACTTCTTTATGAATATCCTTATTACTTAAAAAAACCTTTAACACATTAAAATCAAAAAAGAAAAACAACAAAACCTAAACATCTTCTCCTCCCTTTCTCTCCCTGCGAGCCGCTCATTTTCTTCATGACCTAGAGTCCGCCGCACTCATCTATCTGCCGGCCACCATCCAAGCATGACCACCAACACAAACCCTCCCTTAATCACCGAAACACAAACTCTAACCTCCCTCAAATCGCCTCCCTCAACCCGAATCCATCAACCGTCCTCAAAGAAAATTCCTCCGAACACCAAATCACCGACACGAACCTCACTAGCTCTCCGCGCTCGAGCTCAAAGTCAGAAATGGACCTCACAAACAAAGAGCACGCAAAACCGGATCAAAGCCGCCGAGAACAATGAAACCGAAACCATAAAGAACGCGACACTCACAAGCTCATAATGAAATCCCTAAGCAAAGTCACAAATATTAATCGATGGATCAAATTTCGTACCTGTGCGTCGACGAACAAACTGCGATGCGTGTGCTTGCTTCAATTCGGTAACGCTTCCTCCTCAACTTTTGCTTCTGACTCAATCCTCTTTCTCTTTTGCGAATTCGATTTGCTCTTGTTGATGACAAAACTGATGATGTTGATGAAGGTAAGACGAAAATGATGTCGCGATAGATGACAAGCTACGAAATCAACTCAGTTTGCTTAATTCACTAAAGGATGACGAATATGCAAGCTCGCGTTCGTAAGATTGGCGATGAATACAGGTCCTTATGAAGTTGAACAAACTCAGTTTCGTAGCTCTGTTTTTGTGCAGAGTTGATGAAGAAGATATTTGGATCGGATTATCGTCGTCATGAAGGGAAGTCAGATTCAAACTATGATGAACGGAATGGTATTATTGAAGTTGTGATGATTCAAAGAAAGATTCATTTCTGGCCTTGAAGAGTGGTGAATAATTTTAGTGAAGTGTGAATGATGAAATCCTGTGAGGATGATGAAGAGTGATGCGGGATTTTTGAAGATTGTATCAGAGAGAGTTTCCGTTATTTTTGTATGTGATCTTTTTTGTTATGAATCCATTTATCTTTGCTGATGGTGAGAGGAGTCATTTTTTCTGTAACAAACTTCTCCTTTTCTTTTTGTTGTTACTGTGATGGAGAGAACAAATCTGTTGTGGTTGTTTTGATGGAATCCCATTGTTTGTTGCTTTCCGCGTGACTCTCAGAAAAATGAATTGTTGAATCCCCTTTTTGCGTTCTGTTAGGATTTTCTGTTATTCTCTTTTTTTCCTTATCTGAATCCTTTCTCTTTTTTTTCTTTGAAATTCATTGCGTTTTGTTCCGCTATTTTCTTTTGTTTTGGCTGTGATTTTTTTGTGTGTATGTTGTGCGTGTTTGCCTTCTTCCTGCGTTTTGGCATGTTGGTTGTTGCGTTTCACTGTGACGTGGCTTGGTTGGATAGAAAAGCTGAAATAAAAGTGGCCTTCTATAGTTGATGATGTGGCGTGGTTTCTTTATGTCTTAGACTAAAAGAACGTGACTTTCACTCTCACTCTCAACTTATTATTTCTTCCTTTTTTTTATATTAGTGGTGGTGAGTTTTGGATAAAATAAAAATAAACAAAGACTAAGAAAAATATGAGAAATATAAATTAATGAAATATAATGGAAAATAGAACTAAATGTATGGACACATGATTAGAAAACTAATGGGAATTTGGTGGATAATTGGAAATTGGAAGTCAAATGATAAAATAATAGGAATGAATTAAAGGAAAAAACGGGTAATGAGTATGAAAATGGATGGAATGTGATGGTTTAACGGGAATATGAATGGATAATTTGGTGCTAAAAATGATAGTTAGAATAATCGAAATGAGAAATGATTTATGGCTCAAATGATAAAAAAATGAGCAAAAGTGGATATGGAACTGGATACTTTGTGAAACGGACCAATTACCACAAACACACGCATAGCCACGAAACTTTAATCCCAACCAACTTTGCATCGCTTCCATAGAAATCACCGATCTTCTGGATAAATAACACTCTGAGCGTCATCATGATAAGCTTGAATCTTTGAATCCAGCACCATCACATGAACCGTTGCCTGGCAAACTGATGACCTCTGCACACAACACGACCTGACTTTGAAACACGTCGCCTGAGAAATAACCACCAACGCAGATGACTTGCAGTTGAGATAATCTCTCGATAGTTTGACCAAGATTAGGTCAAACGTCCCTCTGAATCGAATCGATGAACTGAAATCACTACCAGCTTATGCTATGCTAATGGGTGTCATGCCTTATCTTTCTATGCTAATGATGCAGTGTGAAGTATGAAAATGATATGCTAAATGCTATGAAAAGAGAGGGCAAATTTGGGGTGTCTACAGCTTCCCATATTCAATCAACTGTAAATCTGAAAAGGATGAGAGCAACGACTATCATACATTCGAGATAAACTGTGATTGAATATCAAAAAGACCCCGAAATTTGCACTCCGATGAGAATGCAAAAACTGGGAAATAAACCCAACCAAATGACGCTTTGGTGACTGCAGGGGAGAAAGCAGATGAGCTTCTTCCAAGTTGAAACTGTTATCTGGAATCATAATACTTTGACAGACAAGTCTTCTTCGAATAATCCTGTTACGCCAGGAGCTGGACATACGAGTCCTCAAACACTTTGCAAGAACATATGACTTGAGACAGACGAATCTCCTTCGGATATACCTGTTACGCCAGGACCGGGATGCAATAAAGTCTGTGGGATAGACATGCATAATCAAGGTAGACGAACCTTCTTCATATATTATCCGTGGATATATGGTACAAGACAGACGAGTCTTCTTTGAGCAAACCTGTTATGCCAGGTGCAACATTAATAATTGGTGCTTGAGACAGACGAGATATACCTGTTACGCCAGGACCGGAAATCATTTTGACATTTACTCCCACAGTCAGGATTTTAAACCTCTTCAATACATACGAGTATTGGATGATCATCAAGAGAACACAGACGAGCGCCAAAAGTCAATGATACAAACGAATATCGGACGATGATCTAAGAAACACAGACGAGCGCTTCAGGCGATGATACAGACGAATATCAGAAATCCAACACAGATGAGCGTTGGGGTAGCAACTCAGACAAGTACCAGAAATCCAACACAGACGAGTATTGGATAAGACCAAATGATCTGCTAAGGGAATGGCATCAAGCAATCCATCCACAATAAGTACATTGACACGGGACAAGGCGATCAAACCATGCTTTGATTTGAGAAAAGAGTAACAACTCTGTCGGGGAATATCGTCTAGTGACATCTTGTATTTTCTGGACTATTTGACTGCTTGAATATCAATCCAAGAGGATTTTACAGAAGACATGACATCCAAAATGCCCAAGTGTCTTCAAACTCTTTAGAGATTCGTCGAATCTTGACATAATTTCCCCATATTGCACGGGATGTGGGTCTCGCGAGGGTTCCTGAAAAACTTCATATCCCATATGAGATATTATGCACCGTGTTCTGAACCTTGGATAGGTCTATCAATTGTCAAGAGGGAGAACATCTTAATTCCCTGAAGAAACTTCAATCTCGCTTTCGAGTTCAGCAAGAAACTGTTACTTGTAAGCACAAAGATATGCACACCTACCCCGGGCATAAATGAATCCAGTGTGGTTGAACTTTGATATGATTTTGATTTTTCTTTTATGACAGACTTACTGGGTATCAACTCAAGGGTTGAAGAAATGAAGACTATGATATCGACTCAAGGGTCGTTAGAAACGGAAATATCGACTCAAGGGTCGAGAAGAACACAACAACATCAACTCGAGGGTTGAGGAATAAAGCGACAATAACATCGACTCGAGGGTCGAGAAAACAAAGAGAGCGGTATCGACTCGAGGGTCGAAGAAAGTAAAGCAACATCAACTCGAGGGTTGAGGGAAACCAAAGCGACAATATCGACTCGACGGTCGAGGACATCAAAGCAACATCAACTCGAGGGTTGAGAAACCAAAGCGACAATATCAAGAATAAGTACCCACTTCCGAGGATCGATGATTTGATGGATCAGCTAGTAGGTGCTTGTGTCTTTAGTAAAATTGATCTGAGGTCTGGTTATCATCAGATTCGAGTTAAAGCTGATGATATTCCGAAGACTGCTTTCAGGACGAGATATGGGCATTACGAGTATACGGTGATGTCGTTTGGGGTTTCTAATGCGCCTGGTGTGTTTATGGAATATATGAATAGGATCTTTCATGAGTATCTTGATAAATTCGTGGTGGTTTTCATAGATGATATCTTGGTATATTCTAAATCAGAAGAAGAACATGCCGAGCATTTGAGGGTTGTGTTGCAAGTGTTGAAAGAAAAGAAATTGTTTGCTAAATTATTTAAGTGTGAGTTCTGGTTAAAGGAAGTGAGTTTCCTCGACCATGTAATTTCAAGTGGTGGAATTTCGGTGGATCCTTCAAAGATTGATGCGGTATTGCAGTGGGAGACTCTGAAGTCAGCTACAGAAATTCGTAGTTTTCTTGGGTTGGCTGGTTACTATCGTAAGTTCATTGAAAGTTTTTCTAAGATAGCCTTTACCGTTGACGCAATTGACTAGGAAGGGTCAAGCGTATGTGTGGGATGTTGCTTGTGAAGAGAGTTTCATAGAACTGAAGAAAAGATTAACGACCGCGCCAGTGTTGGTCTTACCGAATCCAGATGAGTCCTTTGTAGTTTATTGTGATGCTTCCAGGATGGGTCTTGGTGGAGTTTTGATGCAGGATAATAAGGTGGTTGCTTATGCTTCTAGACAGTTAAGAGTTCATGAGAGGAACTATCCTACTCACGACTTAGAGTTAGCAGCTGTGGTGTTTGTGTTTAAGATTTGGAGGCACTACTTGTTTGGTTCGAAATTTGAAGTATTTAGTGATCACAAAAGTTTAAGGTACTTGTTTGATCAGAAAGAGTTAAATATGAGACAGAGGCGGTGAATTGAATTATTGAAAGATTTTGATTTTGATTTGAATTACCATCCTGGTAAGGCAAATGTTGTGGCTGATGCTTTGAGTAGGAAGTCGTTGCATATTTTGATGCTTATAGTGAAAGAATTGGAAATGATCGAGCAATTCAGAGACATGAGCTTGTTGTGTGAAACTACCATTGATAGTGTGAAATTGGGAATGTTAAAGCTGACCAGTGAGATTTTGGAAGAGATTCGTAAGGGTCAGAAATCTGATTTGAAATTAGTTGATCAATTGAGGTTGGTTGATCAAGGTAATGCAGGTGACTTTCGAGTTGATGAAGATGGAGTTTTGAGATTCCGAGATAGAGTATGTGTTCCGGATATTATAGGAATTAAAAAGAGTATTTTAGAAGAGGGGCACAAGAGTCGACTCAGTATTCATCCTGGTGCTACGAAGATGTATCAAGATTTACGCACGTTGTTTTGATGGTCGGGTATGAAAAGAGACATTGTTGAATTTGTATATGCTTGTTTGACATGTCAGAAGTCAAAGATAGAACATCAGAGACCTTCAGGTATGATGCAACCATTGAATGTTCCTGAGTGGAAATGGGATAGTATTTCCATGGATTTTGTGACTGGGTTACTTAAGACTGCTAGAGGTAATGATTCGATTTGGGTAATTGTTGACCGGTTAACTAAGTCGGCACACTTCTTGCCGATGAAGATTAACCATTTCATGCAAAGGTTAGCTGAGATCTATATTGAGGAAATTGTGAAGTTGCATGGTGTACCTTCAAGTATTGTATCGGATAGAGATCTGCGGTTTACGTCGAGGTTTTGGAAGAGTTTGCAGGATGCCTTGGGTAATAAGTTGAGGATGCGTTCTGCTTATCACCCGCAAACGGATGGTCAGACGGAAAGAACAATCCAATCTTTAGAAGATTTGCTGAGAGCTTGTGTATTAGATAAAGGAGGGTCTTGGGATAGTCATTTGTCGTTGGTCGAGTTTATGTACAATAACAATTTTCATGCTAGTATCAAGATGGCTCCATATGAGGCGTTGTATGGTAGACGTTGTCGTACTCCATTATGTTGGTATGAGTCAGGAGAGAGTTTAGTGCTTGGGCCAGAGATTGTCCAAGAAACAACTGAAAAGATAAAAATGATTCAGGAAAGGATGAAAACGTCGCAGAGTCGTCAAAAGAGTTATCACGATAAGAGAAGGAAAACACTTGAGTTCCAAGAGGGAGATCAGATTTTCTTAAGAGTTACTCCTATGACTGGTGTGGGAAGAGCTTTGAAGTCTAGAAAGATCACTCCACGTTTTGTCGGTCCGTATCAGATTATGCAGAGGATAGGGGAAGTGGCCTATCAAGTGGCTTTACCTTCCTCACTTGCGAATTTATATGATGTATTCCATGTATCGCAGTTGAGGAAGTACATTCCGGACCCGTCGCATGTAATTCAGGTAGATGATGTTCAGGTGAGAGATAATTTGACGATTGAAGCTTTACCAGTGAGGATTGATGGTTGAGAATTGAAGCAACTTCGAGGCAAGGAAATTGCTTTAGTGAAGGTATTGTGGGGAGGACCAGCTGGAGAAAGTTGGACCTGGGAGCGGGAAGATCAGATGAGGAAGTCGTATCTGACTCTATTTACTCCAGGTAATTTTCGAGGACGAAAATTCTTTAAGTAGAGGAGAGTTGTAACGCTCCGAAAATCTAAATTTAATTATTTAGCCATTTATTTAATTAATTTAGAAAATTGGAGAGTTTGGATTAATTAGAGAATTTTAGAGAAAAAGAGTATTTTTATATAATAAGGATAAATAGTATTTTATTATAATATTTTATTATTATTATTAAAAATATATTAAAGAAAAAGGGTAAGGTGGTAATAAGAGGAAAAAGTAAGGATATGTTGGGAAACTCATAAACTGGGATGTGTTTTGGTAAAAAGGAATACACGATCAGTTTTCTCATTTTCTATCGTGTTTGGTGAAGTGCTCTGAAGAAAGAAGAAGCTCAGAGTCAGGAGGCTGTGGAGAACCCCAGAGAAGAGTGTAAAGCGGCGAAATTCTCTAAGGTATGGGGAGTTTTTATAATCTATTGTAAGTGTGTAGGAATTGGATTATGAATAGTTAAGATTGTATGAGTTTTATGAGATTTGGGGTTTTGAGTTAGGTTGAGTTTGTGAGTGAAATCTTGATGAAATAGAGTTAGGAAAATGTGTTGAATCCTATAAATGATGGTATAAATGATTGTTCTGATGTTATGGTGTTTTGTTTGATGTATTAGAATGATTTTGAGGTGAAATAATAAGATGAACCCGTATTGGAAAAATTGGGATTTTGGGGATTTTAGAACAGTCTGTACGAAGCAGCAGATTTCTGCTATAAAACGTGCGTTAACTGGTTAACGTTATGGGTTAACCGGTTAACCATTGCAATTTTTGTGATTTTCTGGAGTTTCGCAGGCGTTAACCGGTTAACACTGTTTGAGAGGCAAATTTTTAATTCTTTAAAAATCCATAACTTTCAAACCGTAAGTCCGATTCGCATTCCGTTTGAAGCGTCGGAAAGAGCATAAACTGAACTTTATTTTGATGAATAAAAATGAGAAAAATGCAATAGTTTTTTATAAATGAATTTATGAAATAACCTTGTAATTGACTCATAATTTACCGGGTACGGGTCAATTCTTGATGTGTCAGAGTGGTTATAGAACCAGTGTTCTGGGTGTAATGTCATGATGATATATATGATTAATTGATGATTGGTTTGCTGATGTGAAATGAATGATGCGAATTATTTTGATGAATTTTACGATGTAGCGCATCATTGCATTTCATAACATTCACGATGGGGCTTCGGCCTATTTATTTGCTTCAATCCCATTGTGTGGATTGAAGTGTCTCGATGATTTACGATGTGCTCCTTTGTGGAGGGTTGATGGTCATGTATCCATCTCACGATGAAAATGGTACCACATGTGTAATAGCCCAGGCCCCTCGCAAGGCAATCCCGACACTGCCACCTAGCTCAATTGGTAGTGGGAATGGATTGAGCATGTACTTGAACCCCAGGGTACAGGGTTCGATTCCCACGAAAGACAAAAACTCTACTAGTGAGGGGAGTAGAGAAGATCGTGAGGTGGCAGTGCCGGGATTGCCTTGCGAGGGGCCCGGGCTGTTACAACATGCATATTGCATATCAGGATGTTAGAATTGCATATTCTGGATGAATTTCATGATTGTGTTGGTGTTGCTTAATTTCATGATCGTGTTGTTGTTGTTGTTGCTGAATTTCATAGTTGATGATGTCATGATATGTTGTACTAATTTATTTATGTTCTATATTCTTGTACGTTTACGATATATTATGATTACTCACCCTACCTGCTTGGAAATGTTGCCTCTTTCGTGGGTAACTTGCAGATGATAAAGAATAGGCTTGCAGTGCAAGAGGAGTTTTTCATGAGTCTCGGAGCGTGCTTTAGTGTTCTTTAGAAGTGGTTCTGTCTATGTGTCCTGCTCTGTGTCATGTAACACTGGGATGAGTTTTCTTTTGCTAAACTGTTTTCAGTTATGTTATTATTTGGATAAATGTTTTCCCATGTTATGATGTTAAATTTCGGATGGTGAAAATTATGTTTATGAAGTAAACTAATGAAGTTTTAAATTATGAAGTTTAAATTCCGCTGCGAAATGCTATATGTTATTCTTGATGTTGATTAACCCGTGTTACGGGACAGGATACTGTTTTGTTTGAATTATGATGAAATGTGATACCCTTCACGATGATTACTCTGATATTAATTAAATATTTTGTGTTGGGGTAGAAGGGTGTTACAGTTACTATTATAATCACTCGCTCGGACACAAAGACAAGGAAGAGAGGAAGAAGTGACAAAGTTATATTTGGCTGCGATAGAGGTGGAAAGGACAAAGAACGAGAAAGCGAAACACAAAGTGCTTCCAAAAGATGTGAGTGTCCATTCAAAGTTAGATCAACACCTTCAAAGGATGGTTCTGGTTGGAAAATCGATGTAAAATGTGGCGTTCACAACCATGGTTTACCGGATAGATTTGAAGGTCATGCATTTGTTAGCCGGCTCACTGAAGATGACCAACAACATATTTTAGATTTGACAAAACGTCGTGTTCCTCCAAGACATATTTTGTTGTCTTTGCAAGAGCGAGATCCAAACAATGTGACTCGAATTACCCAAATATATAAACATAAGAGTAAGATTGAGGAAAAAATTAGGGGAAGTAGAACAGAAATACAACATTTGCTTAAGTTGATTGATGAATCAAATTATGTTTATTATAGTAGAAAAAAAGATGAATCAGAAGTTGTGAAAGATATCTTCTGGGCTCATCCAGACTTTGTGAAATTGTTAAATATGTTCCCGATTTTGTTGATTATGGATAGTACGTATAAAACCAATAAGTATAGGCAACCTTTGTTTGAAATAGTTGGTGTCACATTTGCTGTTGCATTTGCCTATATGGAATCTGAGCAAACAGAGACTTTGTGTTGGGTACTGGATAAACTGAAACAGTTATTCGTGAAACAAGGGTTATGGCCACAAGTAATTTTAACCGATAGAGATCTTGCTTTGATGAAAGCAATTGAAACTGTATTTCCAACTACAGTCAATATGCGTTGTCGATATCACATAACCAAGAATGTGAAAGAGAAGTGCAAGGAGTATGTTGTGGACGATATGTGAGAACCGATAGAGAAACTTTTCTACGAAGTTATTGTGGCTAGTGATGAGGTTGAGTATCGTCAAAGATTGAAGTTATTTGAGAATTCTTGTTTGGATTTTGGACCTTTTATTGATTACGTGAAAGACACATGGTTGACACCTCATAGACATAGATTTGTTGAAGCTTGGATCAATAAAGTCATGCATTTAGGCAATGTCACCACTAACAGGTAATGTGTTTGTTTTTTATGGGTTTAGACATAGTTGTTTTGTGGTAATAATAATGAAATTGGATTTTTAATTTTATTTTTAGAGTTGAATCTGCGCATTGGAAGCTGAAACAAATGTTAGAGAACAGCTTAGGTGATCTGGTCAAATGCTGGGAGGCTATGAATGACAACATCAAGGTTCAAGTGGGCAATATTAGAGTTTCGTTTCAGAAGAGTTTTTACGAGGTTGAGCGTGTCCATAGATGTCCATTTTACGTGAATTTGGTTAATTCAGTATCTAGAGCAGCTTTGCATCATATTGATGAAGAATGGCACAGGGTTGACATGGTGGGTACAAACACCAAGATGCGCAGATGCTTTCGTAGAACAGTTTATGGGTTACCTTGTGCCTATGAGTTAGGAAAATACAGATTGATAGGTGAACCAATACCTATAGATGTTATTCATATCCATTGGAGGAAACTAAGTATGGAAGGTGAACAAGAGGTGGACACAGAGGAAGGAGCTAAGTTGGATATGACGGCTGCAATTGAGGCACTGTGGAAACGGTTTCATTCGTTAGATGTTGCAGGTAAGAGAGCATTAAAAAGTAGGGTGTGTGAAATAGCTTACCCCAATACAACAAAGATGGTACCACCACCTGAGAAGATAAAGACCAAAGGAGGAGTGAAGAGAAAAGGGAAAAAACCTGTTGGGTATGATGTTTACCGTGATCCTTCGTATCATGAGTATGTTGAACAATCACAAAATAATTCTCAGAAATCATCCAAGAGGCCATGTTCACAGTTATCACATACGTCAAAGAAAAACCCGTCTCACAGGTACATTGCACAATTTTCGACACATATCAGACCTTTTATTGACGACATTGTTGATGTTAAGGATGATGAAAATTGTAGGTTTAGAGTCATTGCACCAATGCATGGGTATGGTGAAGATGGTTGGTCAATGGTTCGTCGTGATCTGGATAATGAAATCAGAGGACCTAGAAATAGTATTTATGCGAAATTATTTGGTGATCGCTTAGGAAAAGTAAGAGAATCTTTGTTGATATCATCTGTAGGTTCTCAATGATAAATGGATGACAATACCAGAAATGGGTTATGTCATAGCAAATAGTTATAACATCATTCTTGTATCCTTAAGTTCTCTTAGTTTGACGTTCTTCCCTATGATGACTAAACATAATCCTAATGTCTCCATTTACTTTGCCTCCACGAGAGTAAAGGTCTTATCCGTAAGAATAGTGCAGCCAAGTATCAACAACATATACACCCTGGCCGCACAATCAAATCTCCCCTCAAATCGCAGACGAACAAAATTAGTCTTCAACCACTCAAGTCTATAATATGGACCTCTGCATGCACAGACCTCCTCGGCTGCATCCTCCAGCGAAACACCCATTAGACGAATAGCAAGACTGATGGCATATGAGTTAGTAATGCCTTCTGCTGGGATAAATAGCTCTCCTCTAATAGGTGTGTGAAGGAGGCAGGATACATCGTCCAGTGTGATGGTCATCTCGCCAAAGGGCATATGAAAAGACGAGGTCTCGGGATGCCATCTCTCGACAAATGCAGATAAGAGGTTCGTATCGATCCTGGATAAGCTGGTCCACTGAAGAGACGCTAGACCTGACTGAGACATCCACTCCTGTATCTGAGGTGGGAGCATAGATGGAACCCATCTTATAAGTTTGCTGCCATGTGCAGCAACCTTAAGCTCCTTCTTCGGTCGTCTCTCCTGAAAAAAATACATATTATATGCTATTATCAACTAAAGATTAAAAAAAATTTATTCATTACTGAAAGTTTATAGGTTCTCTTACCTCGTCATCCCACAAATGGCGCGCAACATGATTCTGGTACCTCACCAGAAGTGAGGTATCAGAAGGTCCTCCGGGAAACGCTGGATGTGGAGGAACATGAGGCGCAACAGGATTAACAGCCTGTAGTGCGTCAAGTTCCTGCTGGTATAAATGCGTAGGAATTGTCCTTCCATCGAGCAATCGCCGATGAATATGTTTGTCGCGTCCTCTGATTCGAGACACTGTAAAGAAAACAAAAAAAAATTATTAAAAAAAATTATAAAAAAAACAACCGAAAGTAGCTCATTAGCTACTTTCGGTATGTAACGTACACAACCGGAAGTAGCAATGACCCTACTTCCGGAACGCAAACTAAAAAAAACAGAACCGGAAGTAGCTTACTTAAGTTATCCGGTTGGCAAATAACTAAACCGGAAGTAGCAGTTGTGGGTTATCCGGAAAAAACTTTTCACTGTGCAATTTTTTCTCCAAAATTTTGTCTAACGTGAAATGAGGTGAAAAAGTGAAATTTTTTGAATTATTTACTATTTATATGAGGGTAAAATCGTCCAAAAAAATTTGTCGTTGGGGTTTCAGGCTAAACGTTGGGTACAGGGTATAATTTCATTTTCTATGGGTTTGACCGGATTTTGTAGGTTGACACAATCAATTTACACCCTTACCAAAAACCTTAAGGTGATAGATGTGTAAGTTCTCTCGTTTATAAATGCCCAAATCTCCACTTTTCTAATTAATGTGAGACTTTCTCACACTTTTTTTTCTCAAGGTTTTCATCTCACACTTATTATTTTCAACAAAAATATGATTAATTCAATTGACTATATGATTGATTCTTTCACTTTAGTTTATTTTAAATATCTCACATCAAAAAATAAATTATATCTTAATTCTAAAAATTTGAATGTATAAAAATAACAAAAATTAGTAGTTAAATGAATGAAACAAATTAAACAAAGCAAAATGATGAGATTTGGCTCAACAGCCTGTACAAGAAATAATATATTTTGCAACAACTTTTTGTCAACGATATTCAATTTGTTGGCAATAATATGCATATAACAAAAACTAATTTAAGTTGTCATGGTAAGTCATTTTTTTCTCAAAAACTTGTTATAATAAGTCATTTTTTCTCAAAAACTTCATTATTGTTGCAAAAATAACTTATCCCAACAAAAATTATCGTCGCAAAAAATAATTCAATCTTTTTATTTGCATATAACAATGATTGTTTTAAGTCATTGTAATACGTTACTTTTTCTAAACAATCTCACTATTGTTGGGGAAAATTGTTTGATTTTGGGTGAATATGTGGTGATGTGGTGTCTCTTTTCACTTGTGTGTTGCTCTTGATCCAATGTAGATGCTCCCCGTGATGACCCAATAGTCGTATCAGAGCCGATGGTTCAATTAAGAGACTGAATCCTTATATCAAAAGTCTTTCAGACTATGTGGTTGGTCAGACAGCGTGTCCCGTTGTAGTGCCTGCAACGGCGGTACAAGTGTATGTGGATGAAAGAGCTTCCACTTGAGGAGGGAGCATAGTGGATGGACTCGCGCTTGAGGGGGAGATTGGTGTGTACAAGTGTGAGTTGTTAGTCTCACATTGCTTGGAAAAGTGGAGGTTGAGCACTTTATACGTGAGAGGACTCATACACCTATTAGCTTAAGATTATGAATATGTGGCATGTCGTTCACTTGTATGTTGTTTTTGATCCAATGTAGATGCTCCCCATGATGACCCAACAAAAATGACTTATTCCAAAAATAATTATTGTTGTGAAATGTAATACATTTTTACTAGCATTTAACGATGACAATTTAAATCGTTATAATTGTTAAATTGTAATTCCTCGTGTCGAAGTCGTTAGAGCTCAAACAAGGAAGTGTCAAAATATTTAGTTGTTGAAGTAGTTGCTTCACATAGAGTTTTACTTGAGCCTATTTTAGTAGTGTTAGATAAAATATGAATTTTGGGCTTTTATACTTTTGGGCTCTTAACTTGGAGTTCAAGTTAACTTAAATCTATAAATAGAGTGTAACACTTATTTTGTAAAGAGAGTGGGAACACAATTTGTATTCACAGATTTCTGTAGTTGCATAGTGAATAAGAAAAAGAAAATCCCACAGTTTGTGGGTAATCACATTCTTCTCCAAATATTGTTAGACCCCTAATTTCTTTCTATTCTCATTTTTTCTTTTCTTTATCGTTGCGTAACAATCTTGTTTATCAAGATTGATTGAAATTCTTCATAAGTTTTAGGGGATTTCCAACATATGGTATCTAGAGCTCCAATTTAATCGATTTGTGGGAAGAAAATCGTGATGACGATGAATCATCCAAACATGCATTTTCTGGAAAACCTTTCAATTCTCAAGAAAGATAATTATGGGAATTGATGCAAACAGATAAATGTTGTTTTATGTTATCAAGATCTTTGGGATCTTGTGAAGGAAGGAGTAACAACACTTGTGGAAAACGTGACGGATCAAGAAAAGGTTGCATAGAAAAAATTTAAGAAGAAAGTTTATAAAGCTCTCTTTATAATCCATCAAAGTGTTGATCCAGATAAATTTGAAAAGGTTAGTAATGTTGAATCTGCGAAAGAAGCGTGAGAAATTCTAGAGAAGTTGTTTGGAGGTGCAAAGAAGATGAAAGAGGTGAGGTTACAAACTCACCAGAGAACTTATGAATTGCTTTAGATGGAAGAAAGTGAAAGTATAACATATTTCTTCATAAGAGTTATGAAACTTGTGAATCAAATCAAAGTATGTGGAGAAACACTGACGACCAAAGCAACAGTCTCAAAGATTTTGAGATTGTTGGCTCCAAAGTTTGACTACGTGGTAGTAGCCATAGTAGAGTTAAAATATTTACCAACATTGTCAAAGGAAGAGCTTCAAGGGACTCTTGAATCTCATGAACAAAAAGTGGTTGAAAGAGCTACATGAAATTCGAAGAGTGATATGGCTTTGCAGACACAATTAGAAAAAGAAAAGAATGGAAAGGAAGTTGGAATGGAGAGAAAGGTAGAGGAGGCTACGAAAATTCGAATGGTCGAAATCAACAAGAATGAGGTTGGTCGAATCAAAGAAACCCCTGGAACAAAGTCAATCAAAGAGGTGGTGTTGTAGGTAGAGGAAAGGTGGTGGTCGAAAACCTGACAAGAGTCATATTTAGTGTTACAATTGTTAGAAGTATGGTCATTATTTTAGTGATTGCTCTGAAAAGATGAAGAATTAAGAAATTGATGCAAAGCTAGTGAAAATGAAGAAGAAGAAGAAGAAGAAGAGAAAGAAAGAGAAAAAGAAGAAGAAGAAATGTTGTTGATGGTTACAACGAGAGATGAAGAGAGATTTTATGACCAATGGTACTTGGACTCAGGATGCTCATCACACATGACTGGTAGGAAAGATTGGTTTGTCAACATGAAACCCTCAATGAAGAACTTGGTGAAATTTACAAATGACAATACTATAGCAGCTGAAGGTATTGGTGATGTTCTTATTATGAGGAAGGATGGAAAAAGGTTAGTAATTTCAGATGTGTTATACGAATCAAGCATGAAGAGCAATTTGCACAGTATAGGGAAGTTGGTCGAAAAGAACTACAATGTGTCAATAAAAGACAAGATGATGAGAGTTCTCGACACAGGTGGGAGGTTGATCTTGAAGGCTCTAGTGTCTCAGAATAGAACCTTCAAGATTGAACTTAATGTGATGGAGCATAAGTGCCTTGCAACTGCAACCAACATATATGAATGGATGTGACATTATAGACTTGGTCATCTCAATTCCAAAGACATCATAAATTTGAAGATATTAAATAGACTTCATCAGTGAAATTCTGGTATGACAGACTCAGATGTCAAATATGATGTTGAGACATCTGATCTGTTACTGATAAACATAGCAAGGTACAAAAAGAAGTATTAAAAATTTTGATATACCAGATATTAAAAATCCTACAGGATGTTTAAACATCTGGTTTAACATCCAGCAAGAACACTGCATAAAATATAAAACAAAAAAGTTATAAGGAACACATCCAAATTCTTAACCCAGTTCGATGCAAACTCATATACTCTGGGGGCTGCCAAGCCAGGAAGGAAATCTACTATATAGTATCAATTCAAAGACTTCTCAGTAAACACCTATAGTTTACAGTCTTTTCATTTAATCACTACCAATGCAACTTCTACTTAGGAACTCCTAATTATGAGAAACTCATCCCACTTTCAATCACTCCAATGATGTTTCACAATCCCAACTCTCAGTTGCTGATATTGATGGCTATTTACCTAAACAACAAGGCAAAACAGAAGACATACTTCTTTGACAGCATCTCAGAGTTTCTTAAAAGCTTCCTCCAAGAACAATACACCTCTTACTTAACAGCTTCGAGGTTTACAATGAACCAGCTCTGAAGATTACATCTTTTCAGCATACGACTGTTACAAGAGTTTAACCCTAATGATACAAATTTTACATCTTTGGTTGTTTTTTTTAAACCTAGGTTATAAGGTTTCTTTTTATAACCTAATCCCAACTAGATTTTGGGCCTAAAAACGCAACATAGCACTGCTATAATAATGCAGAAAAATTTGCTACAAAAAAATCTTCAAATTAATAACTTCCTAAAATATCTCTAAATATAGAAACTCTATATTTATTCAATATTTGTTATTTGTATTCAATATAAATTTGAATCTTCAAGATATTTAAATCAGCGCCACATTGGATTGCTTATGAATATTCAGTTTCCTGTTAAATCATAATAGAATCTTCAATCCACTTTTGTCAGTTCATGATGTCGAATGAACTGTCTTGACATCCTCTTTGACATGTTGTTCTAGATGTTGAACCACTTCAACACAACATGTTTAGGCGCACAATAGGACTCTTTGCTTAACTTGTTCTTTATTTTGCAAGATCCTATATATTTTATTGCTTCTATATTTGTTTTACAAAATTAATGTCAATCCTATAAATGCAGAACTTACAATCTCCCCCTTTGGCAAATTTTGGCTAAAACAAATACAAAAAAAAAATTACAAGTTCATATTACAGCAGCAAAACTAAAAAAAAAAAAAAACCCTTTTCTTTATCATGTTAGGACATGTTGCTTGACATATTTCTCAACAGCCTTCCATTCCTTTAGTGGAAATAGCAGTGGACAATGAGTAGAAAGTCCTGAACTCTTGACCGAACTAATCCACTACTACCTATATCCATTCAAGTTCCCAGAAACATTCTTCTCAGGCTGCTGAACATTCTCCATCTAGGAGACCAATGGTTCCATAAGAGAAAATTCCTCACCTTCCCTTATTTAACTCAGAACATAGGTCACAACTGTGTTCATAACTCAGGACACAAGTCACAAAGACTAACCTACAACATCCATCTTGACATCCTAGCAGCCACCACACAAGAACACGTCTGACACAACCATTGTAACAACAGCTCTAAACACACCAAACACATCATCTGAATAACCTCTTTCTCCCCCTTTTTAGCCAAAAATTGGCAAAAACAGCCCTCACAATACCACACCCACGTATTACTCATCCAGAAACAAATGAACCCCATTAGAAGGAAGAAAAGATGAAAGTAATCACATGCTGAATGAGGATAAACGCACTTTTATAAATAGTAGGCTATGACATAGATAATAACGAACTATCTTTGAATAAAGAGGCGTTCTTGGTCCAAGATCAAATTATATGAGCAAAAACGTATGCACCATTAAATGTGTTCCGTTCAAAACAAACCTTGACCAATTAACTTTGTTCTCCCAAAATAAACTGACCAATAACAAACACGCATGAATAAAGCTTGTGTTTCACACCTTACAGTCAACACCGTCCACACACAATCCTAGCTAGGCTCAACACATACATGTTCTGACATTCAATCCACATACTGTCAGCTAGCAACATTACAACATGGTTCCCACCACTTCAGGATCCACACATAAACTATAGATAGCAGCTTTATCCCATACATCCTTTTGGACACACAAGCCAATCCTTATTTGGATCACATGGACAAACACACAGTAACTAAGTAATATATATCAACCTAAGAAAACAATTTTCCATACTTAGTAGAACATGTTACAACATGTTGTGTGACATCACAAAACCTTGTTAAGGTACTACTCCCCCTTAAATTCACAAATCTAGCTGCACAAAAATGTAACACTCCCCCTATCAAGGATAACACGTGTTTCTTTGTACTTTGATGAATGGAAAACATAAGACGCATCTTCATGTCTTCAAGAGCTCACTCTTTGTTCAATTCACAATTGAACACAATCGCCCCTTATACAAAAATACATGATCCTATCTTGGTTTGTTGTTATCCCAAGCTATAAATGTTGAACATCTTCTTGTAAGAAGGTCCTGATACTAGGCCTTCACACACTTTTGGCCATACAATCCAAACAATACTCATCCAAATTATTATAATCAATTTATGAGTATCCCTATTAAGACTAATAAGCAATCAATACCTAATCAACTTCAGTCTATAATACATATATTCTCCCAAGACAGATCATCTACTTCATCATTATCCCATATGAATAGGTATATTCGAATTAGATACAAAGAAGACAGCCACCCCAAATAATGTCTTAACACCAATTAGAACATCTTCCATACATCAAGACATAATCATAATGATTCTTGATATGTTCCACCAACTGGACTTACTATAACATAGTAATCCAAAAACTAAATACCTTCAACAATATTGTGCCACCAGCTTGAATTAGAAATCCAGAAAGAGAGATTAACTATCATCCACCTTCAAGAAGAACAAGTCTCTTTGAGTCTTCAACTCATCACCCTTCTGCCCAAGAGTAACTTGTTCCAAGACAATCATCAAGACCAACCAACTGCCACACTCTGATTATCTTGATTCTTCGAATCCACTAAAGAGACCAACCAATTGCCACAATTTGATCACCTCATTTAGGAACCCTCATATGAAAAAGCCAACTGCCACATTTTTTCTTCTTCACGTTTGTCATAATTCTCATAAAAATATTTTGATCTACTTATTTTGCAAATCATCTATCTTTAATTGACGTGCCACTTCACCAACTGAGATTTTGATGTTGAATTATATGCTTGAACATTATCATTCCACATCCAGCTATTGAATTCAACTCCTTCTGCCACTTGAAAGAACCCCCTCCCTTAACAGAACATGAGTTCCATGCTCTCATAGACTTGATTCACTAACCAAGTTTGAGTAGTCAACCTCCATTATGTTGATTCTGCAGTAGTCCCTACCAATATCACACATTGATGAAAAATTGTCAGTGCTTCTCCAAAGTCCTCAAATCTGCCACTGTCTGAAGCTTTAGAAGGAATAGTTCAGAACTACACCTTACAGTTATACCAAGGATGACGCTCTTTGTAACACCCCATTTCTAACCGACTTTAATTATTTAATCAGAGTTGTAAAATTTCATCAACAAACATGGGATATCACATTTTCCAACTTTAAAATCAAATAACAAACTTCATTAATGGAATTACTTTGAAAACGATGCATCGGATCAACAAGTTTCAACTTTAAACAACTTCAACAAGTTCAACATCAAAATACTTCAACTTGGTTTTTCAAACATAAAACAACTGAAAACTAGTTCATAAACTTAAACAAAAGTTACAAAGACAAAACATGCGTTCATTCCCCCCGAAGTGCTACGTATCAGAGCGACAAACACCGACTTTCAGAATAACAATACAACAAAAATAACATACTTTTTTATCAGACATCAACACAAAATCGACCACAACAGTTCATATGAAACTCAACAACAAAATTACACGAAAAACCCAACCTACATATGATCATCTAATCCCGGTTATGTAATTCGAACCCCACCCTTACCTTGGATTGAAGGCAGCTCGAATTCACCGTAGAAATCCCGCGAAAATCTTCAACCTAACCTATTCTTGATCTCCTCTAAGACTTGTTCTTCCTTCTCTTACAAAATTCTGATTAACTCTCAATTAGGTTTTCAACTTGTTTTTACTAAACTCTTACTAATCACCCTAATTATTCATGGGTCTAACTTAGCACCCCCAACTTACTACTCTTACACCGCAAAACTAAGTCCAACTTAATATTATACTAATAACACTTATTTTATTTATTCGACCTAATTAATCTGACTTATTCAACTTAAACAACCCAAACACAACTTAACTCACAACATAAAATCAACTTAAACAACTTTTATCAACTTATCAACACAAATGACACAATTTACCAACTCAAACAACTTAACGACACAAATGACTAAACGACACTCATCTACAAATAGTCGGGAAAACACACAATAATATTTAATTAAATCAATTAATTGAATACGAGCGTTACACTCTTCCTTGAGTAAAGCAATCTTCACAAAGTTCTAATAATATTATCAATTCTAACTTCATGATTCTACACACCTTCTTTGTCATGGGAATAACAAAAACTCTATCTACACATATCAAAAACAAACTGCACCCTTGCACCCATAGACCATAGATATCACTCTTAACTCCCCCTTACAAGAACAATCAAAACTCTTCCTGAAGATAAGCACCAGTTTCCCAGTACACTTTCTGAACCATAAGATTCAGACTACAAATATGAAAAGAACTGGAACAAGGACACCAATAAATCTTCACGTACTATTAGCATTATATTGAAGTTAAAATTTGTATCAAATTCTTTACTTTGTTCTGAGATACCTATAAAAAAATATCTAATCCCTTTTACTTTCATAAAAACGAACCAAACCATAAATAAATTTAACTTTGGATAAAATGATATTTTGCTTCAAATTTATTTCGTTTTTTGTCAAATTTAAGTATGATCGATGTTTCTACTATTGAGTAATCTTTTCTATTTAAACCACTAATTTACTATCTGACTTAAAGACAAACTTGTATATCTTCAATTTTGTGGTTAGGCATGTTCATGTGTTATATATATTTTTTAACATTTCGGTATTCTTATATTTAGTTAGTTACAAATATTTTTAACCAATTAAAAATTATGATTCAATATCATATTATTTTATTATTTTATTTTAAAATAAATTAAAATTTTATCATAATTTACACTGACATCCAACTATTTATCATGAATTCCGAAAAATTCGCCTATTTTCTTATCTCTAATTCTAAATCTTTGAATTTGAGTGTTAGTAGGATAAGTCAAACAATAAGATAATTTTTTTCTGTCATCTTGAATTCGCACGATAAATTAAGGAACGAGAAAGCTTAGTATTTCTTTTAATTGAACGAAAAAAATTGAGTTAAATTATAAATATTGAGTTTGACGATCATGAATATTTAAGTTCCAATATTATTATTATTTTTTAATTTTCCGATTTCTTAAGCTTTTGCAAAATTACTTATGTATTACTCCATCAATGACATTCTCAAGTCAACAACAAAACTCAATTTTGTGTGTGTAGAATATGAGTTAAATTGTTATTATTAAGAAGAGCCTACATTGGTGTATACAAAGATATCTAACTCACATTATTACGTTTTCCTCTTTGTAAACAAAAAAAAAAAAAAAACTCACATTATTATTTTGACTTAAAAATAAAATAAAAATGAACTAATAGATTCTTTTTCAAGGGTTAGAATCACATTCTTGTAAATACTAGTATATGAGTAGGAAATGAGCATATTTGTTGTACGATTAGGAAATGAAGTATATGGGTTAGAATCACATATTTGTTGTATGGTTAAGAAAAATTATTCTTAAATATAAAAATTCTAACGAATGGAATAGCTTTCATATTCCTATCACTATCTATTTTTAAATGAATATAATATTTATGTCAAACAAATTTATTAAAATATACTAAGATACTCATAATTCTATTCTTAATAAAGTTACAGGCTAGGGGAGCTATCCTTATTCAAAGAAAACACAGCTTTTTCAACCTCTGTATTACTAGGAATTGAAGTTATAGAATTTTACTAGATAAATCTGTGACCAAAGATTGGTTGACCTCCTCTATTAGCCCATTATCCAAAGAGTCATTGCTGGTATTAAAGTATTCTAAGTAAATTGAAGAGAGAACATTAGGTTCAGATATAATCTCCCCCTCATGCATTATGGAAGAAACTAGTTTAGTGCAATTTCTAACTTTGGCCATCATATGAAAGTAAGTTGTGTTTCTATCACCATCATTGTGCCATATGACCTTAACTTTCCATTTTCTGAATAAATCCTCCAAATTTAGGGCAATCTCTAACTCCAATTGAGTAACCTTTTCCTTCTCAATGAGATCTTCAGTATGACCAGCATGAAGCATCCGAGCTTGGATGTCTTCTAGGTTTGAAGAAGCTTTTTCCAGGAGGACATGAACATTACCAAAGGTACTCTTGTTCCAGGTTTTGAGCATATTCTTGAGCAACTTAAGCTTTTGTGAAAGAATAAACACGGGGCATCCATAAAACTTAGTCTGCCAACATTTTAACCACATTGATGCAATCTGGATGCTTTGACCACATGGCTAAAAATTTGAAGTTTGAAGCCATTTTGACAGAACTGTAATCAAACATCAATAAAAGAGGATGATGGTCTGATTTGTGTCTTATGAGGGCAGAGACTGAGGAGGTACTGTAAAAGTTAATTCATTTTTGATCACAGATGACTCTATCAAGTCTTCTTTCAATAAGCTGAGAACCATTTCTTCCATTGTGCCAAGTAAAATCGGTTCCTCCAGTAGGGAGGTGAATAAAATAGTAAATATCTATCCATTCTTGAAAATCAATGATGGGAGTTCTAAATGTGTTAGTGACCCCTATATGTTCATGAGCACATAAGATTGTATTAAAATCACCAATAAAGCTCCAAGGAACATCCTGCACACTGGGTAAAATGGAGAGAGTAGTCCATAAATTTCTCATCTTAATGTAGTTATTGGAAGCATAAGTGGCAGCCATACTAAACTTAAAAACACCATCATGAATGATAAATGAAGCTAATCTTGAAGAATGACTCGAGGATCAAGCCTAGTAGAGCAAAGGCACCATAGGTTTGGAAGCACCCCTGGTCTATAGTTTTCTGCAAAAACCTTAAGGCTAAGATTAGAGAAGAATCTATGAGGAAACTTGTCTAGGTCCATCCAAGGTTCAGCAATAAAACAGAGGTTTGGCATGAGCTTTCGAATTAGAGGAATATGTTATTAATGTTTCCATCCAATTATTCACTACAAGTTGGCTCCTTCCTAATTGGAATGCAAATTCCATCATTCTGATTCCCAAGACCTCTACTGCCAACAAGGTGGATCAGTACAGACCTATCGCACTCGCAAACTTCAAATTCAAAATCCTCTCTATAATCCCTGCTGACATACTTGCTCCTCTCATGCCCACCGTCATTTCTCCAAAACAAAGAGGGTTTATCAAGGGTAGAATAACAATTGGCTGTATCTGTCTCACATCAGAGATTATTAACCTCCTCCAAAATAGATCCTTTAGTGGAAACATTGCTGTCAAAATTGACATCAGAAAAGTCTTTGACACATTAGACTGGGATTTCCTGCTACTAGTTTTACATAAATTTGGTTTTTCAAACAAGTTTTGCTCTTGGATCAAAACAATCCTACAATTTTCCAGACTTTCTGTATCCATTAATGGGGCTTAGGTTGGTTACTTTGGTTGTAAGAGAGGGGTCAGACAAGGGGATCCCCGCTCTCCACTCCTTTTTTGTATTGCAGAAGATGTCCTCAGCAAAGCTATTTAAAATTTAGTGAAGGATGAAGTACTGAAACTTATCAAGGGTACCAAAAATCACATTGTTCTATCTCATGTGTTTTATGCAGATGATATAATGTTATTTTGCAAAGCTAAAGCATCTAATGTGGAAGCTTTGAAAAGTATTTTTCTTAGATATGCCCAATGTTCAGGTCAATATGTAAACCCTTCTAAATCCTCAATCTTTAGAGGTTCCATCTCTCATCAAAGACTCACTAGTTTCACTTAAAATCTAGGCTTCATAGAAGGGAAACTACCAATGAACTACCTTGGAGTTCCAATCTTCATTGGTAAACCTAAAGAACTTCACTTCCAAGACATTGTGGACAGAATTAAGAACAAGTTGTCAAAGTCGAAGGTTAACCTTCTCAGCATGACTGGTACACTTCAGCTTATTACAAATGTAACTCACAACATGCTTACTTATAATATGATGGTTTACTCATGGCCTGTTAGTCTCCTTAAAGACCTAGAAAAATGTTTTAGGAATTTTGTCTGGTCTGTAAATATTAGTAATAGAAAACTCATCATTGTGGCTTGGCATAAAGTTTGCAGTCCAGTTTTGGATGGGGGGTCTAGGAATAAGAACTTTGACAAGAATTAATGAAGTTACAAATTTAAAGTTGTGTTGGGAAATGTTTAATTCCATGAATCAATGGGCTATTCTACAGAGACACTGAGCCTTGAGAAAGAACAAGCCAATCCAGTATCATATATCCTCTTTTATTTGGTCTGGTGTAAAAAGTAGTTTCAATACAATGCTGGAAAACACAAGTTGGAATCTAGGTGATGGTTGTAGGATCAATTTTTTTGAATGATGCTTGGTGTGGGGCTCCACTGATCCAACATATGCAGATCCCTTCTTTTGCTCATGACAATATTACATTAATAGTGACTGAATTTGTTAACAATCATGTTTGGAACCTGTCCACTGGTTTGTCCTCCTGGTACCTAAGAATTTCTAGTTTGATTTCACATGTCCACATTCCTATTGCTCATACTATGGACAAGCTTCTTTAGAAGCGTTCAGAAAATGTTAATCTAACTCTCAAAGTTGCTTACATATTTTTATTTATCCCCGGTCAAAAATTGGCATGTACTCAATACTTATGGAACATACATATCCTTCATGCGAAATCAATGTTTGTTTGGAAGCTCATGCACTACAAGGTCCCTACTGATGACGCACTCTCTTCTAAAGGATGTATGTTATTTCCCTCTAGATGTGAGCTATGTGGTGCACACACAAAAACTACTTTGCATATGTTCTTTCAATGTAGGTTTGCTTTATCCCTTTGGAATTGGTTAACTAGCATCACATAACAGAGTATCCCACTATATATTTTGGAGGTTTGGAATATGTGTGAAAAGTCTTGGTCTAAGCACTGCAAGGATGTGGTACAAGCAACAATTATCAACATCTTTAATAGCATTTGGTTTTGCAGAAACAAAAAGAAATTCAACAACAAAGTTGTTTCTAGGATGACAAATATAAATTCAATTATCTTCAATGTCCAGTTAATAGGGAACAACTTTATCTCTATTTCTCAGTGTAATATGAGAGACTTTAGGGTGCTCAAAGCCTTTAGAATCTTAATTCCTCCTCCAAAGGCAGCTAGAATAATGAAAGTTACATGAAGATCGCCTCTAGTATCATGGATCAAATGCAATACAAACGGTACATCCACTGATTTCCCTACTCGTGTTGTATGTGTTGGGTTATAGATAAATCACTCGGTGGAATTAATTGGCTGTTTTGCTCAAAATCTTGGTGCAGTCTCAACTTTGGTAGCAAAATTTCTAGGTGTCATTAGAGCAATAGAATTAGCAACTAAACATGGTTGGAGTCATCTTTGGGTAGAAATGGTTTCGCTTGCAATATCAAGGGCTATTACTAATCCAGATATGGTGCCTCCAGTCTTAAGGAACAGATGGTCTAATACTATAATAAAGACGTTGAACATGTCGTTTATCATATTTCATATTTATAGAGAAGGCAACTTATGTGCAGACACTTTAGCTTCATAGGTCTTACCATTCGCGGATTCGCTTGGTGGAATGAAGCTCCAATGTCTGTTTTTGATGATTTGCTTAGGAAACGTCTCAGTTTACCATTTTTTCGTTATTGTAATCCCTAATGGATATTGACTTTATTCCCCCACACTAGTTTTGTATCTTGGTTCCTTTTTATTAACATACTATTCTCTATTTTATTAAAAAAATTATTGGTGCTGATTTTTTTTTTTAAATAACTAATTTTTTCAAATTATATTTTAAGATAACCACGTTTTTAATTTATTTACCAAACTAATCATATTTCAGTTGGATGATAAGAGGAGATACAAATTCTTATGACACATGCATTAAATTTTTACACATGTCCAAACCCAAATGGCACATGCATGCATACATATAAAATGTAGGAACATAATGACATGCGTGTAAAATTAGGAGCATGTGCCATTTCAGGTTTGTTTGTTTCGGCTTTAAGAAAACTGTTTTTTTCTTTATATTTTCAAAAATAGATTTTACAAAATCGTTTTTCAAAATATTATAAGTTTTTTTATATTCATTTTTTCTAAAATGAAAGACTAATTTTGACTTCTTAATTATAACCAAAACATACATGACTGAATATCAAAAGATAGTCGAAATCACAATTTTTTTCAAAAAGTTGTATCTCAAAAATGATTTTTATGAAAATTTATTTAAAAAGCTTCAAAATTAAATGATTTTTTATTTTAAATTTTGATATCTAAAAAAAGTTTCAATAAAATGATAAAATATCTAAAATAGAATTTTAAGAATAATTATTCAAACCAAGTTTTCATTTGAAACTTTTATTAAAAGTTTCTTTGTAATTTTTTTATAAAAATATTTTTGAAAAAAAAAAAGACAAAACAAACAAACCCTCAATTGACGCATGTAAAATTAAGAGCATGTAAAAAATAAAGGGAGGGAGTGGACTCATTTTACATGCATGCACAAATTTAATTAACTCATACTCTTATATTTTACATGCATGCATGCATCAATTGAATTAATACATGTTCCTGATTTTACATGCATGAGCCATAAGGTTTGGCGTCTCATCCTTAAACATGGTTAGTTTAATAAATACATTAAAAACATGATTATTTTGATATATAATTTTAAAAAAATGATTATTTAAAAATAACGAAAATAATGCATTTTATATTTTATTCATAAACAAATATTTTTTAAGTTTAATTATGTCAAAGGTAATATATTTAAATATAGTTTTATGTAGCAACAATATAAAATAGTTTATTAAGAATATCATATCTAATAAAAAAATTGAATTTATTTGGAATACACTGACAGTGTAAAGCAGTTTTACATTGTCAGTGGATGGTAATCGTCAGATCCAAAATTATATTTGACTTTTATTTTAATTATATTTAAAGTAATGATTATGAATGATTGTGATAGATTGATGGTGTAAAATTATTTTACACTAACAATACATAACAATTAATCCTAAAAAAATTTACATAAATTTTCGTACGAATAAAATTATACAAATAATTTTATGAAATATTGAATAACGTTAAAAGAAAATACTAGATATAACAATTATTGGTTTTTTTTCTGTTTAATAAAAGTATTTTATTTGAATTGACGTGATTTTTAATTAATTAATTTAATTAATTAATTTTGTTAATAAAATTAATATTATTTATGTATTTATTAGAAGAGTTGTTTTTTAATGAAAGGTTAAAATGTAGCAAATAAAAATGAGATAAAAAAGAGAGAACAAGTTAGCCCCAGGAGCTACTTGGATCTAAAAAAAGGTAAGTCTAATCTATTCTTTACAAAATCATTCCGAATCCCTATGGGAATGGAGTAGAAAAAGGTAATCGAAGGAATACCAAGCGCTATATTCGTCAAAAAATCGACACAAGAGTTACCTTCACGGAAAATATGAGAAATGATGAGAGAAGAAAAGTTATAGTGTATACAATAGATCCAGCGACATCTGAAAAATCAAGGGACCAATGAAAGGTTGGAGAAAGCTTTGACGACTAAGAAGAAGTCGGTTTCGATCCAAAGCTTAGACCAACCTTTAGTGATGATAATCTCCATACACTACAACAAACAAGACCTTAGACAGCGCTTTTTTTAGCCTTAGACAGCGCTTTAAAGCGCTGTCTAAACCTCCGCTGCTAAAGGTTTAGACAGCGCTTTTTAAAATGTGAAAAGCGCTGTCTAATCCCACACCCTTAGACAGCGCTTTGGCCAAAAGCGCTTTAAAAGACCCTCATAATTTAAATTTTTTAGGTACACCTTAGACAGCGCTTTTCTAAAGCGCTGTCTAAGCCCCCTACCTTAGACAGCGCTTTGGCCAAAAGCGCTGTCTAAGCCCCTCCTATTTTAATTTTTTTAGGTATACCTTAGACAGCGCTTTTCACAAAGCGCTGTCTAAGCCCCCCCCCCCCCCCCCCCCCTTAGACAGCGCTTTTGCCTAAAGCGCTTTCTAATCCCCCATTTAGACAGCGCTTTTGGCAAAAGCGTTGTCTAAGGTGTACGAAATTTTTTGTAGGATTTGTTTGTAACCACATTTTTTCCAGGTTTATAAACCAGAATTGGTACCTGTTTTCAACCAGATTTTTGCAGACAATTATCACATTTTATATATGCCATTTTGGCCTTTTTTTACCAATTTTTGGCTAACCAATTCAAACCAATTCAAACCAAATTTGCCATAAATGTATCAAAATATATACAAATTTATGTTTACATTTATAAGTCATTACATATACTACTACAAATGTACACATTAATTACACACTTTGAGCTCTATCATGTATTGACACCACTCCTCTTTGATTTCGTCCACTTGATCCTTTGTATAAGATGCACACTTGAATTCATCAAAGTACTACATAATAATATAATATATTTTGAATCAATTCCAACTATTTAATTATATGAGATATGTGTAAATATAAAAATAACTCATAAGTTAGAAATACATACATCGGTGGGAATCTCTAATCGGCCCAACATGAGAGTATCTCGCATAAACCTCAACATGAAATACCCGCAATCTATTTGATTACGTTGAAGAGGACACTACATATGAAAAAAAAATATGGATTATAAATCCTAAGTTTTATCAAGTGTAGTCATCACTAATATAATAAAAAACGCGGTAATTAAAAATATACCGCCACTTTAATCCATGCAATGGAGTTGGCGCCCCTCCTTGAGGTTTGGATAACTCGTTGGGCCCGAAAAGCTTGTAGGACGCTAATAAAATAAAAATGAAGCAATTAGAACAATTCACATAAACTAAGAAAAATTTTGAACATTCTCACTAACGTGTCAATTAGGACCTTCATATCCGGGTATGTTGTCCAATCATTTCCTAACGAGTCAAGATAATACACAATTTCTCGGATAGGATTGATTGCGAGCAACAACCAATGTCCACTGTAATGATTAGGCAAATGTTAGATGGTAACTTGGAAAATAATTATAATAGATGAATTTAGAATGAAATGCTAACCCGGTATTAAACGGTACAAAAAACAACTTCTCCGCATCTTTATTCTCCACGAGGATCCGAAGAACGTACTCCGTCACGGTATCCGGTCTACTTATCATTAAACTATAGTTGACGGTCGCGGGTGCTAAGAATCCGAATGACACGTCCAAACCATTGGGGCGCATCAATATGTCATACAAAAACCTAATATAAAAACATCATTAACATAAAGTAAACATCATTAAAATAAGTTGTTTAATTAATAAAACAAAGTAGTCCGGATTTACCTAACATATGTATTGACAACGTTGACGCCGATTTCTTCACGACCAAAAACTTGCATGAAGTCCTCATTACCAATCATTTGTTCGTAATCAAAGCCGAAAATCCCTACCTCCATAGGTATAGTCCGAACACCTCCGGTCGGTATATCGATCATCTCTAGAAATGTCCTGAGGCACGACCTATACTTGGTGGTAGGTTTTTTCCTAGCTACGGACTTCTTAGCACCAGAACTTTGTACCCGTGCGGAGGCGTTGCTAACCTCCTTTTTTTGTTGTGCGGAGGCATTGCTAGCCTCATTTTCTTGAAGCTACATGTCATATAAATAGTTAGATCAAATTAAGAATGTAACAACTTCCATGAATATATGTCATATAATTGTATATTACCTCTTTTCTTGAAACCGTGGACTCGGTAGGCCGTGGAATCGCACTATCTTTTGATTTGGATTGTGTGGGAGTCTATTTAACATAGGAAAATATGTAAGTAAAATTTTAAGCATAAATTTTAAACATTGAATATACCAAGGAAGTTAACATAAGTTTTAATCATACCTCATATCCTACGCATATGAGGTTTGTCGGCCATGTAACAAACGAACCTACTGCTTCGTGCACCGTTGTTGCATCCGAATCATCGCTAGGATATGGTAATGCTGCATTCGGCTCAACTGCAATATCAACTGATACCTTCAAACATCCAGCAGGGAGCTCTCTAGTGTGGAGTAATACTCCGCTAACGTTATGCATTTTTCCCTTGCCAACCATCCGATAGTATGGTGACGACAAATACAGCTGACAATGGGAAATGCCCTAAAACCAATAATAACAAGAAATCGTTAATGTGTATATATGTCAAATACATAATTTAAGCAAATAGTTCAATTTAAGACAATTCCAACTATTACCTCTGGAATGTTCGGCTGAAAGGTACAGTTGATACTGTCTTTGTCCGAAGCATCTCTGTATACTGTTGAGGCGCTAGCCTCTCTTTCTCTCCTCAATGCATCAAGCTCAGCTTGCATGGCTTCCATTCTTGCATGAAGCTCCCGATTACTAGGAGCCTTTCCTTTTTTAATACTCATGGAGGTCGGAGTAACTCCAAATCCCTTACCCCTCACCCGACCAGAGTACTCAGGGACATCTAATGCCCGACCAAGTATGCTCCTAGTATCATCGGGAGATAAAGACTGAGATAGCTCCTCCTGAAAAATCAGATGAATACCGTACACTTGTCAAATATTTTATCTATAAAAATGTTATTCAATTAATGAAAAAATGTTATACTTACACATTTCTGGTATACGTGTAAAACTTCTTCTTGAGGAACTCCAGATTTGCCCACACGGGCTTCCTTCCACAAAACATGTGCAGGAAGAGATGTTTCTGAACTTTCCTCCTTCTGCAGCTACACATTAAGTCATACAATTTGATCAGATAAAACTAATATATGATGAACAAATTTGTTATCGCAATTTATAAATACTTACCATGGATTGTTCTAACCGTCCATATCCGACACGTCCTTTTCGGTACGGATATGCGGGACTTGATGCTCTTTCCCGATTTGTAGCACTTATTCTTTGAAAAACCGGGTCTTGTCTTTTGGATTTGAAAGCTTCCCATTCTTCAGCCGATATCAAACTTTCATATTTTTTTTGGGAAGCTCCGCATCCACAAAATTACCATCCGCATCCTTAAGGAACTTGGATGATAAAAATGTCCGAAACCCTCTTAGAAGCTTTCCGGCCAATTTCATACAAAAGCCTCTTCTTTCTTCTTCGATGTTAAAACATCGCTAAGAAAAACATACAGATTGATAGTTAGTATCGGTAATTGAAAAAACATAATTGATACCGTATAATTAAGGGCCAAATGATTGTACCTTTATCTCACTCCAAATTTTATCTTTGGACTCTTTCAGCTCTTTGTTTCTCCAATCATCACATGTAATGGGAATTTCATTCCTTACTAGTGCACCGATAAAACTAGCTAAGGTATGCCCATTAGGTTCTATAAGCTGTCCCTGGGTGCTCTAATAGACATCTAGTATGATGCCTCGAGATCTTCCTTGGACCACCCTTCTCATTACTGTGATGCCTCTTCGAATTTCTTCTTTCGCGGATACTTTTTTAGGAACTTCCTCAGGTTGGTCATCAGCCATGTCTAACCTGTAATAAACCAAGGAAACCATCAAATATCAAATATAACTTATAATCAAAGCAATTGAAAACAAAAAAAATAAAGAAATCATGCATTATCATATATAACTTATAATCAAAGCAATTGAAAACAAAAAAAATAAAGAAATCATGCATTATCATATATAACTTATAATCAAAGCAATTGAAAACAAAAAAAATAAAGAAATCATGCATTATCATATATAACTTATAATCAAAGCAATTGAAAACAAAAAAATAAAGAAATCATGCATTATCACATATAACTTATAATCAAAACAATCGAAAAAATAAAATAAAGAAACCATGGATAATTTACCTAAGTCACTAACATCTCTTTCTTTTCTTTGTTGGAATATTAATCACTTGTTTCTTAGCAATGCGTACGGATGAATTGATCCAAATTCCCTCATTATGATTGTTTCTTATATATGACTCATCCGGTATAAGATCCTCAACTTCATCATTTCTATTCAACTCATTCCGTCTAATGCATGACTCATTCTCAACATCAATATCACATTGATCGACACCGCTATCATCAGTCACTTTGTTAGAGAAAAGCACTATAGACCATTTTGTACTCTTCGGGTCATTCACATAGAACACTTGTTTAGCCTGAGATGCTAGAATAAAAGGTTCATCTTTGTACCCCACCCTAGTAAGATCAACTTGCAAAAATCCAGACTTATCCATTCGTATGCCACCACTATTCACCCACTTGCAACCAAAGATGGGAATCTGAAACTTCTCGTAATCAAACACCCAAATGTGCTCAATAACTCCAAAATATGACAAATTTGCATATTTGGGGTTTAAGTCCTTCATACTTGATATATGCATTGCTTCAGCTAGCACGGTGACACCACTATTTTGCATAGTACTCTTATCATCTTGTTCTTTGGTATAAAATGTGTATCCATTAATTGAATATGCGCTATGAGAAAACACATGCAAACTTGGACCATATGCCAAACATCTCAACCTTTCTGTTACCGAAGAAGGATGTGAAGAGCGCTTCAAATAAATATGATCCTTCAACCATTGTATGAAACTTTGATTGTGCTCTATAACTATCCAATTTTCATTTCTGTTCGGATTTAAACTTCGGAGTACATCCTTGTGCATTTCAACATATGGCTCAACCTCATTATTATTGTGCAGAACATACAAATGAACTTGATCCCGTTCATCCCTTGATATTGTCACAATTTTATTCCCAATTAATTTTTTACCTTCCATTTTGTCGAATATCTGAGCTCTGGGGAGTCCAATCGATTGAACGTTAGACAAATATTCAGTACAAAACTCAACAGCTTCTTCAACAATGTATCGTTCAACAATACAACCATCTGGTCGACTTCGGGATTTCACGTACCCTTTTAATATTTTCATATACCGTTCAGCAAGGTACATCCATCTCATATAAGCTGGTCCACACAACTGTGTCTCTTTCACAAGATGAACAACTAAATGAACCATTATGTCAAAAAAAGATGGAGGAAAATACATTTCAAGCTCACACAAGGTAATTACAATCTCTTTTTGTAGTGTTGGTAAGATCTCGGGATCAATCACCTTACTACAAATTGACCTAAAGAAAAAACACAATTTAGTTATGGAACTTCTTACTTTTTCTGGCAAAATAGAACGTATACCGATCGGTAGAAAATGTTCCATTATAACATGACAATCATGTGTCTTCAAATTCTTCAACTTGAGGTCTTTCATAGAAACAAGTCTTCTGATATCAGATGAGTATCCTTCTGGAACCTTAACTTCACTCAGAGACTTACACAAAATTTTTTTCTCCTTTCTAGATAAAGTAAAAGCAGCAGGTGGTAGATATGTTCGTCTTCCTTTCTTCACGGGTGCTAATTCAGTTCTCATTCCCATTTTTAACATGTCCTCCCTTGCTTTAAGGCCATCCTTAGACTTGCCTTTTATATTGAGTAATGTACCGATAACACTTTCAAATACGTTTTTTTCAATATGCATAACATCGAGAAAATGTCTCACGTACAAAGACTTCCAATATGGCAATTCAAAAAATATCGACCTTTTCTTCCACCCACCTTTCACAATCTTATGTGCAAAAGGCTTGCCAAACTCAGTACGCACATCTTTCACCTTTTCAAAAACTTGTTCACCTGACAATGCGGGTGGAGCTCTACGATGTTCGGTGTCTCCATTGAATGCTTTTCTCCACCCACGGTAGTGATGTTTAGAATGTAAGAATCTACGATGACCGAGAAACACATTCTTCTGGCAAAGTTCCAATCGAATCGTATCGGTTCCGTCTTCACAAACAGGACACGCACGTTGACCTTTAATGCTATACCCAGATAGATTCCCGTATGCTGGAAAATCATTAATTGTGCCAAACAACATCGCCCTCAAATTGAAACTTTCTTTCCTATATCCATCATAAACCTCCACACCGTTCTCCCACAAAATCTTTAAATCTTCGATCAGAGGTGTCAAGTATACGTCTATGTCATTACCTGGTTGTTTAGGCCCAGAGATTAACATAGATAACATCATGTACTTACGCTTCATACATAGCCACGGAGGTAGGTTATAAATCATAAGAATCACAGGCCATGTGGTATGTGAAATACTTTGAAGACCATGTGGGTTCATTCCATCAGTAGATAATGCCAATCGAAGGTTTCTTGCTTCTGATCCAAACTCAGGATAATCATTATCAATCTTCGACCACTGTGGTGAATCAGCCGGATGCCGATACTTTCCATCAGTAATTCTTTCATCTGCATGCCAAGTAAGATGTCTTGCATCGATTTCACTACGAAACATGCGCCTAAATCTCGGAATTATCGGAAAATACCATAAGACTTTTGCGGGAGATAATCTTTTCTTATATCGAGACAACCCGCATTTGGGGCACTCAGTTAACGTTGCATATTCGTTACGAAACAAAATGCAATCGTTAGGACAAGCATGTATCTTATCATAGCTCATGCCAATAGAGCACAACATTTTTTTTGCCTCATAGGTTCGATTAGGAAGAACATTATCATCCGGTAGCATTTCTCTCATAAGGGCCAACAACTCTGTAAAGCTTTTATCCGACCATCCATTGCCCGCCTTTAAGTTGTACAACTTTAATACCGCAGAAAGTCTTGAGAATTTAGTGCAACCTTTGTACAACGATTTCTCTGCATCGCTTACCATCCTCTCAAACATTTCAGGACAATCATGAAGATCTTCTTCCAGTGCTTCTACAATCTCTTCAACTCGATCACAATCATATGTTTCCGTGTCTTTGTCGTATGAAGCATAGGTCGTATTACTTTTTCCACTCGATTCAACATTCCCGTCAATTTTCTCACCATGAAATATCCAACACTGATAACTTTGATCAATTCCATGCCTCAGCAAATGCGATTTCAATCCATGTGCGTCAACCTTACCAATATAACAACAACGCAAGCAAGGACAATGCATTCGTCTGGGGTTTTCAGCGTGTTGAACAGCATACTTAACGAATTCCGCAACCCCACTCTCGTACTCTTTGGTCATTCGATCGGCACACATCCATGTTTTATCCATGGTTTTCCTACTTATTTAAAAGAACACTCAAATAATGATAAATAAAATTTAAATATATTAGTTAAAATATTCAAATAATAGAAAAATTAATGGCATTTTTTAACCGAACTCAAACAACTCAACTCATGAGTATCATCGTTGGCTTGTCCAAACTCCTAAATTCATGGCATTTTTTAAAAAACCTTTTATCTTGTAGTATTTTAGTATATATTTTTTAAATCAGTGGCACTTGAGTAAAAAATCCATTTTAACAACTTTGTTTGGAGATGGAAGATTATGAATTTTAATAAAAGATACATGTTTGGAGGGGTATCCAACTATTATTTCATTGTGAAAACAAACCTACCTAGGCAGGCCTTGAAACCATGGGTGAATAATGTGTCCTAGTATTATTATCATTTTCTACATACTCATAATTTTTAATGATTTTGAAGTTGGTATAATTCATAATATATTGTCACATTGTGATATGATATCATCCATAATTTCAGTATGAAACTTATCATCCTAAAAACATCCTAAATACTGATTTTTCCCTAAAAACATCAAAACTGAGTTATGAAAAGTAATGATTTTTTCCTAACCAACCACAACCAGAACAAAAAGCAATTATATCAGGAACGATTCGTCAAACACATACCGTAATGAGATTATACCAGGAACGATTCGTCAAACACAGAAATGAAACGAAGAACTGAAGAAATGAAACCTGAAACGTAGAACAGAAGAAATGATTTTTCCATAACCAACCAAAACCAGAAAAAAAAAGCAATTATATCAGGAACGATTCGTCAAACACATACCGTAATGTGATTATACCAGGAAGGATTCGTCAAACAAATGAAATGAAACGCAGAACTGAAGAACTGAAACCTGTAACGAAGAACTAAAGCAATGAAACCGATTCTTCAAACGCAGTGAATGAATGAAGAAGCAATGAAACCGATTCTGAAAAACACAGTGAAAAAGTGAAGAAATGAAGCACAATCAATGGCTGAAACACTTTCAAGAACGAACGATTTCGCTGTTAGGGTTCGCTTTCGCTGTTAGGAGGGAAAACAGAAAGAACAGAGAACAAAAATAGAAGTCTGAATTTTAATTTTAATAAGACCTTAGACAGCGCTTTTGGGAAAAGCGCTTTCTAAGGTATGCCTTAGACAGCGCTTTTCAAAAGCGCTTTCTAAACCCCCCCTTAGACAGCGCTTATGGTTTTATTTATTTTTTAAATTTAAAAACTTTAGACAGCGCTTTATCAAAAGCGCTGACTAAGGTGGATATTTAAAAGCGCTTTCTATAAGCGCTGTCTAAGGGGGGGTCTTATACAGCGCTTTCTAAAAGCGCTGTCTAAGACCCCCCCCCCCCCCTTAGACAGCGCTTTCATTATTTTTTTGGAACATTTTCCGTGTTTTTTTTAATTTTTAAACTTAGACAGCGCTTTCTCTTAAAAGCGCTGTCTAAGATGCGCTGTTAAAAAACATTTTTGGCGTAGTGATAGCTTTGGTAGTAGCACCAAATTCAACATGAAGAGAGGAGTGACAAATAAGAGGTTCCGCAAAGGCCAAAATGAAGTCACCCTTGTGATTCCTAAAAACCCCCTTCCTCCTGTCGAGGAGGAGTCAATGGAGAAAACACCGTCGCAATTACATTTTATCCGGTCCAAAACCGGGGGCACCAAAGGACCTCAGTAACGGAAGGCGTCCTCGGAGGTCGGATGGAGACGTTGAAGGCTTTGATGATAGAAAAATCAATAAAAATAAAATTATATATATATATATATATATATATATATATATATATATATATATATATATATATATATATAATAATTGTTATTTTTGAGACAGGTTAATTTCTTAATTAAAATGCTATTATTGAGTCAACTTTTTTTTTATATGTTATTATTACACTGTTTTTTCTTATTTGGTCAATTAGAATATTACAAAATTATTAAGCCTTTCAAAGTGGTAAGAAGAGATGTTACCTAAGATTGTACTGCACACGTGGACTATGCTAATTGGTCAGAAATCAAGTTCAGTCTATGCAATTTCGTAGTTCTATTCGTCAACGAGACCAAAAAGAAAAAACGAAGAAAATGCAAGGACATATTCGTCATTTCAGGTCCATTCTTTTTCTACAGAACCTCGAGAGCAAGAAGAAACGCAGTATAGACAGTGACAGAGACTGTGTTTGTGAAAGAGAGAGAGATTTCGCAATTCGCAAACCCTAATCAAAGAGATCGGCTATGGCTTCCTCCAAGGATCGCGAGAACTTCGTCTATATCGCAAAGCTCGCTGAGCAAGCTGAACGATACGAAGGTTAGGGTTTCTTCCTTTCTGTCTTAGTCTCAGTCTCGCGAGTCGTTATCAATTTTGCTTGATTTTGATACTTTCTTATGAAACTTATAATTTCATCTTACTTTGACTGAATTCATGTGACTATACTTGATTTCAGTTTGAACAAGTAGCTATTTCAAAATTTTGGTACTGCATGTTTGAGATCAAGTGTTTTTGTTGATCGGAGTTATGTTTTTGTTCATACTGTGGAATTTTATCAGATTTGAAGTTTGATTTATGTTTTTGAGTATATTTTTGTGACAGAGATGGTGGATTCGATGAAGAATGTTGCGAATCTAGATGTTGAATTGACTATTGAAGAAAGGAACTTGCTTTCTGTTGGTTATAAGAATGTGATCGGTGCTCGCAGAGCGTCTTGGAGGATTTTGTCTTCCATTGAGCAAAAGGAGGAGTCGAAGGGAAATGATGTAAATGCGAAAAGGATTAAGGAGTATAGGAATAAGGTTGAAACTGAGCTTTCGAACATCTGTATTGATGTTATGAGAGTGATTGATGAACACCTTATACCTTCAGCTGCAGCTGGTGAATCAACTGTGTTTTACTATAAGATGTGAGTAATCATGTTCGTTCTTTAATACAGGTTTTTTTTTGTTTCTTTTCTTTTGCATAAGTGGATTATGGGATGTTTGAATATTCTGCTTGCAGGAAAGGAGATTATTATCGCTACCTTGCAGAATTTAAGACAGGCAATGAGAAGAAGGAGGCCGGTGATCAGTCAATGAAAGCATATGAGGTGAACTTTTTATTATTGTATATTGTTTTTGTATTTTTGTATGATATTTGCACCTATGTACCATTGGTGTTTTTTTTCTTCCCGAGTTTGTTTAAAACACGCCGTGTTTGTTACTGTTAGCAATTGATCTAAAAGGATTATTTTTCTCTTCATTTTTAATTTGGCCGGCATAATAAGTTCTTTCATTGTCGTCTCATTTGTCGAGTTATTTTTTCATTCTTTCTGCAAAGTTTTTATCTATCTTTGTTTCATGAAAACTGTACAAAATGTATAAGGGATATCTGTATTTCTACTAATTGGGGAATCTAACAGAATGGATTTTCCTAATTATCTACTATGTAAATTTTTTGTTGTGTCTTCTATCGATTTATTGGGGAAAATTTCCATTAATCTTCGAAACGTGCAGCCAAAACAACAGCTAATTGAAGCATGCAGTTCATTTGATGACCATGTTTACTCTTTTTTCATATTTGTATGACATTCGCAATTAAACCATTGGTACTTGTGTCAAGCTGCGTTGTCTGTCCCTTTTATCCCCTATTCCTCCCCTTGCTTGTTATAGCTTCTTATTGCTCTTTCTCTACTATTCTTCTGCACTATCTATTGATGATCCTTCCATCTATTGTTATATATCTGATGTGATCATTTTTCTAGTGCTTGCAAAAATAATGTGCAATTGTTCCTTTTCTAGCTTTGAATCTATTTCCATTTTTATTTAATTCTATCTGTTCTATTTTATACGTTGTTAATTTTCTTCTAGTAGTACATTTAACTATGTTCATTTTGAAAGAGCTGTTAATTAAAGGAGTTTCCTTTTCATATTTTTTTTATCCCTTTATCTCCTACCTAAAACTTATCGTTTTCCATGTTGCAGTCTGCTACCACTGCAGCAGAGGCTGAATTACCCCCCACTCATCCCATCCGATTGGGTCTGGCTTTGAATTTCTCAGTTTTCTATTATGAGATCTTGAATTCACCAGAAAGGTTTGTGATTTGATTTGATATTTAATTTGAATTTTGATATAAATTGGTGGTGTGTTCGATAAGGGAGAACATGTTTTCCTTTTTCAGAGCCTGCCATCTTGCAAAGCAGGCATTTGATGAAGCTATTTCAGAGCTTGACACCTTGAATGAGGAGTCCTACAAAGATAGTACATTGATCATGCAACTTCTCAGGGACAACCTGACTCTCTGGACTTCTGACATCCCAGAAGATGGAGGTAATTATTAATATAAGACTTGCAAAATATTTCATTAGTTCTATCAAGATGTTTAAGAAGAGGAAGGGATAGTTCCAGAGGATATGGCAAGGAAAATAAGTCATGTACAGTTAGATAATAACTGCTGGGTTTGAAGATGTGTATTTCCTATCTGCAATCTACCATAAACCCTCAAAATTGTCTGACACGTGCAAGTGATTGGAGCATAAAATAGAAATGTACCATCTCTAGATATGCTTTTACACGACAAACAACAATATGAATGCTTAATATCTAATGTCGTTAATTGTGTCTGGCTGAGATTTCTTTTTTTGAAACTGATATTATAGGATGCTAAGATGTATATATCAAGTCACCTAGATAGTGAGATTTACTGCTGAATTAGTTGTGGTAACTTATGTTTTTTGGTGGTCCCTTTTTATCAATGTTTACTGAAGTTTTCTGACTTCCTGCTACAGAAGATTCCCAGAAAGCGAATGGCACTGCTAAGTTTGGTGGAGGTGATGACGCAGAGGTGAGTAATTCTTCATTCTTGGTATCTACAATTTATTTTCTATTGATGGCGTTAATTATTCATTATATTTTCCTATTTTTTTAATGGCAGTGAGGCTGGTGTTTGGTGGGAACTTGCTTAGGATTTGATGCAGGTGTTTGAGTATGAAACATTAGGGCTGATTACTTATTTGTGTACTAGCTAGAGTTAGGGTTCCATTGTTTCTCTTTCTCTGTTTCTTGTCAATTGGCCATACTTTCCCATAGAGGAAAACGAAACTCCATTTGTGCTATATTATGATTATGTTTTTATTTGTGGTGGTGTGTCTTGAAATGGCCTGTTTCATTCCTCAGCACCTCCTTCTGTCTTTGGGAGATTGATTTTATGAGGATTGTTCTTGCTGTATTTCCAGTTCCAATGAAAATGCTTCACCTTTATATGGAGATTGATCACTTGATTATTATTCTATTATGACTTGAATTCATCAAATTCTTTTGCTGCTAAAATGTGGAAACAAACTTATGAACAGCAAGTGCAGAAAAATGAAACAAGTCGCATAAGGCCCGGGCACTTCATGTAATAATAATTGTGAAAGTAGCTTTCACTTCTATTTTTACTCTATAATACTAGCTGCAAGTTAATGTTTTTATCGATATATTTGTGTAAAGTAGTTGATAAAATCATTTGTGAGAGGTTTTGTAAGAAGTCTGAATACTGCACTGCATAAAAATGCAATTGGCTTTCTAGTTGGAGTGAAATGATTTTCATGACCATAATTCGTTCGGTATAAATTAACCACTTTTGAAATCGAGGGAGAGATTATTTGGTATGGGACGGGTTCAATAAAAGTGATTAATGAACCCGTAAAAAAATAGTGATTAATGATGAATGGTTGCGTGATTTGTGGAAGTTTTCCGTAAATAAAATAGGGGACAATATTATATGAAAGTTTTGCTAAATTTCAATTATTTAATTTGACAGATGCTTGTTTGAAGCTCTGATTTTAGTTTCTAATAGATAAAATTGTATTAAATGGATGACAAAACTATGTCTATACATATTTTTGAGAAGTAACCAGTAATATATGAGTCATGAAGTGACTTATAATTAATTACGTGAAGAGTATTTGATTTCAAAAACAGTGTTTTGGTTTTAAAAAATACAAAACTAAAATTTTAATTTGGCAAGACTTTTATATTTGAATGCTTTTAAATCAGTATTTAGAAAGAGTAACAGAGAAACATCTTTTGGGTGATCTGCTGGCCTTTCAATAAAGTTTTGGAAAGAAACAGAAAACTCACTTTTCATTAATGATATTTGTGTAGTTATGTGAAACTTTTTCTCCTCAAAATATTATGCCTTTTCTTAATGTCCTCTCAGCATGTGATCATATGTACTTACATTTTTCAAGTTTCAATTTTGCTTAAAAGTTCTTGTCTGTGTTAGTTAAGTGTTGTTTGTGACATTCTTTTAATTTTTTTTAAATAACTTTTTAATCATATAACAACATGATAACATTTTTAAAGAAACATCACAATATGAAAAAAAAATCTATTATATATTTTACTATTAGATATACTGAGATTTTAAATATTTTTTTTATGTCAGAGTATATTTTCAGTCTCTTGTGTGATTTATAAAATTAGTCTTCTTATTTTAAATTCAAAATGTTTTGATTCTCCTATTTTAAATTAAAATAATTTTAATTTAGTGACCAATTTTTAAATTTTTTCAAATAGTCTTCTTATTTTAAATTCAAAATGTATTGATTCTCCCTTTTGTCTAATTAGCGGTGAATTAATGACCAACTTTTAATTTTTTTCGTTGCTAATTAGACAAAAGAGGCTAACATGATATATTTTAAGAGTTATGAAACCGATCTGACACGAAAAAAATTAAAGAACCACTCAGAGATATAATTAAGAGAGAAAAATGATACTTTACCTTAAATTTATTAAACTATTTTCTTAAATCATATAAATTTAAAATTAATTGTTAATATATCGTAAAATTTATCTAAAATATAATATTTATCTTATAATAATTGAATAAGAGAAAATCATATATGATTAAGTTAGCAAAATACATTATACTAAATCATATATGATCAACTCAATGATTTGCATGAGGTTTTATCGTATATAATTATTAGGACAGCCGATAAAGGTCATTAGAAACCTATCAAATAGAGGTGGCGAAATGAGTCGTCCGCCCCATCCCGCCTTAAATCCGCCAAACAAAAGGCGGGACAGACAAATCCGTCAAGTGAAAATGGACATAAAGATCTATCTCATCCCACTAAAGTGGAGGGTTGGCGGGTGGCGGGTTTGTCAACCTACTTATTTATTTATTTTTTATTTTTTCAATATAATTAATAGACTTGATTTTGCATTTCAATTAAAATTTTAACTTATTTTTTAGAACGATCTTTACAAAACATCTTTTTAATAAATTTTACTTCAAAAAATATTGCATGTATAAAATAAAACCATCAAGAATTGGAATTACTAAAATTAACTAAAAAAATGACAAGTTTAAGGTGGGACAAAGTGATATGATTTTGAAGCATATACATAAATATTAGTATATAATGAATTATGCTAATATGTTAGATAAATATTTTCTTAAGATCTAACGAGAACGATCACATGTAATGCACACAAAAATAATAATATGATTTTTAATATTGATAGCAGTAGTCTGGATAATACCAGAGTCTCTGATTTGGTGGATTGATTCAAGATATTGATGGTGCATGATTTAACAGTTTTGCGGGTAATATTTATTATTCCAACCTCCTTTATGCCAAATTGATGATGCTATATAATGATTTGCATAGTTTATTTTCAAAAAACAGTTTTTAAAAGTCATTTTATAAAATAGTTTAACAAACTCAATGAAACAAACCCTAACGCTTCAAAGTCTTTCACTTCGATGGAATATCCGCAGGAAAATGCTACTTTACGACGTCAACGCTATATAATCAAATCAACTATCACTCACAATTTATGCTTCATGTCATCACACATTATTCATTATACTTCTAATCCACCCATTCCAATCTCATCTTTGATACTGCCATGAGCAACTGTTGCAAGATCAATGGCTGCAACGATGAACCCAATATTTTGGCTATCATTTTTGACTTAGATGGCACACTTCTCGATACTGGTATTTTTATTTGTATTTCTATTTCACTCTTGTTGTGAAATTTTGTTCATTTTTTTTTTTATGAATTTTGAATTTGTGTTGATGATTGGTGTGTGCAGAAAGGGTTACAAGGGGTGTGTTGAATGAGTTTTTGGGAAAGTATGGGAAGGAAGTGAATAAGGAAAGGGAAGAAAAAAAGAGGTTAGGGATGACACAGAAGGAATCAGCAGCTTTTATTGTTAAGGATTATCAGCTCCCATTAACACCTGACCAATTTATCAAAGAAATTAACCCTCTCTATATTCAAAGGTAACACTTCATATTTCTCGTTAAATTTAGGGTTTAGGGTTGAGGGTTTAGGCCCGCTTGGCTGTATAGAGGGTGATTAATTGCTTACACATTCAAGGATTCTTCTTTTTCAATTCATGAATTGATTTAGGTGGAGAGAAGCGAAAGCGTTGCCGGGTGCTAACCGAATCATCAAACATTTTTTGAAAAATGGTGTACCAATGGCTCTTGCTTCAAACTCCTTGAGAGAATACATATATGCAAAAATTACTTACCATAAAGGTACTTTACATCTATTTGTATTTGTTTTTCATGTATGAGTTTTTGTAACTCGCTGTGATTTTATCAAATTCACCGCGAATTCAAACATGCACTAGATGAATAGGATAATTTCAGCTTAAGATTAATAAGTTGAAACACTTGATATGTAGGTTGATAATTCCTACCTAAAATTATATATTTGATAGTTGGTAAAATTGATTTTTGTAGGTTGGACAGAAAGTTTCTCTGTAATTCTAGGAAATGACCAGGTTAAATTTGGGAAGCCTGCTCCAGATTTGTAAGATTTCCTATCCCGAAAAGTGTCTTAAATTGCGGACGCATCACAAGATGTGACTTCAATACTATGATAATTTATACTCTTCCAGTTTCATCACATTTGTAACCGAGTGTAATGGTTACAGGTTTGAAGAAGCTGCCAAGAGAATGGGTGTAAATGCAATGAACTGCCTTGTGTTTGAAGATTCCTTGTAAGTCTTCTAGAATCTCTGTAGCACTCTGAATGAGTCATTTTTTATTCTCCATCCACTTGGATTTCTCTCGTGTAAAAATCATATTTTTGTAACTATATATGTTCTGCAATGTGCTTTAACAGGGTTGGTGTCAAAGCAGCTCATGCTGCAAAAATGAAGATTGTCGCAGTACCGTCTCGCGGCGAATCGGATTGTTGTAAGCTGGCAAATGTTACTCTTAATTCACTTTTAGAGTTTCAACCTGAGCAATGGGGCCTTCCACCTTTTGATGATTGTAATGCCCCTATTAATTCTTAAATACGTTTATGAATTTCAATAATTAATAACTGTGTTTCTTATGATAGTAATTTTCCAAATTAATAATGGCAGGGGTCGATAACACATTGCCTATTGAGCCGATTCATCTGAGTGGTTTGTATGCTACAGGATCTCTCCTCGAAACCAAAGGTTTTTGAAACTCCTAACCTGTTCTCATTTCATTCATAAACTTAGTTACATGAGCAAAATCGAAATGCCAGGATGAACCTATCTGTAATAAGTTCTTGTTCAGGGTTCAGGGTTCAGTTTAATCTCTTTTAAGTTTCATTTTTTAAAAAAAATTTAACACGGTATTCATTCTAACATAGTTGAATTCCTTAATCCAGAGAATGTATCATTTGGTATTCCTGATCAAATTGTTGGGATTTACTTCGGTTGGGCCAAAGTCGATACAGATAGGAACTTCAAGACATTGGTTAGCATTAGTTTGGACTTCTCAAGTGTTTCGAACAAAAAAGTAGTGAGTACTCAATTATATAATTCAACAATTTCTTTGATTCTTTGATGATGCATAATATCTAAAGTGAGCAATATACATGATAAACCATGAGTGTGTCAAATTAATATTAACTAACTAATGCACATTATGGGGACTAATTTTGCAGAATGTTTGGTTTATTGATGCAAACACCGACATCAAATCTGAGCAGCAGATGCAAATCTGTCTTGTTGGCTACATAAGATCATGGGATAACAAGGTATGGAAGTATCTAACCAGGACACTAATTTTCAGAATTTGAAAGAAATAAAAATTCACAGCCTTTTATTTGTAACAGAAACTTGGGTCAGTGGAAATGGAGAAACTTGAAGAATACAAGTCCATTGCAAAAGCTTCACTAGATTTGCCATCATTCAGTAGTTTTTGATAGAAAAAGGCTTCATATGGAGTAATTACAAGTTGAAAGATGGAATAATAATAATTATTATTTTTTTCTTTCAGTTTTCATAATAATGCATGCCAATGATTATTAGAAAATGCATGCTATTGTTACTAAAATACTATCCAAACAATTGTATGATTTCCCCATGGCTAATTCCTCCTAATTGTTGGGCTAGCTTTTATTTCTTTTAGGTACAATCTCCAAATTGTATGATTTTCGGATAGCTAATTCATCCTAATTGTTAGGCGAGTTTTTGTTTCTTGCTTCAATTTTTCCAATTATATAACTAATTTTATCAAATAAATTTATATTTATTTTACTTCATTATAAATTTATAAGAGGTAAAAGAAGATCAAAATTATAACTATTGTAGATGTTTTAGATCGGTAATATTTTATGATAAATCATGTATCTGATTCTGAATGTCATATGAGATGTTATGACATGTGATTTAAGCATTCTACAGGTGTGAAGGTTTAATGTATGTAGTTGTGTATCAGGATGTCAAGACTGATGTCATGAGATCTCTGACTGAGCCTGAAGACCTAGCTGAATCCTTATTTTATGTGCGCGCTTTGCTTTTATTAAATGTGTGATTTGTTGAGTATTAATAGGTGCGATTTTTTAGAAGAAAAGGATTCAGTATAGAGAAATATTAGCAGAACATTTTATATGTTGCTATTTTAGTTCCTTTATTTTAGTAATTATCATGTTTAATTGTGCAAGTTCAGCAGGCCCATGCCCATCATTCAGGCTCTATAAAAAGGCTGCATTACCCTAATTTGAAAGACACAGATACAAGTATTCAGCGTTTTTCTGTGTGTTTAGTTTTCTTGTGAGCCAAACAATTGTCATGTTAATGATTGTTTTGGATTAGGTTTATCAAGTTGTATGTTGTCCACTCTAAGTTCTTAAGCAAGTGTGTTTGTACTTGACTAAAGCTTTGAAGCAAGGTCAAAGATTGTTTTTGAAGTGTGTCTTCTTTTTTATCAAATTTTGTGATTGTTATCACTGGTGTGATTGAGGGGGAGTGAGATGGGTCTCATATTTAGGAGTTCCTAGATAGAACTAGCATTGGGTAGTGATTAAGTGAAGAGGGTAAACTGTGTGGTTTAACTCTGAATTGATACTACTGATATTTGAGTTTCTTCCTGGCTTGGTAGCCCCCATAGTAGGTGTATTTGCACCGAACTTGGTTAACAATTCACCGTGTTCTTTACTTCTGCATTTGTTTATTTATCTTGTTATTTTTAACCTTGTCAGATATTAGTGTCGTGACATCTTATTCAACATCGTATATCTGTTGCCAGAATTTCAATTGGTATCAGAGCAGACACCTTGCTTGTTTTTCTGGGTGAGATCTAGGGGCAGTATTTTCTGATACTATAGACAAGGATAAAGAATTTGGAAATAGACCACCCATTCTGGATGGATCTAACTATGAATATTAGAAACCTTAGATGACTGCTTTATTAAAATCTCTGCCCGAGGAGGGAACATCTTGTCATTACTGATAAAGATGGTATAAAGACTTTAAAGCCCGAGGAGGATTGAAGCAAAGATGAAGATGAGTTGACTCTATGGAATTCTAAAACCTTGAATGTTTTGTTCAATGGTATTGATAAAAACATATTCAGATTGGTGCATCATTGTGAATTGGCCAAGGAAGTTTGGGATATTATCAAAACCACTCATGAAGGAACTTCCAAAGTCAAGATGTCAAGACTTCAAATGCTTAATACTAAATTTGAAAATATGAGAATGAAAGATGATGAGACTATTCATGACTTTCACATGAATATTCTTGATATTGCTAATGCCTCAGGAGCTTTAGGAGAAAAAATGTCTGATGAAAAGCTTGTGAGGAAAATTCTCAGATCACTTCCCAAAAGATTTGCTATGAAGGTGATTGTTATAGAAGAGGCACAAGACATCTGCAATATGAAGGTTGAATACCTCATTGGATCTCTTCAGACATTTGAAATGAGATTCAGTGATGTGCCTGAAAAGAATAATAAAAACATAGCCCTTGTGTCAAATACTGAGGAAGAAGCAGAAAAAGGTGAAGTGAAAAATGAAGAAATTCAAGAAGCTATCACCATGATGGGAAGACAGTTCAACAAGGTCATGAAAATGATGAATCTGAACTCAAGATCAAATGTCAGGAAAATTTCATCTGACATTAGCAGATCAAATGAGCCTATGTCAAAGCCTGAAGAGAAGTCAAGTCAAAGAAAAAGAATTCAATGTCATGGGTGTGAGGGTTTTGGCCACATTAGAGTTGAATGTCCTACTTATCTGAAGGGACAAAAGAAAGGCTTATCTATGTCATGGTCTGATGAAGATTCTGAAAGTGATTTTGAAGAAGAATCAGCTAAACATATCACTATCTTGATAGGGACATATAATTCTGATGATGGTTCTAGTGAGGATGAACTAACTTTTGAAGAACTCGCAGCTTCTTATAAAAATTTATGTATAAGAAGTGCACAAGTGATTCAAGAAGGAGAAAAGCAGAAGAATATCACAACTCAACTGGAGACTGAAAAGGAAAAGTATCTAACAAGAATATGGAACTTGAGCAATGAAGTCACTATGCTAAATTCCAAGCTTAATCAAATGACCAAATCCAACAGAATGTTGAACAGTGGATCTGAAACACTTGATGATATTCTTCAGTCTGGAAGAAATGCAGGAGACCTGTCTGGGATAAGATTTGATGGTTCTAAAAACAATTTCTCAAGTAGCAACCAACCTGATCTCAAGAATGATGTTTCTAATCAGATGTTGAAACCAGTGTCTCAACATCATTGTGTAGGAAGATCTACTCATCAAAGGAAAAGATATCGAAGATGAAGGTGTCACTACTGTGGCATATTTGGTTACATAAAACCTTTATGTTACAGACTTCATGGATATCCTAATCATAATCCTCAACTCAAACCCAAGAAAAACATGGTCATCAAGAAACAACGATGGGTTCCTAAGCATGTTGCATTGATAGCTCATACCCCTCTTAGAGTATCAGCTAAAGAGGATTGGTATTTTGACAGTGGTTATTCTAAGCACGTGATTGGATAAAAAAATCTGTTGGTTGATATCGAACCTCATTTTACCAGTTATGTAACTTTTGGTGATGATGCTAAAGGAGAAATCAAAGGAGTTGAAAAACTTGAATGTTCAGGTGTTCCAAATCTTGATGGTGTATTACTTGTGAAAGAATTGACTGCTAATCTCATTAGCATCAGACAACTGCGTGATCAAGGATTCAGTGTCAACTTCACAAAATCAGAATGCATTGTCACAAATGAAGGGAGTTCCTTTGTAGGAAACAATCTCATCTCTTGGTTCAGCAAAAAGCAAAATTGTGACTCCTTATCTACTGTAGAAGCTGAGTACATAACAACTGATAGTAGTTGCTCTCAGCTTGTTTGGATGAAACAAATGATGTCTGAGTATAATGTCACACAGGATCTCATACCATTATATTGTGACAATCTCAATGCAATTAACATTTCTAAGAAGCAAATTAATCTTTATGAAGGTTTATGGAAATTAGTGACATGTGGGAACATCCTTAAGGAAATTGTGTATTTTTAAAAGTCAATATTAATGCAATTTAAATGGAGGCGCAGAATATTTGATTTTATCATCAATTCTTTTATTCAAAGGAAATACATTCAAGAGTCCATTACTCCTTATCAAACACGCCACTGCTCTATACCGCATACCTACTCTCTCATCTTCCACAGTCTCTCAAGAATTGTTTGTTCTCTCTTTCTCTCTCTCTCTCTCTCTCTCTATCTTTCTCTCTCTCTCTCTCTCTCTCTTTCTCTCTCTCTCTCTCTTTCTCTCTCTCTCTCTCTCTCTCTCTCTCTCTCTCTCTCTCTCTCTCTTTGTGTGTGTGTGTGTGTGTGTGAAAGTCAATTTGTTCCAAAATGTATCAACATTCACCTGTCTCTCCATCAAAGCAATCATCTTCCAAGACTGATCTTGTCCCGTCATCTAGGGTTCATCATCTATCTGAAGATGTTCTGGATGTTGCTCCCTTGAATGTGGTTGTTCATGATGCTGCTAGGGTTTCTAAACCTAGAACACCAAATGTGCATAGACCAAAGGATCCTTCTGCATGTTCATCCTCTGGTGCTAAGAAGGGTTCTATGTATGCGAATGAGGCCATTAAAGAACTCATTACAAGAATCCTAATTGAAGATCATGATGTTGATGGGGTCTTTGTCCCATTGGCTAGTCTCCCTACTTCATAATATAGCCAAAATAATCAAAATATTGGTCCAAGTGATGAGGCAACCAAAGAAAATGTTGTTGTCTATGCTATTGAAGATAGTAGAAAGGATGCTGAGGAGGATGTCGCAACACCTAAGGATAACATTGCTCAATATGATGTTGGAGGTACACACAAGGATGATGAAGTTGTTAAAGAGGATGGTGATATTCCTAAAGCTGACGATGATAATGATATTATTCATGAGGATGTGATTAACCTTGATGATATATCTGACAAAGATCTAATTGTCAGCATAAACCCAAGCATAACCAAAAGGTTAACTTCAAGGAAAGGGAAGAATAATGCTGAACAAGGTTCTGCACAAAGTAAGCTTGCTTCCAGAAAAGATAATCCTAAGGACACCCCTAAAATGACTACTGTTGGTCCTTCTAAAGGATGAAGCAAGGTGATCACTAAGAATAGAAAGGCCAGAGCTGCTTCTGAATCTGAAACTGATGTCGAAAGTGATGTTTCAGACATAACCCCTAGGAAGAAACCAGCTACAAGAAAGCTTGCTTCTAGGGTGCCTGATGCACCTTTGGATAACATTTCCTTTCACTGCATCAATAGTGTAAGCAAATGGAAGTTTTTATACCAAAGAAGACTAGCTTTAGAAAGGGAGATTGCTGAGTCTATTCTGGAATGTTTTGAAGTTAAGGACCTGATTTACTTTGCAGGCTTGTTTAAAATTGTTGTAAGATTTTCCCTGTGCTATGAAACTCTTGTTAAGGAGTTTATTGCGAACCTATATGAGGAATGTGCTGATGGGAAGTCAAAGGACTTCAGGAAAGTGTATGCGAGAGGTAAGTGTATTAATTCCCCCTACTGTTATAAATACTTACATAGAAAGAGATACTTCCAACCATTCTGAATTGGAAGTCACTGACAATCAGATATGCAAAACCCTCACTGCCAACCAAGTCAAACATTGGCCTAGGAAAGGGAAGCTTTCAACTAGCATGCTTAGTGTTAAGTATGCTATGCTGAATAGAATTGGGGCAGCAAATTAGGTACCAACAAACCACACCTCCAATATTGCTACTGGTTTAGGAAGATTTATATATGTTGTAGGACCAAAACAAAATTTGATTATGGTACTTATATCTTTGACCAATCCATGAAGCATGCTAGTACATTGGCTGTGAAGCTACCTGTAACGCCCCGATTCGATAATTCCCATTTTGTTGGAGTCTTTTATTTTAATTGAGTAATTATTATTTTGTTTGTGAAATTATCATGATAATATTTGATGTTGAGGAATTAATATGATGATATGATATGTTGATGAATTAATGTGATATATTGGTGTGATATGTGATTTTTACCGTTTTATGAATTTCCGGGTAAAATTGGATAAGAGGGTATTTTAGACTTTTGTTAATTTGTGATAAGTTAGAATTAGTAGAATTGGTATTTTTGTGAGAAAATGATATTTGGTTGGAGAAAATAGAAAATAGAAAGAAAATATAGGAGAGTGAGAAAGAGTATAAGTTGGTAAGAAAAGAAAAGGAAAGATAGAAAGAAAAAGAGAAGAAAGAAAAAGGGAGAAGAGAAAAAGAAGAGAAAAGAGGGAAAAAGGGAAAAGCTTCAAGATTGCTCCAAGAAATCGAAATAATCGGGTAAGGGTGATAAACATTGTTATCTTAATATAGTGTATGATTATGTATGTGTTTGATTGATTGAGTTTATGATTTGGAGAAGTTTCAGAGAATGTTAGGTTTAGGGTTTTGATGAGAAAACTTGGAAATTGGTGGATTAATTGGTTAGAAATCGTTGTAACCGAAGTATAATAGCTAGAACATGTTATTGATCATGTTTGTATGAGTTTAGAGGAGTTTTGGGGGCATTTGGTTAGACTGTTCGCAACTGGTATTTTGTTGAAATCGCAGTGGTCGCTCAGGGAGCTATCCCTCGCTCAGCGAAAGTTCCAGGGCGATTTTCGCTCAGGGAGCTGTCCGTCGCTCAGCACGCCTGGGAGAATTTTTGGGTTTTTTACGTTTTGATTCGTAACTTGAGTTTCAGGTATTCATTTTTAGCGTTCCTTATATCAACTCGAAGCTAAAAACATGTAGAATCCAATGATGCTAAAATATGTAATGTTTAGCCGACTTTTACCCGACTTTTTCGATAAAACGTAATTATGCTAATTATGGAATTGTGGGTTTGATTATTGTGTTGTGGTCGTTTGGCAAGTAGATACATTGCTTGAATTAAATGTGAATGTATGCTAATTTTATGAGATGAATGCATAACTATATTGTGAATATGTATGCATTTTCAAGAATGTTGTGTCATTTTGCATGTAAGCATAATGTATGCATTCTTGTGCTGTGGGATTCTTTGTGAATCCGTTGTAGCATCGTGTGCTCATGTGGAGTGTGAGCGATGACTACAACAAGATCGTGTGCCCATGTGGGGTGTGAGCGATCAGATTGTGTGCCCATGTGGGGTGTGAGCAATCCAGAAACATCGTGTGCCCGTGTGGGGTGTGAGCGATGGGTGATTTATTCACATTGATTGTGTGCCCGTGTGGGGTGTGAGCAATCAGATTGTGTGCCCGTGTGAGGTGTGAGCAATCCATAAACATTGTGTGCCCATGTGGGGTGCGAGCAATGGGTGAACATCGTGTGCCCGACGGGGAGTTACTTTAGGTAACAAGCGATGATTCCATTTGGTTCCTGAGAGAACCTGCTGAATGTTGAGTCGGTACCGCATTTGCATCTGCATAGAGTCGTGTGTCGGTCTCTATGAGTTGCATTTTTTTCATTTTAAATATGATATGTAGAAATAAACATGAATGTGTAAATGTTTATTTGGAGTAATTGTGGAAATGATAGTATGTGTGATGAAACATACTTGCTGATATATATGCATGTTTGATATGTATATGTATGTGATTTATAAATTTGTAATGTATAGTGTGATTAAACATAGCTAGACGTATGTTTATGCGGAATGAATATAATTGAGGAGTAAAACATAAATGATGTAAGTTTATGTGAATTAGTGAATTGGTGCATGATGAACATGCTTGATGAGTATATGTACACGTTGCGATGTGTATAGGTGATGAGGATTGAAATGTGTGGTGAGAATATGCTTTATGTGCATTTTATATGTTGAGATATATAATTATATGCAATATTATTATGATAATGTTTCTCACCCTTCTGCTGTTTTATGATGCTCTATGAGGCATTGCAGAGTAGGTTACTGGATGATATTTTTGTGAAGTTCGTCTTCATCTTTTGGTCGGTCGGCTCTGATATGTAGCACCGGGTAGCTAGGATTTGGCTTGATGCATGAATGTGAATACATTTGTATATGTATTTTGATGTGACATGTCTTATGTAAACATGGAGTATTTTGGTGATTCAAACTTGCAGATATATTTATGATAAGTATATAAGTTTGAAATTGTTATGTTTTGTTTCCGCTGTTTAATGAATTGATGAATACGGGTTTAAGGATGAAATCCTTGTGAATGTAAGTTACCCCGTTTGTTGCATATCTTTATTGAGAAAGTGTTGTATGTTTTTAAATTCAAGTATAATGTGGCATTGCTCTTTTATACCGTTCTTCAAATATACTCTGATGAAATTTTAATATGTGCCTAAGTGAATTAATTGCTTATTTGGGGTATAGAAAGGGGGTGTTATACTACCCATTGCTTTTTCTTTCCTCATCTGGGGTATTATTCTGAATCAGTACTCTGCAATTTTAACTGATTATGACACGACCTGCAAGAGGGAGAATGCTCTATATTTCCATCATAAGTTGTTTCAAGGATCACATGTCCCTGGCATTGCTGTAACATCTACTACAACATCTTCTAGCAGCAAACCTCTCAACAAGAATTCAATCATTGTTGAGCTCAAAGAAGCTCGTAAGGAGTTAGAGGCAAGGAAAGTGAAATTTGAGAAAATGATTGAGATGATGGAAAAAGAGGGGACACCTGATGGTGAGCAGGCTGAAGAGAAAGTTGAAGCTGATTCTGATGGTGGTTCAGATAATGTGAATGCAAGTGGGGGAGAAGATGATGGTGGAGATGATCAATCTGGTTCTAATTAGTTTGTATGAATGGCTGCTAGTTCTGACTGATGAAGTTTTTTTTGGTTTTTCTATTTTGATTCCTAGCCCTTGAAGGCTCATTTGTAATACTTTTTGGATTTCTGGTGTTGTTTGTTGGGTTTCTGATATAACCATGCATTTCTTCTCTTCATGAGCTTTTGGTTTCTAACAATTGTTTTAGCTTTATGATTATTTGTATGTTTAACTCAATTTCTATCTAAAAGGGAGAGTAATTATAGATAGCTAGATGGCCTGATCTCTAACTGTATACTATTTATTTTAGTATATTCAGACTGTTCTCTGCAGGTCTTTACAGGTTGAGGGGGATATGAAATCTCTCTTATGTTTGAAACTACTTTTGTTGTCGTGTTGTACTTTGATACATGTTTTATTTGAGGGGGGAGATTATTTATCTCTCTGGTGTGTTTCTGCTGCTGTTTGTGCTCTGAATAATGCTGAATAATGCTTAAATGGTTTTAGTCAAAAATTTGCTAAAGGGGGAGTTTCTAGATGTTTTAGATTGGCAATATTTCATGGTAAATCATGTTTTTGATTATGAATGTCATATGAGATGTTATCACATATGATTTAAGCATTCTATAGGTGTGAAGGTTTAATGTATGAAGCTGTTGTATCAGGATGTCAAGACTGATGTCATGACATCTCTGACTGGGCCTGAAGACCTAGTTGAATCCTTATTTTATGCGCGCACTTTGCTGTTATTAAATGTGTGCTTTATTGAGTATTAACAGGCGCAATCTTTTAGAAGGAAATGATTCAACATGAAGAAATATTAGCAGAATATTTTATATGTTGCTATTTTAGTTCCTTTAATTTAGGAATTATCGTATTTCATTATGCAAGTTCAGCAGGACCATGCCCATCATTCAGACTCTACAAAAAGGTTGCATTACCCTAGTTTGAAATATACAGAGAAAATAAGGATTGAAGTATTCAACGTTTTTGTGTGTGTTTAGTTTTCTTGTGAGCCAAACATTTGTCATGTTGATGGTTGTTTTGGACTAGATTTATCGAGTTGTATCTTGTCCACTCTAAGTTTTTAAGCAAGAGTGTTTGTACTTGACTGAAGCTTTGAAGCAAGGTCAAAGATTTTTTTTGAAGTGTGTCTTCTCTTTTATTGATTTCGTGTCTGTTATCATTGTTGTGATTGAGGGGGAGCAATAGGGGTCTCATATTTAGGAGTTCCTAGATAGAACTAGCATTGGGTAGTGATTAAGTGAAGAGGGTAAACTGGGTGGTTTAGCTCTGACTTGATACTACTGATAGTGGAGTTCCTTCCTGGCTTGGTAGTTCCTAGAGTATGTGTGTTTGCACCGAACTGGGTTAACAATTCCTTGTGTTCTTTACTTCTGCATTTGTTTATTTATCTTGTTATTTTTAACCTTGTCATATATTAGTGTCGTGAAATTTCATTCGACATCGTATATTTGTTGCTAGAATTTCAACTACTACCATCAAATTTAGAAATAAAATGTAAAAAAACATTGAAAATGATGAGTAATAAGGTAGTTGGGTCAAACAACATATACATTTAAGTGTGGAAATATTTTTGGCGATAGAAGTATTGAGTGATTCACCAAATTCTTTAATGAAATTATGATGTCAAAGAAAATGACAAATGAATGGAGAAGAAACACTTTAATTCTAAGCTATAAAAATAAGAGGGATATACAAAAATGGTGCAAATTACAAAGATTTAAACTTATGAGTCATAGCATGAAGATATGTGAAAATACGATTGAACAAAGACTAAGAAAAGAGATTTAAGTCATTGAGAATCAATTTGATTTTATGCTTGGAAGTTCGACCATGAAAAAGATCTATCTACAACGACATGCAATGGAATAATATCAAATGGACCAACATGATTTACTCTCAATTTTTATTGACTTAGAGAAGACATATGATATAGTGCCTAAAGAGATTTTATGAAAAAATTTAGAGAAAAAATGTGTTAGAATTGTATATATTCGAACTATCTAAGATATGTATGAAGGGGTATTGACTAGTGTTCGGACATAGGTGAAGAGATAAACGATTCCCTCAATACAATAGGTTTTCATCAAGGTTCAATCCTAAGATCATACCCTTTTACTTTAATTTTGGATGAGCTCACATAACACATCTAAGAGCTAACATCGAGATGCATATTTTTTGTGTGTAGATGATATATTCCTACTTGAAAAGTCAAAGGAATTTTAAATAAGAGGTTGAAGATATGTAGACGAGTTTTGGAAACATGTGACTTTTGACTAAATAGAAATAAGACAAAGTATATAGAATGTAGGTTCAACAAAAAGAGAGGCATTTCTAACCTAGAGGTAAAGTTGAAGACTTTATCATCCCATAAGTCACACAGTGTAAATATATTGGGTCAGTAATATAAAATACTGGAAAAATAGAAGAAGGTGTAATCCATCAAATTCAAGTTGGATGGCTGAAATAAATGATATTTTAAAGGGTTTTATGTGACACAAAGGTACCACTCAAGATAAAGAGAAAACTGCAGTAAGACCCACGATGTTGTATGAGATCGAATGTTGGACGATTAAGAATTAACACGAGAATAAAGTGAGAGTAGCAGAGAGGAGGATGATATGTTAAATGTGTGATAAGACATAAAAAAACATAAGATAAAAAATTACAATATTAGAGAGAGTGTTGAAGTTAGCACCGATATTAGAAAAGATAATGAAAAATAGACTTAAATGGGTTTGGCATGCAGAGATGAGATCTGTAGATTTGTGATAAGGAAAATAGATAAGATGTAGAGAATTCAAACAACTAGAGGTATATGAAGACCTAGAAAAAACTATAGAAATAAGACATGTAGACGAGTTTTGGAAACATGTGACTTTTGACTAAATAGAAATAAGACAAAGTATATAGAATGTAGGTTCAACAAAAAGAGAGGCATTTCTAACCTAGAGGTAAAGTTGAAGACTTTATCATCCCATAAGTCACACAGTGTAAATATATTGGGTCAGTAATATAAAATACTGGAAAAATAGAAGAAGGTGTAATCCATCAAATTCAAGTTGGATGGCTGAAATAAATGATATTTTAAAGGGTTTTATGTGACACAAAGGTACCACTCAAGATAAAGAGAAAACTGCAGTAAGACCCACGATGTTGTATGAGATCGAATGTTGGACGATTAAGAATTAACACGAGAATAAAGTGAGAGTAGCAGAGAGGAGGATGATATGTTAAATGTGTGATAAGACATAAAAAAACATAAGATAAAAAATTACAATATTAGAGAGAGTGTTGAAGTTAGCACCGATATTAGAAAAGATAATGAAAAATAGACTTAAATGGGTTTGGCATGCAGAGATGAGATCTGTAGATTTGTGATAAGGAAAATAGATAAGATGTAGAGAATTCAAACAACTAGAGGTATATGAAGACCTAGAAAAAACTATAGGATAAATTAATAAGAAAGACTCCAAGATTAACGATTTGGATAAAAATATGGTCATGGATAAAATATTATAACTAAAACTGATCCATGTAATTTATTGTTGTTGTTTATTAAATTGTAAAACTTAGCTTAGTTGAATGTCAAAAATAATGATTACATTTTTTATATTTTAAAAATATCTTTAACTTTTTAAGTTGTTGATTTATAAGTGTCTTGGGACAGTCAAAATCCCAAGTATTTGAGGCCCAATCCATCTCAAATTTATTCCACTCGATCCAAGGTATAGAATTTTGTTTGCACAGAAAGCAAGGTACATTCTTCGATCTCTGTTTTTCACTACACTCATCTTGAATCTTGAACTAACTTGGTCATTGGAGTGCTAACTTTTTAGGTCCACCCATGCTGCCATAACGAAGATCATCATTGTCGGTTCAAGATATTTGGTTAGCAAACTGCATCCAATTCTGGTTCCTAAACAAAATAGTGGCACCGTATATGGGAATTGACTTCTAATTCTCACGAGATTCCATCACCAGATCAACCTTGATCTAAAATTAAATCTTTACTAGAAGGAAAAGTAGCAGAAATAGTAAAATCGATAGTCATGTCCAGTTTCTTCAGTCCATCTCCTGAATCAACCATCCACCAGCTATCACCGATTGAGGAATTATATGGCACCACGTCATCCAACATTTGTCCTTCACTAGTTTTCCTTCTGCTCACTGCAAGCACTAGCGTGTAGCGAGACAAAAATCGAACGCAATTAGGATTTATAGATCATGAAAAGATCAATGGAATTTCAAACTTTAATTTGCCTTTGATTCTCGCAGTCATCATCGCTTATCGAAACTTCACAGGAGTCCTCGTAGATGACATAATCTATTGCAACATCCTCTACATTGACACTGGATAATTGTTAGACATCCATAGCCTTCAATAATTCAATAACTCGCCCTCGAGAAATGATAGATATGACAGTAACAGTCGGAGAAGAAGCGCACAAAAAGAATTAATCTTTAACTTCCTTATAGTCTCTAGAAAGAGTTTCTTCAGAGGTATCCTAGGAAGGTTATTCTCGTCGAAGCTAGATGCAGTGGCATTGTTGGTCCACTTGAAAGTAACCTATCACGACGTGGAAGGGAGGCCGACCATTATTTGGGCCAACCTAGAGGAAGCTAGGAGGATAATGGAACATATACAGAGGGACATTCTTATGTTGATACCGGGGGCCGAAGAAGATTCGAGGAACACTACTTCCTTCAACCTTGATGCATGTGAAGAGAAAGTTAGGCCTACTCTATACGGGGAGTTTGTATTTATTCAGATCGGTGATAACCCTACGTTGTCGAAGAAGATAAGGTATGGGTTTCCCCTAGGAGTAATCCATGCTGATTGAATGACTTCAAGGGAATTCATACCTCTTTGCTATCTCCCCACACGTGATGCTCGACATTGACCTTGCTGGGCTTAACATTAATTGAATATGGATTCCAGTTCTTGTTACATCTCGTAGTAGCAGAGGATGCAGTCCTAAAAAATGGCTAAAGCCACTACAAGCACGATACAAGGTCTATTGAATGTTAGATTTATATCTGAAGCAAAGTATACAAAATGTATCTCTAACGTCGTCCTAGTTAGAAAATACTCAAAGAAGTGAAGAATGTGTGTTAATTATAGAGATCTCAATAGAGCTTGTTCAAAAGATATTTAACCGCTCCTAAACATTGATAAGCTGATAGAAATTTTTGCCCAACATGCTTTACCTTTCTACAAACAGTTGAAAGAAAACTGATTTCAAATGTATGTCTAAATGTGAAGAGGTGTTTTAATCTTTAAAGAGGACCTTGAAAACACCCTTGATACTTACTTGAACACTTCCAGGGGAAACATTATATCTATACTTATTTATTGATGGGGAAGTAGTGAGTGACATCCTGAAGAAGCCTTCACACTAGTCATGGTATTACAGAATCTCGGAAGGTACTTCCTAGAACATTCCATAATTTCCTAGACGAATCTACCCCTAAAATAATTGCTCTACCGACTAGACCTAGCGAGGCATTTGACTAAATGGGCCATAGGGTTGTATGATTTTGAAGTGTATTTTGAGGCAAAGAATGCACTAAAGGCTCAATTGTTCATTGATTTCTTGGCCAAGTTGACCCCGATACCCTTGAAACCAGATCGCGCGTGGGTGGTATTCAGAGATGGATCATCTAACTATTTAGGAAGTGGTGCATGCATAATCCTGGAGAATAGTTCCAGGCTAGTGGTGGAGGTTTCCTTGAGGTTCGAATTCCCAACCACCAATAACTAAGTTGAATATGAAGTAGTAATTGTGGGGATCACACTAGCCAAGGAGATGGGGGTCGAATGCATCAAATTCCAAAGTGACATTCAGTTGGCCATTTCCCAAATAAGAGGAAAGGCATAAGAAAGAGGCCTAGGCCAAAGGCCCTTTGTTATAGCGATTTCTCAAGTTGAATTTTAAGAAGCTAGTGAATTTTAGAACATTCAAAATTGACCATGTGCCACGATAAAAGAGCACATGTGCCTACATATTATCTCGATTGGCCATCACAAGAAACCCCAAGATTAATCACTCTTTTGTATAAGAAACAATAAAATGCAGAGCATAGAAGTCAGAGGGAAATGGTAGCCATAATGGATAACGTCACTCTTTCTTCTTGGATGAACCTGGCAATCTCCCGTCGAATCCATCCAAAATGACTATGGTGAAAAGAAGGTCAAGCAGGTACAATGTTATCAGAGTCACTTTATGCAAAAGGAGTCTGTCTACACCTTTGGAAGTGCTTAGGAAAAGCAGAAGTTGACTACGCCCTTCTTGAGGTACATGAAGGAATAGAAGAGCATGATCTAGGAGTGAGAGCATTAGACAACAAAATTCTGAGAGTCAGGTACTTTTAGCCGACCATGGTCTAGGATGCCCAAGAATACGTGAAACAATGTGACTAGTGTCAGAGGAAAATATATGTTTTCAATGCCCCCACTATCTAGTTGCAAGTCCTCACTTTACCAAGGACAATCTTACAGTGGGGACTAGATATTCTAGGTCCATTCGCACCGGCGCCGAATATAGCTGTTAAAATGGGCCGAAGCCCATGGGCCGACCCATCGAGCCCGAGAAAAGTTAGAGCTTGGGCTTTATTTTTGGAGCCTATATTATTATGGTCATTTTTTAGCCCGACTCGAAAAGCCCTAAAAAATGGACCAACCCGTATAGGCTATGGGTAGCCCATCATGCCAATTTTTTAAAAAAGAATTAATTTAAATAGTTGGCCTATAACATAAATTCTAAACAAATACTTAATCAAACCTAAAGAAATATTAGGATACACTAATTTGGTCTAATCCACACTGAAATATTTTGAATTGGATAAAGTTAGTCTGAGGTGGCCAATCAGGTGGTGGGTTTGAAGCGATGATAAAATGAAGCTAATGGCAATTAGGTTGACGAACTACATCATGTAGTATGAGCCTACCATACCACCCTTCATTCAACGATGAGGGAAACTCTTTCCGACTAACGTATGAGGTATAAGTTGTCATCCCAAGGGAGATTAAAGAGCTGAGCTGAGGAAAACTAACTCGTTGTCGACAGAAGATAATGAAAAGGACATCAGAGAAGAAATTAACCTTTTAGAACAACATAGGATGGTAGACACCTTTACCAACGTCGTCGTAAATCAAACTAAGACCTCCGGGTATAAACATCGCATCCAACTATAAAATTCCAAACCGATGACTTGGTCCTTCTAAGAGCAGACATATGAGGGAATAATTTATGAGATGGAAAGCTAACAACAAATTGGGAAGGATCCTATCGTGTGTGACCAACACCAAGAGGGGAGCTTACTTCTTAGAATACCTCGAAGGATAACAGGTACCAAAGATGTGGAATGCCACCAAACTAAAGCGATATTACAACTATGAGTCTATTTATTTATTTCTCTAATTCAGTTTAATAAAGTCACTTCATTATGAATGAAAGTACTGTCTGCAATTTCCCCTATTGCACTCTTTTTTTGTCTACCTCTCTTTAGGATCCTCAAAGGCGAGGAGAAAAAGATTATACACATTTCTGCATAGACAAAGACTAAACACATTTATGCTTAACTGATATAGACTACATGCATCTATGCGTAATTGTTACAGATTAAACACTTTTTTGCATACTTGATACAAATTGCATGCATTTTTTGCATATATGATATGACTTAAACACATTTCTTCTTAGTTGGAGCACCCCATTCATATCTAGCTAATCCAAGAGCATTAGGTGGTAGAGCCCGAAGATGTCTTCCTTGAATCGAGTCATACCTCCAGGGAAGGGACGAGGATCCCTTGGTCGGGGAACGGTCCTCTGTGACACGAAGCACAATACAAAGATATGACCGCATCTCACTGGTCTCGCCAATTTTGAGATCCACTACGGGGAATATAAACAATATAATACAATGAATATTAAATACAACTTGCAGATAAATGCTAAATACAAAGAGAAATCACAACAAATAAGTGATAAAGCAATTATTAATTAATGCATTAAAAATAAGGTTACAATGAGCCAATATCAAACAATAGTCATGAAAAGCTTGAAGATCAAGCACAAAAGACTTTCGTGGGTGTAAGAAATTGTGAAAGACAACTGCTTTTAGGTTCTTATTTGAAAGATCTCTCAGCTGGTTGCTTAAAGTTTCATGCTCTTCCAGGTTAACCCCTAGCTCCTTGGATTGGCAAACCCTCTTCTCCTCAAGATCAGACTGGACGTTCTGGACAACAAAAGACGAAGTATCTAACTCAAGTTCCATTTGATGGGCACATTTCTTCTTCTCGTTGAGACACCCTAAAAGCCTTGTTATGCGGACAACCAAGGTTGCAGGAGACTCATATAATTTCACTTTATTAAGAAAAGACGAAGCTTCATTCAGAAAACTACATAGCCCAAAGTAGTCCCTTTCGAAACTAACAACTTTTACCTTAACCAGAGCATAATGTGTCTTAGAATCCTTGACCCCTTTAGGAGAAACACCAGGGTATGCAAGTTCCTCATGCCCTGATGCAATCAGTTTTAGGAGTGAAGTTTCCCATAATAACTGGTAGGTTGATTCTACCAGCATATTAGATTTGTCAACCGTAGAGAGCTTGTGAGCCCAAGCATAATCCTCAGTAGACACACAATCCTTCATCTCCATCATAGTTCGAGGCAAGCGACCCATCAACATATGGGGTTGTGGAAGAAGAGTGTTTCCTAAGTGGAGCTCAGAGCATACCCGTATTGCTTTGACCTTTTTGTCTTTGCAGGACTTCCTCGGATGACCGCTTTACCCTGATCCATTTTAGCAGGCCAATTGTGGTTTTTCTTACTCGTACTCTCCAAAGACACCGACATGACCGAGGGGACCCTACCATTTTATGCAGGCACAACCTTGATGACAAAGGGATCTTTCTTTTTGAGGTAATCTAGGAAATATAAAGATAGTCATCCAACGAGAAGCAATGTGAGATCACAGACAACAAAAAAAATAAAAATAAGGGAGGTACCAAAAATTTTCCTCCTTTCCTCATTAGATCATGCCTCAATAATAAACCGATAATGCATCTCAAATTCAGAGAAGGAAAGTAACGACTCCTTCATAGCCTTCTCCAAATCAGTGAAGGTGTTGTACGAAATGGAGTAATCTTTAGGTTTCTTGGATAAATGGTATTGGGACCAAAATCACCTCCTCCGCTCGGTGCAGACATCTAGCTTTTTGGAAGGGGAAAAAACAATGCATAAATTATCAATGGAAAGAGTAGAATGAGGAGTAGCAAACAAAATATTGAGTTTTGAAATACTTTTAGCTCTTCGTGTAAACCTGATTTTTTTTTTGTATTTGAAGTGACGTAAAGAAACAAGTACATAATTGTCATCTCTGTGGTATATAGGATTAACTTCGAAGAGATGGAAGAAGAGGTTGGCAAAAATCGAATCCATAACCCCTTGATATTCATTCCAGTATTTGAAAGTCCTCACGAAGTCCCAAGAACATGAATGAAGTTGTGAGGGGGATGTGAAGATGGTCTAATACTTATTTCAAGAAGGAAGTCAATGGAAGACGAACACCCAAATTTTAAAAAATGTAGTCATAAAATGGAATGAAGCACCCCTTAAACTTATCGCGCACCCATTTTTCATCAAGGATTAATGAGATGGATCAATCGGAGGAAGAAACCTCCTCAAAGGAAGTTGATGCCACCTTTGCCTACTATTTGTAAGAAGAAGGTGTTCAGGGTGTACCCAGGAATCGACTTCTGCTACCAGCACCACCATCAAAGCGATCTAGAAAGTTTAGAGGCTGAGGCAAAATAATCGGTGACCTAGCTCAAAAAAAGGAGACTAGACGATGAGTAGTATGAGGACGAAAAGAGGTTTGGGAGGCCAAACATGCCTTTTTATAAAAAAGTTACTAGAAATCAACGAATCTGATCAAAGACGAGTCACAAATCCAATAAGCTATGAATATACCGTCCCATCAAGCAGAGCGAAGAGCCAAAGGTACTTGAGTACCCTAAGTAGGGAATTATTTCCTAGTCACCTACATATATAGAATGATGAGCTAAAAGCAAATAATGAAATGTTTGGATGATAAGAAAGCATTTAATGCTTCTGTCCCCCACTACTTTTCCAACTGACTCCAAACATTTCAATTCTGGCTCACGTCAGACAACGTCTTTGAGGCTAGCCAAAATCGCTAAAGGCTTCCCTGATTCACCAAGTGCCCCATAAAGCCTTGGGGGGAACTGTTTTATGAAGGCCAAATGCCTAAATAGTCGAGATCAAATTCATATCAAATTCACTCCATTTGATCCAAGGTATAAAAGTTAGCTCACATGAAAAGCAAAGTATATTCTCTAATCTCCACTTTTCAATATACTCATCTTGAATCTTGAACTAATTTAGACGTTAGAATATTAATTTTACAAATCCACCACGCGTCGCCGTAACGGAGATCATCATCATCGATTCAAGATTTTCGGTTAGCCAATCCCATCCAATTTTGATTCATTATCAGAACAATAAATTTTAACGATTTTTTCACATTAGTAAAATATAAAATATAAAAAAAATACAAAGATTTATTACTTTAACTTTAAACCAACCTTACACTCATATGTCAACTAGTATATATCAATTGAAGTATCTAGTAACCCTTAAATCTATATATTTATATTTCTAACAATATTTTGTTATTCAATAACTTAATTAAAAAAATGAATTTAGTAGATACAGATGGCCTCAATCTACAATATCCAACAGGTAGATCCATAACATATCCTTATCAAAGCCTAATTGGACGGAACATACAAAGAAAACTACTTCGATCACTACCAAGCACAAACGTTGTTTTTGAAACAAACAAACACAAAAGTTGCCCCTCATTATTTCCATCACCTTAACTACACCCTATATATACACACAGAAAACCAAAACCTCAACACATTCATTCACCAACAACATTATCATCATCATGGCAGAAAAAGAAGGAGCCATTGTGAAGAAAGGACACGAAGAGTCTCTCAAAGCAGCAGTTTCTCTTCTCCAAGAATTCGAACTACCAGAAGGACTTCTCCCTCTCGCCGATATAATCGAAATCGGCTACGTGAAACCGACCGGTTACATATGGATTCTGCAGAAGAAGAAAGTGGAGCACAAGTTCAATCTGATAAGCAAACTTGTGAGCTACGATACTGAGATAACAGGTTACATTTCAAAGAAGAAGATTAAGAAACTTAAAGGCGTGAAAGCGAAGGAACTCATGTTATGGCCTCCGGTTAACGAGATCACGGTCGATGAACAACCAACTGGAAAGATTCATTTCAAGAGTCTTGCTGGTATTACCAAGACTTTCCCTGTTGAAGCTTTTGCTGCAGGCCAGTAATATATTTATATATTCACATGAGTTAATTTATGTTATGAGAATCTACCAAACCTATATAGATGTTTGGTATAGAATAAAAGAACAATCGCTTTCTTAATATGCTTTGTTTGGTGTAATTGAATTGAATTTATGTTATATTTTCTTTCTTGGTGTTTATGCATCATGCACCGCATGTTTCAATAAGTTAAAACAAATGAACCTATCTAATTTCTAATGCCAACAAACAATACAGTGGACAAATGAAAATGATATATCAATACAAGAAACAATACAGTATATACATATAACCGATAAGCAAAACCAAACCAACAAACAAAAACATCATAATATAACAAACCACAAAGAGAATCAAGTTAAAACCAATAAAACCAAAATATTATTCTATTTATTGTTCCATTGCAATCTCATTTTCCGTTATTAAACACAGTGAAAAATCCAACCACAATAATCCATACCATAACAAAACAGAACACGCTACCTACTATTTACCACTAATCTATGAATGAAAGATGGATTGGAAATACAAATAATACAGGACACCAAATATATATATATATATATATATATATATATATATATATATATATATATATATATATATATATATATATATATATATATATAATTTGACATTCATTTATTCATCTATATTAAAAAGTTAAACATATTCTAGTCATTCTTAATGAGATGATTTTAGGTTCTAACTCCTAAGAGCAAAGGTCAATGATTAAACAATGCCAACTAATTGCTTCAGGAGTAAGCGAGCTCAAAATGGGTAAAGAGGTCACCCAAAACGGAAAGAGTTTGTTCGATAATATGATGATAGATCATCCAATTGAGTTTAATTTGTCTAAGGTGAACCCTGACTGATGAGGTGTCAAATCACCAATCGACTGTAAGAATGAGTCAACAAAGATAATCGCTATCCCGCTATTCGAGGAAGAGCCAAGTCTTCCTAAGTTCCTACTGTTGACCAAAAAGATAGAGAAACCACCCCTTCTAGTCATTTGGTCCAAGCAAAAAATCTTTTTATATATACTTTATTCTTAGGGTGGGAAAATGGATTTCCAATACCTTTATTTCTCTCTATCTCTAAATCATATATTGAGCTTGTCACAACCCTATATGAGTTAACCCTCAACGTATTTATATAAGTTAGCCCTTAACGTATTTAAATACCCTAAACTCTCGAAACACCCTACACAACTAAGGGTTGTCACTCATTGTATATTTTCAGAAAATACAATTAGTGTCTACCTTTTGACACTGATAAATCTGATATGAGGCAGACTTACGTTTCATTCGTCATCTATCTCTACCACCATTTTTAATATGGCGATGAAGCAAGGCACCGCTACGTCTAGCTATGCAGACATACTTATCTTCACCATTGCATGAGGATTCGTCGGCGAGGGAGAATCCAACTCTTCTAGTTGAATGTATGCTCGACAGGTTCTTGGGATGAATTACACATCGTTCTACCCTTAATCGAACTTTGAGGAGTCAAAATCTAAAATCGTCTTATATAGTAGAGACGTCATTGACATCCATGCTCACAACAACGATCTCATGGTTATAACGATGTAGTATGACGATTTTAATATAAAGCGGATATTGATTGAACCCAAAAACTCAATAGACATTTTATTTTGAGTCATGTTTGAGAAACTCCAACTTGATCCAAATGACATCTAAACATTTTGAGATTCCTTGATTGGACTCTCTGGCGAGTTTGTGCAAGTGAAGGGACCTATAATGCTCAAAACAACATTTGGAATGGAGAAGAACACAAAGACGATCAAAGTCACGTATCTCGTAGTAGATGTTCATTCGCGGTACAACATTATTATGGAACGACCCAACCTCAACCTATTGAGGGTCACCCTATAGACCTTCCATCAAAGCGACCCACCCTCAACCTCTTAAGGGTCACCCTATAGACCTTCCATCAAAGCATGAAATATTCGCTATCAAATGGACGAATCGGAGTAATTCAAGGAATAAACAACCACCCAAAAATATTACTATAATCTTGAAATAAGATAACACATAAAAATAAACATGTTATATAAAAACATATTCATATCAATATGAATATATTTAAATTATTTGCTAAATATTCTAGGCATTGTCAGAAAAAACTATGGGGAGTATCGATAATCTAGCCTCAACGTTTAAGATTCAAAAACCCTTAACATCATATATTCATCAAAAACTTTAAATTAATATGAATATGTCATTTCTTTAAGATATTATCTATTTTTAATCGATGTGTAACTTAAGTGCTCTACTTAAATCCAACCATCTCTTTTACAACTGTGAGTTTCCCACATTAATAATCCATGCTAGGATGCCCTCTCCCAAAGACCTTGACACATCTCTTAGGCATCGATCATCACTACGTAAAATTGATGTTTTCATCTTCCATTAGATCAAATCTTTGAGTCTATTCATGAATTTTTATTTTCCTAAATGTTTTCTTTTACAATATAATATAATTAATTATGAAAACAATAGAGTTCAACATCATATTCCGAAAAATAATAATATCTTTTAGTAAAAACTTATTCGTGCTTGCCACAAGTCTAATACACCTGTAAATGCTTTGTCAACATCTTGACCTGCTTTGTTAGCAAGCTACTCAGGCAAAGTATTGACAGTTTTTTGAAGAAAAAATGCGAAGGGTAAGGGACATTCACGATGAAAGGAAAGGAATAAAAGGGAACAGCATTTATAAAGAAAAATTAAAATCATCAACTAATATTTTGTCATAATTCACTGAAGAACATAACAGGTTTGTTTATCTGCTTCATTTTGCAGACCAAATGTGTTGAGCAAATTTCTTCAGCCTCATGCAACAAAAAACAAAAGATATATAGAAAAAAAAAGGTCGAATTTGAGTGATACATTGAATGAAACAAGTGTAAAATATGTACATAATGATTTCAAAATGCTAACTAACAGCTATCTCTCTCAGGTTTTCCTGCTTAAAATAACTCAAAAATTGGTATCAATGTTTTGATGGAAACATGAAATTCCTATAGTTTTAACTACTAATAAGGGTTTTGGTGCATTCTTTAGAGCACCTTCTTCAATTGCTAGTGAATGGATAAATAATGAGTATGAATTGAATTCTAACGTCTATTGACTATTATTACTTTTCCTTATCGAGTCCTCTAAGAATTGGTGGTTCGGCCGAATCATCTCCTTCACCTTCTCTCCGTTTTTGTATATCTTAAAAGTCGGAACACTTTTTATGCTTTCCGCTTTCGCTATTGCTATACACTCCTCGACGTCCACCTGAAATTGAAATTTAAAGAAAATCAGACTGATACGATAATTATTTTAGTAAGTTTATTAAAAACACTTGACATTCATTATGTACCTTGATAAATTTCACAAAGGGGTATCTAACACATAATGTATTTACGAATGGAGATATTTCTTCGCAGAGTTCATTTGATTCCTCTTTGAAATGAACAACTGAAACACCTGCAAATTCATATTTTTGTCGAAAAGTAAGTATGTACTATAAACGAAGCAAGAAGAATGATGAATTGGTATTTATGATTGAAGAGAAATGTAACGAGATTACCAGCAAAAGCAATAGCTGCTTTGAATTTGTCTAACGTGGTTACTTCTTCAACTTCAACTTCGAGTCCTAACGTCGTACTACCATTTACCACTTTGCGAGATTTTTCTAATGCTAGTAGAGCCTGGCCAAGATTTTCAGCAACTTCATTGTCGTTAGGGAGTTCCTGTTTCAAGGTCCGGTAATCTCTAACAACTTCAGCCCATCTTTCTAGCTGTAACAAGATTATGCGTATTAGAAACCTACATAAAACACGCTAAGATGATCGTTGCAAGTAGGTTTGGTTCACCTTTGCATTGGACATGGCCCTGCGCGAAAGGGCCTTGGTGTAATTCGGACATATAATAAGCGCTTGGTTGCAGTCTTGAACTGAATTTTCCCACTTCCCAAGTTTATACCAACAAATAGCTCTATTGCAATATAGAACATAGCTGGAATTGTCATATAATAGTCCTTCTCCATAAGCTTTACAAGCTTCAGAAAATTTGCTAGAGCGGAAAAGATCATTGCCTCTTGAACGCGCCCTCGCCACCATTCTCACGGCATTTACAATCTTAGTAACCTCGACATTATTATTACCTGATACGCTTGCCTTTTCAGCTGCGGAAACAGCATTCTCAAACCTGAAACAATCCATCATTTATTTCCAATTTATTGACTAAAAAGTCACGAATTCAATGCAGTTTAAGTTTGGTGTTCAAAACTTTACCTTCCCAAGGCCATCTCAACCTGCGCCGTGACAAAATGCACAAAGGTTTCACCAACCATACCGAAGAACTTGGCTTGAGAAAACGCTGGAGGACAACCTTCCAACGGAGGAATCTTTGAAAGACACGACTTAGCATCCTCAAATTGACGAAGCTTCATATAAGCTTCCGCTTTACAAGCCACAAGCTGCAAGTAACAGTCCAAAAAGTAAAACAACACATTCAATTAGGAAATCCGAAAATTCAGTCTCACTTCATCATCGAATAACCTACAAAGAACTACCTGGGGACAGAAATCAGCTCCGGCTGCAGCAGCATCATCTACTTTCCTGATTACCCTTTTCCATTCACCATTCTTCCGCTCAACCGCACACTGGTTCAAATGCTGTTCCAACAATAACAGATTACTCTCTTCCGGTCGATCATCCTGCACACCAGCAATACGCAGGTGGCGCCGTGAATTCTCAACCTGTCCAAAGCTACAGAAAGTTGCAAAATCTACTAAGCTAACAAATCTCAACAAACATAACAATGCAATATCCATACAAACAAACAGAAACACCAAAATCTATACAAAGAGATTTAAATTGCAATTCATTTCATTATCATAGCAATTTCAATTACCGGAGATAAAGAGAAGCAAGTCTCTTGTGAGCCCTAGCATAAGCAGGATCCAACTTCACAGCCTCTTCACAATCCATCGCAGCTTCACTCAACCTTCCCAGCTCCATAAGCGCCGCCGCACGATTACTCCGGCAAACAGCATTTCCCGGCGACAAAGCAACAGCACGATCATACAACACCAAAGCCTCCGCGAATTTCCCATTCCTATACATCTCATTCCCAACTCTCTTCACTTCCTCAGGATCAGAACATCTCATCGCGCTTTTCACCGACGATGCACCCCGCACTATACTCCCATGGCCGTAGTTCACCGTTCCTGAACCCAAAACATCGGTCCGGTTCGGTCCAGGAGACGGTAAACCCGGTCTGAGGATCTTCCCGGAGGGACATATGTTTCCGGTTGGTGGTAAAGTTGGACTGGAAGCAAAACTATTTAGTCCACCGGAGTATATCAACGGAGATCCGGTGGATGCCGATCTCCGATGGCCTGGCTTAGAATTGTTGGCCGTGGTGGCGAATTCTTCAGAACGGCTGAAGGTTTTACCGTCGTGAGGAAGTTTGGGAGCGGCGTTGGAATCATGCTTAGTGTGGTCGCGACGCAGAGAATCGAAGCCTTGTTGTTGTGGTTGTTGCATTATTATTATTATAATTATTTAAGAAAAAATAAAAATGAAAAACAGAGAAATAGTTTAATAGGTGAGAAACAAGAGTTTGAAGGAACAGTGTGGAAGTTAGATGGAGGGAGAGAAAATGTTTGGTCGATTATTTATGTTTCTCTCCAACGTTGAAGTTTGGTTTTTTATTTATTTATTTATGATTTTGTTTTCATCACTTGTTAAATTCTCGCTCTAGGTTCACGGGTATTATTACTTTTCATTACTCACTCCTTTTAGGGTATGACGATTTTAGGAAAATCAAAATGGATTCAGTAAGGTCATAAATGAAATCATTAAATTTCGGAATAAATATGGTTTTTTTTTCTCTCATGATTCTATGTTTTCTTAACTGGAAGATGCTTGATTCTATGTTACGTTCCTAAATTCTAGAGAGCTGTGTTATTTGAGCTCTGTATTGTCAGACAATTTCTTGTAATAACATTACTCGTATATAAAACTTTATCTCAAACCTATTTTTTGTCATATATTTTTATAAAATAATAATACATCAATCAATATATATAGATTATTATACATCAATCTATATATATTACTTTGTCTTATCCACTATTATTTCATTTATTTATTTTTTATTTTATTTTATTTATGTAGAATTTTTTTATTTTATTATCACTTGCTTCCATAATTTAATTCTTTCTATATATTTTTGAAAATAAATTTTTATTTATTATGCATGTGTCACTCACATATAGTTTGACAATAAAGCGAACCAATTCAAACATATTTTGAAACTCGATTCAATAACTAAATCGTTGAATCGGATTCATGAAATAAATGAGCTGAATATAAGTTAAAATATTAGTTTTTTTTAACTAAACTTGAATTGCGTATAATTCGACTCTTTACGTTTATAAGTCAACCCGATTATTTATATAGATCTCTAACGTGAGAGTCTTTTTTTTTCAAATCAATAGGAACCATTGGATTAATATGTTGTATTATCACCCCATGCACTATCACACACTCTCTATAATTTCCATCAAATACGACACCACTCCTCACTTAAGCGTGTGTTTGGAACCAAAGTCTCTCACTTCACGTTCCTCCATCTACATCTAAGAAGAGGAATTTCAAAGCATTTATTCCCTTTTCGTTTCTTACATTTTCGGTCCTCAAATTTTCCCTTTTGATTTCTTCCTCATTTCTTCTTTTTTTATTTCTTTTGGATCTGTAGCTCTTTTTTTGAATAAGAAGGTAAGTTTTTAGTTTGAGTTTAAAATGGATCAATATTATTCCTTGTTGTAATTATTGTAGTTTAAGTTAAAAATTGATTGAAAATGGTTATATTTGATGTTAATCATAGGAATATTGAATCGAAGATGGATGGTGGTGATGTTGATGGGCATTGAGTGATGCAAGCTAACTATGTAAGTAATTTTTTTGAACAATCCTTCTTTGTGGTTGTTATTAAACGATAGCCTTCGATCTAGAGAGGTTGAATAGATCACAAATTAAAAACTTTTGAAAAAAAATGTTTTAAAATGTTTTATGGCACAACGGAAACAACCCGAATCAAATTGTCTAACTAAACCTCTATTGAAAAGCTTAGATATGCGTAAACGTACACAAATGTATAATAATAAACACAAACTGTTCAACAACTATCAATCACAAACAATTGAATGCAAAGTTATACATGGAGTTTCTTCCCAATGATAAAAAACACAAAAACACAATAAAACAATTCATCGAACACCTTGTGTGCAATCAATGACGTTTGGAAATTTACTTTATTTTGTTGATCTTAAAAATCAATCATAATCAAACGAATTATGATTATATCAACAGAATCTATTTCAAAAGCTGATAAAAAATAATTCTCAAATGAATTGATTAAACAGACAATGAATTCAACAATTTGAAAACATAAAATTAAAAAAACACAGAGAGAGAGGGGGAGAGAGAGAGAGAGAGAGAGAGAGAGAGTGTGTGTGTATGTGTGTGTGTGTGTGAGTGTGAGTGAAAGAGACTACACAATAATTTTTTTAGACAATTCCTCAATTGGCCTCATTATGGGTATGTCTGCCCTCAATTCGAATTTGAATTAAGATATTATATATCTTACTTTGCAAATGTGTGTATACAAAAGATGAACAACTCTAACCTTACAACCCATAGGTTTGTTGTTGATTCTACCACCTCCAAAATCCTTGATCAAAGATTGATCAAGTAACCAACAATGGCGCTTCAATTCACTTATTCTTGCTACTACCTTACAAGACACTCCTTGTCCAAAGAATTTCCCTCGGTCAAATTAATCCTAAGCGCACACTTGTTGACCAATAATGCTGCTTCAATTCACCTATTGTTGCTACTTCCTAGCAAGGCTCTCATTTTCCCAAGGTTTTCACTCAATTGAATTAATCTCAAGCACACACTTGTTGAAACCAAAGATTTACCAACATGATCCAATGGCTCACGGTATTCCCTTGCAAGGCACCCCTTGTTCCAAGGCTTTCACTCAATCAGATTTAAATTGCATAATTTTGTCCAAAACCTTCAAATCCTCAATGATCTTGAAAGAAAACCCCAACTCAATTTTCTAATTTGAAATTCTCAAAGTTCTCAACCAAATATTCTCGATACAACAACCTAATTAGATATTATCAACTCTAATTTAGATGATCACCCAATCAAAAAAATGATTATGTGTATTTTGATTGTGTGTATGCATAGAAGAGAGGTTGAAGATGAGTTGATAAATGCACATTGCACACCTATAATGAGTTGATAACGTCCAATATACAAAAACGCTAAAAACTTTCCTAATTTTGACATTATACAAAACATATATAAACGGAAGTTACACTCACAGTTGTAACTCATTTTGTTGTTGATTTATTGATTTAGTTATTTATATTTTTTTAGGAAGAACTCGATGAGATTTTACATGATAAGGGTTGTGTTAACGTTGATGGTGAACTAGATATTGTTAGTGATGGATGCTTGAATATTGTTGAATATGATAACAAAGTTGATGATGAAGATTCTGAGTTTGAAGAACTTGAATACGATGATGAAGTAACATATGAAGATGGTGATTCGACGGAGTTGAATACGGTGATGAAGATGTGGGTGAAGATGGAGAAAAAGAATATTAAAGGCATGATAGATACACAATATTTAAAAATGTGATATATTCAAACTCTTCATTATCTTTATATAGTTCACATTTTCTTCGGATTCAAACTCTTCATTATCTTCATCCACATTATTTGCTGCCAACAAAATAAACACATAAACTTGTAACTTGTAACTTCTTTAACTTCAATCAACTTGGTAAGCAACATATTTCATAAGACCGTCAGTTTCAATATGGTCAATTGATTTTGATTTGATTACAACACACAACACACCAACCCCGCTAACCTCGTCAAATTGAAGGATAATGAATTTATTATATTTGCCTTAACATAATGTGCCATGATGAAAGGGTCATAATGTTCCTAAGATAGGCATCAATAATGTATAGCAAGAAAAAGTAAAGGCTATTGGAATGAATATGACAAAAAAGTGCTATTTAGTAAAAAGGCAAAGAAAATTCTTTAATTAGCCCTAGGTATAGATGAATTCTTTCGTGTTTCTCATTATAAAACAACAAAAGAGTTTTAGGATACTTTAGAAGTGACTCATGAAGGCATAGTAGAAGTAAAGAGATAAAAACTAAACAGTCTGTCACAAGAATGCAAGATGTTTATAATACAGTCTAAAGAAATAATTCTTGACTTGCAAAAGAGATTTTCACATATGAAAATTTATTTGATGGATCTTCAATAAATCCATAAATGATTATTTGAATCTCAAAGTACTTAGATCATTGATAAGAGCATGGCAAAAGGTGACGACAATATCAAAAAAGAAAATTCTCTCCAAAATATCTTCGACCGCATTGTTCGGTAAACTTTAAGAACATGAGATAGAACTTGAAAGGTTAGAAAAAAATGAAAATTCAGAAAAGAAACACAGAAGTATTTCCTTAAAAAATATATTAAAAGACAATGAAAGTAATCAAGAGGATGAATTTCAATCCATTAATGATGACTATGATCCTCTAATCAAGAAATTTGAAAAGTTCTTAAGGAAGGAAAGGACAAAGGAAACCAGTCAAAAGGAAGCATGGAAAAAGAAGGTTACTTATTTTGAATATAGAAGAAGAGAACATGTCAAAAGTGAATGTGTTACACTTATAAAGAAGAACAAAGTCAATTTCAAGAAGGACAAAATGCCAAAGAAATCATATATGGCATGTGAAGACAATGAGTTAAATTCATCTTCAGATGATGAACAACCGTTCCTGGAGATCAGAATCTAAGGTGGGTCACAGACGTTAGAGATGATGTTCGGTCATCGATGAGAGAAAGGGGTGTACTTGCAAGACACTCTGATGTCAAAGTAAGACAGGGCAGAAGAATGAGCAAGTATGAGAAAGTGAGTTATGAGAGTGAATATTGGATACCTAGCCCTCTCATGCGAGATTGTTTATATAGAGCCCGCGGCGCTTGGCTATTGGTCCCTATTTTGGGCCTGGATCGTGGATCATCCAAAAAAAAGGTAACTGCCAGAAACTAGCCGTTGGGACGAGCAAACCTGCTCAGATGGGTGCCAATCGGGCAGAAGGTGAACCGAACAGGAATTGTCTTTGGTTGAATCTGGGTGACGTCTCCAAGGTGTCAGGCAGAAGTCTGGAAGGGGCAGAGGTGTCCGACAAAGGGTAACCTTGGTCGACGTGGCCTCATCGACTGAGGGGCGCGAAGCCAGTTGGTCCCTTTGACATTGGCCTATTGGGTCACTCTGGATGCAGGAGTGAATTGGGTCATGCCTAGTCATTGGACCAGTCCGGAACAATGAACAATGAAACTTGTCATTAATGGCTTCACATCATTCTGATGATGAAGAAATTGAGGTTAGTGATTCTGAAATTAATAATATACCTTCATATGATGAATTACATGAGGAATGTTTGAATCTTTCTAGAAAATGTTCAAAATAAAAGAAACTAATTTCATTTCTAGAGAGCAAGACTAATGACATTAATGTGGAATAATAAAAGGTCAAAATGTTTGTATGTAATAAATGTTAAGAACATGAATTCAAAATTGTTGAACTAAACCAAGTAATCTAGAAATATAAAAAGGATCAAATTGATTTGGAATATATTCATATTAGACAAATATATTCAAATGATAAATGTGAAATTGACATTTCTAATTTAGATAAACTAAACATAGATAAAAATCATCTTTGTTAAAAATATTACAAAAGACAACAATATGAAAGAAAGAAAAAAGGTATATTGTGTAAATCATCCTAAAAGAAATTATGTTAGAAATTATTCCTATGTCTATAAAAGAATCATATTTTTAAACCTACATACTTTTATTATAATACAAAAGGTCATAAGCATTATTATAATTAATTTCAATGATATATATAATTTATGATATGATATACAAGTTTATTGAATTTTTATTTTCTATTTATAGGTTATGTAAACTAACAACTTATAACTATAAGTTTGTTGAATAATTATTAAAATATTACTTGTTAATTTAGACTAATATGTATACTTATATTAAAATATTTAATAGAAATTTAATTATTTACTCCTATTTACTTTTTATTTAAAAAATATAAAAGTTTATAAAAATATATATATTAAAATGATGTGTGGGGATCAACTTACTTCAAAAGTAAGTTTTTTAGCTTTCTCCAAATTATAACATTTAAATTAGATTTAATCAAATGACTAATTAAGTAAAATTCTAATTTAACCCTTTGATTATATTCAATTTAAAGGCTATGATTTGGAGTAAGTTGATCCTCATTCTAAAATGATTAGTTTATATATATATATATATATATATATATATATATATATATATATATATATATATATATATATATATATATATATATATATATATATATATATATATATATATATATATATATATATATATGTTAGATATAAATATCTCTTTAGCTAGTTGTTTTGATCTATTCTGAACAGGTCTTCCTGTTTCTAGTGATAACTCATTGTTTATCAGACTTGTTTTTGTAAACCTATTTAGTATCAATGATGTTCACTCCATCTGATCTTGCAACTAAATCCCATACCTCATTCCTCCTGAATTGTTCCAATTCATCCTCCATAACATTGATCTAGAATTCATCCGTCAAGGCTTCTTTGACATTTTTGGGTTTAAACTTTGAGACAAAACAAGCATTTGAGATGATATCTCTTGATCTGGTCTTTATTCCTTCATTTGTATCACCTATTATCAGCTCTTTAGGATGGTCCTTCTGAATTCTGATTGAAGGTCCTTTGTCGGTTGGATCAGTCTCTATAGGATCAGATTCTGATTCCAGAAATGTTTTAGGATCATTCTCAGGTTCAGAGTTGCTACCTGTACTTTTGTCTTCTTCATGAGCATTACTCATAGGTAGGAATGTTCCAACATTTTTAGAGACATCATTTTCTGTAAGAGAGTCATCAACAAAAACATTTATCGATTCCATGACGACCTTTGTTTTTGAGTTAAAGACTTTGTATGCCTTGCTGTTTGTTGTGAATCTAAGAAAGATTATTTCTTCACTCTTAGGATCCATTTTTCTTCTTTGTTCTATATCCTTCAGAATATAACATCTACTTCTAAGGACATGAAAGTACTTGACTGTAGGTTTTCTCTTTTTCCATAGTTCATACAGGATAATAGTGGTACCTAATCTAATAATCACTCGATTGAGAATATAATAACCAGTGTTCATAACTTCTACCCAAAAGTAGTAAGGAAGCTTTTTAGCATACAGTATGACTCTTGCACACTCTTGTATAGTCATGTTCTTTCTCTCAAGAACTCCATTTTGCTGTGGGACGATAGGGGAGGAAAATTCACAACTTATTCCTTTAGAGGAACATAATTCATCAAACCTATTGTTCTCGAATTCATTACCATAATCACTTCTGATCCTGATAATGTTGTACTCCTTTTCTCTTTGAACTTTCTAACACAGATCTCTGAACACTTCAAAAACTTCAGATTTTTCTTTGATGAAGTTTACCCAAGTAAACCTTGAGAAATCATTCACGACCACATATGAATATCTCTTTCCTCATAGGCTTTCAACCTGCATAAGCCCCATCAAATCCATGTGCAGCAACTCTAGAGTTTTTGTTGTGGTGAGATGTTGGAGCTTTTTGTGAGATGATTTAGTTTTTTTTCCAATCTGACATTCTCCACAGATTCTTCCTTCATCAATAATTAGGCTGGAAATACCTTTAATAGCATCATTATATAATATTATTTCATCCCCTTGAGATACAGGTAGGGGTGGCAAAACGGGCCCGGCCCGTTGGGCATGCCTGTTTTGCTCGTACTTTAGTGCGGGGTGGGCCAAGGGTTTAGGCCCTCACCCTCTAAAGTGTCCGTCCCACCCCGTTAATGTCGCGGGCATGCACATTTACTTAATTTTTTGCATTTTTAGGCTTAAAAAGTGCAATGCCCGCGGGCTTTCCCCGCCCCGCTCTCACTTTTTTGCGGGGAAGGCTTAGGTTTTAGGCCCGCAACCTCAAAATTGACCGCCCCGCCCCATTTTCTTGCGGGCTTTTGTGGGGCGGGTCTAAACGGGGCGAGCATGCCCGTTTTCCACCCCTAGATGCAGGTGCCCGAACCTTTGGTGCCATAGACGAGCTTCATCCTCCCTTGACATGAGGCATGAGGAGATTGATTCTTGAGGAGACCACAAGTAACATTTGTCCCTGGATCTTATTCCTCTCAGGATAATATCATTTTCCTCATTAGTAACCAGACATTCTTCCTCAGAGAAGTTGACCTTGAGGCCCTGGTCACACAAATGACTTATGCTTATTAAGTTGGCGGTTAAACCTTTAACCAAAAGCACATTCTCCAGACTAGGAAGGCCAACAAATTCAAGACTCCCAATACCTTTTATTTCTCCTTTTGATCCATCTCTAAAGGTCACAAAGTTAGATGATCGAGATTTAACATCAGTTAGAAACTTCGTCACCCCAGTCATGTGTCTGGAGCATCCACTGTCAAAGTACCATACTTCTTTAGCAGTAGCTCTTAAAGATGTGTGAGCAATTAGAGCAACAAAAATGTTGTTTTTTTGCGCCCAACCTTCCTTAGGTCTTCTGCTACCTTGTTTTCTACTGGTCTGCGTATGAGATCCAGGATAATTGTGTAGCTCGTAGCAAAAGGGTCTTAGGTGTCCCAATTTTCCACAATGATTACACCTCTATCCTTATTTATGGGCTTTCAATTTCTTCCTCCTTATTTGATGTCTTTTAGGATGTTGAGACATATGGTTTGACATGTCTTGATTCATTCTAAGGTCTTTGCTGCCTTCTATGATATTGTTCAGTGCTCTAGATCCATTGTTGAGCATTCAAATGAATTTTTTCATTGATGCAAGCCTTGATTTGATTATGGACGCTTCCTCTTCAAGATCCGAATGATGGACGCATACTCAAGTCCTTCAGAATAGAGCTTGTCGAACAGCTTATATTTTTCAGTTCCTATTTGAATTACTTTCTCACCCCTGAGTTTTAACTATCTGTATAGTTCGACCAATTCATCAAAGGCTATGTTTTCTGTAACACCCCGATAATAATATAATAATTATTTAAATTAAGTTAATAATATATTTATTGATTTAATTAAATAATTGAATTATTATTATTATTATTATTATTTTGGAATAATAATTATTGGGATAATTATTTATTGGAATAATATATAAGTTGGAAATGAGAAAAATCCTATTCTTTTTGGTGAAAAAGGTTATTTCACGTGAAAAAGGGAAAAGAGGCAGAAAGGGCAAAAAGCCAGAGAACGAAGGTTGAAGGAAGGAAAAGCTTAGAGCTCGGAGGCTACCGGATTAACTCAGGTAAGGGGGGTTTATCATCGGTTAAAGGGTATTATATGATAATATGTACTGGGTAGTGATAACCATTGGTTGTACCTCTAATTTGATTGATGCATGATGAGTTTGTGAAATATTGGATGAATGAAATTGAATGATAATTGAACAGAATTCGTAGGAATTAGAAGGGATAATGTTAGGATTGGTGAAGATGAATAGGATATGATTCGTGTAGATGATATGGACGATTATTTTGTGTAATTTGGACTGTGGAAGGTTGGATCGGATGGGTTTCGTAACAGAGAAAACCACAGCAGATCTGAGAGTTCTGGTTTCTGGTCATACGCGTATGGCACTAGGCAATACGCGTATGAGCTGGCTGGTACGCGTATGGAGGAGACCTTACGCGTATGGGTGGAAAAGATGGTATTTTGAACGTAAATTGGTCTCTGTTGGTACGCGTAATGGGAGATTGTTACGCGTAGCGTACGCGTATGGAATAGGTAATACGCGTATGAGTTGGGCGAGGCAATGCGCAATACGCGTATGAGAATGGGCATTACGCGTGTGGACTTGGTCAGGTTTGGGCAATACGCGTATGGACATGGGCAATACGCGTATGGGCAGAATTGTGACTTTTCTGTGCTACTGTTGTGCAGTTTTGGTTGTTTAGGCTGAGTGATGCGACTTAGCTGAGATATGATGTGATAGGGATCATTTCCCGTTGTTTTGAGTGGTAAAAGTATTAGTAGAGTGTGCTAATACTGTGTTTGATTTTGTGGCATGATAGGATATGCTTTTGTGATTAATTATGTTGATAATGTGTGATGGTATACATGATGATGTGAACGTATACATTTGTGAATAGACTGTATTATGGCTTAGAGTGTGAGCATGTGTCTATTCTTGATTTTGTTGATGTTGCATTGCTAGGTGATTAGCATGCATATTGTGGCCTTCGGGTGGTAGCTAATTCCATGGGGAGGAATTAGTGAGTAAATCATTTTGATTGTTGTTGATTGTTGCATGCTAGGTGAGTAGCTTGCATAGCATGGCCCATTTGGGGTGGTAGCTAATTCCCATGGTGAGGAATTAGTGAGTGAGTCACTATGTCTCAAATGAGTGGGACTAGTGAGCTTGGTAGCCGTGCCTGGATTTGGACGGTGAGGTTGAACTATATGTTCACAACATAGTCGGTACCGCATGCATAGAGTCTCATTGCATAATGAATGTATAGCATATAATATGAATGGATGTATTCCAGTATTATATGTGTTGTGTGTTGTGTTGTTGATGTTGAATATGGTTGAGAATCTACTGTTGAGTACGATGTTGAACGGATATTGATGTTGCTGAAGGCGTAGCCTGATTAGGGTGAATTAATGTGTTAATTACTTGGCATTACATGTTGTTTTATAATGCTTATTATATTGATTGAAGAACTCACCCTTACACCTATTTTTCAGGTAACGAGAAATGAGTTGAGTAGAAGCTAATGCTTGGAGTCTAGGGTAGTTTCTTATGGGTCATGCTCTGATAGATGTAACATCGGGAGGGGATGTTTTAATTAATTTGAGATTGGTTGTTGAATGATTTACATGTAGTGTGTTACATGTTTTACATTGATGTTGGATTTTATTCCGCTGCGAATTATGCAAAGGAACCTTATTTTGATTAAATAAATGAGCATGACAGGATGTTTTGATAATTGTTGTGAAATGATTGTGTGACACCCTTCGGGGCATAATTACTCTGATGAATATATTGTTATTTTAATTATAATAATTTGGGGTATTTAGAAGGGTGTTACATTAGTGGTATCAGAGCATAGTCGGTCGTGTCGAGTCGTAATTATTCTGTTTCCCCTGTACGGGATAGGTGTTGTGTAACCCTATCAGTACTTATTGTTTCAGTTGTTGGGTTTCAGAATAGAGATGGCTGGAAGAGGTAGAGATGATGCTGCGATTGCTGAGGCTCTGGGTATGCTAGCTGGAGTACTTGGAGGAAATCCGAATGTTATGGGAATGGGAGCTGCTCGTCAGTTGAGTGAGTTCCAGAAGAACAATCCTCCAATGTTCAAAGGAGCATACGATCCAGATGGTGCTCAGAAGTGGTTGAAGGAGATAGAGAGGATCTTCAGAGTAACTGAGTGTGCTGATAACCAGAAGGTCAGGTTCGGTACACATATGCTGTCAGAAGAAGCTGATGATTGGTGGGTTGCTACCCGCACTGAGTTGGAAACTGCTGGAAATGCTGAGATTACTTGGGCTGTGTTCAGAGAGAGATTTCTGAGGAAGTATTTTCCCGAGGATGTCAGAGGAAAGAAGGAGATAGAGTTCTTGGAATTGAAGCAAGGTAACAGGTCTGTTACGGAGTATGCTGCTAAGTTCACAGAACTGTCGAAGTATTATACTCCCTATGCTGAGGCTGCTGGGGAATTTTCAAAGTGTGTGAAGTTTGAGAACGGGTTGCGTCCCGAGATCAAGCAGGCTATTGGATATCAAAGGATTAGAGTGTTTTCTGATTTGGTTGACTGTTGCAGGATTTTCGAACAGGATTCCAAGGCCAGAGCTGAGAGCTATCAACAGAAGGTTGATAGGAAAGGTAAGAATCAGATTGATCGTGGAAAACCGTATGCAGCTGGCAAAGGTTTTCAGAGGCAGAGTGGGATGAAGAGGCCTAGTGGGGGAGACTCTAGTGCTCCTGTTAAGTGTTACAGATGTGGTCAGGCTGGACATCGTATCCATGAGTGTACCAGTAATGAGAAGAAGTGTTTCAAATGTGGGAAAGGTGGTCATTTGGCTGCAGATTGCCGGTTGAAGACTGTGACTTGCTTCAACTGTGGAGAAGTGGGTCATATCAGCCCACAGTGTCCTAAGCCGAAGAAAGAGAATCAGTCAGGAGGCAAGGTTTTTGCTCTATCGGGTTCTGAGACTTCTACAGATGATCGTTTGATCCGAGGTACGTGTTATATTAATGGCTTTCCTCTTGTAGCTATTATTGACACAGGTGCGACTCATTCTTTTATATCCTTGGATTGTGCTGTGAAACTTAAGTTAGAGATATCTGAGATGCGTGGTAGTATTGTGATTGATACTCCTGCGAAGGGTTCAGTGACTACTACTTCGGTTTGTTTGAATTGTCCTTTGAGTATTTTTGGTAGAGACTTTGGGATAGACCTTGTGTGTCTTCCATTAGTGCAGATTGATGTTCTTCTGGGTATGAACTGGTTGGTGTTTAACCGAGTCTATATCAATTGTTTTGATAAGACTGTGATATTTCCTGAGGTTGAGGAAGGAAAGAGTTTGTTTCTATCAGCAAGACAAGTGAGTGAGGAAGTGGCAGATGGGGCAGAGTTGTTTATGCTGTTAGCGACCTTGGAGGCTAAAGATAAACTGGTGATTGGCGATCTAGCTGTGGTGTGTGATTTTCCTGATGTGTTTCCGGAAGAGGTGAATGAATTGCCGCCAGAGCGTGAGGTTGAGTTCTCGATTGACTTGGTACCTGGTACTAGACCGATATCGATGGCTCCTTATCGTATGTCTGCTGTTGAGCTAGCTGAATTGAAGAGTCAGCTGGAAGATCTGTTAGATAAGAAATTTATTCGTCCGAGTGTGTCACCGTGGGGTGCACCAGTGTTGTTGGTTAAGAAAAAAGAAGGTACTATGAGGTTGTGTGTAGATTACAGGCAACTGAATAAAGTGACGATCAAGAATCGGTATCCTTTGCCGAGGATTGATGATTTAATGGATCAGTTGGTTGGTGCGAGAGTGTTCAGCAAAATAGATTTGAGATCGGGATATCATCAGATACGTGTGAAAACTGAGGATATTCAGAAGACTGCCTTCAGAACAAGGTATGGACATTATGAGTATTCTGTAATGCCTTTTGGTGTGACTAATGCACCTGGAGTATTTATGGAGTATATGAATAGGATTTTCCATCCGTACCTAGATCAGTTTGTTGTGGTGTTTATTGATGACATTTTGGTGTATTCGAAATCTGAAGAAGAGCATGCTGAACATTTGAGAGAGGTTTTAGGAGTTCTACGAGAAAAGAAGTTATTTGCTAAACTGTCTAAGTGTGAATTTTGGTTAGAAGAAGTTAGTTTTCTTGGTCATGTGATTTCCAGAGGTGGTGTTGCTGTTGATCCTTCTAAGATAGAAGCGGTGTCCAAGTGGGAAACTCCTAAGTCTGTTACTGAGATTCGAAGTTTCCTTGGTTTGGCTGGGTATTATAGGAAGTTCATTGAGGGATTTTCTAAGTTGGCGTTACCGTTGACAATGTTGACTAGAAAGGGGCAAGCGTTTGTTTGGGACTCAAAATGTGAAGAAGGTTTCCAAGAGTTAAAGAGAAGGTTAACTACTGCTCCTATCCTGATATTACCGAGTTCGTCGGAACTATTTGAGGTTTATTGTGATGCTTCATTGTTGGGTTTAGGTGGTGTGTTGATGCAGAATAAGCAGGTTATAGCTTATGCTTCGAGACAGCTAAGGGTTCACGAGAGGAATTATCCGACACATGATTTAGAGCTGGCAGCTGTGGTATTTGTTCTGAAGTTATGGAGGCATTATTTGTACGGTTCAAGATTTGAAGTTTTCAGTGACCATAAGAGTTTAAAGTATTTGTTTGATCAGAAAGAGCTGAATATGAGACAGAGGAGATGGTTAGAATTTCTGAAGGATTATGATTTTGGTTTGAACTACCATCCGGGTAAAGCAAATGTAGTAGCTGATGCATTGAGTCGGAAATCATTACATATGTCTATGTTAATGGTTAAGGAATTGGACTTAATTGAACAGTTTAGAGACTTGAGTTTGGTGTGTGAGAGTACTCACAATAGTGTTAAACTGGGAATGTTGAAGTTAACGAGTGGTATTCTGGACGAGATCAGAGAGGGTCAGAAATCCGATGCACTTTTGGTTGATAAGTTGACTTTAGTGAATCAAGGTCAAGGTGGTGAATTCAGAGTTGATGAGAATGGTATTTTGAAATTTGGTAGTCGGGTGTGTATTCCGGATGTTACAGAACTTAAGAAGAGTATCCTTGAGGAAGGACATCGTAGTGGCTTGAGTATTCATCCTGGAGCTACGAAGATGTACCATGATTTGAAAGGGTTATTTTGGTGGCCGGGAATGAAAAGAGAAATTGCAAGTTTTGTGTATTCTTGTTTGACTTGTCAGAAGTCGAAGATTGAGCATCAGAAGCCGTCTGGGCTAATGCAACCGTTGGCTATTCCAGAGTGGAAGTGGGACAGTATCAGTATGGATTTTGTTTCTGGTTTGCCGAGAACAAGTAAGAATTTTGAGGCTATATGGGTGATTGTGGATAGATTGACGAAGTCGGCTCATTTCATTCCGATCAGAATGGATTATCCGTTAGAGAGGCTAGCTGAGTTGTATATTGAGAAGATTGTAAGTTTGCATGGTATTCCGTCTAGTATTGTTTCGGACAGAGATCCTAGATTTACATCGAAGTTTTGGGAAGGCTTGCAGAAGGCTTTGGGAACTAAGCTGAGATTGAGTTCTGCATATCATCCGCAGACTGATGGTCAGACTGAGAGGACGATTCAGTCACTAGAGGATCTTTTGAGGGCTTGTGTTTTGGAAAATGGAGGTGCTTGGGATTGTTATTTACCTTTGATTGAGTTTACCTACAACAATAGTTTTCATTCGAGCATTGGTATGGCACCGTTTGAAGCTTTGTATGGTAGGAGATGTCGGACACCTTTATGTTGGTATGAGTCCGGTGAGAGTGCTGTGGTTGGACCGGAGATTGTTCAACAAACTACGGGAAAGATTAAGATGATTCAGGATAAGATGAGAATTGCTCAGAGTCGTCAAAAGAGTTATCATGACAAGAGGAGGAAGTCACTTGAGTTCCAAGAGGGAGATCATGTGTTTCTTCGTGTTACTCCGATAACTGGTGTTGGTCGAGCCTTGAAGTCGAAGAAGTTGACACCTCGATTTATTGGTCCTTATCAGATTTTGGAGAGGATAGGAGAGGTAGCCTATCGTATCGCTTTACCGCCGTCGCTCGCGAATTTGCATGATGTTTTTCATGTGTCTCAGTTGAGGAGATACATTCATGATCCGTCGCAAGTTGTCCAAGTAGATGATGTACAGGTGAGAGATAACCTGACTGTTGAAACATCACCTATGAGGATCGAGGATCGAGAGTTGAAGCAGTTACGGGGTAAAGAGATTGCCTTGGTGAAGGTAGCTTGGGGAGGACCAGCAGGTGGCAATGTGACTTGGGAACTGGAGAGCCAGATGAAGGAGTCTTATCCGGAGTTGTTCGATTGAGGTATGTTTTCGAGGACGAAAACTCTTTTAGTGGGGGAGAGTTGTAACACCCCGATAATAATATAATAATTATTTAAATTAAGTTAATAATATATTTATTGATTTAATTAAATAATTGAATTATTATTATTATTATTATTATTTTGGAATAATAATTATTGGGATAATTATTTATTGGAATAATATATAAGTTGGAAATGAGAAAAATCCTATTCTTTTTGGTGAAAAAGGTTATTTCACGTGAAAAAGGGAAAAGAGGCAGAAAGGGCAAAAAGCCAGAGAACGAAGGTTGAAGGAAGGAAAAGCTTAGAGCTCGGAGGCTACCGGATTAACTCAGGTAAGGGGGGTTTATCATCGGTTAAAGGGTATTATATGATAATATGTACTGGGTAGTGATAACCATTGGTTGTACCTCTAATTTGATTGATGCATGATGAGTTTGTGAAATATTGGATGAATGAAATTGAATGATAATTGAACAGAATTCGTAGGAATTAGAAGGGATAATGTTAGGATTGGTGAAGATGAATAGGATATGATTCGTGTAGATGATATGGACGATTATTTTGTGTAATTTGGACTGTGGAAGGTTGGATCGGATGGGTTTCGTAACAGAGAAAACCACAGCAGATCTGAGAGTTCTGGTTTCTGGTCATACGCGTATGGCACTAGGCAATACGCGTATGAGCTGGCTGGTACGCGTATGGAGGAGACCTTACGCGTATGGGTGGAAAAGATGGTATTTTGAACGTAAATTGGTCTCTGTTGGTACGCGTAATGGGAGATTGTTACGCGTAGCGTACGCGTATGGAATAGGTAATACGCGTATGAGTTGGGCGAGGCAATGCGCAATACGCGTATGAGAATGGGCATTACGCGTGTGGACTTGGTCAGGTTTGGGCAATACGCGTATGGACATGGGCAATACGCGTATGGGCAGAATTGTGACTTTTCTGTGCTACTGTTGTGCAGTTTTGGTTGTTTAGGCTGAGTGATGCGACTTAGCTGAGATATGATGTGATAGGGATCATTTCCCGTTGTTTTGAGTGGTAAAAGTATTAGTAGAGTGTGCTAATACTGTGTTTGATTTTGTGGCATGATAGGATATGCTTTTGTGATTAATTATGTTGATAATGTGTGATGGTATACATGATGATGTGAACGTATACATTTGTGAATAGACTGTATTATGGCTTAGAGTGTGAGCATGTGTCTATTCTTGATTTTGTTGATGTTGCATTGCTAGGTGATTAGCATGCATATTGTGGCCTTCGGGTGGTAGCTAATTCCATGGGGAGGAATTAGTGAGTAAATCATTTTGATTGTTGTTGATTGTTGCATGCTAGGTGAGTAGCTTGCATAGCATGGCCCATTTGGGGTGGTAGCTAATTCCCATGGTGAGGAATTAGTGAGTGAGTCACTATGTCTCAAATGAGTGGGACTAGTGAGCTTGGTAGCCGTGCCTGGATTTGGACGGTGAGGTTGAACTATATGTTCACAACATAGTCGGTACCGCATGCATAGAGTCTCATTGCATAATGAATGTATAGCATATAATATGAATGGATGTATTCCAGTATTATATGTGTTGTGTGTTGTGTTGTTGATGTTGAATATGGTTGAGAATCTACTGTTGAGTACGATGTTGAACGGATATTGATGTTGCTGAAGGCGTAGCCTGATTAGGGTGAATTAATGTGTTAATTACTTGGCATTACATGTTGTTTTATAATGCTTATTATATTGATTGAAGAACTCACCCTTACACCTATTTTTCAGGTAACGAGAAATGAGTTGAGTAGAAGCTAATGCTTGGAGTCTAGGGTAGTTTCTTATGGGTCATGCTCTGATAGATGTAACATCGGGAGGGGATGTTTTAATTAATTTGAGATTGGTTGTTGAATGATTTACATGTAGTGTGTTACATGTTTTACATTGATGTTGGATTTTATTCCGCTGCGAATTATGCAAAGGAACCTTATTTTGATTAAATAAATGAGCATGACAGGATGTTTTGATAATTGTTGTGAAATGATTGTGTGACACCCTTCGGGGCATAATTACTCTGATGAATATATTGTTATTTTAATTATAATAATTTGGGGTATTTAGAAGGGTGTTACATTTTCAACATCAGGTACTCCTTCAAGATGATAAACTCCAGTAAAGGTAGATACTTCCTTAGTCGATTCTCCTTCACCTTTATAGTCCTCTTCTTACCAGGACGCGACCAAACCTTTCTCTCTCTCTCTCTCTCTCTCTCTCTCTCTCTCTCTCTCTCTCTATTTTCTAAGAAAGGTGGGGCATTTAGACTTCACATGTCCAAGCCCTCCACATTCATAGCATTTAATTCCTCTGCTTTGACTGTCTTCAGTTATTCTCTTTCTCTTGAAGTTTTGTCGTTTGTTGATGTCGTAAGACTTGATCTAAACATCTTGTCTAGAAATTAAGGTATTTTTCATTTGATTGAAGTGTTTTCCAACCATCCCAACAACTTTAGGTATCCTTTCCTTAGTCTGATGGTTTCCTTTCTCTTCATTAGAAGCAGAGGCTAAATCCTTTCTTCTTTCAGGTTTATCACCTTTGATTCCTACTTCAAAGGTTTGCAGTGACCCAATAAGCTTATCAATTTTCAGAGTGTTAATATCCTGAGCTTCTTCAATAACTGTCACTTTTATATCATATCTTTGGAAGAGATCTTAGAATTTTTTGAACCAGTTTGGCTTTAGAGATTCCCTCTCCCAAAGCTTCTGACTGATTTTCTAAATCTATCACTGTCACGTGATACTCCTGAATGCTCTTGTTATCCTTCATCTTCATGTTTTTTAACTTGGTGGCAAGTAGTTGAAGCCTTGACCTCCTTCCTCTAAATGTACCTTCATGAGCAGTCTTTAGGATTTCCCAAGCCTGTTTTGCAATAGTGCACTTGCTGATTAATTTGAAGATTTTTTTGGTCTATTCCATCGAATATGGAATTCAATGCTTTGAAGTTCCCTTGCGCTTGTTTATCATATTCATCATCCTAATCTTCTCCAGGTTTCACCATATCAATGATGACACCATCCTTGTCTTTGAATTTTGGAGGATCACATCCTTTCACCACAACTTTCCAGGCCTTATCATGTATAGATTTAAAGAAGGCTACAATGAGATACTTCCAATAGTCATAGTTTGTTCCTGAAGGAAAATTGCGATCTAAACGCAGCGGAAAACAAAAATTTTCCTTTAGTGATCCTTACGAATGAGCATGGTCAGTGATAGAATCGTTACCTCTTTGTGGCGATTCAGATCTTTGATGCAGCGATCACAAGCGTTGATGAAGTGCAACGCCTCTACTCAGTCCACACGAACAGCTTCCGGTCACAGTGCTAGCTGCTTACGAACGGAATTATTTGAGTGAGAATCAAAAACGAAATTGCATCAAGTAAAAGCTTCATCACAAGGGTTCCTTTTATAGACTCTCTTGTGGGCTGCGGGCTAAAAGCCCAATTCACATGATCCATAATAATATTATATATTATTATAATAACTATTATTATAATAAATATATTTATTTTATTATTATTTTATAACCATTATAAAATAACAATAATTATTATTATATTATCCGAATTTCTATTTTTCACTTAAGTGCACCGTACCTTACGGTGTTCCTTTGATTTCTCTATCTCTCATCAAACTGTCCTTATGTGTGTGACCCTGTAGGATTTCGTAACGTTGGTAATTATATTAAATTATATATTTAACATAATAAACAGTGAGCGGTATCTAGCAACACATCACTGCTACCCAAGTCACGAAAATGTCATGTGATATGACAAAACCTTTTTCGTGATAATATATGTTTGTACAATTACCCTTTTGCCCCTATGTCTATATTGAACACAAGGCATACACTGTGTCATCCTTGTCCAGTTCAATATTGGGCCCTTAGACATTTCTCCTGTTATGCAGGATTGGCAAATTCCATCTAGGACACTCATGTCCCTCAGCATGCTTCGTGGAGTGCCCATCAACTGTCTTTATGATCATCCAGTTACGGATAATGTTTGATCAGCAATAAAGCACCCGACTCTACATCTAGGGTCCATAGTGGTTTCAGGTCGAAGGGTGGTAATACACCATTATCACCATGAGAATAACTTATGACACTTTGCATAACATACTATGTAGTATTCTCATAGCGGGTCAATCCGGTATAAATATTACTCCTAATATTTATACCTATGTCAAGACTTGATAACCCTTTATCCATGATCCATGAGATGTGATCATCAGTCTATCTTCATAATAGTCTCAATGCTTTAATGTTATCCCACTTTGCAATAAAGCTTGACTACGGATATTTTAAGAATAATGTCTTTATGTTTAATGGGATCTCATGATTAAGTCACACTTAACATTTCATTAAACAGACTAACTATTCTAGGGACTTTATTATTCTGAAAGACAAACATAATAAAGAAATGCCTTTTATTATTAAACGAATAATCCGATACAAGTACCAAAAAGTATTGGCCTCTAGGGCTTACACCAACAGTTCCATCCAAGACCGATGGTCTTCCCACCACTCTTTCGCCCTTATTCATTGTATCAGAAAGTATCAGTAAAGACTCAGAAAAGAACAAACCCTAATACTTTTTGTCATTGTACCGCTGGTCTTTATACATTTTACAGTCTCAGTAAAGTTCTCATATTCTTAGCATTCAATATGATCTAAGAAAGGCTCACAAAAGAACAAACTCTAATAATTTTTGTCAAGTAATATATCTATTTATCTTGTTATCAACCTAGGTCTAACCTAACCTATTTATAACAGAATAATTCATTTAGTTTGGGCTTTAAACTCGTAGTAATCTGATCCCACAAAATCAATTCAATTTCTCCAAGAGAATATAAACTTTTCAATCTTTAGTTTCTGTAGCAAATCCTCCCTGATTTGCGGTCTTTAAGCCTTCAATCTCTTAAAATCTTCTATCTTGTACACCAATTGTAATCACAAATATTCCACTTAACATTCTCTGATTTTCTTCAATTTTAACAGTTACTAAAACAATCACTGAAGTAGCATGTCGAGATACTGAAGCTGGGACATCTCCTTCAACATCTTCCAAAAACCTGTTTTTTGTGAAAATAAAACCTCGTCTTTAGCATGTTACAACACTTTGTCTAACATGATCAACATAGGTTGTTTTACCAAAATTTCTTCCAATCAAGAATGGGAAGAATTAACAGTATCATTCGCTTGTTTTGATCTTCCACTATCTCCAATTTATCTTCCTTGTTGATAATCTTTCAGAACTACATTGTTTGAGCTCTCCATGTATTCGGAAGAACCTCAAGATTCAGTGGTCAAGAATCCTCCTTAGTCACAAGGGTTTTCAACTGTATTTACAAGCTCTAATTCCAAAATCACTTTTGGACCAAATCTTTCTATCAAACTACAATACAATAACTATCTTCTATGGAATCAACTAGTGGAAGGTGTAATCTTGACACCAAAGATGCACAAAGTGGTGGTGAATGCACAAATTCCTATGAAATTCAATTTCGTTCAAGATCGAGTATCAGATATGATTTCTGATGAATATGAAGCATGGCTAGTTAAAAATCAAGTTGTCTTTATCTGGTTGTTGTCTACGATTTTTGAATCTGTGTTACCTAGAGTACTTTTGTGTAAACATGCTTATGAGGTTTTAGACAAAATTCATCAATATTTTAATGCTCAAATGAAATCTAGGGTTCATAAGCTTTGTGTTGAGTTGAAATACACAAAGAAAGGGAACAAATTTATCACTAAATTTGTGTTATGTATCAAAGTTATCGCTAATTCTTTCCTAGTTGTTGGGGATTCAATTTATGAACAAGTCAAGAAACCACTGTTGTGATGTGAAATCTCTTCTTTACGTTCAAGAAGCTCAATTGGACAAGTTCCTCCAAGAGTTAGTTGTATCCATTGTTGCTCATAATATAGCTCATATAAGTCAAGAAACCAATTGTTCGAGAGAAGCATTTTCTTGAAATTGTGCCAGGGGAAATCGTTTTACTCAAGCTAACATCCCAAAAATCTAAATTAATTATTTAATCAGTTATTTGATTGATTTAGCGTGTTTTTGTGAGTTTAAGTGATGTTTGATTGATTTATCCTCTCATAGAAAACTAGTTGGGTATAAGTGGGTGTTTAAAGTGAAAGAAAACTTGGATGGGAGCATTCAAAAACAAAAAGGCAGGCTTGTTGCTAAGGGTTACCATAAAGAGAATGGATTTGATTTCACTGAAACTTTCTCTCCAGTGGTTAAACCAATAATAATCATGCTCGTTCTTACTATTGATATCACCTATAAATAGGATATTTAACATATAAATGTCAATAATTCCTTTTTGAATGGCTTTCTCCAAGAGGAAATGTATATGACTCAACCTCCTAGATTTGTTATTGCTGATAAATCTCAGGTGTGCAAGCTCAACGAAGTCATATATGGTCTTAGGCAGGCTCCTAGGGCCTGGTATGAGAAACTAATACAAGCCCTTATTTAGTTTGGTTTCATTAATTCTAGATGTAGATGTTGTATATTGGCATCATTTTATGGTAAAACAAGTTATGTGTTATAATGTATTGCTTGATGTTATGACATAATGTTTAAACAATCTTCAGGTGTGAAAGTTTAAGTGTGCTACTGCTTTATCAGGATGTCAAAACTGATGTCATGACATCTCTGTCTGGTGCTTAAGACCTGATTGTCTCTTTTAATTATTGTGTGCGTTTTAAGTCATTCGTTTGAATGTTTCTGTTAAGAATTACTAGGCGCTATATTTAGAAGGTTGTGATTCAACATGATTTATTCTTTTTAAAATATTTTATATGGTTGTTTTATTTGTTCCTTTAATTTTAGAATTAGTTTTATTAGGTTAAAACTAATCCAAAGTTGCAGCAGACCCATGACCACATTTCTTCTCTATTTAAAGGATAAAAAACCTTATTTGAAGATACAGAAAATAAGGTGTTGAAGAGTGTTATTCGTATAAGGGTTTTTACGTTTGTCTTAGTTTTCTTGTGAGGCAAACAACTATCATGTTGATAATTGTTTTGGACTAGGGGTTTTGAGTTGTAAGTTCTCCACTCAAAGCTTTTAAGCAAAAGTGATTTGTACTTGACTGAAACTTTTAAGCAAGTTCAAGATATGTCTTTGAAGTGTGTCTTCTAGTACTTGGTTGTTAGTTTGTTATCACTGTTGTGATTGAGGGGGAATGAGAGGTATCTCTTATCTAAGAGTTCTTAGATAGAAAATACATTGGGTAGTGATTAAGTGAAGAGGGTAAATTGAGTGGTTTAACTTTGTATTAATACTACTGATAGTGGATTTCCTCCCTTGCTTGGTAGACCCCATAGTAGGTGTGTTTGCACCAAACTGGGTTAACAATTGCTTGTGTTTTTTTATAGTTTTTTATTTATTTATTTAACTTGTTAATATTTGAATCTGTCAGATATTAGTGTCGTAACATCTCATTCAACATCTCATATCTGCTTCCAGAATTTCAATTGGCATCAGTGCAGGAACCTTGCCTATTTTTCTGAGTGAGATCTAGAGGCAGTATATTCTGTTACTATGGATAAGGATGGAGGATTTGTGAATAGACCACCCATTATGGATGGATCTAACTATGATTACTAGAAACCTCGTATGGCGACTTTCTTGAAATCTCTGGACAGGAAGGCATGGAAAGCTGCAGAAAAAGGATGGGAATATCCAGCCATTATTGGAAAAGATGGATAAAAGATCTTAAACCCTGAGGAAAAATGGAGCAAAGAGGAGGATGAGTTGGCTCTAGGAAACTCTAAAGCTTTAAATGCTTTGTTCAATGGAATTGATAGAAATATATCCAGGCTGGTGCATCATTGTGAATTGGCAAAGGATGTTCAGGATACTCTCAAAACCACTCACGAAGGAACTTCCAAGGTCAAGATGTCAAGACTTCAGTTGCTCACTACTGAATTTGAAAATCCGAGGATGAGACTATTCATGATTTTCACATGAATATTCTTGAGATTGCCAATACTTTAGGAGCTTTAGGAGAAAAAATGTCTGATGAAAAGCTTGTGAAGAAAATTCTCAGATATCTTCCCAAAATATTTTCTATAAAGGTTATTGCTATAGAGGAAACATGTTACTTATGCAATATGAAGGTGGATGATCTCATTGGATCTCTTCAAATGTTTGAAATGGGAATCAGTGATGTCTCTGATAAGAAGAATAAAATCATAACTTTTGTATCTAATTCTGAAGAGGGGGCAGAAGAATGTGAGATGGAAACTGAGGAAAACCTGACAGAAGCTCTTGTTATGCTTGGAAGACAGTTCAACAGAATTATAAAAAAAAGATGAATGTGAATTCAAGACCTGATGTCAATAACACTTTATCTGACATAAGAAGATCATATGATTCTAGTAGAAGGACAAATCCTGAAGAGAATCCAAGTCAAGGAAAAGGAGTTCAATGTCATGGATGTGAGGGTTTTGGTCACATTAGAGATGAATGTCCTACTTATCTTAAGAAACAAAAGAAAAGGCTATTTGTTTCATGGTCTGATGGAGAATCTAAAAGTGATTTTGAAGAGGAATCAGTTAAACACATCACTATTTTGATAGGAACATGTATTTCTGATGATGATTATAGTGAGGATGAATTAACATTTGATGAACTTGCAACATCTTATAGAAAGTTGTGTCTCAAAAGTGCTCAAGTGGTTCAAGAAAGAGAGAAACAAAAGAAGCTCATAATAAAATTGGAGGCCTAAAAGAAAGAGAATTTAACAATAATATCCAACTTAAATAATGAAGTCATCATGTTGAATTCAAAGCTTGAATAAATGACCAAATCAATCAGAATGTTGAACAGTGGATCTGAAACACTGGATGAGATTCTTCAGATTGGAAAGAATGCAGGAGACCTGTATGGAATAGGGTTTGAAGGTACAATAAACATGTCTTCAAGTAGCAGTCAAACCGAACTAAAGTATGATGATTCAAATCAGATGTCAAAACCCATGTCTCAATGTCATGGTAAAGGAAGATCAAATCATCAAAGGAGAAGATATCAAAGATGGAGATGTCATTACTGTGGAAGATTTGGTCACATAAAACCCTTCTGTTACAGACTTTATAGGTATCCTGATCATAATCCTCAGCCCAGACCTAAACAAAACATGATCATCAAGAAACAACAATGGGTTCCTAAGGCTGATGACTTGATAACTCATACTTCTCTAAGAGTATTAGCTAAAGAGGATTGGTATTTTGATAGTGGATGCTCTAGACATATGATTGGAATAAAAAAAATTAGTTGACATAAAACCTAATTCTACCAGCTATGTGACTTATAGTGATGGAGCAAAAGGAGAAATCAAAGTTGTTGGAAAACTGGAGTGCTCAGGAGTTCCAAATCTTGATGGTGTTTTGTTGTGAAAGGATTGACTGTTAATATTATTAGCATCAGTCAATTGTGTGATCAAAGGGTTTAATGTCAACTTCACAAAATCTGAGTGTGTGGTTACAAATGAAGATAAGGAAGTAATCATGAGGGGAGTCAGGTCTAGAGATAACTGTTACCTATGGGTTAATCAAGATCCTAGTTACTCATCTATGTGTTCTATAGCCAAAGAAGATGAAGTAAAACCGCGACATCAAAAACGGGGTCATCTTCATCTAAGAGAGATAGAAAGAGTCATATATTTGGATGTTGGGTAAGAGGGATTCCTAAGCTTCAAATTGATGAAGGAAGAGTGTGTGATGAATGTCAAGTGGGAAAGCAAACCAAGATGTCACATCCGAAGATTCGACATCTAACTACCTCTAAAGTTTTAGAGTTGTTGCACATGGACTTGATGGGTCCCATGCAGGTGGAAAGCCTTATTGGGAAGAGATATGCTTATGTAGTGGTAGATGACTACTCAAGGTTCACTTGGATAAACTTTATTAGAGAAATCTGATGTTTTTAATGTATTCAAGGATCTGTGTCAATGACTTCAGAGGGAAAAGGAAAGTTGTGTTATCAGAATTAGAAATGATCATAGGAAGGAGTTTGAGAACCAAAAATTCTCTGAATTTTGCTCATTTGAAGGAATAAGTCATGAATTTTATTCTCTCATTACTCTTCAACAAAATGGAGTTGTGGAAAGGAACAACAGAACCATTCAAGAATCAGCTAGAGTTATGATACATAGCAAGAGACTTCCCATGCATTTCTGGGATGAAGCTATGAATACTGCTTGATATGTACATAACAGAGTCACCTTGAGAAAAGGAACCCCTACTACATTGTATGAGATCTGGAAAGGAAGAAAACCTACTGCTAAGTACATTCATGTGTTTGGAAGTAAATGTTGCATTCTAGAAAATAGAGAATAAAGAAGAAAGATGGATCCCAAAAGTGATTAAGGCATATTCCTGGGTTACTCTACTAATAGCAGAGCTTATAGAGTCTTCGACTCTAGAACAAGAGTCATGATGGAATCCATAAATGTGATTAATGATGATCTGCATAAAGAAGCGAATGTCACAGATGATGTTGGAATTTTCTTTGATACACCAGTTGAAGCTACTGATAAAGAGGGTGATCCCAATCCAGCTATCTCAAAATTTGAGCCAGAACCAACAAACAATGGACCCTCTATCAGAATCTAGAAATATCGTCCTCAAGATCTTATTATAGGTGATCCTAACAGTGGAGTTATGACTAGATCAAGGGATATCATCTCAAATTCTTGTTTTGTGTCAAAGGTTGAACCTAAGAATGTTAAGGAAGCCTTGACTGATGAATTTTGAATGAATGCTATGCAAGATGAGTTAGAATAGTTTAAAAGGAATGAAGTGTGGGAACTAGTTCCAAGACCCGAAGGAATCAATGTGATTGGTACTAAATGGGTTTACAAGAATAAATCAGATGAACAAGGAGTGGTGACCAGGAATAAAGCCAGACTGGTTGCTCAAGGATACAATCAAGTTGAAGGTATTGATTTTGATGAGACCATTGCTCCTGTTGCTAGACTTGAAACAATAAGACTGCTATTGGGAGTTGCTTGCATTCTGAAGTTCAAATTATTCCCAATGGATGTGAAAAGTTTCTTTTTGAATGGATACTTGAATGAGGAAGTTTATGTGGAACAACCTAAAGGCTTTGTTGATCCAAACTATCCAGATCATGTTTACAAATTGAGAAAGGCTCTTTATGGATTGAAACAAGCTCCTAGGGCTTGATATGAGAGATTGACAGAGTTCCTCATTAATAATGGATACAAGAAATGAGAAATAGATAAGACTCTTTTCGTCAAAGATGAAGGAGGAAAGATAATGATTGCTCAGATTTATGTGGATGATATAGTTTTTGGTGGGATGTCAGATAGGATGGTTAAACATTTTTTTAGACAAATGCAGTCTGAATTTGAAATGAGATTTGTTGGAGAGTTAAATTTCTTCCTTGGTTTGCAATTAAAACATATGGAAGATTCAATTTTCCTTTCTCAAAACAAGTATGCCAGGATCATAGTTAAGAAGTTTGGAATGGAAAGTGTCAGCCACAAAAGAACACCTGCTCCCACTCATCTAAAGATGTTTAAAGATGAAAAAGGTTTAAGTGTTGATCAAATTTTAATTAGAAACATGATAGGAAGCCTATTGTATCTCATAGCTAGTAGATCTGACATTGTTTTGCTGTTGGAGTATGTGCTAGATATCAAGAAGAACCCAAAGTCAGTCACATAAATCAAGTCAAGAGGATTCTAAAATATGTGAATGGAACTTGTGACTATGGTATGTTGTATTCTCATGGTTGTGATCCTACTTTATCTGGATATTATGATGTTGATTTGGCTGGAAGTGCAGATGATAGAAAAAGTACATCTGATGGTGCTTCTTTGTAGGAAACAATCTCATACCCTGGTTTAGCAAGAAGCAAAATTGTGTTTTTTATCTACTGCAGAGGCTGAGTACATAGCAGCTGGTAGTAGTTGTAACACCTCACTTTCCCAAATAAACAAAATTAACATTTATATATCGAAAATTTGAGTTTAAAGTGGAATGCCACGTTTTCAACATTTATAACCAGCAAAATATTCTCTCATTAGAAACAACGGAATAATAATCGTTTCAAAACAACAAAGGCAGCAAGTCAGTTTCAACAAAATATCCTCAATATGTTTAATTCCATAAAAACAAATACATAACAAAAATAAAATAACAACAGAAAGATCCCCCTCCCGTGTTACATATCAAAGCATTCTAAGACTCGAACACAGCAATACGACTCCACACACTCTAAGTACCTGGGTTATCTGTACCTCCAAAGAAGCACAGACGTAACAATAACAACAAAAGGGTGAGAAACAAATTCAAATATAAACGACGCATATAACATATACAGGGTAGTTTCTCACGCAATCAACAACAATAATTATCAAAACTATCATCAATAATCCACAATGATAATTACAACAATAATTATGCACAACACACAACAATAAGTATGCAATGTGACTCAACACGACACAATGCATGTGGTACCAAGTTTTGTTCATTCAATCGGACATGGACAATCACATACACCCATCCGACAATGATTATCCCAACACTCTCCATAACGGAGTACATATCATCGTATTCGCCCATCCGGCCGATCATCCCACCAATAAACGAAAAATGTATGCATGACAATGAAAAAGCATACATCATGTATAATTCACCATATTATACATCTACATGATCCTTCCGATCAAAGCACAACGTCATTTTCACCAAAATTCACCAATATTAACCTCACACGATTTAATTGATTCCCGACTAAATTAATCCACCTAAATCCCAACATTATTTCATTCTCAAGGTTAAATCATAATTAAACATGTCTTAAGACTCATTTCAATACCTCGCACCAAGAGAATCGACTACGCACGCGAAATCAGGAGAGAAATCGCAAAACTGCGCGTTTTTGCACCACACACTGGCCATACATGTATTGGTCTGGAATACGTGTATTGGCCTGGGCCTATACGCCCCAATACGCGTATATATGCCCTCATACATGTATTGGCCCAATCTCAAGCCCTTCATACGCGTATTGGCCTAGTCCATACGCGTATGGACAGAAACAGTGTGTTTTCTGGGTTTTCTGCATAGTTTCAGATCAATACTTCATTCTAATCGATTCCACAGTTCATACTTGTCCTAAAATCATTTCTACACCAGTTTTACTCTCCAATTTTCATACATCTTTCATCTATGTTATTATATTCCGATTAATTTTCATTCTAGATCTATAATCCATTTAGTTCATCAACAACAACCATATTCATCATATTTCATGGATTCATCATAACAACAACAATATATCAACGAATCATCATCAGAACCATCATCATAAACGCAAATTCATACAAACATCATACAATTCACAGATTCATCGTAAACATCACGAATAACAAAAATCCCTAAGAGGGAAGGATACCCCTAACTACCCATCATGTTAAATCACCTGAATTTAAACCGTTCTCCCCCTTACCTCGAATTGGGTGAAAAATCCCGCGAATTTCCTTAAGGTTGAATGCCCTAGATGAAGTTCTTCCTTCCTATCCCCTTTGCTCTTCTCACCAATTTTCACGATTACTCGTTCTACTAATTTTTTTTCTTCTGTTTTTACTAATTCACTAATAACCCTCTCTTAACAATTACTAAATTGCCCCTTAATCCAGTTACTAATAATATTAATTTTAATTCTAATATTTACTAGTATTGGCTTTATAAAATAATTAATAATAAAATAGTAAATAACTAGTCTTATTAACATTTACACCCTATCTATTACTAATCGCACTCGATTATACTCGTCCCACTAGGACACAACACTAAAATGATAAGACACGTGCCTTAACTAAGGCCAACACAGACAACAAAAATACTCGACGATTAAATATTAAAAACAGGGTGTTACAACTCTACCCCACTTAAAATATTTTCTTCCTCGAAAATGTACCTGATGAGAAAAGTTCCGGATACGACTCCCGCATCCTACTTTCTAGCTCCCAGGTTACACTCCCACCAGCAGCTCCACCCCAAGCTACTCTCACCAGAGGAATATCTTTACCACTGAGTTGCTTCATCTTGTGATCCTCAATTTTTATCGACATTGCTTCCACAGTAAGATTCTCTTTAACCTGCACCTCATCTCTCTAAATAACATGAGATGGGTCAGACATATACTTTTGAAGTTGCGATACATGAAACACATCATGCAAATTAGAAAGCTCTAGGGGCAACGCCATCCTGTATGCAATGGTACCAACTCTCTACAAAATCTGATATGGTCCAATGAGCTTAGGATCCAACTTCTTCGATTTCAAAGCACGACCAACACCTATCATTGAATTAACCCTAAAAAATACATGATCACCTTCAGCAAATTCTAATTCTTTTCTCCGGTTATCATGATAACTTTTCTGTCTACTCTGAGACGCTTTCATCTTTTCATGGATCATCTGAATTTCCTCAGTAGTCTGTTGTACAATTTCATGTCTAAGCACCACATTTTCACCTGTTTCATACCAACATAAAGGCGTTATACACCTTCTACCATACAAAGCTTCAAACGGAGCCATTCCAATACTAGAATGGTAACTATTATTGTACGTTAACTCAATCAATGGAAAATGAGTATCCCATGCACCACCTTGTTCCAACACATAAGTCCTCAACAAATCTTCCAAAGTCTGAATAGTCCTTTCCGTTTGACCGTCCGTCTGCGGATGATAATCCAAAGTCAATTTCAACTTTGAACCCAAAGCCTCTTGTAACCTTTTCCAAAATTCAGACGTAAACCTTGAATCTCTATCTGACACTATACTCGATGGAACACCATGTAGTTTCACAATTATCCTGATGTAAATCTCAACCAACTTCGTCAACGAAAACTCATATTAATAGGAATAAAGTGTGCAGATTTTGTAAGTATCCACAACCACCTAAATAGCATTAAATCCTCTCGTCGTATTCAACAAACTAGTAACAAAATCCATCGCAATATTGTCCCACTTCCATTCTGGTATTTCTAACGGTTGCATCAATCCCGAAGTTTTCTGATGCTCCACCTTCGATTTCTGACACGCCAAACAAGCATACACAAATTGTGCAATATCTCTCTTCATACCAAACCACCAAAATTAATTCTTTAAGTCCTGATACATCTTCATAGCTCCTGGATGAATACTCAAGCTACTACGATGAATTTCTTCTAAAATTGCTTTCTTTAGATCAACATTATCTGACACACAAATTCTACCCTGAAACCTCAATACACCAGTATTATCCACCTGGAAATCACTTTCACGATTCATTGTCTTCCGAAGGCATCAAATCAACTAACTTAATATCAAGTCTCTGATGCTCTTTAATAATATCTAAGAAATCATTATTCACTTTCAACATTCCAAGTCTAACACTCTCAGGTGTCGCCTCGCAAACCATACTCAAATCTCTAAACTGTTCAATTAATTCCAATTCCTTCACCATCAATGCCGACATATAAATTGTCTTGCGACTCAAAGCATCTAGTACAACATTAGCCTTACCCGGATGATAACTCAAATTAAAATCATAATCCTTCAGAAATTTTAACCATCTTCTTTGCCTCATATTTAGCTCTTTCTGATCAAACAAATACTTTAAACTTTTATGGTTTACTTTTAGTGACATTTTTTCGTCACTAAAGGTTCTAGTGACGGTTTTCGTCCGTCACTAGAAGACTTGCACATCACAAAATGTTAGATACATCATATAATTCATTCTAAGGATGTAAACCTATCAAAAGAGGTCTTATGAGTCTCATGGAAACATCAATTTGTCCTTAAATCACTTCTTCAAGAAGTTCCTAATTTCAACTTCAAGAACCCTAAAAAGGGCATATCCATAAACATGCGCAAAAAACTCAATCAACCAGCCCAGAAACATTCTAATCATCATTCTAAACAATATTACATAATCAAATTGGAGTTAAAACGTGCGTATAATCGAAATCGAATTTCAAGAAAAAAATAAGAACAAATGCAATCGGTTTATGCAAATTTGTGATGCTTTGATGATATAAATGATTGGGATACGTTCACTGAGTATCAAGGAATCTATAACAACCTTTAAATTTCCTTGAAACAACCTCAAATACCAAAACCAAAAATTTGTTTTTTTGAAAAAAAAGTGAGTTTTGAAGAGTGCCCAAATGTCTGAATTTTCATCCCATTGTTCTTGTGTTATGATCATGACTTTATAGTGATGTAATTAGGGTAAAAAAATTTGGGCTTTGATGGAGTTTTGTGGATTGCTTAAGGTTGAAGAAATCAATTTGTCTTAATCATCCAAAAATCAAATATATTCATACCATGTTGGTTTTACACGAATTTGAATGATTCCAATCACCTTTAAATGACATATATTTGATCCCAAAACATATATTGGATCAAATGTTTGATTTTCATAATTTATTTCAATTTAATTTGAATTTTAATAATTAAAATCCAAAATAATATAAAATAAATGATAAAATCAGAATAATTGGCCATTGGGTCGTGCATGACCTCATCTTCAAGTTTGGGTTGCAATTTTATGGGCCCATTTGGAAAGAATTGGAGTTATGGTCTTTTTTACTTCATACACCCCTTGAAAATTATCCAACTTTGACAATGCATAACTTCTTTAATTTTGATCCTATGAAGGTGTTCTAGGACTTTTTAGAAATCTTAGAGTGTCCTATAATCAACCCTTTTGGTCCCATGTCTATATCATTTACCATTTTCAAATTATGAACTTTGGAAAAAAGTTGACTTTTTGTTGACTTTCAAAATGACCTATAATGCCTTAGCTCATACCATCCAAATGAAGCATTTTTAGGCTTGGTTTGTGATACACAAAGTTGTAGAGAATTGAATTTCCTTCAAAATGAGCTTTTGATGGGAAATTTTTGATGAAGTATGTGAAAGTTATGGTTGGTCAAAGTTCAGTTGACTTTTACTATGAAAACCATAATTTAGCAACTTCTGATTATTGATGATTATGAGGTTTCCTTGATGAATCATGATAAACCCTTGATAAAATGATGAATTTCACCTCATAATCTTGATGTTGACCAAAAATATTGAAGTTTGACTTTGAGTTGACCACAGTTGACCTCAGTTGACTTTCTTAGCAAGATAACTGCTTAATAGGTATCTGAGCATCTGACTTACCAAACTTGTTGGGAAAGCTTTGGAAGTTGACATAAGGATTATTTAAGGTATATATGATGTTATAAAGCCCACTTGAGGCTTTGGAAGTCCACTTTTCTTGGGAAAACTCAAAACCCTAGTTCTAAGATCCATTGTTCAGGAGGAGGCTTTGTCTGGTGAAACCTTCAATCCTTTTGACCAATTGAGAATCTTGTGACTATTAAGAGACCTCTTGAAATATATGTTCTTTAATGTGGGAGGGTAAATTTTGGGTACAACAGGAGCGCATAACTCTCGGGCTACTACAGTAGTTGTTCTCAGCTTGTTTGGATGAAACAATGTTGTTTGATTATAATGTCACACAAGATGTCATGACATTATATTGTGACAATATAAGTGTTATCAATATTTCCAAGAATCCTATTCAGAACAGCAGGACAAAGCACATTGATATTAGGCATCACTTCATTAGAGATCTTGTTGAAGATAAGGTGATCACATTGGAACATGTTACCACTGAGCCGCAGTTAGCTGATATATTTACAAAGGCTTTGGAAGCAAATCAATTTGAAAACTTAAGAGGAAAATTAGGAATGTGTCTTAATAAGGGCTTATAGCAATTATTGACATGTGGAAACATTCTTAAGGATATATTGTATTTTTAAGATTTAAAATTAATGCAATAAAGTCGCGTAATTATATCTGAACATTTGATTCCCTCATTAATTCTTCTATTCAAGGGAAATATTTTCAAAAGATTATTATTCCTCATCAAACATGCTACTACACCATACTTCTCAACTACTCTTTCATCATCCACATTTATACAAGACACATTTTCTCTCTCACTTTGCATAGTTCAACTTGTTCAACAATGTGTCAACATTCATCTGTTTCTCCCTCAAAGTAATATTCTCCTAAGACTGACCCCATTTCGCCTCCTAGGGTTTATTCCATGAATCTTTCTGAAGATGTTCTTGATGTTACTCCGCTAATTATGGTTATTCTTGATGTCCCTAAGGTTTCAAAACCTAGAACTCCACATGCAAGAAGACCAAAAGATAACTATGCATGTTCCTCATCTGATAAAAATGGTTATGTCCAGGCCAATCAAGAAACTGTGAAGCTTATTACGAGGATCGTGAATGAAGATCGTGTTGTTGTTGGGGTATCTATTCCTTTGGCTCAACTTATTGCTCCTCAGCGTAGTCAGAAGTGCCAAGATAAAATACCTGAAGCTGATGAAATACCTGATGTTGGTGAAAAGGATGCTGACACTCAGGTTGCTAAAGAAGATGCAAAAGATGTTGTAGCTGAAGATGATGACAAGGATGTTGAAACATCTGATGCTGAAGTTGCTCAAAAAGATGTTGAAATCCCTGGAGCTTAAGAAGATGTCGAAACATATGATGCTGAGGTTGTGAAGAATGCTAAGTTTGGTCCTACTGAAACAAAGCAATTCAACCCTGGTGATGTAGTTGATCTTGATGATGTGTCTAACAATGATCTCATTGCCAATATCAATTTTGGTATAGCTAAGAGGCTCATCTCTAGAAAAGGAAAGAAGTTAGGTGAACAGAGTACGCCTAAGAGTAAGGCTGCTACAAGAAAAGGTCCCTCCAAGAACACTCCCAAGAAGATTGTTGTTGGCCCCCCAAAAGGATGGAGTAAAGTTATCACCAAAAAGAGGAAGGTTAGAGTAATTTCTGATTCAAAAGCTGATGTTGAAAGTGATGTTCCATAAATCACTCCAAGGAAGAAACCAACCACCAGTAAAATTGCTTCTAGAATGCCTAATGCACCTTTAGACAATATGTATTTTCACTGCATTACTAGTGTGAGCAAGAGGAAGTTTGTTTATCAAAGGAGACTGGCATTGGAAAGAGACCTGGCTAGTTCATCTCTTGAGTGTAATGAGGTAATAGACCTTATCTATTTTGATGGGAGTTACAAAGATTTCAGAAAGGTTATTGTGAGAGGTAAGTGTGTCAATTTTTCTCCCAATGTGGTCAATACATATCCAGGAAGGGATACTACTTATCACCCTGAATTGGAAGTTACTTATAACCAAATTTGCAAAGTTCTCATTGCAAATCAGGTTAAACCTTGGCCTAGGAAGGGAAAACTTTCTACTAGCATGCTCAGTGTGAAGTATGACATGCTTAACAAAATTGAGGCTTCAAATTGGGTGGCAACAAATCATACTTCTAACATTGTTATTGGGTTGGGTAGATTTATTTATGTTGTAGGAACCAATACCAAATTTGATTATGGAACCTATATTTTTGACCAAACCATGAAGCATGCAGAAACCCTGACTGTTAAATTACCAATAGCTTTTCCTTCTCTTATTTGTGATATAATCTTGAATCAGTACCCTACTATACTAACTGAGTCTGATACAACTTGCAAAAGAGAAAGTGCTCTTTCATTTCATTACAAGTTGTTTCAGGAAATGCATGTCCTTGACATTACTGTGACATCTGTTGGGACATCCACTAATAGCAAGCCTATTCACAAGGCTACTATCATTACAGAGCTCAATGAGGCTTGTAAAGAGTTGAAAATAAGAAAAATGAAATTTGAGAAGATGATTAGTATACTGGAAAAGGATGTTACTGATGATGAGAAAGGAGATAAGGAAACTAAGAATTAAAATGATGGTGTTGAAGTAGGTTCTGAGAAGAATGGCGAAAGTTCTTATGGTGATCATGACTGTGAGAGAGAAGGTGCCAGTGTTAGAGACGACTCTAATCGATCTGGTTATGATGAGGAATAAGTTGTGTTTGGATGACTGATGGATCTTCTGATGAAGTTTTTTTTATTTTCTATTTTATATTTATGGTGTTATGGCCCATGAAGGCCCTGCTGTAACTTCTGTTCTGTTTTGGATTTCTGGTTTTCTGGTGTACGTTTGGATTTCTGCTCTTTATGAGCTTGTGTATTGGCACTGGTTCTATGATAGTTATTTTTTTGGGCTCCATTTCTGGTTAAAAGGGGGAGATAGTTAAATAAATGATATCCATTTATACTGATTTGTTCTGCCTTAGTCTGCAGGATTGCTTTACAGGTTCTACAGGTTGTGTTGAGGGGGAGTTTAATCTCTCTCATTTGTGTTTCTGTTGGGTGTATTATGATACAGGTTGTGTTGAGGGGAGATTGTTAATCTCTCATTTATGTTTCTTCTGTTGGTTGTTCTCTAATAGGTGACTGAATTGTTTTAGCCAAAAATTTGCCAAAGGGGGAGTTTGTAGATGTTGTAGATTGGTAGTATTTTATGGTAAAACAAGTTTTGTGTTCTAATGTCTTGCTTGATATTATGACATAATGTTTAAGCAATTTGCATGTGTGAAAGTTTAAGGGTACTGATGCTTTATCAGGATGTCAAGATTGATGTCATGACATCTCTGTCTGGTGCTTAAGACCTGACGGTCTCTTTTAATTATTGCATGCGTTTTAAGAAATTCGTTTGAATGTTTCTGTTGAGAATTACTAGACGTTATATCTAGAAGGTTGTGATTCAGCATGGTTTATTCTTTTGAGAATATTTTATATGGTTGTTTTATTTGTTCCTTTAATTTTGGAATTAGTTTTATTAGGTTAAAACTAATCCAAAGTTGCAGCATGCCCATGACCACGTTTCTTCTTTATTTAAAGGCTGCAAAACCCTATTTGAAGATACAGAAAATAAGGCGTTGAAGAGTGTTATTCGTATAAGGGTTTTTACGTGTGTCTTAGTTTTCATGTGAGGCAAACAACTATCATGTTGATAATTGTTTTGGACTAGGGTTTTTGAGTTGGAAGTTGTCCACTCAAAGATTTTAAGCAAGAATGATTTGTACTTGACTGAAGCTTTTAAGCAAGGTCAAGATTTGTCTTTGAAGTGTGTCTTCTAGTGCTTGGTTGTTAGTTTGTTATCACTGTTGTGATTGAGGGGGGTGAGAGATGTCTCTTATCTAAGAGTTCTTAGATAGAAATTGCATTGGGCAGTGATTAAGTGAAGAGGGTAAACTGAGTGGTTTAAATTTAAATTGATATTACTGATAGTGGATTTCCTCCTTAGCTTGGTAGCCCCCAGAGTAGGTGTGTTTGCACCGAACTAGGTTAACAATTGTTTGTGTTTTTTACAGTTGTTTTTATTTATTTAACTTGTTCATATTTGAATATGTCAGATATTAATATCGTAACATCTTATTCGACATCTCATATTTGCTTCTAGAATTTCAATTGACATCAGAGCGGACACCCTCTCTATACAAGTTAGAGATAAACTCTAACTATAACATTTAGCTAAAGTAGATTCATCTAATATATATATATATATATATATATATATATATATATATATATATATATATATATATATATATATATATATATATATATATATATATATATTACAACACACTCTCTATACAGGTTTAACACAATGATAATTACTTTCTTCTTCATTTTCTATTTTGCATATGTATCATCATCTTGACATAAATTTCATAGAGATTATTATTATACCTTTTTTTATTTATAATATTTTAATTATTCTCTAATATTTTAGGCAAGATCTGTCATAACAAATTATAATAGTAACAAATTACTATAAGAATCACGTTGAATCGTCACTAATGATAGTAGTAGTGAATGTTGAAGATTCTTAATTTACTCGTAGATTAAGGAAAAAAAACGTAAATATTATTATGGACCTTTCCATTCTTCTTCTTCTTAGGATCTGTTTGGTTGAGGGTAAATAGATGAGAGGAGAGAAGAGGATGAAATATTTAATAGTTTGTTTGTTTGATTCAAATTTTAAGAAGAGAAGAGGAGGTAGATGGATGAACCAAAATCCTTGATGAACCATTTTTTGCTTCCCCTCAATTTGGGGGTTTTGGAAGGAAGGAAATGTGTTTCATTTTAATTATAATTGGATTTACAAATTTACCCTTATTTTTTATTTAAATATAAATTTAACTTATTAAAAGGTTAAAAGTTCTATTTTAAACAAATTTATCTTTCTTTTATATTTTTTGTATTTTTATATCTTCATCTTATTATCATTATATGTATAAATTTTTTATTTTATTTTATTTATATTTTAATGTTACTTTTTAATTATCGTAATGTTTTTGTTTATAATATTTTTTGTTAGATTTTTTTGTATTCGATAATCTTTTTAAATTATATATTATAATCGTTAATTTTTTATAAAATCTTTCATAATATTCTCTGATTGAATACTTATATTTCGTCAATAAATATATATTTGAATTATAAATTGTAAATATCACGAGTGTTATGGCAAAATTAGAAGGATAAAAAAGTAAATTAATTTTAATATATCTTCTTCCCTTATGAATCAAACATATTTTTAAATAAAATATCGTCAATTCCCTTTCATAATTTGAGTCAAACATATATGTAACTAAAATCTTTATCATTCCTTCCCCTCTTCTTAATAAAAATCTCTTCTCTCCTCTCTCCTCGATGGAACCAACCAAACCCTTAGATTTCAGATTAAATAACAAATGAGAAGTGGGAGCAAAAACATGATAGATCTCGCATAACATTGCTTTAGTTGGAAAAATCTGGATTTTGATAAAGATTAAAGATGAAGTTTATATGTTATTCGATTCGATAAATATGATAAAGTGAAAGGATAAAGAAGATGAACATCTATTATAAATAGGGTGACAAAATAGATCTGGTCCGTCGGGGAATCTCGTTTTACCCATATTTTAGTGTGGAACAGATCAAGGATTTAGATTCTCATTTCTAATGTATCCGTTCCATTTTATCCATTTTATTGATTTTTGCATATACAAATATTACCTAAATTTTTGTGTTTTAGGCTTAAAATATACCGCAGATTTTTTCTGTCATTCTCTATTTTTTTCACAACAGACCTAAACTTTAGATCTGAATCCTCGAATCCTCGATTATGACCAATCTGTTTTATCTCATTTTTCTAATATATTTTTATAGGACTCTCGTATTCATTTACCGATCCCTAATTATAAATATATTTTGTGGGATAACTTAACCACCAAAAGCAGTGGGCACGCGCTACGAGGGATTCAGTTGCCATGTTATATTTTCTAATGATTGGGGTTTAAGGGGACCAAAATTGAGAGTAGAAATTCAAACTTTTTTTATAAACTTTTTCAAAGTTCAATTCGTTCAGAAGACAGACATAATTAAATATGACATTGAATATTTATGGATACACATAGTAGTCTCCCGTTAATGACTTATTTAATGTATTTGTGGATGTCTACAGATATGAATTATTTAGAAATAATATTATGTAAAAACATTATTATTTAATGATTATGTAATATTTATTCCTCTTATTTCGATTCAAATATGTATTATACATAAAAAAATAAAATATTAATATGTCACACTGTTATTAATCAAACAATAAACTCAAAAAAAGTTAATGTTCATACAAATAAAAGGATATTGGATATGTTTGATGGTGATAATAGACATTATATGATATAGAAGTCAGTAAAGATATATTATGAGGAAAAAAGGTTGAAACTAAAAAATAAATTATAAACAATTTTTTTTATAAAAAAATGTTGATTTATAAATATTATAAACAATTTTTTTAAAAATTTTGATTTATAAATATTTAAAACTTATTTACATTTTTTTTAATAAGTGAGGAATATTATTAATTCAATGAGAAAAACAATTCTATTACATATGTTTATATGGCTAAAAAAATATGTGTATATATTATAAATAAATAATAATAATTCTTGTAAGAAAACTATATTTCATTTATGAAAACTGATTTTCGTTTTTTTAATATTTATTTTATTTTTAGTTATTATAATTTGAACAAATAAATTATTAATATTTTAATAATATAATATTAAATTATTTATTTTGTTTATTTTAATATTTTATTATATGTCAACTTTTATATTTGAATTTTTATTTATAGACATATATTGATTATTTATTTTCTATCATATTATTTTAACTTCTATCTAGAGGTGAGAATAGGTTGGGCCGAGCTAGGCTTTGCCAAGCCTGAGTCTGAGTCTCACCTGCTAAAAAATTTCAAGCTTAAGTCTGACATGTAGCATATCAAATATTTATGTTTTGACTTAAGTTTGACCTTTACGAAAGCCTGGTTGATCTATCCGCCTACTTAAAAACTTATATCATTTAAATATGTGTAAATATGAAATTCAACAAATATTTAAATAGACTAGAGAATCAAAAGTATAATGAGATTAAATATTTGTTTTCATTAACTTTATCTGAGCTTACCTAGTAGCATAAATTTTGTGAGATAATGAAAATACCTTATAATATTATTCATAAACTTTCTTTCAACTTATTTTCACAAGTTCTTAAATATAATTCAGTTTTATTATTGTATTTTAATATAAATAAAAAAATATAATATAAAATTTATAAATTTATTTATATTTAATAAATAGGTCGATCTAATAAATTTATAAGATTTTTTCTATGTCTTGAGATCTAACTTATTTAACTAAGTAGGCTTATAAAAAAGTCTAAGTTTTTTCTATTTAAAGAAAACCTTAATCTAATCTTGATATATATAGACTAGATCTTAGTTCTCTATTAGTTGGTCTAACATATTCCTACCTCTATTTCTAACTTAATTTATATGTAAGATAATATTTTTTTAATTAAGTGAATAGATATGATAATGAGATTAAAAAAAAATAAAAGATCCAAGGAGTTGAGTTAACCAAATATTGAGAAAATAGTGCATGTCGGCACGTCCCTTATGGCCCTATCTATATGATCCACTTGGTCTTTTTAAAACAAATTCCAATAATTTGTGTGCGACCTATATTGGCCAGAATTTGTTTATAATTTCTCTTTTACAAGAAAAAAATCTTTGTTTATAAATGGCTTATCCATCTCTATTTTTACTTTTATTAAATTTTGATATTTTTTCTTACAACAAATTAGATTATTAACATAATTTAAATATATGAGAATGTTTAACATTTTTTAACTAGTCATCCCTCTGAATAAGTAATTTTTTTGGTTTAACATTTTAACAATTAATCAAATTTGAGGTATGACCGGTAGAAAATATTATTTAGAGACTATTTTGATTAGAATTAGGTATGTAAGATAATTGAATAATTAAATTATGATTTAAAATATACATTGTGTATGAATTTTGTAAAATTGTAGGATAATTATCTGCAGGGTCGGTCCAAAAAATTCGGAGACACTGTTTTAATTTAAACAAAGGTTCAATTTTTTTATAAAAAAATATGAAATTGAAATAATTGAAAATAATATATAAAAATATAATTATATATTAAATAAAAATAAAAATAATTATAATTATTTTGACATTTGATGAATCTCATTTTCTTTTAGTAAAAAATATTACAACTTTTCAAAATTTGGGGTCTATAATATTTGGGACATGTGCAGTAGATCTTGTTGCTCTTGTAAAGGGTTGACCCTACTGTTGGATTTATTAATTCAGCGTCACCCTTAGAGATTCGATGGGCTTAACATCCCAACCCATGGCGCTTAATAGGCGCAGCCCTTTGAGGATTTTATACTATAAGGAAATAAAGTTGCGCCTTCACTAACAACAATTGCTTTTAGTGCAGTGGTAAGCGCTTGATCCTACAAGTGGTATCAGAGCAAGGTCATAGGTTCGAATCCCCCCGGCTGACACTGGGGGGGAGATTGTTGGATTTATTAATTCAGCGTCACCCTTAGGGATTCGATGGGCTTAACATCCCAACCCATGGCGCTTAATAGGCGCAACCCCTTGAGGACTTTATACTATAAGGAAATAAAGTTGCGCCTTCACTAACAGCAATTGCTTTTAGTGCAGTGGTAAGCGCTTGATCCTACACCTACTATGGACTATTTTATTTTTTTCTTAGAAGGTTTGATACTAGTGATCATTAGGCATGTGCACAAGTAAAAATAGTGAACAATGAATAATCCATTAGTAGACTTTTTGATAACTAATTAAAGTGAATCAGGTTTATAAATATTGATCTTGTAAATAATCCATTAGTTGACCGCTTATTTCCTCGAAAGTCATGGCATTCGTTTGTATATTCAGTTGGGGACTAGATATCTCATATAGTCCACGTCTTCACCTTGGGCGAACCCGGGGTTACATAAAGGTCACGCCCCAGAGACGATGCCTCTTGCGTCAGGAGCCCCATCGAAGGGTATGTGTCGCCCTATTTGAGAGCCTTCATAAATATATCATTACGATGTACTTAAGTGATGATGAGTAAAATATAATAAGACATTGTAATGTAGATACATGAAGGTAAAAAAATATATAAATTATATCTATTTACGACTTATATGTTCCATTTTACTAGCAAATAAATATCCTTGTGTACACTCACACTCAAGGGTGTTCAGACATAAAAGAAGGTGACCATTAGTGCCACAAGTACCAATTATTTATATTGGGTAGTAAATAAGTTTAATAATGTGTGAGGTAGAGCTGTTAAGGTAGAAAAATAGAAAGAATGTCTATTTGTAACTTATATGTCCCACTTCACCAGTGAACAAACATCTCTGAGTATATTCACGCTCAAGGGTATTCAGAAATACAAGAAGGTGGCTATTAGTGTTACTGTTGAGAATCAAGTGTGAGGAAGAAGTCACATATTGATTATAAAATGGAAGATTGAATATTATATAAGTGAGAGAACCCACACACCTCTCACCTTAAGGTTTTAGGTGGATATGTGGTGTGTGTCTCACAAAAATGTATGTCCCAAGTAAAAATGCTCCCTCGCCGACCCCCTTGAATCTCCCCAACAATGGTATCATGAGCCTTTGATTTCGAGTGAAAGAACCGACTTACTTGTATCGAAACACTTCCCGTGGGTGTGGGTGTGTTCCCGCAAGTGTGGGTGATGCAAGTGTATGTGGAAGAGAGAACATCCACTTGAGGGGAAACATTGTGTATAGACTCACACTTGAGGGGGGTGTTGATAATCAAGTGTGAGGAAGAAGTTTCACATTGATTAGAAAAAGGAAGATTGAACACTATATAAGTGAGAGAACCCACACACCTATAACCTTAAGGTTTTAGGTGGATATGTGTGTGTCTCTCACAAAGGTGTGTCCCAAGTGGAAATGATCCCTTGTTAGTCCCTCAAATCCCCCAACAGGTATCATGAGCCTTTGGTTTCGAGTGAAGGGACCGACTTACTTGTATTGAAACACTTCCCGTAGGTGTGGGTAGAAGGTGTTTTGTTGATTTCAATGGCGATACAAGTATATGTGGAAGAAAGAACTTCCACTTTAGGGGGAACATTATGTATAGACTCAAACTTGAAGGGGATTGTTGAGAATCAAGTGTGAGGAAGAAGTCCCACATTGATTAGAAAAGGGAAGATTGAACATTATATAAGTGAGAGAACCCATACACTTATCACCTTAAGGTTTTAGGTGGATATGTGGTGTGTATCTCACAAAAGGTGTGTTCCAAGTAAATATGCTCACTCGTCGACCCCCTTGAATTTCCCCAACAATGGTATCATGAGCCTTTGGTTTTGAGTGAAGGGACTGACTTACTTGTATCTAAATTGAGTTTCGGTGTAAAGGTATATCTTGGGTGCTTTGTAGGGTGGCAAAACGGGCTGCCCGTCCCGCCCTGTCTAAAGCCTGCCAAAAAAAGAGCGGGATGGACATACCCGTCAAGTTAAAATGGGCATAAAAGTCTAGCCCGCCCCGCGAAAGTGGTGGATTGGCGGGCGGCGGGTTTGTCTGTCTTCTTTATTTATTTAGTTTTTCCATTTTTTTAAAAATTAATTAAAAGACTCATTTTTTTACATTTTAATAAAAAAACATGAAACCAACATTTAGAAAGCATAAATTTTATTAGCCTAAAACATCAACTTTCAGTGAAATAATGCTCTTATCATATATATCATTACTTTAGTATTTTATATGATCTAAGTTCATATTTCGATCTCACGTTTGTCATTTTTCATTGGTAAAATTCAAAAGAAACTTACCCACCAATAGGGATAGAGAAAGTAGATTAGTCATAATAATTTAAAATCAACTTTTGTACATTCACAAGCTACTTTAATAGGCTCTTTCCAATATTTAAAAATTGTTATTAAATAGGTGTGACGGGCTTTGGCGGATGGCGGGTTTTGACGGGGCGGTCTTTGACGGGTGACGGTCTTTAGCGGGACGGACTTTGGTGGACGGTGGACCCAAAATCCCATTCCAACGGACCACGACCCGTTTTGTCACCCTAGTGCTTTGTTAGTAAATGAGCTTAAGGTATACTTATAATTTACCCTAATTGTTTTATTGGATCCTAAATTTATAATATTATCACTATAGTTGTATTATTAAATATAACATATTATGTTTTATCAATGTTTGGGAGCTCATTGAGATTGTAATATCTCATTTCACTCTGTTGATTATTTTCTAGGTGTAAACGATTTCTTCCATGTCTAACGGAGCCAGATCACAATTGAGTCTAGATTTAGGACTTTATGTTATGATTTATATTTTAAATTTATTGGAATTTAACAGATTATCAAGATTTATTTTAAATAAAATGTTTTAATTGATAAGTCTCTCTGAGCTATAAAGTTATTCAAAAACAAAAAAAAAGTTGTAGGGAAATTTGAGCTCCATTTTATGAAATGTATTCGGAAAAAAAATCCTATTTTCTTTCTACTTGAAATAAAGTATTACAATTTTAGAGGGAGCATTTCTCATGTCAACTCAATTACAATATCAGTTGGAAAACATTAAATATGGGGAGAATGAAACTGCTCTTAGGGCAACCCTATTTCTTAAGGGTGTTTTATTGCGATTTTTTTAAATAACATAATTTAATAAATTATTTTCCAAAATAACCTAATATTCAGATAATTTTTCAAAATAACGTAGTTTGAGTGCATATTCGCCAAATGGTTTGGACCAGCAGAATCACCAGGAGTAGAGGCCCCGGGAGATATCGAGGAGCTGCTTTCAGAAAATCCAAGACTCTTCATAAGCTTTAGCCTAGCATACTCCCTGGGATTCGACTACTTCAATGTTGACATTGGGTCCCCAGTTGCAGGAGTTGGAAGTTGGACGACAGGATTTTGTTAAGAATTTCCTTCAGGCAAGGAGGATTGAGTCTTTGCAAGCCCTGTTTCTGATTCAGTCTCATCCTTGTCTTGATCATCATCCTCTTCATCATCTTCTTGCTCAGGATCATTCAGGACATCACCTTGAGCAGCAGCTTAGGGGTCATTCGCAGTCTCTGGCTATTTTCCTTTGGGGCTGGAGGGGGCAGGTTCTTCAGTTTCTTTGTCTTGTTCTTCTTCGTCAACAGCAAAGGATGCATCCATATCCTTAGCAAGCCTCCTTGTCTGGCCAGCAAAGTCCTTGTCAGCCACATTCTCGTACTCACACTCTGAATCATCAGTATGAGATAGTTGAGTAGTGGTCTTAGCAGGAGAATTTGGTGCAACTTCGACAGTTAGGAGAGGAACAGCTGCCACATTTGTGGGTTAGTTAATTTCATCTAAAGAGCTATAATCAAAGCCAAAATCAGAAGTTGGATGATAAGTAGGCTCACCTTGGCTGTTTAGAAGAACTGTAGGCGAAGGAGGGGCAATCGAAGGTTGCAAGGCAACACCTGTACCAGCTTGTCGACAAGAGAAGAAGTTAAGTTGAGGCTATAAGAAGAGATCAAAAAGGGTCAAATATTAATTTAAATACCTGATTATCTTCGCCTCCAGGACTTGAGTTGGCACTCTCAGGAGCGCCAACAATAGGCTTCACCACAGGAGTGGGAAGTTTAGCCTCGACAACACCCTCAGTGGGTGCTTTTTTCAAAATTTTGGCCACCTTGGAGGAAGGTTGGCCAAAAACACTGGGAGACTGTGCAGTTTTCCTCTTCCTTTTAAGGGAACATCCTTAGGGGATTTATCATCATCTGCAGCGATGATAATGTTGGAAGTCTTTTTCCCCTTTCTTGGAGACGCATAAGGCTTTTTGGTTGTCTACCAGAAAGACCAGATATTATAACACATACACATGAGAGGTTATATAAAGTAAGGATGATAAGATACCTTAGTACCTTTTTTGTTCCCCGTCTGTATGGCCACGCCTTTATTGGCATTGGTTCTTCTGGTGATTACTGGAAATGCCAAAAATAATTGTCATGAGTTAATAATTGATTACACAGTAAGGGGAAATAAAGACCGCAGACTTTCATATATTTCGGATTCGACGCTAATGTCTTTAAGCCTTGTATGAAGGTGCCCTTTGAAACTATCCAGTGTGTGCTTAGTCGCAACCACTCTTTGAGCTTTCGGCTGAGACTGTTTTCGAAGGATTTTAATTGAATCCCCACAGGCGAACCAGTCTGGAAATGGAGGAGTCAGCGCTACTCCAAAATCAGTAGTAGGATGTCGAAGGAATTTGGGAGGAAAAATTCGAAAATCCTCCTCATATCGCCTCTCACGAGGAATGTTTGGGGGGATTTTCAACTTATCCAGTTTTTGTAAAAATTTCTCCTTTAGAGTGACAGCAGCCTCACGAACAGTTTGACTAAGATCATTCGGTCAATAGATAGTTTCAATGTACTTTTGGAAAGCTTGTATCTCTTGGATGTGAGCAGACTTACTTTTCTTGACCTTCTCCTGCACATTAATAAAAGCAAGGTCAAGTTGAGCAGAAAATTCAACAGCAGTGAGAAAGTTCTCACTGTAATACTTGCACCACCAATCATTAAAAAGATGGGTGCGCTGGGTTGAAGGTCGAAAGAAGATGGGAGACAAGACTGCCTTATGGGATTCCCATTTGGCTAAGATGTTAGCAACATCATCCTCGTCGAAAATATTATTGTAAAGAATAACACTGCTCTTTTGATCATAAATACATTTGGGGAAGCTCTGACTCAGTCCAAATTTCCTAGAAACCAAATTGGGTTGGTAAGCAATAAGGTTTGTATCAGGTCTCCCGCCATTCAGCCTATAAACAAAGAATCTGGGAATTAAAAAGGCTTCCCAAATTCCAACATAGTCCATATGAAGCTTCCTTGTAGAGGAGTTAGGGAAGTCCCTAGTGAACCACCTGGGACCACACTTCCTACCAGCAAAGGGAGCCATGTATGGTACAAAATTATATTGATGTGCAAACATCTTCACAAAACTAGAGAAGGCTGTCGCTCCCGGGATTTTCATCCTAGTACAAACGCGAAAGTGGCGCGGAAAGGTAGAGTCGCCAGCCAGACATTTTTATCCCGAAAGAATGGGAAAGGTAATGTTGCACAAACCTGAGGAAAAAGGAAAGGACAAGGTCCTGCGAACCAAAGATCTGAGTTCGGGAGTCGGTTACGACCTGGGAAGGTATTAGCACCCCAGACCGTCCGTCGTACCCGACGGGATCCACGCTTGCTTGTTTGTTTCAAAGGGTGAGAAATAATATGACTGTTGCTGAACAAATGAACTGCTAACTGGAATGGAAATAGGAAATGAGAAAAGAACTGAAAAAGAGAATGAGAATAAAAGGGGAAATGTAGGGAAAATAAAGATTGTGCTCGAACGGGCCCTACCCCGCTGCCTACGTACCTCATCGGGATAATGAGGATCAGAGTCGACGTAGTTCGCCTAACCTAGGCGGGAACTATTTGTTTGTGTTTTTTACAGCTGGAACTGCGTATGTCTATGCTCAGGTGTTGCAGGCTCGTCTGGTACGAGTGCTTTTACCGTCTTGCATGCGAGACAAGTCGTCGCGAGTTCGCGTTGTGAGTGAATGAGATGAGAAGAGAAGTTCCCGTAGGAAAGACGCTTATTGTTTGTTTGTGTTTTTTTAGAAAGCTTTTAGGAGTGTGTCACAAGGAAGTGAACTCAAGCTCTTTTCCATGGAATGTGTACTTGTCACTACATTCCAAGAGGGAATAATAGAACAAGCACATTCAAGTAAGGAGAAGATCCCCAAAACTTGAACCCAAAGACTAGGGCTTAGGCTCACTAACTTGTTTACTTATTAGGTGTTTTGATTATTCACATGAAGAAGTGTTTTTTAGCTTTTCTTTTATGAAGAAGATACCTTGATCAGACTTGTGCATCACAAGGTAAACATGTACTATCCCAAGATGGGAAGACTACAAGCATACCTCATGGAATAAGGCTATGGATCAATGTATCATTTCAGATTTATTAAAGTGTTTTTTAGAGTTATGAGATGAGAAGAGAAAAAGAACCAAAAGGATCACAAAAGGACAAAATCCTAAAAGGGGGACTAAAAAAATCCTAAGTTATTTATCATATACAAAAGGGAGATCCTATGGTTAATGAGGTATTCTAATCCTAAGAAAGAAAAGAAAAGAAGAAAATAGAACTTAGAAATCAACTTACTTCCTAAGGAAGGTAAGTTGTTTCTAAAGAAAGGGAAAACCTATAAGCAAGCACCAAGTGTTAAGGCAAAGACAATTAAAATGCATAAGAGATAGGAATGAAGTGAGGCTTACCTCAATCTTCCCCCCTACAAAACAAAAGTTAGCATGACAATGCATATTGAAAGTAAAATCAAAGCATGAAAGCGATTAAGTACCATAAAAGTCCTAGAATGGAACTAGGGTTCAAAATAAGACCTAAGTCTAAAGGTGAAGGTACCTAAAGGTTACATGACTTCTAAAGTAAGTAGCTACATGATATAGGTCCCTAAGGATGCTAGGATACCTCACAAGATCAAACTATGTCAAACTATGTACAAAAAGTTCACCTAAGTTCACCTAAATGCAAATTAGGACTCATGGATGAAATATGAATGCATATGGCTTACAAGCATGAATGAATACATGAAATGAACATAAAAGTCAGTAGTGAATGCTTATGAATGAGGATGAATGAATATACAATCATGGATGCAATGGATTAGGCATATGGAGCAATGAGAAGAAGATATGAGAAGAAACGAACAAAAATCGCATAAGATCGCACATGATGAAAACTAAGGAAGAATGACATGTGAATATGCATGAAATGATTATGGGTCAGTAGCATACAAGTCATGAGATGCAATTAGAATGCATGAATAGGCATTAATGATTTCCACATAATTAATGTTATTATTTAGAGGAGAAGAGAAACTAGTTTAGGTTAAAGTTAGTTCACATAAGTATGCACTTTAAAGCACCAAAACAAACCAAATGAGTATGGTTCAAAAAATGACCTATGGCTGGAATTAAAGACATACAAATGACCTATAATCAACTCCTAAAAGCTACCAAAAAGTATTCCAAGAAAATGGCATGAATGCCTTCTTAACACTTAGGTTATGAAGCATATACACACATGAATCAACCTAGGATCTAGGTGACATGGAAAAATAGCAAGAAGCCTTTAAAAATTATGAAATTAAATCCCTGGAATGATATAGTGATTATCTTACATGGTAAAAAAGAATTCTACAAAATTATGCACCAAAGTGCCAAAACAAACTCCTTTATTAGCAAGGTGACAAAGCATGATCACCAAAAACAACTCCACAAAGTGGATCAAAAAGGGCACTAAAAATTATGAAAAAAATGCCTAATGAGCATCAAAATGTCACAAATTACAGTAATTAATCATACACAAAAAATAGGTCTCACACCTATGGGGAAAAATCGATTTCGGTCCCTTATGCCAAAACCTTCCTTTTTGGGACAGCTTATGATCTAAAATCCAAATAAAATATTGAAACCACCCAAATCTGGAAACAAAAAATATGACAAATTAATTAAGAGGATGAGGATAACTCATGAATTTTTCCAGAATTTTATCACACCTAAAACTATTTTTAATAATTGCGACGAAACGGGCAAAAACGATATTTTAAGGGAAAGTGAAAGGAATCGAATTCTCTAATCCGTAACCTAATCCCTAAACTCCGAAATCGACACATATCAATATATATCACAAATAAATCCAATGCCTCAGGTTGGAGGGCTCAATATGCACCTTAAGTTATATGATCCTAAGTCGCATACAACTAGAATGATGCATTAAAGTAGAGAATCGAGATTACTTACTTGGTCGAAGTGCCGATTCTTTCACATAAAAGAAATCCAAAAAAAACTTCAAGCCAAGCCTTGTAATCTCCCATGAGCAAAATAAATGCTCATATTCCATAATTTCTTTGTGAAGATCCCCCATAATCGAAACAAAAACAACGGCACAAAATATCATTTGAATCCAAAGGTATCCCACAAATAAAGTGGAATACCAACCAAACAACCGTCGTTAAGATCTTTGCGAGAACCTTGCATGAACTCAACAAACGCATTAGAAACCAAAAAGAGGTGCAACCGGAAGTTGCACCTATGCCTCACAACTCCAAATCAAGTAGAAATATGAATATACGAGTCATGGACATGCATTGAAATTTACGTTTCAAAACGGGGCAACACTTATGCTCTAACATAAACAACATGCAAACTCAAACCGGAATCAAACAAATTTACATGCAATGAATGGCAAATGATCAACAAACATATATACAAGTCAAAACAAGACCAATGCATCAAAACCGCACCAAACCGAACATAAAAAGCCTTGAAACGGAAAAACGCGTCAAAAATCACCGACTCGGAATTGAACGAAAATCGCATGGTAACTTGCAAACGTGCCAACGGATTCAAATATGCAATCGGATTTTGAAAATTCCGCTCGGAAGTGATACTTTTTGGCCAATTTCGTCGGCTGGCAGTAGTGAAATAGTCGGAAAAAAATTGTCCGAAATCGACTAAAAAGTTCATCAATGGCTCCGGAATAATCAACAAAGTCAATTTACACTATTCACATTCGCGAAAACGCGCTACGGTTAGGAAGTTATGACCAAAACATATTCTCGACACGCGACACATGAACAACATCAACAATTAAGCCTCAACCTATCCTATTTCAAATTTGCACATTGAAACAAGCATGAATTTAAAAGTCAAGCACTTCAATCAATATCAAGTTATAATAATTAGCTCTCTTAGGAATTTTGTCAAACACCTAACATTCACCGATTATTCTATGTCAACTTTACCAAGCCTTTTCAATCATGCACCACAACAATTATTAGGATAAATTAATCAAGAATCAATCAATAATCAAATCATGAATCAATGCACATAATCTCCACAAGATTAATTCAACTTCAAAATTCAATTCAAGAAACAATTCAACAATTATTCATGAATTAAAGTTTAAGAAGCTTACCGAATGAAGAATCGACGAAGAAATTGCGAATCCGAAGGAAGTGAGACGCGATCATGAACGGAGGAGAGGAGGAGAGGTCGTGCGGCTGCCGGTGGCGGAAGATGGTGGTCTTACGGTGGTGAAGTTGACCGGAGGTGGTGGTTCGTGGCGGCTCGGCTACCGGAAGCTTGATCGGAATTGTTGTGTTCTTGAGTTCTTGATGAAGTTGTTGTTGTGTTCTTGAGAAAAAATTGAGAGAATGAACTTTGATCCTTTAGAGAGAGTTTGTGAGAGTTTTTTGGTGTTTGTAAATTATGATTGAAGTTATGAGACAAATTGTGGGTCAAAAGAATATATAGTGGAGTGTAAAATGAAAGGCAAAAGGTAGAATTTCGGCTTAAGTGAAAATAACAATATCTTCGGCAAGAAATTTCGACTCTGAGCCTTCCACAATATCGTCCGCCTCTGAATCACGGTTGCAACACAAAAAGAACGGACGTCATACGATCAAAATCGAGTGCGATCGATACGTTTAAGCTGCAAGACATCACTGAATAAGTTGTTTTTTCGGCTTATTTGGTGTCCGCTACTCGAAAATGTGACGAGGTCAACCTCTTCGGAGCATAATCTCGACTCGACTTTGTCAGCAAAGTTGTAGATCTATGAGTCAGTGACCTGGTGTTAAAATCTAAGCTCAACCGGACAAACGACGAGGGAGATATGAATTTTCTCGTGAAACCACTTTCAGCATTTTTCTTCGGTTCAGCACTTCAGTTTTGTGAAATAAACCAAAACGACAATCTTTGGAGCACCGTTCGAACTCACTTTTGTATTTGAAATTGAAGAGGATAAAATTTTTGAACCAACGCTTCAAGAACGGGTGCTATCCGATGAAAATTGACCGAGTTATGAATTTTACAAAATCTGACAGACAGTGCACTGCATCAAAGAACCTTACTGGTAATTCGCATTTTCGAGATCCTTCCGCTTGGACCGAACCAAAACTGAATTCACATAATGAAGATAACATCTAAACAGAATTTTAGGCACCGAAACGACATCAATTCGATAAACGATCCAAGAGTTATGAATTTTTTAGTGTTCAAAACTCACCGGTTCAGCACTGTTTTTCACTATGTCGACTCTAAAGACTCGCACATTCTGAGATCTTCTTCAAAGAATTAGTTCTCGGCCAAAACCCAAAAGTTGGAAAGGATATCAAGACGGAACTTTTGGCATATGAATCTCTCAGACATGTTGACCCAATAAGAAGTTACAAACTCTTGAATACCACTAGCACAGTTAATCGGCGAAACCGAAATTTCAGAAACAAATAAATCCCGCCATTTTCCTTGATGAATTGGCCTCCGAGCCGAACACAAAAGTTGTAGAGAATAATGAAACGGTATAAACTATTGAGTTTCAAGCCAAAATGAGTTTTCGAGCATAAGTTACAACTTTTGCAAACTGCACCATAAAACTGATATTCAGCTTAAACTCCTCTGAATCAACCGAGAACTTTTGGCTTCTTCTGAGATTATTGTGCACGTGCTGCATGAAGAAATAAAGGTCAGTCGCAACCTGTGAAAGCTCAAATGGAGATGTATGTTCATGTATGTTTATGATGCAATTGTGATCTAAATGCAATGCAATGTATGAAAGGATATGCTAAATGGCATGAAAATGAGAGGGCAAATTTTGGGGTGTTACAGCTGCCCCTATTCAATCATCTGCAGACTTGAATGGATAATTGACACAGCTTTTAGACGTTCAAGGTATGGAGTGATTGAATACTCGAATAAAACCTGAAAATTTGCACACTAAGGGCAACAGAAATGCCATCTGCCCATTTATTTATTTATATATTTTTTGTTTTGACCTCTGAATAGGTAGCGAAAATAGAACCAGGTGGAAATATGCTGGGAAGAATGCCATCCTCGAATGACCACTCACATGGGATCCTCGGATCCAGTACTAAAATCATCCTCGAATAGAAACACGATGGTATACCGGCCGCAGGCGATAACCATCAATCAACAAAGACTGACCTCGGACAGACTTTGCAAACGAGACAAACTGACCTCGATCAGTAAGCTAAAAAAGTGAACTACTATCCTCGAATAATAGCCACACAAAACAACAAGACCAACCTCGGAAGGACTTGAAGAAAAGAATGCCATCCTCGAATGACAATCCAAAAGATCCTCGGATCTAACACGAAACCATCCTCGAATGGAGACGCAAAGGTGCACCAGCCTCGACTGATAACCAAACACAAAGCTGACCTCAGACAGACTTTGCAAAAGAGACAAACTGACCTCGATCAATAAGCTCAAAAAGTGAACTACTATCCTCGAATAATAGCCACAAACAAGACCAACCGCAGAAGGACTTGAAGAAAAGAATGCCATCCTCGAATGACAATCCAAAAGATCCTCGGATCTAACACGAAACCATCCTCGAATGGAGACGCAAAGGTATACCAGCCTCGACTGATAACCAAACACAAAGCTGACCTCAGACAGACTTTGCAAAAGAGACAAACTGACCTCGATCAATAAGCTCAAAAAGTGAACTACTATCCTCGAATAATAGCCACAAACAAGACCAACCGCAGAAGGACTTGAAGAAAAGAATGCCATCCTCGAATGACAATCCAAAAGATCCTCGGATCTAACAGGAAACCATCCTCGAATGGAGACGCAAAGGTATACCAGCCTCGACTGATAACCAAACACAAAGCTGACCTCAGACAGACTTTGCAAAAGAGACAAACTGACCTCGATCAATAAGCTCAAAAAGTGAACTACTATCCTCGAATAATAGCCACAAACAAGACCAACCGCAGAAGGACTTGAAGAAAAGAAATGCCATCCTCGAATGACAATCCAAAAGATCCTCGGATCTAACACGAAACCATCCTCGAATGGAGACGCAAAGGTATACTGGCCGCAGGAGGTAACCAGAAACACAAAGAAAATAGGACAAGATGGAACGGGATCGTTGTACATAAACGAGAGCCCAAGCAAACAGGACCGTTGTACAAAACGAGAACCTGCGACGCGACTGTTGTACCAAACAAGACACGAAATAAGTGAAAAACATTGACTTGAAAAGACAAGGATGTCTGGAACATGATATTGGTATCCTCTGTGCGGAGTACTTCAGGTTGAAAAGATATTATAAGTCGTATGTAATATACCTCAAAACTGGCCCATGCTGGCATGCATATGTATGAATTTATGGCGTAATGCTCCATGATGATGGAAATGCTACGCTTTGGAGGATGCAGACGTAGTGATGAATATGTGTTGCGGTGAGAATCGGATACCAAGCTATTAAGTGAGCTTGAATCGCAAAAACATTTCTGTTCACCACCGACTTTAATTTAATCCAAAGGGAAAAGGGAAAAAGATCGTAAAAACCCTAAATGAGGAGAAACTAGGTTCGGGGGTTGGTTATACCTAGGGAAGGTGTTAGCATCCTAAGCATCCGCAGTATCCTACGGGAACCTCTTGTTAATATTTGTATTTTTGTTGTTTATTGCTTGTTAAAACTATGGGAACCTAAGGTTTTTATTTCTAATGGTGCTCGCACAACATCGCATCGATGCCTATGTATCGGATATAGAATCAGAGCACTCGTAGTTCTCCTATGGATTAACGAACACTTGGTTACGCTCAAGGTTCGCGGGGGAGGGTAAGTGTTATGGCAAACACTCACGTGACTTTAGCAAAGTCACAAAAAGTTGTAAAATAAAAGGCTAAGGACCTAATGGCTAAGGACCTAAGGATGAGGGACCTAATTGCTAAGGTCACAGAAAAAAGAGGGATGGCTAAACTTCCTATGACATTGAGTCAACTGCAGGAGTCTTTCCCTTTTTGGATTGAAAAGCATAAACAAAAATAAAAGAAGGTGCAAGCTCCTAAGTCTAGGCAAAGGTTGCAACTTGCAAAAATAAATGACATCAAAGTAAATGGAAATAAAAGACAAAGGCTTAGTAACCGGGCTATGGCTCGATATATGGATCGAGGATGCTGGGGTGGCAAACAAACGCAGTGCGACAATTTGTTTAAGTTAGAAAGTTGTGCAGTGTAAGGAACTGTGCAGATGGCGATCGTAAACGACCGACTTACGTGTGTGAGTGAAGTGAAGTGAAGTTCACTTGGCGTTGGACCAAGGAATTGTTATTTTGAAAATTAAATCTAATATGGTGTAAGTACGCGAGAAATAAATAATTAATAATAAATGAAATAAATTGAAATATAGAATGAAATGGATTAAATAAATTAAATAGAAAAAATAATGAAATAAATGGAAAGAAAATAAATAAATATATGAAATAGAAATAAAATGCAATGGCCTCATATGGGTCACGATTAATCGGAAACGATTTATCGTGACCTTCGTCATATCATCGGCCCTAAAGAATAAATGGATAGGTTATTAAACATATATTTCTTTTTTTTTAATAATAATTTTTTTTTAAATAAATTGAAAATAGAATAAACTAAATAGAATAGAATAAATAGAAAAATAAAATAAAATGTGGCCTCAAATTGGTTTAGACAAAATTGACAAAGTCAAATATCAATAAAGCATATGTTCTTATCATAGGCCCAAATAAATAATTAAATCGATAGTAACAAATCTAAACAAATTTTATTAGAAACTTAATAGAAAATAAAAATGGTCTCATAATAATTTCGATAACATTGGTTGAACCAAATATTAAGAAAATATAATTATATCATAGACCCTCAAATAGCAAGAGGAAATTAAAAGTGATAATATTAATGGTTATCTAAATCTACAATAAACTAGGAATAGAATGAGATTGTAATTAACAAACAATATAATAATAATAAACTAAATATGACTTAAGAAAAAAAAGGAAAAAGAATGAAATAAATAAAAAAGAAAAAACGGGAATAGGGACGTGGCGCTGGTAGTGAGTATGGATAGCAGCTTGGATCTATGGGCTCCAAAACCCACCGAAACCAACAAACAAAAACAAATCCATTTTTTTAAAACAGGGAGCATTAACCCTCACCTTAAACTCTGAACTTGGAAAAAAGAAAATAAGAAAGGGAACGCAAAATTCATCTCTCTCTGCATCGTAACATCACCATCAACAACAGATAAAAGTCGCTCACATTTCTCAACGTTTGCTCATCTCTCTCGCGATTGCTTTCTCTGTCTCTCGCCTCTCAAACGCTCAACTGTCTCTCCCTCGCGACTTGATTCATGGCGGTGGCCGGTGGGTTGTTTTCTCGACGGCGACGGAGTAGTGATAGTGATTTCACGGTGGTGTTCGACAGCTCTCACTCAGGATGTCTCATCCTCGCTCACGACCTGCTCACGGATCCCTCGTCTCTCTCAAAGTCTCTCAGCTTTCTCGGTTCAAATCGCGACGGTGATGGGTTCGGATTTTGGCCGGTGATTCAAAAAAGGGGATTCGCGGCTGTTGATGTTTCGGTGGTGGATTTCTGCGGTAACTTCTAACTTGTTAGTTTAGAGTTTCTGTGTTTTTTCTGGTGGTGAGAGTTCTGTGAGTTTGTTTCGGTTTGTTGAGTGCTTCATTTGTGGGGGGGTTTGGCGGTTTGTAGCTATTAGACGGTTTTATGCGTTCCTAAGATCAACACCATTAACAACTGCAACATCATTAAGAGGTTCAATGCTTTGTTCTAGAGATGACCCAGACACCCTTTGTTTCTTACTTGAAAGAGGAGGTGAAGAACCAAGTGCTTCAAGTGGTTTCTTATGGCCAAGAGGTATTTGTTTCCGGTATCAAAAATAGGAACCTCCCGTTGTTTTTGCATTTCTGGTTTTTTAAGGTATTGTTTGTTGTTTTTTTGTATGGGTTTGAAAGGGGTTATGGTGATTGGTTTTTTGGTGAGTTCTATATTTCTGTGCATTTGTTTTTCCTTAGAGAAATTTTTTACTATGAAAAGAAATAAAAAAGAAAATAAATTGCAAGTTTTTGTTTGGCTTCTTTTTTGAAGTTTTTTTTAGTAAAAGATTTGCTTTGTGAATGCAGGATGAGATATGATGATTAAAGTGCTGAAAAGAAGTGAAGGAAAAAAGTGTTACCGGCCCGAATGTTATCGGGGTGCCGAGTCCACAAGTGGTAGCCTCCTAATCCCTCTGAACTTGCTTGTTGTTGCTGAACTTTTTTTTGTTTTTTGGAAGTTGCTGAATTTCTGTGATGACTTGTTCCAATCTCTTTTTCTTGTGATTTATTTTTGGTTTTTCGGAAAAATGTTTGTGTTGTTTGTGTGAGATGTTGAGGGCTGATGCAGGACTGTTTTTTTTTTGGGTTATTTTGTGTGTTTTGAGGCTGTTTGTAATGTATTATGGGGCTGTTTTTTAGTGTGTAGTTTCAGGGCAGATTTTGATGTGTTTTTGGATTGTATCAAGGCTGATTTTTGTAATATTCTGCAGTGTGTTTGAGTTGTGCTTGAGGCAGATTTTTTTTGTGTTTTGTATGTAATGAAACAGTGCTTTATATGAAATGAATTAGGGTTTAGAATTTGAATTTGGTACTGTGATAACTTGTTCATGAAGGGTGTTTTGAGAGAGGGGACAAGCTCTGAAATTTTGTTGTAGTGGGGGCTGTAGCAGGTTGTCTAGTGTGCTGAATGCTGCTGAATTTTTCTGCAGTTTTGTGACTGTTTTCTTGTTTGCTAGTGCTGACTTTTGAAATTGTTTTGCTGAATTTTGTAACTGTTTTTGGGCTGAATTTGTAACTGTTTTCGGGCTGAATTTGTTGAATATTGTAGGATGAATGGAAAAGGCATGAAGATGGAGATTTGGTGATGATGCTAATGAAGTGGAAGAACTTGGAGTTGAAGAAAAGGCTTCAATCATGAAGTGGTGCAAATGACCCACCAAAACAACTTAGATTTGAATTTGATTTTCTTTATCTTGTAAAATGTTTAGGCTTAGAAACCAAGTGACATTAGAAATTTGACATTGGCAAGAATTTGGAATACATTTGGATATGGAATTCAAAAAAAGAAATTTGTTACTATGAAATGTACAAGAATTTACAAATGCACTTGATGATTTGGAATGAGAAATGGGAAAAGAAAAGAATGAAATTGTCACTTTAACTTGAGTTTTTTTTGAAATAAACAAATTGAATTAAAAATTGAATGGAAATTTGAAACAAAGTTGGAAAAGGACTTGAAGTTTAGAAAAGGAGTTTGAATTGAGAATTTGTTTTTGAACCTTGAAATTGAAAAAAAATGAAATTGGAGAAATGAATAAAATTGGACTTGAACTTAAATTAAAATAGAAAATTATAATAGAATAGAAACACACCTTTTTTTTTTAATAAATAAAAAAAAATAAAAGATAAAATTAGAAGTAGAAATTGAGATAAAGACTAAAAATTAATTTAACAAGAACTCGAAAATGAGTTAGAATTTAAATTTGAAATGGGTGTACATGAAGAGAAAGAATAGTGAATAACTAAAAAACTAGTATTTGAAATAAAAAAAAAACTCTAAAACAAGAGATTAACAAAAGAGAAAAAGGAAATAGACTAGAAAATAAAAGGTAAGAAATAAAAGTTAGAAGTGAGAAAAATAAATTAAATTTAAAATGGAAGCTTGGAAGTGAAAAGAAATAAAGAATTTAAACAGCTAGAAAAATGAAAAGAAAGCGACAGAAAATAAATCGGGAAAAAATCCCTGCTAAATGCGATGAATGTATGATGCGAACAGTTAGGGGTAAAATTTGGGGTGTGACAGTTGCCCCTATTTAAATAACTTTTCCAGATGGCATGAATGACGGTAGACACTCATGAGATCAGGGTGAAAGGTATTTAAATACAGAAATAACCGGAAATTTTGCCCCTAAATGCAATGTTATGTTGGACTACAAACTATCTAACTCTGCAACCCTTATGCAATGAAATGATGATTATGGTATGAATGATTAGAATGAGAATGTCGACGACCACAAGCCAAGACTCACTGGGGATGACAAACACTGGGGATAAATAAACGAAAACGGGAAATATTCAAAGTGATAAATCAACAGGTTCAAGTGTAACTGTCGACACTAAGAAATAACAAAAGACAGGAACAAAAGGAAATCCGAAGCGTTGGATCAACGAACACGAACACAGACAAAATAAAATAAAATCCAAAGTGACTGCACAGTAGCACGATGCGACCAACTGACACCAAGAATACAACAAGACAAGGAAATAAATCGAAGTGGTAGACCAATGGCTCTATGCGACCAAATGACTTTGAGAAGTAAAAGGCAACATATTCAAAGTGAATGCGCAGCGGCTCGATGCGACCAACTGACACTAAGAATAAAACAAAATAAATATTCAAAAAGAATGTGCAGTGGCTCAATGCGACCAACTGACACTAAGAATAAAACAAGACAAGGAAATAAATCGAAGTGGTAGACCAATGGCTCTATGCGACCAAATGACTTTGAGAAGTAAAAGGCAACATATTCAAAGTGAATGCGCAGCGGCTCGATGCGACCAACTGACACTAAGAATAAAACAAAATAAATATTCAAAAAGAATGTGCAGTGGCTCAATGCGACCAACTGACACTAAGAATAAAACAAAATAAATATTCAAAAAGAATGTGCAGTGGCTCAATGCGACCAACTGACACTAAGAATAACAAGCTTATTCAAAGTGAATGCGCAGCGGCTCGATGCGACCAACTGACACCATGAATAGAAATAGGACACAAAATTCAAGGAGAATGTGCAGCGGCTCAATGCGACCAACTGACACTAAGAATAATCAACAAAAAAAAAATTCAAAATGAAAACACAGTGGCTCGATGCGACCAACTGTCATTGGGAATGGTAAACATAATATTCGAAGTGAATGCGCAGCGGCTCGATGCGACCAACTGACACTAGGAATAACAAAAGGCTTATTCAAGGTGAATGCGCAGCGGCTCGATGCGACCAACTGACACCAAGAATAATCAACAAAAAAAAAATAATAAAAAAAACAAATAAATAAACATTCAAAGTGAATGCACAGCGGCCCGATGCGACCACTGTCACTGAGAATGACAACAAGCTTATTCAAGGTGAATGCGCAGCGGCTCGACGCGACCAACTGACACCATGAATAACAACAAACTAAAACAACCAAAGTGAATGTGCAGTGGCACGATGCGACCAACTGTCACTAAGAATAAACAATAAAAATAAACATTCAAAGTGAATGCACAGCGGCTCGATGCGACCAAACTGTCACTGAGAATGACAACAAGCTTATTCAAGGTGAATGCGCAGCGGCTCGATGCGACCAACTGACACCATGAATAACAACAAAAATGCCCGAAATGGAAGCACAATAGGTTCGAAACCTATTGACACTACAAAAGAAAGCCAAAATACACTCAACGCGAATGCGCAACAAGTTAAAAAAACCGGTTGACACTAAGAATGATAAAGGCAAAGTAGTCAAAGTATTCAAAATAGTAAATTAGCAGGTTCAAATGTAACTGCTAACACTGAGGGTAAAGAAGGAAATCACAGTGATTTAGTAGCGGCTCTATGCGACCAGCTACATTGGGGATAGAATGCAGATCACCCAAGGATAGATCAACGGCTCTAAGCGACCGGCTAACGCAAAGAAGTAACAACAAAATATGTTGGAGTTTTCAAATAAGATAAGACATCCAACCTCTGGAAATTCCCTCAGGAACCATCAGGAGAAAGGGTACAAGTATGTACAAAATCAAATGGGCTTGGATTTTAAGCAAAAAGTTTCAAAACCTGCTTAAAAGATTTTTGCCAATGACAATTGGACTTCAAGGAGACATTGGTGGTCATAAAGACGAAATACCAAACACAAATTGAATTCCACGGGGGACACCAGCAATTACTGGGGACAATAACAAATGGTAAACCACTTCGGGTACCAACAACAATGAATTCTCAAGTTGAACACTAACGATATCTGGACTTGGAGCTAGACAGACGACAACTGGGGAAAGACAAATGCTAATGTCAAATGCGCATGATTGAGCATGATGCGAATGATCATGATATGCAAATGTTGACTCTAAAGAGACAAAGAGTTTTGACAAGACTCAAAGAGAAGTAGGCTCTCAACACCAATACTCAGATGAGCAATATGAAAAACACTGGGGAGATGTCTTCGAACTTGGAAATCATGTTTGGTCCAAGGATCCATCCAAGAGTGTTACCAGTTTTGAACTTCTATGGGGATTTCTGTAATAATAGTATAAAAGTGTTGTTGCAAACCAGGACTTCTTGGGGAAACAAAAGGTTCTTTTTTTCAATTTTCCAAAGTCAAAGAAACTTAAAAAGGTTTTCCAGTGTGTTTTCAAAAAACATTTTCTATAAAACTTGTCATTTTCAGAGTTAAATTGTAATCAAGTGATGGCATTTTGCATAACAAAAGAAAATAAGAGTTTGAACAACAAAATTCATAGGCCAAGTTTGTATTTTATTCAAGAATGGTAGCTTGCCAATGGCAAAAACTCCATGGGAAATTACAATTTGAAAATGGCAATGGGGAAAGGTCTACATTGAATCCAATGACCGCTATAATCCCTAATAACTAAGACTGCCCGACACCTTGCTTCTGACAAGAGCAAAATGGATCGATCTTCCAGTATGATTCTTCAGTAATGGTAAACACCATCTGACACAGTCAAATGCCTTTGTCCCTAACTTTTGCCTGGATCGCCCTTTCGGGTTTTCAATCCACCGGGACGCTCTTTTTTGCCTAAGCCGCCCTTTCGGGTTTTCAACTTAGCGAGCTCTTATTTTTTATTTTTTATCCCTAACTTTTGCCTGGATCTCCTTCATAGGTTTTGATCCACCGGGATACCCATTTTTGCCTAGGTCGCCATTTCTGGTTTTCGACCTATCGGGTTTTATTTAGGCATAATATTTTTTGACTGCATCAGAATTCACCGAGTGTTTCAGCTGTTCACCATCCATAGTTGTAAGGATTAAGGAACCTCTGGAGAATGCCATCTTCACAACATATGGGCCTTCATAGTTAGGGCTCCATTTTCCACGCATGTCTTTGTGGACTGGCAAGATTTTCTTGAGTACAAGATCTCCTTCTTTGAATTCTCGGAGACGAACTTTCTTGTCAAATGCTCTCTTTATGCGCTTCTGGTACATCTGGCCATGGCACATGGCGGTCATTCTCTTCTCATCAATGAGGTTTAGTTGGTCATATCTGCTCTGGACCCACTCAGCTTCTTCCAGTTTGGTTTCCATCAAGATTCTCAAAGATGGTATCTCTACTTCAATAGGGAGAACTGCATCCATCCCGTACACCAGAGAGAAAGGGGTTGCCCCTGTTGAAGTGCGCACTGATGTTCTGTATCCGTGTAAAGCATACGGTAACATCTCGTGCCAATCTTTGTAAGTTTTTACCATCTTCTGCAGAATCTTTTTGATGTTCTTGTTTGCAGCTTCAACAGCTCCATTCATCTTCGGTCGATACGGAGAAGAGTTATGATGTTCAATCTTGAATGTCTCACACAGCTCTTTCATTGTTTTGTTGTTCAAATTGGTCCCATTATCTGTGATGATTCGGCTTGGGATTCCATAACGACAGATAATTTGGTTCTTGATGAAACGGGCAACCACTTGCTTTGTCACATTGGCGTAGGAAGCTGCTTCTACCCATTTGGTGAAATAATCAATCGCGACCAAGATAAACCGATGACCGTTGGAAGCTTTAGGCTCAATTGCCCCTATCATGTCAATGCCCCACATTGAGAAAGGCCAAGGTGATGACAGAACATTCAAAAGTGTTGGAGGTACGTGCACCTTGTCGGCATAGATCTGACATTTATGACACTTCCTGGCATACTTGAAACAATCTGATTCCATGGTCAACCAGAAGTAACCAGCTCTCAAGATCTTTCTGGACATGGCATGTCCATTGGCATGTGTTCCAAATGATCCTTCATGGATTTCCCTGATCAATAAGTCTGCTTCGCGCTTGTCCACACATCTGAGCAGAACCATATCATGATTTCTCTTGTAAAGCACATTGTTGCTGAGGAAGAATTTGGACGCCAATCTTCTCAGAGTCTTCTTGTCCAGATTTGTTGCATCAGCTGGGTACTCTTGATTTTGCAAATAGTTCTTGATGTCGTAGAACCACGGTTTCTCATCAGCTTCTTCTTCAACCAGTAGACAATATGCTGGTGCAGTTCTTCGCTCGATTGTAATGAGTGGAGCTTCATTAAGAAATCTGACTTGAAACATGGAGGCCAACATAGCCAAGGCATCTGCTATTTGATTTTCCGCCCTTGGAACATGATGGAAAGTGACTTCATCAAAGTATTTGATCAATTCCACAATGTGGGCACGGTATGGGATCAACTTCTCGTCACGGGTCTCCCATTCACCTTTAACTTGGTAGATGACCAAAGCTGAGTCTCCATATACATCAAGGATTTTGATTCTAGTATCGATTGCAGCTTCGATACCCAAAATACATGCTTCGTACTCTGCGATGTTGTTTGTACATTCGAAACACAATCTAGCTGTGAAGGGAGTATAACCACCATCAGGATTCATCAAGACAACTCCTACACCATGCCCCATGTAGTTAGAGGAACCATCAAACATCATCTTCCAACAGGACCCTGGCTCGGGACCTTCATCTGGATCTGGAACTTCACAGTCCTTTATCAACATAATGTCTTCGTCCGGGAAATCGGATTTCAAAGGTTCATAATCTTCAACAGGTTGATCAGCAAGGTATTCAGACAAAACACTGCCCTTGATAGACTTCTGGGTTACATATTGGATGTCGTATTCGGATAACAACATGTGCCAACGGGCGAGTCTTCCAGTCAAAGCAGGCTTCTCAAAAATGTACTTTATTGGATCCATTTTCGAGATCAACATAGTAGTGTGACAAATCATGTATTGCCTGAGGCGTCTGGCCGCCCATGCCAAAGCACAGCAAGTTTTCTCTAAAAGTGAGTATCTGCTCTCACAGTCTGTGAACTTCTTGCTTAAGTAATAAATGGCGTGCTCCTTACGACCAGTTTCATCTTGTTGGCCCAACACGCAACCCATAGATCCCTCGAGCACAGTTAGGTAAATGAAAAGAGGCTTCCCTGGAGTAGGTGGGATTAAGATAGGAGGTTCTTGCAGATAAACCTTAATCTTCTCAAATGCCAATTGACAATCAGGACTCCACTCAATTGCTTGATTCTTCCGGAGTAACTTGAATAAAGGTTCACAAGTAGCAGTCATGTTGGAGATGAATCTGGAGATGTAGTTCAATCTTCCAAGGAAACCTCTGACTTGCTTTTCCGTTTTTGGAGCTGGCATCTCTTGAATTGCTCTGACCTTATCTGGATCTACTTCAATCCCTTGCTGACTGACAATAAAACCAAGTAACTTTCCTGATCGGACACCAAAAGTACACTTAGCTGGATTCAGTCGCAGTTGGAACTTTCTGAGACGCTCAAATAACTTCAAAAGATGATTCAAATGATCCTCCTCACTCTGTGATTTGGCAATCATATCATCCACATAAACTTCTATCTCTTTATGCATCATATCATGGAATAGGGTGACCATTGCCCTCTGATAGGTGGCTCCTGCATTCCTGAGACCAAATGGCATAACCTTGTAACAATAAGTGCCCCATGGTGTGATGAATGTAGTCTTTTCCATATCGTCAGGATCCATTTTGATCTGGTTGTATCCTGAAAACCCATCCATGAAGGAGAAGACAGCAAATTTAGCAGTGTTGTCAACCAAGGTATCAATATGCGGGAGAGGGAAATCGTCCTTCGGACTGGCTTTGTTTAAATCCCTATAGTCCACACACATTCTGACTTTGCCATCCTTTTTAGGGACTGGCACAATATTAGCTACCCACTCAGGGTACTTTGCAACTGCGAGGAATCCAGCATCAAACTGTCTTTTGACCTTTTCTCGAATCTTCAGAGCCATGTCTGGTCTTGTTCTTCGAAGCTTTTGCTTTACAGGAAGACAATCTGTCGAAGAGGTAACTTGTGGACCACTATGTCTGTGTCTAAACCGGGCATATCTTGATACGACCATGCAAACACATCTACATACTCTTTGAGAAGCTTGACCAATCTTTCTCTGATGTCTGCCCCAAGTGTTGTACCAATCTTGACTTCCTTCTCATCTTCATCAGTGCCAAGGTTGATGGTCTCAACCTGCTCCTTATGTGGCTGAAGCTCTGTGTGCTCATACTCAACTAATCTTGCCAGTTCTTCAGGAATGTCACAATCTTCCTCACTTTCATCTTCCGCTTGGTAGATGGGCGAATCAAAGTTAGGAGAGAATGTAGAGTCAATGGATTCAACAGGGTTTTCGTTTATTCTGCATATGATAATGATTTGCTTTTATTAAAAGTGGAAAATAGAGAAATGCAAGAGAAAAAAGCTTTTTTATTGGTTTTGAAAGATTGCCATCTTCTTTTAAAAGTGAAAAGAGAGAAAAAACTGTAAATGATCAAAATAAGAGTTTAACAAAATGCCTTCATTGATAATAACTTTAAAAATGAGAAGGGGCCCTACAAAATACTCCCATAGCCTTGGGCAGAGCTAGGGAACTTTGAAAACATTGAAAAAACAGACAAATTACTTTGACAATGGAAAAAACTCTGGGATCTCGACTGCCTCCCAATTGTCCAAGGCTTCTTCACACTGATACACCAAGTGATTCACATCTTCGTCTTCAGAAACTCCATCAACTGCATTGACCTGATAACCAGCACTGGAGAACACTTCTTGAATGGTCTTCAGACGTCCTTTAACGGAGGTTGACGCTCCTTCTTTCACATGAGTTGGTTTGTAACCCAACCCGCAACGATCTAGCTTCTGCTTGACTTCGATGACATCACCCCAACCTTCATAGCTTCTTTCTTCAATGGTGGAAATGGTACTCTTCAGCGATGCAAAAGATGGGATACCCTTCCCTTTTGGTTCCTCTACTTCCATAAGGACAGCATTGGCTATCTCAAGAGCTTGGAAAGAAGTTTCCAAAGCATCTTCATCAGCCTCAATATAACTAAAGGATGAAAGATTGCTAACCATGAGATCTTCTTCCCCAGACACGGTTACCAGCTTATTATCGACCACAAACTTCATCTTTTGATGTAGGGTAGAAGTGACTGCCCCAGCAGCATGGATCCAAGGTCTTCCCAGCAAGCAACTGTAATTAGGATTGATGTCCATAACCTGGAAAGTGATTTTGAAGACTTGTGGCCCAATCAAGATTGGTAAGTCTACTTCTCCAATAACAGTCCTTCTTGAACCATCAAAAGCTTTTACAATCAGTGCGCTGGGCCTCATCTCTGCCCCTTGATAAGATAATTTAGCCAGTGTTCTCTTCGGCAAAACATTCAATGAAGATCCTGTATCCACTAGAACTCTTGCTAAAGTATCCTCTTGGCATTTCACTGATATGTGGAGAGCACGGTTGTGGTCTAAGCCCTCCTTTGGAAGCTCCTCCATACTGAAACTGAGGTTGTTACACGCAGTGATATTGGCAATGACTCCATCAAACTGATTCACTGTTATATCGTGCGTAACATGGGCTTGAGCTAACAACTTCTGAAGCGCACTTCGATGAGCCGGAGAATGCATAAGAAGTGATAGGATAGATATTTTGGAAGGCGTTTGATGCAGCTGATCAATTACCTTATAATCACTCTTCTTTATGATTCTGAGGAACTCTGCATCCTCTTCTCCCAAGACTACCTCTTTATCTTTGTTGACCACAGCTGGTATGACTTCTTTAGGCGGAGCCGTATTGGCTTGCTGGGTATAAACACGACCACTACGGGTCAAACGACCTGCACCCGCTATGTCAGCACTTGCAACTTTCGAACCTTCCTTCTGGCTAGCTTTATCAATCTTCTGATGAAATTTCCCTGTATCATACTTCCAAGGAACTGCTTTAGTGTCTTCATAACGGAAAGAGTTACTCCTTTGTTCAAGTCTTGGCTCAGGTATGTTGAAAATTGGCACCACAGATTCTGGAGTATTGAAGACAGGTTGAACTCCTGAAGATTCAGGCAGGTTGAACACTGGCACCCAGGTAGAATTAGATTCCGGCAAGTTGAAGATGGGTTCAATTACTGCCACTTCATTCTTCTTCATATGACCGCTCACTTGTAAGACACCTTCATCAATCAAATCTTGAACATCTTTCAGGACCAATTCACATCCCTTTGGACTATCAACACAACCTTCACAATTCTGATGACAGCTCTTCAGTATACCCGCCTCTACTAACTTCGCATGGAAGTCTCTAAGCGGGGTCTTGATCTCGGTGGCATTGAAAATCAAACCTTCTTCGGACTCATCAACAATAGCATTTTGATCAGTGATATTTAGTGGTAATATTCAAGCCAGTTTTCAGTGTCTTTCGAGTCTATTATTAGTTTGTTTGTAGTGTCTCGTTCATGTTTTGCTTTAGTTTTCTCATTATTGCGTGCAAGTTAATATTTATCTTCTTTACTTTGTTTTTATCTGTGGATTGGGTTATGTGGTTGTTTCTTTGTGGTGTTTCAGGTAAATATGTAATTGGTTGTTCGAGGTGTCCGAAAGAGGGTCCGAGTTTTTAAAAACAGCTAGAAAATCAGAGTTCAGAGACACAACACGGGCACCAGTGTTGCACAACACGGCCCGTGTTGTAAAGACCAGAAGAAGAAAGAATTCAGCTCAGAAAATTAGAAGACAGGGGTGTGACACGGGCCCCCGTGTTGTACAACACGGCCCGTGTCATGGCAACTGGGAAAGGATGTTTTTTTGGGTGCAATCCAGAGTCACAACACGGCCACCCGTGTTGCACAACACGGCCCGTGTTGTGAAGACCAGAGTAAATTTTGTGTTTTGCTGCTTCGAGGGTATTCCGGACATTTCGCGATGCTGTTTGGAGACTGATTTATAATTGCCCACGATGACTGTGAAGAGGACTTTTTTGAATTGGGGCTCTTTAGAGAGAACAAAGACGGGAGAAGAAAGATTGATCAAGAGCGGAAGCAATTGACGATCCGACGAATCCAAAGTTAATTGTAATGTCTAAATTTGTTTACTCTGTTTTTATTTTCAGTTTGAACATGAGTGGCTAAACCCCCCAATGCCAGGGGGGTGTCCCTGATTTGCATTTTGTAATGACTTTGTGAATTCTTCAATTTGGATTTATGTTTTAGTTTCGTTTCTTTATTTTATCGCAACGTTCTTAATGCTTTATCGATATTGGAAAATAAGATAATTGATCGTGGTTAGGATTTGGTCTGACCAACCATTCTAACCTTGTTGCATAATTTTATCGTAAAAAATATTACTGAGGAATTGGGATATTTTTATGAGAACCTTTTTATGTCAGAATTATTGCTTGATGTTCTTCTATGACCTTTGAGGAATCATGGTCTATGAAGAATATCAAAGGTTTTTCTTTAAAGGAATTTTGGAAAAAACATTGTAGGCTTAGGAAAGACACGTTCTAAAACACATCTCTAAAATTAAGGAACCTATAAGTCATTGCAGTGCGAATCATACACCCTATCTGGCATTACTTTTATATAAGTGAAATTATTTGTTTTTATATTTTATTCTGTTCAATTTATTTAATTTAATCTCAAACCATGAGTTTTGTCCAATTGAATTTAATCTCGAAGAACTTACTTTAGTACGCAGTCCTTGTGATCGATATTTCGGGTTAATCCCTTCTATTACTACATCGGTAAAAATAGTACACTTGCTATTTTCCGGTCAAGTTTTTGGCGCCGTTGCCGGGGACTGCCAAAGAATTAAGTTGTTTGTGTTATATCAATTGGAATTTTGTTGCTCTGCGACTAAAATTTTACTTTTCTCTCTGTATATCATTTTACTGTTATTGAAATTTTGTTTTCTAACTCGTGTCTAACTGTTTATGCGAGGTCAGGCCTCAGCTAAATTTTCTTTTGACACAGAACCAGAAAGAGCTTTGCACGAGAGACGCCGCAAGGCAAGAATTGATAGTCTGGCTAAGACTGGTTCAAGTGTCCCTTATCAGGAAACTGAGGACTATATTTCCGTTCACTCGGAGCACAGTGACTCTGATTCAAACAGAGAAACTGACCCTGAATTCAACGACATGGCAGGAAATCAACCTGCTGCAGAGAGGCTCTTAGGAGATTACGGAGGGGCAAATGCTCAACCTAACAGGATGACAATTGTTAATCAACCGGTGAATGTAGCACACTTCCAGTTACATCCATCTACTATCCGCCAGTTAGAGAGCAAGCCTTTCTCCGGGAGAATTAATGAGGATGCAAATAAGCATCTTCAGAGATTTCTTACTACTACCACTTCTTTGAAGATTGAAGGTCATTCAGAGGAGGCAAAACGACTGGTGATGTTTCCATTTACTCTTACTGACGATGCTGAAGAGTGGTTCTATTCTCTTCCCGCAGCAAGTATCACAACTTGGCAAGAGATGGAAACCGCCTTCCTCAACGAATACTTTCCTGCTTCAGTGTTCATCCGTAAAAGATATGATATAGTTAATTTTAAACAAAAAGAGGGTGAATCACTTGGAGATGCTTATAAAAGATTCAAAAGGTGTTTGACTTCGTGTCCTACTCACAATATGGACGCAACAGAGCAAATGCAAAACTTTGTGAATGGGTTGCGACTCAAGACAAAGCAACTGATTGATACTGCTGCAGGTGGCTCAACAAACTTTTCAACAGCCACAGGTATTAAAAGAATCATAGAAGCTATTGCTGCCAATGAACACCTTGAGTTATATGATCGCACCGTGAGTCAACCAGACGGGAAAATCGATCTTAAGCTAACAGAACAGGTGGTAAAAATGGAAGATCAAATTGCCGCAGAAGTTGAAAGAAGGTTAAAGAAGATGAATCTGGGAACTCACACAGTTGCTCAGGTTGAACCCGTTCAAGCGGTGATTTGCGAGATATGTTGTGGTCCACACTTTGCCATGCATTGTTTGGCAACTCAAGAGCAGGTTGAACAGATTAATATGTTGAGGCAGAACAATCCTTATGCCAACACATATAATCCGGGGTGGAAAAACCACCCGAATTTCTCTTGGAAAGATCATCAAGGGAACATTCAGAAACCGGTTCAAGGCCAACAGCAGTATCAGCCCCAGCAACAACCTTATCAGCCTCCAGTGTCAAGAAAAGCTGATTGGGAGATTGCCATTGAAAAGATGGCAGCTCACAATTGTCAATTTCAAGAGGAAACCAGAAGTAATTTCAAAAACACTGGAGCATCCATAAAGAATCTTGAGGTGCAAATGAGCCAAATTGCTCAACACCTTGCTATCCCAAACGCTCCTGGGACTCTTCCTAGTGCTACTGTAACAAATCCTAGAGATAATCATAAAGTAAATGCAGTCACAACGCGAAGAGGTAAAGTTAGTGAAGAGGTCCAAGAAAATGCTGAAGTTGAAAGTCAACTGATTGAAGTTGAGCTTGAGATCAAAGAAAATGAAGAAGTTGACAACAACAAAGAAGTTACCCAAACACCGGTCATCAAAGAAAAAGCGGCTGATCCTAAACCGGTGGTCAAACTTCCGTATCCTACAAGAAACACGAAGAAAGGGCAGCAAGAGAAGAATTTTGAAAAATTTCTTGACTTGTTCAAAAAGCTGGAATTGAATATTCCATTGCTTGAAGCTCTTGAACAAATGCCCACTTATGCCAAGTTCATGAAGGATATAATTGCTAAAAAGAGGACTATGGGAGCTGAACCTATTATTCTAACCGAAACTTGTAGTGCTATTTTGCAGGGATTGAAGATTCCGGTGAAGAAAAAAGATAGAGGAGCTGTCACCATTCCATGCACTATTGGTGACCGATCATTCAAAAGAGCTCTCATTGACTTGGGAGCGAGCATCAGTTTAATGCCTTTGTCTATCTACAAAAAGTTAGGTATTGGTGCTGTACAAGACACTAGGATGACTCTCCAATTCGCGGACCATTCGGTGAAGCGACCTTATGGAGTTGTCCATGATGTTTTGGTTAGAGTGGACAAATTTGTGTTCCCGGTTGACTTTGTGATCCTTGAAATGCCAGAAGATGAAGAAATTCCCTTGATTTTGGGAAGACCTTTTCTAGAAACCGGGAGAGTTATGATAGACATGGAGGGTGGAACACTAACAATGAAGGTGTATGATGAAGAGTTAAAAATTGATGTTAGGAACACTCTAAAGTACAAAGATGATGTGGGCACTAGTAGCAACATACAAGTGCTAGACCAAATGGAAGCTAGTGAGCATTTAGAAAGTGTGTCCAAGTTACCTCTAGAGAAGGTGTTGAGTATGTCCATTTTTGAAGGTGATAAGGAAGTTGGAGATAAGGATATGGAAGTGGTTGCTATGCTAGAAGATCAACCTATCTTTAAGAGAAGTAGAATGCACCGGTGGGAAGAGTTGCGACAGCCTACAACTGTTGATGAAGGCAAAGAGAAACCAAAAATATCTGAATTGAAGCAACTTCCCGAGAATCTCAAATATGTCTTTCTTGACACGGAAGAAAAATGTCCCGCTATTATTAGCGCTAATTTGAAAGACATGCAAGAGGGCAAGTTAATTGAAGTTCTTAAAAAATTCAAGGGAGCTATTGGGTGGAAGATTGAAGACCTAAAAGGTATAAGTCCCACAGTGTGTATGCATAAAATTCTGATGGAAGAAGATCACAAACCGGTTGTTCAACCTCAAAGGAGATTGAATCCGGTGATGAAGGAAGTTGTGCGAAAGGAAGTTGTTAAGCTATTAGATGCGGGATTGATTTACCCCATATCCGATAGTGCTTGGGTGAGTCCTGTTCATGTGGTGCCCAAAAAGGGGGGAACAACTGTTATAACAAATGAAAAAAATGAGTTGATTCCTACTAGAACCGTTACTGGGTGGAGAGTGTGCATTGATTATAGAAGATTGAATTTGGCTACGAGAAAGGACCATTTTCCGTTGCCATTCATTGACCAAATGCTGGAAAGACTAGCGGGACATGAGTATTATTGTTTTCTTGATGGATACTCCGGGTACAATCAAATCGCTGTTGCACCGGAAGACCAAGAGAAAACGGCGTTTACATGCCCCTATGGCATTTTTGCTTATAGAAGGATGCCATTTGGGCTATGTAATGCCCCCGCTACATTCCAAAGATGCATGACTTCCATTTTTGCGGATATGCTAGAAAAACACATGGAGGTGTTCATGGACGATTTTTCCGTGTTCGGATCCTCATTTGATAATTGTCTATCTAACCTTTCACTTGTTTTGCAGCGATGTCAAGAAAGCAACTTAATATTGAACTGGGAAAAATGCCATTTCATGGTGAAAGAGGGCATTGTTCTTGGTCACAAGATCTCACAAAAAGGGATCGAAGTTGATCAAGCCAAAGTGGAAGTGATCTCTAAGTTACCTCCGCCAATCAACGAAAAGGGCATAAGAAGTTTTTTGGGACATGCGGGATTTTACCGCAGGTTCATAAGAGATTTCTCAAAGATAGCCAAACCTTTAACTACTCTATTGGTTAAAGATAAGGCTTTTGTTTTCAATAAGGAATGCAGCGACGCTTTTGAAACACTTAAAAAAGAATTAGTGTCTGCACCTATTGTTATCGCCCCTGATTGGTCCCTACCCTTTGAGATTATGTGCGATGCTAGTGACATTGCGGTGGGGGCTGTTCTTGGACAGCGGAGAGGAAAATTTCTTCATGTGATTTACTATGCTAGTCATGTTCTGAACCCTGCACAGATAAACTATGCAACTACCGAGAAGGAGTTGTTAGCTGTTGTGTATGCCTTCGATAAATTCAGGCAATATCTGTTGGGTTCAAAAGTGATTGTTTATACTGACCATGCTGCTTTGAAATATCTTTTTGCTAAGCAGGATTCCAAGCCCAGGTTGTTGAGGTGGATTTTACTCCTCCAGGAATTTGATGTGGAGATCCGTGACAAGAAAGGATGTGAAAACACTGTTGCAGATCATCTTTCTCGAATGTCACCAATTGAGGAGACGGAAGAGCAACGCCCTATAAAGGATGAGTTCGCTGATGAACACATCCTAGCTGTTATAGGGGTGCCTTGGTTTGCAGATTATGCAAACTATCTCGTGGGCGGTATTATACCCGACGATTTTGATTCTAACAAGAAAAAAAAGTTTGTTCATGATTGCAGGTTTTATTTATGGGATGATCCGTTCCTCTACAAAAGAGGGGTGGACGGCCTGGTGAGAAGATGCGTACCTGAAGAAGAACAAAAAGATGTGCTGAAAGCATGTCACGACTCTGAGTACGGGGGACACTTCAGTGGTGATCGAACAGCTGCTAAAGTCCTACAATCAGGACTTTATTGGCCATCTTTATTTAAGGATGCGCAAGAGGTTGTGAAAGAGTGTGACAGATGTCAGAGGACTGGGAATATATCAAAAAGAAATCAGATGCCCCAAAATTCTATGCTCGAGGTTGAGTTGTTTGATGTATGGGGGATAGACTTTATGGGGCCATTTCCACCATCGTTTGGAAAAAACTATATTTTGGTGGCTGTGGATTATGTGTCCAAATGGGTAGAAGCCGTGGCATTACCCACCAATGATGCTAAGGTAGTGGTAAGATTCCTAAAAGAAAACATCTTCGCTAGGTTCGGTGTTCCGAGGGCGTTGATAAGCGACGAAGGGACACATTTTTTGAATCACCTTATGGAGAAGCTGCTGCAAAAGTACAATGTGAAACACCGGATAGCTACTCCGTACCACCCCCAAACGAGCGGTCAAGTCGAGGTATCCAATAGACAACTGAAACAAATCTTAGAAAAGACAGTGAATTCATCCAGGAAGGATTGGTCTCTTAAGCTGGATGACGCTTTATGGGCGTACCGGACGGCCTTCAAAACGCCTATCGGTATGTCACCATATCAGTTGATTTATGGAAAGGCATGTCACTTACCTTTGGAACTTGAGCATAAAGCTTTTTGGGCATCTAAGTATCTTAATATGGATCTGTCAAAAGCTGGAAGTTCACGGATTCTTCAACTGCATGAGTTAGAAGAATTCAGGAATCGGGCGTATGAGAATGCCAAGGTATACAAAGAGCAAACGAAAAAATGGCACGATAAAAGGATTCAAAGAAAAGAGTTTTGGGAAGGACAACTGGTCCTTCTGTACAATTCAAGGCTGAAGCTATTCCCAGGAAAATTAAGGTCAAAATGGTCGGGACCTTTTGTTGTTCACAAGGTATTTCCTCACGGAGCTGTTGAGATTAAAAATCAGATCAACGGAGATATTTTCAAAGTGAACGGGCAGAGATTAAAGCATTATTTCAAAGGCCAGCCCACTGGTGATGTGCATGTCATCCGTCTTACCTAGTAGTATGACGGACCGTCGAGCCATGCGACGTTAAACGCAGCGCTTCGTGGGAGGCAACCCACGAGTTTTTCAGTCTGACTTTTGTGTGTTTCTGTTTTGTAGGTTTTGTTTATCACTGATTTCAAGAAGGAATGAATGAGGTTTGAAGTCATAATAGGAAGACCAAAAAGCCAGAAAAACGGAAAATCAGAGGTGCAACACGGCCACCCGTGTTGTGCAACACGGCCCGTGTTGCATGGTGCAGAAAATTGTCTGATTCAGGGAAGATTTGAGAGTTTCCAGGGGTGCAACACGGCCACCCGTGTTGTGCAACACGGCCCGTGTTGCAATGTCTGGAGATGTGTTGGATTCAGGGCACTTTGGGATGGATTCCAGGGATGCAACACGGTCACCCGTGTTGTGCAACACGGCCCGTGTTGCAAGTGCTGTTTGGATGAATTGCAAACTGATTATTTTGGACTTTCCAGGGGTGCAACACGGGTGCCCGTGTTGTGCAACACGGCCCGTGTTGCTCATGCGGGAACCCTATATTTCAAATTCTTTTGAGTTTCCCAATTATGTCCTGTGGGCCCCGCGTGTTTAATTTCTTAATTTTCAATTAAAGGCTCATTAACCTACCATTTATCACTTTTCTTTCATCTTCTCCAACCTCTTTTCTTTCTAAAACCCTAACACCATTGTTCTACCTCTTAAAACCTCCATTTTCTCAAGCACCCACTTACCAAAACCCACTTCTCCATTCACGAAATTTGGTCCCCATCACTTGTTCGTCACTTCTACGGTGGCTGTTTCCTCTAATCTTTGAAAAAATTTTTCGTGTGTTTCATTTGTGCAGGACTGAAAATGCCTCCTAGAAGGGATACAGGGAAAAATGTTGCTGAATCTTCTCGTCCTCGCAAGAGAGCACACCGGATGCCGAATGCTCATGGCATCTTATTCGAGGACCCGGAGCATCAAGCTAAGTATGCAAAGTTGGTAAGACGTAAGTTGATACCGGCCCGGTACATGTGCAACGAAACTCTTGAAAATCTAGGGCTCAAATTTGAAGTCCATAGAATGTTTCACAGTATCGGGATGTTAAATTTCATGCAGTATGAAGCGCCAACTTTTGAGCGCATAACCTTGGAATTTTTGAGTTCTTTACAGTTTCAGCTCAAGCATACCTGGACGGGATCCGACACTGAGTATTTCGGTACGCTGAAGTTCCGCCTTTATGACAATGATCATGTCATGTCGGTGGCTGATCTGGGGCAGATTTTAGATCTCCCAGTGTTTGGGCCGGGTGCACCGCCAAGTACATTCGATGCAGGATCATTCTGGAAGGATATCACCGGCAACACCGAGTATGCCGCATCTGCTGCAAAGGCCTCATGCATTCATAACCCGTCGTTCCGGTACGCTCAAAAAGGGTTAGCATATACCCTTTTCTGCCGAGGTGACAGTACCGGAGTCGCAACTCTGCGGGAGTTATACTTCCTATATGGAATGGCGAACAATGAGCTGATTAATGTTGCGGCCTTCGCAGCAGACCACCTGAAGCGGGTAGCCAATGCTGCCTCGGGTGAGATTTCTGTTGGAGGGATGATTACACAGATTGCTCATCATCTGGGGTATAGTGACAGGTTGCTTGAAGTGCCTGCAGTGGCAGGTAAGACAAAAATTGACCTTGAAACATTGGTCAACCAAGGTATGATTAAAACTGCTCACAATTATTATGCTGTGATGTCTCGTAACAAGCATTTGATTTCGTTGCCTGCACCTAACATGATTACCATAGATAATAGAGCTAACTGGCTGTATGAGGACCCCATGCTGGGTGGTTCCGATCAGTTTGATGAGTATTTTTCAGATGAGGAGGATGCAGGGAACCAACCTGAAGAGGTCCCGGTGCAAGCTGCTGGTGGTTCTTCTAGCCAAGCAACTGGTCAGTGGAATGTTTCCAAGGACCAGTGGGACGAAATGATCAGGGAGCAGACCCGGCAAGGGGATTTAATTGATGAGCTGCATGCATGGATGCAGCAGATGAAGCTTCATGGATTCCCTCCCGAACAGTGATAGTTGTGAGTCCCCTCCGACATTGGTTCTTCAACAGTGAGGACACTGTTGAGTTCAAGTGTGGGGGGGTTTAGTTTTTATGTTTTCGTTTATTTTATGTTAACCTTTGTTTATTTTAATAAGTGTCGTAGTGTCGGCTTGAAGATTATAGCTTTATGTTATCTGTAAAAACACCCCTAAGTTATCCTGTTGTGCGTTGCATGTGAATTATGAAAAAGTATATTGGATGCGAGTGAAAAAGAATCCCGATGAGAAAATATGGAAAATTTTGATGTATAGGTACTACATAAGCACACTGAGTCTTCGGAATTAGGAACGAGTTCGACATGTAGATTCGTGCCATGGTGCTTTGATTTGAGAAGTAAACCCGAAGTAGTTTATATTGATATATCTGGCTTTATCTATATTAATTATGTGTGCAAAGATGACCCGAAAAAAAAAAGGGGCTTCAAGGCACCGAGAAAAAAAAAATGAATGAATAAAAACATTAGAACGATCGATCCTTCTAAGTTGGGTAACCCTCACAAGGTTATTCAACCTAACGGCGGTTGAACATAAATGTTTCCCGAAGGGACAGAAAAATCGGTGCCAAAGAAAAAAAAAAAAAGAGAAAAGGAATCAATCTTGCACACATAGTGAAAATCATTAAAAGCCTTAAAAGTGATTGTCCGAATGAAAAGGGTTGAAAATCGGAAAAATAAGACCTAAGCACGAAGCATAGTCGGAGAGGTTACCGAAAAGGGAGATTCGGATCCGTGGTTTTTCACGGTGTAGTGTTTGTGTGTTATCTATATTGAGAGAAAAGTACAAAAAGAACTCATTGGGTGAATTGGAACGAAGGATCCACGTATGAGTATCATGATTCATATTGCTAGTTTTGAAGATGTAAATGCAGGATTTTCGCTTGAGGGCAAGCAAGAATTCAAGTTTGGGGGAGTTTGATCAGTGATATTTAGTGGTAATATTCAAGCCAGTTTTCAGTGTCTTTCGAGTCTATTATTAGTTTGTTTGTAGTGTCTCGTTCATGTTTTGCTTTAGTTTTCTCATTATTGCGTGCAAGTTAATATTTATCTTCTTTACTTTGTTTTTATCTGTGGATTGGGTTATGTGGTTGTTTCTTTGTGGTGTTTCAGGTAAATATGTAATTGGTTGTTCGAGGTGTCCGAAAGAGGGTCCGAGTTTTTAAAAACAGCTAGAAAATCAGAGTTCAGAGACACAACACGGGCACCAGTGTTGCACAACACGGCCCGTGTTGTAAAGACCAGAAGAAGAAAGAATTCAGCTCAGAAAATTAGAAGACAGGGGTGTGACACGGGCCCCCGTGTTGTACAACACGGCCCGTGTCATGGCAACTGGGAAAGGATGTTTTTTTGGGTGCAATCCAGAGTCACAACACGGCCACCCGTGTTGCACAACACGGCCCGTGTTGTGAAGACCAGAGTAAATTTTGTGTTTTGCTGCTTCGAGGGTATTCCGGACATTTCGCGATGCTGTTTGGAGACTGATTTATAATTGCCCACGATGACTGTGAAGAGGACTTTTTTGAATTGGGGCTCTTTAGAGAGAACAAAGACGGGAGAAGAAAGATTGATCAAGAGCGGAAGCAATTGACGATCCGACGAATCCAAAGTTAATTGTAATGTCTAAATTTGTTTACTCTGTTTTTATTTTCAGTTTGAACATGAGTGGCTAAACCCCCCAATGCCAGGGGGGTGTCCCTGATTTGCATTTTGTAATGACTTTGTGAATTCTTCAATTTGGATTTATGTTTTAGTTTCGTTTCTTTATTTTATCGCAACGTTCTTAATGCTTTATCGATATTGGAAAATAAGATAATTGATCGTGGTTAGGATTTGGTCTGACCAACCATTCTAACCTTGTTGCATAATTTTATCGTAAAAAATATTACTGAGGAATTGGGATATTTTTATGAGAACCTTTTTATGTCAGAATTATTGCTTGATGTTCTTCTATGACCTTTGAGGAATCATGGTCTATGAAGAATATCAAAGGTTTTTCTTTAAAGGAATTTTGGAAAAAACATTGTAGGCTTAGGAAAGACACGTTCTAAAACACATCTCTAAAATTAAGGAACCTATAAGTCATTGCAGTGCGAATCATACACCCTATCTGGCATTACTTTTATATAAGTGAAATTATTTGTTTTTATATTTTATTCTGTTCAATTTATTTAATTTAATCTCAAACCATGAGTTTTGTCCAATTGAATTTAATCTCGAAGAACTTACTTTAGTACGCAGTCCTTGTGATCGATATTTCGGGTTAATCCCTTCTATTACTACATCGGTAAAAATAGTACACTTGCTATTTTCCGGTCACATTTATAGACCCATGCTTGGGTAAAGGATTATCTTTGACATTCGGACCAGTATTCCCAAATGACAGAATGTTCTTCTCCATCAAATCTTTCACTATGTACTTCAAAGCATAACAACCCTCCAAATCGTGCCCTGGAGCACCTTCATGGAATAAACAGTGAGCATTTGGGTTGTAATTTGGCGGGAGCGGACTGGGTGGAGGACCCAAAGGCCTTGGAGTAACCAAACCCTTCTTCAGCAGTGAAGGATATAACTCAGTATAAGTTATAGGGATTCGAGGATTTGGAGGCCTTCCACCTGGTCTTCTGTTCTGAAAATTGGGATTTGGATGAGGAGCTGGAGTCCTCTGTTGGTAGGCTGAAGCATTGGGTGCTTGTTGATAGCCTGGATTGTTGAGCATTGGTTGATAAGGTTGAATCATTGGAGCCGCTTGTTGGTACATCGGTACTGCTTGAGTTGGCCGATACATGGGGACTTGTGAATTAAATGCTGGTTGAACCGCCGCTACATAAGGATGTTGGGCATACTGTTGTTGATGAGCATACTGCTGTTGACGAGGATACTGCTGTTGAGCCATAGGTGAGGGTCTCTGCCAAAGTGGATTTCTTCTTTGACTTGCCATTATCGCATTCGTCTCACCCTCCTTCTTCTTGTGGAAGTTATTGGTAAATTTCTTGCCAATATTCCCACTGCCAGTGCTGGAACTGCCAGATGCACCGCTCATCTTTCCACTCTTCAATCCGAGTTCTACCTTGATTCCCACAGCCACTAAATCAGAGAAACTAGCAGTTATGCTCCCCACCATTCTCTCATAGAATTCTGGTCGCACAGTGTCAACAAACCAGTCAGCTAATTCTTTTTCAGTCAATGGGGGCTCTACTTGAGAAGCGGTCCCTCTCCACCTTTTAGCATACTCTTTAAAGGATTCAGACTCTTTCTGGGACATGCTTAGCAATTGCCTCCTATCGGGAGCGAGGTCCATGTTGTATTTGTATTGTTGGATGAAAGCATCTGCCAAGTCTTGGAAACTGCGAATCTTCGACTGGTCAAGCGTCAAATACCATTTGGAGGAGATTCCCTTCAGACTGTCTTGAAAGCAGTGGATCATTAACTTATCATTGTCTACCTGAGCAGCCATTCTTCGATAGTACATCAAGAGATGGTTTTTAGGACAAGTTGCACCCTCATACATATCAAAGGTGGGTATCTTGAACTTTGGAGGTATTACCAATCCAGACACCAGACACATCTCTCTGGCAGCAGCCCCAAAGATCTGGTCACCTTCAATCGCTCTTAACCTTTTTTCAAGGGTATCAAAATTCTCCTGCATCTTCACATGTTTCTCATCTCCGTTTTCAGACATATCTGGCGCTTCATACCCCTGATGGTCATTAAAATACGGTTGGGCACGGGTGTGCACAATGTCCTGTGTAAAATTAGCAACGGCATGATTCTCTTCATTAGTCACAGGAACAGTTTGTTGAGCAGCAAATCCCTGAGGAGGAGGCACAAAACCTTGAAAAGGAAATGCCATACCCTGAGAGGGAGGTGCGAAACTTTGAGAAGCTAAGCCTTGGGACGGAGGGAAGAAACCCTGAGCAGCAAATCCTTGGGAAGGAGGTATAAAACTCTGAGTAGCAAAACCTTGAGAAGGAGGGAAGAAACCCTGAGCAGCAAGTCCTTGGGAAGGAGGAATAAAACTTTGAGTAGCAAACCCTTGTGAAGGAGGTATAAAACTCTGAGCAGTAAGTCCTTGGGAAGGAGGAATAAAACTTTGAGTAGCAAACCCTGAAGAAGAAGGAATAAAACTTTGAGAAGCAAAACCATGAGGAGGAGGGACGAATCCATGCGGAAGTCCAAAAGGAGACCAGGTCACAGGGGTAATGACTGATGATGTAGGCTGGGTCGTTGCAGTGACAAATTCAGTCGTTGCAGTAACAATTTCTGACACCACAGTCCGTTGGGTATCCATATTCGCTCGAATAACCTGTAGCATTTCCATCATCTGACCCATATCTCCACGAATATCAGAAAGCTCTTCGTTAACTCTGTCCATCTTTAGGTCTCTTTCAGCCATCCTATTTCTGGCTTGAGCTCGAGTGTAGTATTTGCGTGAGAGCCTCAGTGTGAAAGCTGAATTGAGAGCAGATGACGGGAATGAGTTTCATGAAAAAAAATGCAAATGCAATGCCAAATGTATGAGTGCAATGCAAAAATGAAATTTTATTCAAGGAACTTAAGAAACAACTTGCAAATACCAAGGAAAACATAATAATCAAAAGGATATGATTTCATTAAATTCAAAAAGTGATACAAAATCTTGAGTACACTTTCAAAAATCCCAAACAAAGCTTAATAAAACGAAGACAAAGTCCTAAGGAGATTCTCCTAAAAGCCTCAAGTTGAGCTTCTCGATTTGTGCCTTCATCTGAGCCCTTTCAAGCATAAGCTGATCCACGATCGACTTCCAAGAAGTGTCCTCTTGAGTGATGGAGGAAAATAAATCCTCTTGCGCTTTCCTTTTCTTGTTGGAGAGCTCTTCTTCTTCCTTCATCTTCAGTTGTCTTCTAAGCTCTTCATTCTCACTGCTGATGATCTGATGTCGATTCTTCCATGCATTCTTCTCTCGAATCTCTTTCTCCAAATCAATCTTCAGCTTTTCTGCATCATCCATAAAGATTAGAATGGGTTTCTTGAAGGTCATAGGATCCTGGCGAGGGTAAGGCATCTTCAGACTGATTGCCCTATCTCGTACCCATTGGAGATAGGGTTCCATAGAAACACAATTCGGCTTTCCCAAGCTACTCCTCCCCTTCCTATGGATACACTTCCAAGCTTGCATAATCTGTTTCTTGAGCTCTGGTTCTTCGTCATCCTTAAAGAAAATTCCTTCCACTTCAACACTCTTAGGCTTGTCCTTCAACGGATATCCGAGTTGGCGGCGAGCCAAAACTGGATTATAGCTGATTCCTCCCTTAGTGCCAAGAAGAGGCACATTAGCAAAATCACCACAGCTATCAATAATCAATATTCCATCATAAGCACGATTGTACCAGCTAATGTCAGAGTGGGTAAGAGACATGATCCTTTGTGACCACCACAAACCATCCTTAAGGTTCCAAAATGAAGCTGACTTAGGCAAGTGCGAAATAAACCACTCGTACAACAATGATGCACAACAAGTAATCATCCCTCCCTTATGGAGATTCCTCAGATGGATGGAATGGTAAGTGTCGCCGAGCAAAGTAGGGACTGGGTTCTTCTTCAGAAAGATCTTGATGGCGTTCAAGTCGACAAAGTCTTCAAAGCTTGGGAAAAACAACACTCCATATATCAGCAGAATAAAAGTCGCCTCAAAAGCTTTCATATCCTTCACATCAACAAAATTCTTGGCCTTTTCTATCAGAAACTTTGTAGGGAATCCAAAAATCTTTCCTTTATAAGTCATATTTGCCTTGACCTCAGGAACACTCAAATATGTTGCCTTTGCAATCTCTGCTTCTTCAGGGTCCTTCTCTAGAACAGGGAATGGAAACTCATCCTTAACACGTGATCCCACCAAAACTGAATATTCTTCCAAAGTAGGTGCCAATTGGTAATCAGGGAACGTAAAACAGTGGTAGAGAGGATCATAAAACTGGAGCATCACAGAGAGCAACCTTCCATCCCAATCAGTCTTAAGCAAAGCTAAAAGTCTCCTATGCTTCTCCATGAAGGCTTCTTGATCCAAAACCAAATCTCTTAATTTCCTTAGGTCTTCGAGTTTGGGAATTTTGAACGTGTACTTGACAGTCTTTCTTCTTCCAAAATCCATGATGATACCTATGATATTTGCAAAAATAGAGTTTCTGAGTTCCTTGAATAAATGGTAAAATGATGCTTCATGATGCGTGAATGCAGCAAACACAAACAAGGCTTAGGTTCAAAGCTTACATGAGGTCAAAGGTTCAACCCTCCCAAAAGGTATGTACTGTGGGTTTATTTGTACCTGTACAACGGGTTCTAAAAGTTCCCAGAATCATTGTCCCATCTTTCGGATATTACCGACTTCCCAACTCGACTTGGTAATCAGTAATATTCTCAAGAGAGTCTCATCCGAGTGCAGTATCGCGTATCGACTATTTCGGATTTGCACCCTCATAGTCATCGCACTACATCCCTAAAAAGGCCAAGTGGGGGTAAATGTTCTACGGTCCTCAGCATTAATGGCTCTCAGGTCGAATGTAGTAATGTTTTCACGACTGAACTCGATCAACAAAACTACATCCGAGGAGGCCTCCGCTGAGTGGTGGTGTTTCAAGTCAACTTGGTCGGGACTCAACTCCCTACAAGCCTTCTTGAATATACCACCGTCCTAACTTATTTTGCACTCAAGTCCGGGTTAGGACTTATCTCACCACACATGGAACACCCAACAAAAATCCAAAATAATAACAAGCAATACAACAACAAATATACAAATATACAAGGTGGGCTTAACCCTCAAAAATAGTCTCCCCAGTGAAGTCGCCATTTCTGTTGCGGTGAGAATCGGATACCAAGCTATTAAGTGAGCTTGAATCGCAAAAACATTTCTGTTCACCACCGACTTTAATTTAATCCAAAGGGAAAAGGGAAAAAGATCGTAAAAACCCTAAATGAGGAGAAACTAGGTTCGGGGGTTGGTTATACCTAGGGAAGGTGTTAGCATCCTAAGCATCCGCAGTATCCTACGGGAACCTCTTGTTAATATTTGTATTTTTGTTGTTTATTGCTTGTTAAAACTATGGGAACCTAAGGTTTTTATTTCTAATGGTGCTCGCACAACATCGCATCGATGCCTACGTATCGGATATAGAATCAGAGCACTCGTAGTTCTCCTAAGGATTAACGAACACTTGGTTACGCTCAAGGTTCGCGGGGGAGGGTAAGTGTTATGGCAAACACTCACGTGACTTTAGCAAAGTCACAAAAAGTTGTAAAATAAAAGGCTAAGGACCTAATGGCTAAGGACCTAAGGATGAGGGACCTAATTGCTAAGGTCACAGAAAAAAGAGGGATGGCTAAACTTCCTATGACATTGAGTCAACTGCAGGAGTCTTTCCCTTTTGGATTGAAAAGCATAAACAAAAATAAAAGAAGGTGCAAGCTCCTAAGTCTAGGCAAAGGTTGCAACTTGCAAAAATAAATGACATCAAAGTAAATGGAAATAAAAGACAAAGGCTTAGTAACCGGGCTATGGCTCGATATATGGATCGAGGATGCTGGGGTGGCAAACAAACGCAGTGCGACAATTTGTTTAAGTTAGAAAGTTGTGCAGTGTAAGGAACTGTGCAGATGGCGATCGTAAACGACCGACTTACGTGTGTGAGTGAAGTGAAGTGAAGTTCACTTGGCGTTGGACCAAGGAATTGTTATTTTGAAAATTAAATCTAATATGGTGTAAGTACGCGAGAAATAAATAATTAATAATAAATGAAATAAATTGAAATATAGAATGAAATGGATTAAATAAATTAAATAGAAAAAATAATGAAATAAATGGAAAGAAAATAAATAAATATATGAAATAGAAATAAAATGCAATGGCCTCATATGGGTCACGATTAATCGGAAACGATTTATCGTGACCTTCGTCATATCATCGGCCCTAAAGAATAAATGGATAGGTTATTAAACATATATTTCTTTTTTTTTAATAATAATTTTTTTTTAAATAAATTGAAAATAGAATAAACTAAATAGAATAGAATAAATAGAAAAATAAAATAAAATGTGGCCTCAAATTGGTTTAGACAAAATTGACAAAGTCAAATATCAATAAACCATATGTTCTTATCATAGGCCCAAATAAATAATTAAATCGATAGTAACAAATCTAAACAAATTTTATTAGAAACTTAATAGAAAATAAAAATGGTCTCATAATAATTTCGATAACATTGGTTGAACCAAATATTAAGAAAATATAATTATATCATAGACCCTCAAATAGCAAGAGGAAATTAAAAGTGATAATATTAATGGTTATCTAAATCTACAATAAACTAGGAATAGAATGAGATTGTAATTAACAAACAATATAATAATAATAAACTAAATATGACTTAAGAAAAAAAAGGAAAAAGAATGAAATAAATAAAAAAGAAAAAACGGGAATAGGGACGTGGCGCTGGTAGTGAGTATGGATAGCAGCTTGGATCTATGGGCTCCAAAACCCACCGAAACCAACAAACAAAAACAAATCCATTTTTTTAAAACAGGGAGCATTAACCCTCACCTTAAACTCTGAACTTGGAAAAAAGAAAATAAGAAAGGGAACGCAAAATTCATCTCTCTCTGCATCGTAACATCACCATCAACAACAGATAAAAGTCGCTCACATTTCTCAACGTTTGCTCATCTCTCTCGCGATTGCTTTCTCTGTCTCTCGCCTCTCAAACGCTCAACTGTCTCTCCCTCGCGACTTGATTCATGGCGGTGGCCGGTGGGTTGTTTTCTCGACGGCGACGGAGTAGTGATAGTGATTTCACGGTGGTGTTCGACAGCTCTCACTCAGGATGTCTCGTCCTCGCTCACGACCTGCTCACGGATCCCTCGTCTCTCTCAAAGTCTCTCAGCTTTCTCGGTTCAAATCGCGACGGTGATGGGTTCGGATTTTGGCCGGTGATTCAAAAAAGGGGATTCGCGGCTGTTGATGTTTCGGTGGTGGATTTCTGCGGTAACTTCTAACTTGTTAGTTTAGAGTTTCTGTGTTTTTTCTGGTGGTGAGAGTTCTGTGAGTTTGTTTCGATTTGTTGAGTGCTTCATTTGTGGGGGGGTTTGGCGGTTTGTAGCTATTAGACGGTTTTATGCGTTCCTAAGATCAACACCATTAACAACTGCAACATCATTAAGAGGTTCAATGCTTTGTTCTAGAGATGACCCAGACACCCTTTGTTTCTTACTTGAAAGAGGAGGTGAAGAACCAAGTGCTTCAAGTGGTTTCTTATGGTCAAGAGGTATTTGTTTCCGGTATCAAAAATAGGAACCTCCCGTTGTTTTTGCATTTCTGGTTTTTTAAGGTATTGTTTGTTGTTTTTTTGTATGGGTTTGAAAGGGGTTATGGTGATTGGTTTTTTGGTGAGTTCTATATTTCTGTGCATTTGTTTTTCCTTAGAGAAATTTTTTACTATGAAAAGAAATAAAAAAGAAAATAAATTGCAAGTTTTTGTTTGGCTTCTTTTTTGAAGTTTTTTTTAGTAAAAGATTTGCTTTGTGAATGCAGGATGAGATATGATGATTAAAGTGCTGAAAAGAAGTGAAGGAAAAAAGTGTTACCGGCCCGAATGTTATCGGGGTGCCGAGTCCACAAGTGGTAGCCTCCTAATCCCTCTGAACTTGCTTGTTGTTGCTGAACTTTTTTTTGTTTTTTGGAAGTTGCTGAATTTCTGTGATGACTTGTTCCAATCTCTTTTTCTTGTGATTTATTTTTGGTTTTTCGGAAAAATGTTTGTGTTGTTTGTGTGAGATGTTGAGGGCTGATGCAGGACTGTTTTTTTTTGGGTTATTTTGTGTGTTTTGAGGCTGTTTGTAATGTATTATGGGGCTGTTTTTTAGTGTGTAGTTTCAGGGCAGATTTTGATGTGTTTTTGGATTGTATCAAGGCTGATTTTTGTAATATTCTGCAGTGTGTTTGAGTTGTGCTTGAGGCAGATTTTTTTTGTGTTTTGTATGTAATGAAACAGTGCTTTATATGAAATGAATTAGGGTTTAGAATTTGAATTTGGTACTGTGATAACTTGTTCATGAAGGGTGTTTTGAGAGAGGGGACAAGCTCTGAAATTTTGTTGTAGTGGGGGCTGTAGCAGGTTGTCTAGTGTGCTGAATGCTGCTGAATTTTTCTGCAGTTTTGTGACTGTTTTCTTGTTTGCTAGTGCTGACTTTTGTAACTGTTTTTGGGCTGAATTTGTTGAATATTGTAGGATGAATGGAAAAGGCATGAAGATGGAGATTTGGTGATGATGCTAATGAAGTGGAAGAACTTGGAGTTGAAGAAAAGGCTTCAATCATGAAGTGGTGCAAATGACCCACCAAAACAACTTAGATTTGAATTTGATTTTCTTTATCTTGTAAAATGTTTAGGCTTAGAAACCAAGTGACATTAGAAATTTGACATTGGCAAGAATTTGGAATACATTTGGATATGGAATTCAAAAAAAGAAATTTGTTACTATGAAATGTACAAGAATTTACAAATGCACTTGATGATTTGGAATGAGAAATGGGAAAAGAAAAGAATGAAATTGTCACTTTAACTTGAGTTTTTTTTGAAATAAACAAATTGAATTAAAAATTGAATGGAAATTTGAAACAAAGTTGGAAAACGACTTGAAGTTTAGAAAAGGAGTTTGAATTGAGAATTTGTTTTTGAACCTTGAAATTGAAAAAAAATGAAATTGGAGAAATGAATAAAATTGGACTTGAACTTAAATTAAAATAGAAAATTATAATAGAATAGAAACACACCTTTTTTTTTAATAAATAAAAAAAATAAAAGATAAAATTAGAAGTAGAAATTGAGATAAAGACTAAAAATTAATTTAACAAGAACTCGAAAATGAGTTAGAATTTAAATTTGAAATGGGTGTACATGAAGAGAAAGAATAGTGAATAACTAAAAAACTAGTATTTGAAATAAAAAAAAAAACTCTAAAACAAGAGATTAACAAAAGAGAAAAAGGAAATAGACTAGAAAATAAAAGGTAAGAAATAAAAGTTAGAAGTGAGAAAAATAAATTAAATTTAAAATGGAAGCTTGGAAGTGAAAAGAAATAAAGAATTTAAACAGCTAGAAAAATGAAAAGAAAGCGACAGAAAATAAATCGGGAAAAAATCCCTGCTAAATGCGATGAATGTATGATGCGAACAGTTAGGGGTAAAATTTGGGGTGTGACAATATGCATATGCAAATGCAAGGAGATCTCCTGATAAGGAGACTGCAGGCATCCCAGATAGCTTGACTGGGGAGAAACGATGATCACTACATTGACCTGGTTCATCTTAATGAGGAGGAAACAACTCTGTGGGGAAAACTGTTAATAATTCACCGGCTTTGAACAGCCGCCACTGCCAAAAATAAATTGGACTTTGAGATTGGAGTGCCAAGACCCTGCTGGAGATGGACTCTTCTTGAACTCTGGTGAGGAAGTGAGGACCTCCTGACTTGGCGGAGAACCAAAGGCATGACACTGTTGAGGAAACACCTTGCTGGGGAGGAAAGAATTCCTTGTACTGTTGAGGATTGCCCCTGTCTGAAGGGAAACTTCTACTTGGGGATGACACCCACATTTTGCTGCCTTGCTGGGAGAGATTTCAACTTCCACTTTACTGGGGATGACAGATAATGTCAATGATAAAGCTTCCCACTAAAGATAAGAGCTCAAGTTGCCACTTGCTGGGGATAAAAGATAAATCCTCTCATGTTGGGAATGAGAGATGTAAGGCGTCTCATGCCGGGGATGAGAGATGATGATATCCTTCTGCTCAAGAAGTAATCTTCCATTTGCCGCACTACTGGAGAAGGGATTGTCTAATGAGACTTGCTAAGAAATTTTGATCAATGAAGCTTGCTGATGAAATAAATCTTGAAGTACTATGCTGACAATGGCTTTGCCCCTAGCCCCGGGTTGATAGGTTGTCAACTAATCATGAGTGAACAATGGTTCCTTGCAATTTTCAACTCGCCTCAGATTAAGGTCCGTCAGAAGTAAATGTCTCAAGAGGATTTTACAGAAAACATGGCATATGAAATGCCTCAGTGTCTTCAAACTCTTGGAGAGATTTGTTGGATCTCGAAATAACTGCCCCAGACTGCATGGTCTGTGCAAGAATTTTCCTCGCGAGGATTCATGAAAAACCTCATATCACTGTGAGATAGTGTGTCCTAGTATTTTGAACCTTGGGTAGGTGCTTCTGATTAACCGTCTTCAGGAGAAAGTAACTTCCAGTGCTCTTGGGGTGGCCTGCCCCAGTACAAGTCTTGAAGTGATCACCTCTGAATGACTGCTTTGAAGAAAACACCTAGATCAACTATTCTTCGAGAGATTGGATCTCGAAGTGATTGCCCCAGTTTGGCTGAAATTTGAATAATGCTTCCGCCTGATGGCTCTTTGAGAGATTTGAATCTCGAAGTGATTGCCCCAGCTTGGCTGAATTTTGAAGAGATTGCTCGACATGATTGCCCCGGATTAGTTGGCTCTTACCAGGAATGTTGGGAAAGTCCCTACTCGATGGAGTTTTCTTAAAAAGTGCACCTCGACAGATTGTCCTTCGGAAGTTTCAGACTTCTCAACTTGGCAAGATTAAGCTTCTAGACTGAAGTTTCGTATGTGAATTTTTATGATACCCAACAAATATATGCAAGCAGAAAATGTTTATTCTAAGAATGAAAATTCTAATGCAACACACATGTTAATCTTGAAGTTTTACTGTAAAAAGATGTCGCCAACCTTTGTGAGTGAATCACTGGTTAAGATACGACATTGATTTTTGATGAATGAAAGCATGCACATGCAACACCAACAAAGAACTTTTAGCACAACTCATAGGAGTCAAGAACGCGATCTTGTGGTAGTACGCTCTCAAAAATAACCCTGTTTCAGTTAGGACTTTTAAGGGTTGTATCGTGGCCTGGTTCACGGTTATAGAAACAAAGGATATAGGCTCGAAATTTATTTGTGCCCACCCATCTTCGTGATGTTCTTCATTCCTATTTTCAGCTAGCTTTCACAAGCGCTCACTTCTCAAAAAGGGTTTTGTGATGGTTAAGGAACCAATTACACTAACAGTTTAAGCACCAATTAGGTTGTCATTTGTCACCCCTCTTATCTTTGGTGTTTGTGCCACACGACTCTGTACTTGTTCAAGGATCTTTCTGGTGTAATCCTTTTCGTCTTTCGCTTTTGCATTATTTGATTATCCCTAACTTTTGCCTGGACCGATTCTTGTGAATCTTTGATTGTGAAGTCCAGCGGGATGCCCTAATTTTTGCCTAAGTCGCTTGTTTTCAAGTTTCGACTTAGCGGGCTTTCTCATTCATTTTTTTTTCAATTCTTCTTTTTTTTGAACAAATCGCGTGACACTGTTTGTCTTGATTGCTTTGAAAGGGTCGTGACTGTCCCACTTCTTGGTTGTTGAGGGATAACCATTGTGGTCTCCGGTATTTGGACCTCTTGATTGGGATAACCATTGTGGTTCCTGGTCATTGGACCTCTTGATTTGGTACAACGAAAGGTAATGGATCCTCAGATTTGCACTCCTTTTCGAAATTTGAACAATCGGTCCAGCTAGCTGACACCTACCCTGCCCCTGGGTTAAATGCAAGGGTTTTTTCATGCGAAAATAAACTCCTACTTCAAGGCTCAAATGGGTTGGCGAGGGTCTATCTCCCTTATATCTCCGGTGTTTAGGACTTGAAACAATGCCTGTACATCGTCAACAGGGTCTTTCTCAAAAGCACACAGTTAGAGATTTTTGCGTTTTCATTTCGTCGTCCTCCCTGATAGAGTTTAATCACAACAGTTGGTATTGCAATGCACATACACAAAATCATGAGTGAATACGAATGGATTACTTCAAGAGAAACATGTGCATTTTATTATGGTTATCATTCAAAAACAAATAAGTTCCATGCATGCATACAAATGTTTAAACAAACAATATAAACTACAAATGAAAATGCAGTAAAGAAGCTGAACATTGCCATCATTGAGGAGACTTGACTCCGTCTGGACTTATTGCTTCTGAAGATGCCCTTGCAAACTAGGATGCCAATTTGATAAGGAGATTTCAATATGTGAGCAGACCTTCTGGCATGATGACCTTTGAGTCGGCAAAATTTTGCATCTTGTACTTGAACGCATCACAGTTGTCAATTGTATGCCTAAATGCCCCTGAGTGGTACTTGCATCTAGCCTTCATATCATGGTTGCCATTATTGAGGAGGTCTGACTCCGTCTGGACTTATTGCTCTCAGAGACTTTCAGCAGTCAGTAGTCTGGATGTTTACTCAATCAAATTCGCGACCTTGTTTTTACCTTTGTCTCTGAAAGACTTTCAATCTTCAATTAAATGGCCAGGTGCCCCAGAATGGTAGTCAGACTTGGCATTCGGAATTGAAACCCCAAAGGAAGATTTATCGGAGATGATCCTGATGTGACTAGCTCAATCAGTTTGAATCTGAGCAAATAAGGAAACTCGTTGCACGTACGACATCAAAACAGGATCAAACTTCTTCTCAAGTTGTTCTGGCCTTTACCCTTATTCTCTGCCCCTAGGATTCTCTTGGGAATCTCAGGTTGGATGCTGACAAACGACATCTGGAGGGAAGAGGTTGATAAAGTTAATAGATAAGCTTGCTCGGAAAGATCTGATTTGATCTCCTGCCTACGTATCTCCATTGACCAATGGAGAATCAGAGCAGCGTAGTTCCCCTCAATAGGGATGAAAATAGCTTCATTTCCTTGACACCACATTCAGGATTTCCATAATCGGCTTATCTGAGTCTTTATCTGGTTGACTTCCTCTTTCAACAACTTCTGATTCTGAAGTAAGGTTTACACCTCTGTCCTGAATGGCCTCAGCTGGGTCTTCCTTCGATTACCTCCGCCCGGAGTTGCTTCAAATGTGATTCAAGTTGTCCATTCTGATGAGAAATCAAGTCAGGAAAAGAATTTGTCTCTGAACACCTGTCAAGAATGCAAGGATGTATGCAAATGCCATGTTCAATTATTTCTGAGGAATCTAACTGCTTTGATTCAAGTTTTGACACAGACTAAGTCCAATGGCATGATTCAGATATGTGATCCTCGGAAATAACTGAACATGTGTGCAGAAATGCTATGATGTCATGTATGCAACAGGCATGTGATCAATGATCTGATGCTGGTGCCGGTGTTGAGCAATGAGTCAAGTGTTTGAATAGAACCATAATAGTAGCACCATCTCTGTATAGAACCCCATAACTGAGAACCCAATAACTGTAGAACTGGATCACATAATAGAACAATCACTGATGGCGTTGAAGTTGAACAACGAGCCAAGTGTCTGTGGATAGTCATAATAACAGTCACAATATCAGGGTCACCATGGTAATCACAGTAACAATCTCTCTGAATAGAAATCCCGGATCTCAGAATCAAAGAACCATATAGCAACAGATAATATCATAAAACAACACTGGCAAAGCGGGTATGTTGAAGTTTAGGGTCCCTGCAAACCTGTAAACCCCTCCCAATCTCACGGGTGTGCTACTCGGGTCAACATCACAGACTCTCAAAGCCGAATAGCAATAATACGTTCACCATTTTCGAGAAATGGCTCATGACCAAATCAGGGAATCGGTTTGGCATTATGTACTAATCAGGGAGGCCTCCGCTGAGTCCAAGGAAACAAGCATCCCTCACAAGTCTCCAGCTTCAAGCACTGAATCGAGAAACAATAGTACATTCATCCCGAAGGGTACAATACTATCATCATACGAACAGCTTGCTTTAACTGAATTCCTATGAGAGAACCAGGCCATCCTATGCGAGTTCCCAATGGACCCTCGGATGCGAGTGGGTTTGCCAACAAATGTGGTCTGCCACTGTCATCACTGGAGAGGGGTGTTCCCATTAAGGTCCTCGAAGATCGGTCACCAGCTGCACATAACTATCAAGGTCGTACCCTGAAGTGAGGTAATCCCCACACAGAATAGTTCCAAGACGGTCGCAATCTGGGTGTGGAACACATCGCCACCCATCATGGTGAGATACCATAAGAGTACAATGTCTGTCCACGCTAATCCTATGGTGCACTCAAGCCGGGTATTTGGCTTATCTCACAGTAACTCCCAACCCACAGAAAAAATGAAAACCAGCACAGCCAGACAGTCCAGTATAATATGATGTATGGAAAATAAAATACTGAAAGCGGTAAATAAATGCAATAAAGTAAAGTTGTAAAGTAAAACTGTAAATAAAAACAGTAAAGCTAAACTAAAGCACACAACAACAAACAAACACCCAAAGAAGCAAAACCAAATAGGCGCTAGAATTGACTCTACAAGGGAAACCGAAAGAATCAGGTTAAGTCCCCAGCAGAGTCGCCAGCTGTCGCTCCCGGGATTTTCATCCTAGTTTCCCGAAAGAATGGGAAAGGTAATGTTGCACAAACCTGAGGAAAAAGGAAAGGACAAGGTCCTGCGAACCAAAGATCTGAGTTCGGGAGTCGGTTACGACCTGGGAAGGTATTAGCACCCCAGACCGTCCGTCGTACCCGACGGGATCCACGCTTGCTTGTTTGTTTCAAAGGGTGAGAAATAATATGACTGTTGCTGAACAAATGAACTGCTAACTGGAATGGAAATAGGAAATGAGAAAAGAACTGAAAAAGAGAATGAGAATAAAAGGGGAAATGTAGGGAAAATAAAGATTGTGCTCGAACGGGCCCTACCCCGCTGCCTACGTACCTCATCGGGATAATGAGGATCAGAGTCGACGTAGTTCGCCTAACCTAGGCGGGAACTATTTGTTTGTGTTTTTTACAGCTGGAACTGCGTATGTCTATGCTCAGGTGTTGCAGGCTCGTCTGGTACGAGTGTTTTTACCGTCTTGCATGCGAGACAAGTCGTCGCGAGTTCGCGTTGTGAGTGAATGAGATGAGAAGAGAAGTTCCCGTAGGAAAGACGCTTATTGTTTGTTTGTGTTTTTTTAGAAAGCTTTTAGGAGTGTGTCACAAGGAAGTGAACTCAAGCTCTTTTCCATGGAATGTGTACTTGTCACTACATTCCAAGAGGGAATAATAGAACAAGCACATTCAAGTAAGGAGAAGATCCCCAAAACTTGAACCCAAAGACTAGGGCTTAGGCTCACTAACTTGTTTACTTATTAGGTGTTTTGATTATTCACATGAAGAAGTGTTTTTTAGCTTTTCTTTTATGAAGAAGATACCTTGATCAGACTTGTGCATCACAAGGTAAACATGTACTATCCCAAGATGGGAAGACTACAAGCATACCTCATGGAATAAGGCTATGGATCAATGTATCATTTCAGATTTATTAAAGTGTTTTTTAGAGTTATGAGATGAGAAGAGAAAAAGAACCAAAAGGATCACAAAAGGACAAAATCCTAAAAGGGGGACTAAAAAAATCCTAAGTTATTTATCATATACAAAAGGGAGATCCTATGGTTAATGAGGTATTCTAATCCTAAGAAAGAAAAGAAAAGAAGAAAATAGAACTTAGAAATCAACTTACTTCCTAAGGAAGGTAAGTTGTTTCTAAAGAAAGGGAAAACCTATAAGCAAGCACCAAGTGTTAAGGCAAAGACAATTAAAATGCATAAGAGATAGGAATGAAGTGAGGCTTACCTCAATCTTCCCCCCTACAAAACAAAAGTTAGCATGACAATGCATATTGAAAGTAAAATCAAAGCATGAAAGCGATTAAGTACCATAAAAGTCCTAGAATGGAACTAGGGTTCAAAATAAGACCTAAGTCTAAAGGTGAAGGTACCTAAAGGTTACATGACTTCTAAAGTCAGTAGCTACATGATATAGGTCCCTAAGGATGTTAGGATACCTCACAAGATCAAACTATGTCAAACTATGTACAAAAAGTTCACCTAAGTTCACCTAAATGCAAATTAGGACTCATGGATGAAATATGAATGCATATGGCTTACAAGCATGAATGAATACATGAAATGAACATAAAAGTCAGTAGTGAATGCTTATGAATGAGGATGAATGAATATACAATCATGGATGCAATGGATTAGGCATATGGAGCAATGAGAAGAAGATATGAGAAGAAACGAACAAAAATCGCATAAGATCGCACATGATGAAAACTAAGGAAGAATGACATGTGAATATGCATGAAATGATTATGGGTCAGTAGCATACAAGTCATGAGATGCAATTAGAATGCATGAATAGGCATTAATGATTTCCACATAATTAATGTTATTATTTAGAGGAGAAGAGAAACTAGTTTAGGTTAAAGTTAGTTCACATAAGTATGCACTTTAAAGCACCAAAACAAACCAAATGAGTATGGTTCAAAAAATGACCTATGGCTGGAATTAAAGACATACAAATGACCTATAATCAACTCCTAAAATCTACCAAAAAGTATTCCAAGAAAATGGCATGAATGCCTTCTTAACACTTAGGTTATGAAGCATATACACACATGAATCAACCTAGGATCTAGGTGACATGGAAAAATAGCAAGAAGCCTTTAAAAATTATGAAATTAAATCCCTGGAATGATATAGTGATTATCTTACATGGTACAAAAGAATTCTACAAAATTATGCACCAAAGTGCCAAAACAAACTCCTTTATTAGCAAGGTGACAAAGCATGATCACCAAAAACAACTCCACAAAGTGGATCAAAAAGGGCACTAAAAATTATGAAAAAAATGTCTAATGAGCATCAAAATGTCACAAATTACAGTAATTAATCATACACAAAAAATAGGTCTCACACCTATGGGAAAAATCGATTTCGGTCCCTTATGCCAAAACCTTCCTTTTTGGGACAGCTTATGATCTAAAATCCAAATAAAATATTGAAACCACCCAAATCTGGAAACAAAAAATATGAAAAATTAATTAAGAGGATGAGGATCACTCATGAATTTTTCCAGAATTTTATCACACCTAAAACTATTTTTAATAATTGCGACGAAACGGGCAAAAACGATATTTTAAGGGAAAGTGAAAGGAATCGAATTCTCTAATCCGTAACCTAATCCCTAAACTCCGAAATCGACACATATCAATATATATCACAAATAAATCCAATGCCTCAGGTTGGATGACTCAATATGCACCTTAAGTTATATGATCCTAAGTCGCATACAACTAGAATGATGCATTAAAGTAGAGAATCGAGATTACTTACTTGGTCGAAGTGCCGATTCTTTCACATAAAAGAAATCCAAAAAAAACTTCAAGCCAAGCCTTGTAATCTCCCATGAGCTAAATAAATGCTCATATTCCATAATTGCTTTGTGAAGATCCCCCATAATCGAAACAAAAACAACGGCACAAAATATCATTTGAATCCAAAGGTATCCCACAAATAAAGTGGAATACCAACCAAACAACCGTCGTTAAGATCTTTGCGAGAACCTTGCATGAACTCAACAAACGCATTAGAAACCAAAAAGAGGTGCAACCGGAAGTTGCACCTATGCCTCACAACTCCAAATCAAGTAGAAATATGAATATACGAGTCATGGACATGCATTGAAATTTACGTTTCAAAACGGGGCAGCACTTATGCTCTAACATAAACAACATGCAAACTCAAACCGGAATCAAACAAATTTACATGCAATGAATGGCAAATGATCAACAAACATATATACAAGTCAAAACAAGACCAATGCATCAAAACCGCACCAAACCGAACATAAAAAGCCTTGAAACGGAAAAACGCGTCAAAAATCACCGACTCGGAATTGAACGAAAATCGCATGGTAACTTGCAAACGTGCCAACGGATTCAAATATGCAATCGGATTTTGAAAATTCCGCTCGGAAGTGATACTTTTTGGCCAATTTCGTCGGCTGGCAGTAGTGAAATAGTCGGAAAAAAATTGTCCGAAATCGACTAAAAAGTTCACCAATGGCTCCGGAATAATCAACAAAGTCAATTTACACTATTCACATTCGCGAAAACGCGCTACGGTTAGGAAGTTATGACCAAAACATATTCTCGACACGCGACACATGAACAACATCAACAATTAAGCCTCAACCTATCCTATTTCAAATTTGCACATTGAAACAAGCATGAATTTAAAAGTCAAGCACTTCAATCAATATCAAGTTATAATAATTAGCTCTCTTAGGAATTTTGTCAAACACCTAACATTCACCGATTATTCTATGTCAACTTTACCAAGCCTTTTCAATCATGCACCACAACAATTATTAGGATAAATTAATCAAGAATCAATCAATAATCAAATCATGAATCAATGCACATAATCTCCACAAGATTAATTCAACTTCAAAATTCAATTCAAGAAACAATTCAACAATTATTCATGAATTAAAGTTTAAGAAGCTTACCGAATGAAGAATCGACGAAGAAATTGCGAATCCGAAGGAAGTGAGACGCGATCATGAACGGAGGAGAGGTCGTGCGGCTGCCGGTGGCGGAAGATGGTGGTCTTACGGTGGTGAAGTTGACCGGAGGTGGTGGTTCGTGGCGGCTCGGCTACCGGAAGCTTGATCGGAATTGTTGTGTTCTTGAGTTCTTGATGAAGTTGTTGTTGTGTTCTTGAGAAAAAATTGAGAGAATGAACTTTGATCCTTTAGAGAGAGTTTGTGAGAGTTTTTTGGTGTTTGTAAATTATGATTGAAGTTATGAGACAAATTGTGGGTCAAAAGAATATATAGTGGAGTGTAAAATGAAAGGCAAAAGGTAGAATTTCGGCTTAAGTGAAAATAACAATATCTTCGGCAAGAAATTTCGACTCTGAGCCTTCCACAATATCGTTCGCCTCTGAATCACGGTTGCAACACAAAAAGAACGGACGTCATACGATCAAAATCGAGTGCGATCGATACGTTTAAGCTGCAAGACATCACTGAATAAGTTGTTTTTTCGGCTTATTTGGTGTCCGCTACTCGAAAATGTGACGAGGTCAACCTCTTCAGAGCATAATCTCGACTCGACTTTGTCAGCAAAGTTGTAGATCCATGAGTCAGTGACCTGGTGTTAAAATCTAAGCTCAACCGGACAAACGACGAGGGAGATATGAATTTTCTCGTGAAACCACTTTCAGCATTTTTCTTCGGTTCAGCACTTCAGTTTTGTGAAATAAACCAAAACGACAATCTTTGGAGCACCGTTCGAACTCACTTTTGTATTTGAAATTGAAGAGGATAAAATTTTTGAACCAACGCTTCAAGAACGGGTGCTATCCGATGAAAATTGACCGAGTTATGAATTTTACAAAATCTGACAGACAGTGCACTGCATCAAAGAACCTTACTGGTAATTCGCATTTTCGAGATCCTTCCGCTTGGACCGAACCAAAACTGAATTCACATAATGAAGATAACATCTAAACAGAATTTTAGGCACCGAAACGACATCAATTCGATAAACGATCCAAGAGTTATGAATTTTTTAGTGTTCAAAACTCACCGGTTCAACACTGTTTTTCACTATGTCGACTCTAAAGACTCGCACATTCTGAGATCTTCTTCAAAGAATTAGTTCTCGGCCAAAACCCAAAAGTTGGAAAGGATATCAAGACGGAACTTTTGGCATATGAATCTCTCAGACATGTTGACCCAATAAGAAGTTACAAACTCTTGAATACCACTAGCACAGTTAATCGGCGAAACCGAAATTTCAGAAACAAATAAATCCCGCCATTTTCCTTGATGAATTGGCCTCCGAGCCGAACACAAAAGTTGTAGAGAATAATGAAACGGTATAAACTATTGAGTTTCAAGCCAAAATGAGTTTTCGAGCATAAGTTACAACTTTTGCAAACTGCACCATAAAACTGATATTCAGCTTAAACACCTCTGAATCAACCGAGAACTTTTGGCTTCTTCTGAGATTATTGTGCACGTGCTGCATGAAGAAATAAAGGTCAGTCGCAACCTGTGAAAGCTCAAATGGAGATGTATGTTCATGTATGTTTATGATGCAATTGTGATCTAAATGCAATGCAATGTATGAAAGGATATGCTAAATGGCATGAAAATGAGAGGGCAAATTTTGGGGTGTTACAAAGGCCCCTTTTAGTGTTTCCCATTCATCATTGGAGTAAGCTTGGCTAGTTGAACGCCCTAAGTACTCCTTAGCCTGATCTCCTCTGACTCCTCATCGACTTTTCCTTTCCTGGGAAGCACAGGCTCAAAGGTGGCATTCCGCCAAAGTTGAGGTAGCTAAAGAGGGCCATTGAGACTCATTGAACCAAAATTGTGGTTTGGGTCCCTTAATCGAGTCACTCCATCATTGAGAGACTCATAGACACTGGCCAGGATGAGCTCACTTAAGCAAACCTTCTTGTTGTTGTGAAGCTGGTTTGCTAAGGGTAAATACTTCTTTGCCACCTGTAGAGACTTGGTGCATAAGACATATCTAGACATCCAGAATGTAAGGAAAGCAATATATTCCTCATCAGAAACTACCTCTTCCTTCGGTTTGGAATGATGCATGAGGAATAGAGTGTATATTAGTTTGGATGTGTTGAAGCTGATAGTGTCTTCGGCATAAACGGTGGGGTCATAAGCAGGACCATCAGGTCGAAGCCCTGTGATAGCGGCTATGTCAAAAATAGTGGGTACAGTCCCAGAAATACAAGGAGGAAGCCATGAGGTTTAAGCAGTAGGGTATATCAGTCTTTGTCAGTATTAAAAGATCATATATCCCTATGCTTTTAGAGTGGTCAGCCATAGTTCTCTCTAACCTAGCTAATTATAGATCAAACTCAGAAAAATGGCTGACAGCTCTGACCAGCCTGGTACCATCATAGAGGTACTTCACATCCATTTCATTAAGAGGAAGTGGGTCAGAAGAAGAATCGTCAGATTTAGGGAGGTGTTTGTTCCCTAAAGGTTGAGTTTTTCGGTAGCAATGGAAGAACTATTTTAGTTTTTCAGTTGTGCTATGTATAGTAACCAATGAACCAGATACAGCAAAAGGACAATCATTTACAAGGAATGGATCATTACCTAAGACTGGTACACGCTCCTTGTCTCGTTGTTCAAAGGATCGGGTGCGAACTGAGGATTTTTTATGGTTTTCGGTTCAGAAATGTTGTTGAATGGTGGAAGAGTCTGTACAAAATGGAAAGTTTTGGCTTTCTGACCTTTCTTCTGAGAAACGTTGGTCTTAGAGGATGCCATTGTTGATAAAGAGAATAGAGGTTTTCTAGGGTTCTTGGAAAGAAAGGTGGAGACTTTAGCAAGAAGTAGATGAATTCGTAAAGTGTTTGGAAAGTTTTCTTTGTTTGCTGAAGAGAGAATTTATAGGCGTAGGCAATGAGAAGTTTCAAAACCTAGCCACTTGATGGAGACGTAAAGTGGTGGGGCACGTGGCACTTGGGATCTGACGTGTTGAGGAAGCAGTTAGAGGAAAATACTTTAGTGCATTGTTTCAAGGAAAAAATCATTATCAGAAAGCCGTAGAAACGGATGATGGGACTTTTGGGATTTTTGCCATTATGACATGACGTCATGCGCGTGGGCGAAGAATCACAACAGTTTTAGAATGTGGGATAGGTGGTTTCAGCCATACTTTTGTCTGACCTAAGTTGGCGTCGAAAAGATGAATATCAAAAAATAATTTTTTCATCAAAATGGTCGAAAAGAACATTTTTGAGGGGCAATTTGTTATCCTTAAATTTCGATGCTAACAATTAATAAGGTTATCTTGGCTTAGTAAAAGACTTTACTTGTGATAAGCCAAAAGTAAGGTTTCGACCTAACCAATTAAAGGATGAGAGTCGAAGCGACCTACCTATAAGTTTCATACCTAGTGAAATTCTAAGTTTGGAGTATTTTCTAAGTGTTGAGGGGATTCGACCAAGTGTATGTTCGACGAAGGTGGCAGTTACCAATAGTCTTGCACGTTCAATCTTTGAGGGAAAATGTGGAGTTTTCAATTCAAAGACATGGACAAGTGGCGCAAGATGAAGCTTCTTCAGCATATAGTGGGACAAGTGTCACCATCTTATGATAGTCATAGGAGAAACCGTCGAGAGTGGTTACTTTGTAATGTATATAAATAGCTTAGTCTTTTGTTAGAATAAGTGTGTGGAAATCATATGTACTAGTAACTCTGTATACTCAAAGTATCTGCGTGTAGAGAAATGAGTGCAGTGAGAATGTACGTGATTGAAACACCACCAATTTAATTTTAATGTCAAATTTATCTTCAAGTTATTTACTTTTGAAGCCATTTATCTATACAAAACTTTATTTTTAAAGCATATTACATTTCAAAGTCATTTATCCTTCCAGCAATTTACTACCTTTTCTTTTACAATTCCAACCTTTTTACATTTCCAACAATTTAACATTCCTCGCCTTGCTTTTAAATTTCATTTAAAGTTCAAGCTTGCGTTTATGTTCCTTTAAAATTCCAAGCCTTGTCTTTACTTTGATTTATTTTAAAGTCTTTGCCCTTTACTTTATCTTTTCCTTAAAACTAAATTCTGAATCTTGTTGAAAGATTCAAGACCCTTTTTTTTCTTCCAAAAACGTGATATATCAAAATCACAATCCCTTTTTACTTAGCACATGTCCTAGGATCAATCTGGTCGATCCTACGAGTAACTGAGGATATTTTTGGTATCTTCAGAGGACCAGCGGTTATTTACCAATTTTGGGGGTAAACATCTTCTAAAGGCGAGAAAAATACACAAGAAGTGAGGTTGAATTGTGTTTACAAAAATTCATTTTACTTTTGAACCAGAGTTTATATTTTAAATAGAGTTCAGAATCTGATAATGCATGCAGCGGAAAATATAACAGAAGTAAATTAAAAACTGCAAATAACACACAACAATTATCCTGATTCTTCTCCCAACTGATATTACCCCATTCCCCTTGCCTCGCAAGAGATTTACAATCAAACAGATTACACTTGCTTATACACACTTGTATAAGACTTTCCTTGCTCGGACCTATAACCTAAGACTTCCTTGATTAACCCGCTCCTTATTGAGACTTCTCTGCCCAAGACTTTCCTTGCTTAAACCCACCTGGTTCAAGACTTTCTGCTCAAACACTCTGCCTAAGACTTCCCTTGCTCAGATCCACGATCCAAGACATCCTACTCAGACGTATCGTCTAAGACTTCTTTGCTCAAGCCTACAACAAGAGACTTTTATCTAAACTGACTGTTTAGAGAAGGAATAACTTACAACAAACACTTAATTAACAATCAAATGTGTTCAAATATAATACAACACACTATTACAAAGGATTTGTAAGCTATACAAGAATAAGAACTCTTAAGAGATTTAGCTTCTAATATGCAGTGCGTGTATTTTTCAGTTGTAGTTGCATCGTTATTTTTTTAGTTGATCTTCAAATATTTTGCTCCTTTTATAGATTAAGAAATATAGTCGTTGGAATATTCTCAACGACTATAATCATATCAAATCTTCTAGTATGTCTTCTTTTCCAATAAAGTAGGGGTTGGAAGTTACAATCAAGGATTTATCCACTAAACAAGGATTTTGTCAATAGAATACTTTTATGAAACAAATATAACACAATATTTAGAAGATAGTGTCAGCAATACTTGAGTCCCGTGTTAGCAGAGCTTAAGTTGAAAATACTCAGTTTCATAGGCAGCCATACCACACTTTTGATTTTGGATTGTACTAGTAGTAACTTTCTGATCAAACATTTTCTCGGGCGCATAATCAAAACCTAACCAAAGCTACTTTTGTGTCAAAACCAATTGCATCAAGTAAATATAATTATGCACACACGAACCAGCTAGTTAGAAATCCTATTTTTTTGTCAAATACTTTGTTATCATCAAAACCTTAGAGGATACATGGTATGAACCAAATTTGTCTCAACATCTTCATGAGCGGTCTTGAGAATTTCCCAAGCTTCTTTAGCTTTAGTACTTGTGTTGATTAGTCTGAACATGTTCTTGCCAATACCATTGAATATAGCATTTAAGGCTTTGTTGTTTCTAAGAGCTTCATTGTCTTCATCTTTGGACCAATAAACTTCAGGATTTAAGTTTGTTGTACATCTTGAGAAGTGATCACATGGTGTTTCCAACCTTTAACCACAACCTTCCAAGTTTTGTTGTCTATGGATTTAACAAAGGCAACCATCTTAACTTTCCAATAATAATAATTGGTGTCATCCAAAACATATGGTCTATTAACATACCCTCCATCCTTTTTGTTGTAGATACGAACAAAAAAAATCTTCCCTGAAGCTCACCCAAACAGAACAGGGTATCTACTATGATACTAATTGAAATTTTGTTCCTCAGGGAACAAATGTTGTACCAGATGTCTGGGACAACTTATCTGACATGTTATACAAGAAAATCCACATTATGACATCAATAATTAATTAAGGAAAAAGTAATAAAGAACACCAAGAGTTGTTAACCCGGTTCAGTGCAAAGAAAACCTACATCTAGGGGCACTCTACCCAAGAAAGAAAATATATTCTTCTTATAGAATTAGCACAAAGTGTATTAGTTAAACAAACATCATGTTCAATATCCCTCTTCTTAATTTCACTCAAATGTCTTTCTATTTAGGTATCCCCCTAAATATGAGAACCCCTGTCACATTTTCTCGATCACTAACCCTAGTGATTCAACAACAATCAAAATAATAACTTGTTGAATTTAAAACTTAACTAAACAAACCAACTACTATGTCTTATGATATGAATGAAGCAATAACGTAGTGTATAATTAACACAAACAAAGTCTCATCCTAAAACAGAATATCACTCAAGATCCTCGTCTTCAAGGCATGTAAATAGTCTCTCTATATAGCAATACATAGTTGGGTTTTTCTCCTTGTATTTAGCAGTGATTTTGTCCAGATATAGTGGAGATTCAATTGAGATTTGTTTCTTCAAAACAGCTCCACAAAAGATTTGATTTGAATTCAAATTTAATTATAATTGATTTAAATTAAATTAAATTAAATAATCAAACAAATTAGATTGTTAAAAGATAGCAACAACTATTGTTGTACAAGTAACAGAAAAACGTGTTATAGACAGATAGTTGGAAAACGCGCAGATACAATAATATCCTTGTGTTGCAGACAAAGTCCACATGTTAGGACATTTGTTCCCACACGTGTCTATTTCACAAAAGCAATTGGGGTCATATGTGGCACACCAACTAGAACATCATGTCCAACATGTGTCCATACCATGTTGTTTTACATAATGTAGTCAATCTAAAAAGGAACAACACAAATAGTAGCAAATAAAGAGATTAAGTGTTAGAGAGATTGCACCAAAGAGTTATTCAAGTTTGGCCAAATGTTGGCATAATCCTGTTCCAAAGAGATCTTGAGATTTTGACTAAAATCTTCGAGCTTTAACAAGTTATGCCCACAAACCTTTTGATATAAGATGACATTTACAATGTCTTATCCCAATCAAACAAGAAGCTTTTACCCAAGCTAAAATAACAATCAAAATAGAGATTTTCCAGACTAATTTCAAGAACCAAACAGAGATTTTAAGATTGTTGAATCTCAAGAACCAAACTTTATTCTTCAAGAGTATTACACTCTTGAAAGTAATAACAAGGGCACTTCACTCAAACAATGTCTTTCTCATAAGTAGTGTTCACTAAAAGCACCAAGACAACTTTAAGTGAAGAAAAATATTTCTTGAAAGAGGGAGAAAAATAGAGATAAATTCAAAGAAAATGTAAACTTTGTGAATTGGTGTGAAATGAAGAGGGGAAACTCTCCTTTATATAGGAGAAGGAAAAAACAAAAAAAAGAAATGATCCATGAGAATTTTTAATGTCTCAATCGATTGGAAAAAGGTCCCAAAACATAGGTCGTTAGGTGTTGTCGCCCTTATGGTTGTGTATTTAGAAATAAATTACTACAAGTATGGTTTCGTATAAATCTTGAGTATAGATTTCAATATTATCTTAAAATTAATTAAATTAAATCGAACTTAATTTTATAATTTTGATTTATAAAATAAAAATTACTTCATTTATACACATATCATCACAAATATTTTCTCAACATTTTTCATGCTAAGTTGATGACATTTTATATCATGGTTTGCATATGGCATCAAAGACCTAATGTGTTATTCTGATTTCAAATATGCTATTAAATTTATCTCAAAGTCTGTTAATATTTGACATCATTATGCTGCAATTCTTCACAACATTAAAGAACTTCTCTATAGGAAATGTCGAGTTCAAATATTTCATACTTTTAGGGAGGGAAATGATTTTTGTGACTATATAACAAAATATGAGAATGATAATGATGTGGCGAGTCTCCTTTTGAAATTCATCATTTTTCTCCTAGTTGATACTAATGAGATTTTATTCTTTAGATAATTTTCTTTTCTTTTCCCACTTGTAAAAAGAAATACTACCTCATATATACCTATTACTCCCTTCATTCTAAATTATAAGGTGTTATGGTCATTTCATGCGAATTAACCAAAATAACCATTATTGTATAGAAAAGATAAAATTTGCACGAGTTTATAATTTTATCTTTCATTATAACAGATGAAAAAGAAATTTAAAAATTAAAAAAAAAATACATAGTTAATAATAAATAATAGAGTATATATAGAAAAAAATGTCAATAATATTATATTGAAAATATAAAATAATTTATAAAAATATAAAATTTTTTTAATAAAATGACTTATAATTTGAGATAGAGAAAATAATGAATAAAATTTTATTTAATGTAAGTCAAGTGGAGATAAGGTGACAGGTAGACACGTGGAAAGAATGCATTGCCAGCTTGGCCCATCATATTCCTCAAGAATCCAAGAAAGCAAAGTGCATGGCCCCCACTAAGAAAAATCGATTATCCATACATTTTCTCTCGATTTTGTAGTATTGTGTCGAGCATATTCTGGCTACATACACATGGCATTCAACGTTAAGGGTTTTAAAAAGAACAGCGTAAAGTTGAATGAGATGGGATTAGATGCATGTTTTGTCTTTGCCTAAAACTGAAGAATATATATACACCTTCTCCTTTTGACCCACAAACACATTTCGATTCTGATTTTTATACCATTTCTTTGCACAATACTACTAACAATAAGTAGAAAACTCTTGTTTTAAATCCAAATAATTTACTACCATATGACGTGAAGTTCATGAATATATAGCCTTCGTAGAGAAGCAATCAACTCCTATCTAGTATTGTTCTTCATGTCATCAAGCTCTTTCTCATAGTTGGTTGGAAATCTGAGAACTGCAACAAAAAAAAATAGATAAATATTTTTTTTTCATTTTATGATCAAAATGATTAATTAAATTTTATTTTATGATCAAAATGATTAATTAAATTTCATTGAGAGAAGAGAGTTAATCAATTACACCATAATAGCATATACATATTTATAAGTCTTAGCTAGTGTGTGTTAACTACATCGACTAACTTGCATAACAAGGTACTTAACTTGTGCTTCAGAAACAACTACCACATAAATTACATATTCTCAACACTCCACCTAAATTATTGTCAATAAGTGAAATTTGAGAAAATAGGTAAAAGAAGAGAAATAGCTTTTGAAAGGGAGAAAAGCAAAAAACTAAGGTTTTGAAGAGAGAAGCCATAAAAATTACATGATTCATCATAATTTGTTGAAAATCCAAGACAAACGGGGAGAAATGACAATTAATTAGGTGTATTGCATGATGGGGTAGAGACGAGGAGTCCTTAACCTCATTATGAATTGTTTATGATGAATTTCTAAATATTGATTGTTTATCTTGAATCTATATGTGATGTTATGTTCGAATTGAATATTGAGTTTTGTTCATGAATTGATGAAAATAGCTTTTGAATTCAATAATAAAATTGTTATGATGATGATGGAATAAGTGTAGTAATATGTTAACGGTTCTGATGATATGATTTGTTGTTAAATTCTGAAAATAAGTTGTTTAGGTGTTAGGGTATGTTTGGGTGAGGATTGAAAGTAAGAAAATTTATTGTACGTGAGAAAAATTAGATTTTTAGACAAAATTAGCTTAGACCAATGGATTGGCCTCCTTGGAACAATTGATTAGTTCACTCGCAATTTTGAAAAATAAGAGGGCAGTGAGTTGAGACAATCGATTATTCCTTCTGGAGCAATCGATTGGTTCACACATTTTGAAAAATAAGAGGGCAGTGAGTTGAGACAATCGATTATTCCTTCTGGAGCAATCGATTGGCTCCCTGTTTGAATGGTTGACCCCTTTGACGATTTTGGCCGTAACTTTTGTTCCATAAATCCAAATGAGAGATCGTTGAAAAGTTAACGCGCATAGCTATCTCATGGTGGTGCTTGGTGAATTATTTGAGTTATAATCATGTGCCTAATGTTGCAATGTTTATGATGACTCGTATGATCGATTAGCGAATCGTTGTGTTTATCCAATGATGTATTATTGTTATGGTGAATTAACATGAATAAATGTCTATGAATTTGCATTTGTTAAGTTGTTGTTATTTTGTGGTTGTTGTATTTGTTGATGTCGTAACATTGATTAATTGTTGCATAAGATGAATGATGTATAGCATAAATGGTGAGATATGCATGGGGATTCTATTGATGAACTTTTAGGTGAAAATGCATGTTGTTGGGAGTCATGCACTATGGTATATAGACTTCGGTCCAATTTTGACCATGGTGTGGATCGGGAGCGAGTAGTCAATTCCAGGTGGATATCGGTGAAGTGTTACATATGGTGATGGTAACGATTTGGTGTGCTATGTTACTATGATGGGGATCGGGAGAGATATGAACATAAGTGTTCATAAATGATATTACATGCATAATGAGTCTGTTGTGGAGTACATTTGCATACATGATTGCATATGTAGTTGATTGTTTATGATGTTGTTGATTGGATGTGAATGTGTACATGTTGTTGTGAATGATGTGGGACTATGTGGTTGATGATTTGTGTAGCTGAATGTGTGTTTTGTGATGTGTTCCCTATCTTAACATTCTTTACACTATTTACATTGGTTTGTTATTTCTAAGAAGTAGAGTTTGATGTTGTAAGTGGAAGTTGGCTCATGAGATTACTTTATTTAATTTCATTGTTGTTTATAAGTCTTTCTTTGATTGTGCAACACCGGGGTTGGAAACGTTTGTTTGGTTATTAGTTTTGTTGAAGTTTAATTTGTTTTATTTGGTTTAATTTGAAGTTGTTAAAGAGTAGAATATGACAACTTTATTTTTTTTGAACCATTTATCTTGATTTGAAGATTGAGACTAAAAATCTGAGTTGTAAAGTTTTTATTATTTGAAATCAAATCGATGTCGTCGCGATGATACCCTAATTGAAGTTGAGAGTGCAATGACAGATGTTGTATGACATTGATATCCCGCTACATGTTTGTTAAATATTTATTTCATTAAAGGTTTTGTCGTTGGTGACACCTTAGATTGTCGTGTAGATTTAGCCATTGGTGACCAACTCTGTCGAATATTGACTACTCCGACTTCGACTAATTGCATTCAACTCTGTGTCAAATAAGAACACATCTTTCTCTTATAAGTTGTATTTGACCTTTTGTCGAATGAATACATGCATATTCAACTACTAATCTAGAACATATTCGACTTCTACTCTATCGAATTTTATACTTTTACAAACATGCTTAACACAGAATTACACATTTAACTTTCCGACCTATAAGAATTTTTAGGAAATAGATTAAAAAACGTTTCAATTGTGTCATTGTTGAAATCCATTAGATTCCAAATTTTAAGATCAACAATGTGATATGCCGATACTTTGGACTAAACATTGTTTCTGCATAAACAATAAGCTCTTAAAAGTTTTCAACAATATGTTAAAACCCCTTAACATAGTAGAGATTCATCCAATGTCATGCTATCTTTGTCACTAGCTCAGTGTCAAATACATTAGTTACCAAGAAAAAACGAGTTGATCAAAATCTAGCAAATCTACTGCTTTCCTTACGACCGCACATAATTGAATCACTGGTATGTCAGCATAGTCAGGCAATATTGATGCCCCTCCGCCACCAAGATGTCAACCATCAACAGCTGACTTATACTTATTAGACATAGTTTCATATATGGCACCTTCTCCGATAAGATTATTAATAGCCAGCCTGCAAAACCAGATAGGGAGTAAATATAACATAACTTGGACATGGGAAGTGAGACGATTGAGAGAGAACAGATACATGAGTTTATCCATGGGAATTCCAGCAAGTTGTGCAATAACATCAACACTAGTTCCCTCATCCTTTATCCTGAAACATCAGTAACAAAATTTTAGATTGTTAATACTGAACAAAATCTTCCAAGTAGTCCCAATTCTAACAAAGCAATAAAAAGATAAATAATAGAATGATTAAACAATTGAAAATTAAAACTAAATGCAATATTCTACACATGCATCTCTTAAGAACACACAAGTTAAAACTGAAAACTTAGTAATCTAGTGTGATGAATTTGTACGATTGTGTTAACCATGTAATATGCCATTAACTTAAATTGCCAGAAAAAGTTCTTTGTAATAACTACTACACCAAATCTTTGCTCATTCACATTACAAGATTAAGGATATTTCTATCAACAATTTGCTTGAAATCACAATATAGATGGTAAGATGGACCATTCCATTACATGGACACACTTTTATTACACGTCCTGTAGCCCCATAAACTCAGAAATTGTAGATTAAGAAAAAACATATCCATTTAAGAAACATGTGCATATGAATACCCAATCAACTTACATTAGTATAAGATATTAGCACGTTTACACCATCACTAACTATTTCAACATATGGGGTTGGCTAATTTACATTCAATTGTTTTTTAGTGAGTGTAAACTAGCAAGTTGCACCTTATTAGCTTAAGATACATTCGCAAACTTTTTCTAATAACTAGTTAATTTAGTCCCGCTTAAAAAAGAAGGGTTAAGTTAGGAAATCCAAAATGAGTGTAAAGTAACAAGTCATACCTTAATGTATATTTCATGAACTTTTTGTTATAATTTGTTAATTTAGACCCACTTAAAGAAGTGATGTAAATTATCAAGTTCGTGTTTGATTTCCTAACGTGCACGGTGCACCCACTAATTATCTAGTTCAGAGCTTGGAGTGCCGGTAAGCCTGATTCCCAGAGGCCTCACTCTCTCAAATTAGAAAGTCTCTTTTCATTCTTTTCTACCATTTATATATAATGTGGCCTACCATATTGTCTAGGTCCCAAGTCCAAGGTCACTCTCTCAAATTAGAAAGTCTCTTTTCATTCTTTTCTACCATTTATATATAATGTGGCCTACCATATTGTCTAGGTCCCAAGTCCAAGGTAATCCTAACTTAACTCCAATAACTAACTGGAATAACCCCAAAATTCAAGAATTAACAGAGGCTCCAAGAAATGATGGAGTTAGTTAAATGTTTTTGGAGGCAATCAGTTTAAACAAAACTACATTAAAAAAATACCTGTTTGCGGGAAGATGCAAAACATCTAACACCAATACTTCATCACTCCTCTGACCATTATTATGCTGACCAGAGAACTACGGAAAAAAAATCAGTGATGATACGTTAAAACTAAGCAGAAACTAAAAGCCATGGTCCACATACTTGATTTGGTGGTATGACTTGAGGCTGATAACCTTTCGTGGGAGTGATTTGTGTGGAATTAGGAGCATGTTGCTGATTGGGGATGCTAGCCTGGAAATGCCGCCATGTCAAATATTAGAATACACTACAGTCACGCATATGGTACAGACTTGTCAAAATCCATAATCTTATATATACATCACATCATGTCAAAATCAAACATAGAACTTAGCAATTTTATAACTTATACCCGTATCTTCAAATTATATAGATGAACATATATGCAATCAATGAAATGGTGGGCAATCTCATTGAAGTCAGTCACGGGCCTGAAAATGACACAAATTAAGGAAGTAATTTTTTTATCTGTTAGCAAAATAACAGGTCTGCCCTGTCACTCGCACATACAAATGGATAACTAAACCCTCGTAATAGGTTAACGACAAATAAATCCAAGAAATTTAAAATTTTGAACTGCTAAAATAAAAAGTGAGATGTGAACTTTGTATCATCATACCTAAAAGAGAAAACATTTAAGTTTTTTTTACCCTGAAAGCCTTTCAAATGTCCATAAACCCTCACATACATTCCATTCCTACCAATGAAAACAGAATTTCAGTTCATATTAAATGAATATAAGATGTATGATAAATTAAGAAACTACAGAAGGAGCAAAAACAATTTTACAGACAACCTCAATGCAAAATGACCAGTTGTGTGTACGTTAACAGAAAGATAAAATCATAAAAACCCAAAAGAAAGTTGACTATATCATGTATTTTTCTTTCCTCCATCTCTTAACCTAATAAAAAATTCCATGATCAATTAACCTAGTAAAAAATAGTGATAATAAGTAACATTTCTTGTCAGTCTTCTCTATACTTATAAAGAAATGTATAAAACCTGATTAGTATAGTACTAAATGGCAATACAATAAAGAAACTCACAAGATACTCTCCACTTGAATTGAATCTGCAGGATCTTGAAGCCTGCAAATAAACAAAAACTCAGAAAGGAAAATGTAATAAGAAAAAAAAATATCATACTAAGTATTGACGAGTTGCACAAATTTAACAACATTCACCATTTAGTGCACTCAATCATTCCAGTACCATCATCAAGTACAAATTTAACATCAGTAATATGTTCAGCTTTGTTGCACATCCTACCAACAAGAGAAATCTAAACACCAAATTGTGAGAAAAAGAAAAGCCACAAATCATAGTTCATGATAACAAATTCACAATAGAATGTTCAAGGAACGCACTGTGCCAACGTCAACACCATCAACAGTCAGATTGTTTCTATCATCACATGATTGGAGAGCATCGGTGATCTGCTTGATCGTTAGAGGAAGCAAGACCTGAGTATCACGATTCTGTAAAAGAAGTGAAAATGAATAAGTAAAATAATTTTAGGTTTATCGTAGGTTCTCCGAATAAAGCAATTTCACAAGAAAAGCGAGTCAAAACCCTAAACCCTAGCAGTTATGCAATATTAGGTTTATTGAGAGGAAAATGGAGAGTGAGAAAGATAAGAACCTTGGAGGGAGTGAGGGGAGACTCGGAGACCGGAGTGGTCTGAAGCATGAAACCACCGCCGGAGAAGGCAGCGTTACCGTCGAACTGGCTCGCATTCATGGTGAAGCTTTTCGGAATTGAAATGCCGGGATCGAAGAGTATTAAAATAATTGGTTTCCCGCAAATTTTCTTCCCCTTTTGTGCTTCTATCACTTATCGATTATGTTTTTACTTTTTAGTTAGATTTTAAAAAATTGAGAGTAAAATATACTATAATTTGTAAGGTTTAAAAATATAAACTAAAATTCATATACTAATTTTTTTTTTACAGATCAATTTATCTGGTATACATAAATAATAGAATTTAAAATTAAATTTAAATAAAAATTAGACAAACTATGAAAATAATACTAATGAATTAATGAAAAATAATAATAAGTAAAAAGAGATTAATTGTTATGCATTGTCCGTGTAAATTTTTTTACACAGTCAGAGTATCACAACTAGGGGTGAGAATAGACCAGACCAACTAACAGGCGTCTAGGCCTAGCCTACCTAGGCCAAAGTCAAACCAAACTTTTTTTTAAATAGAAAAGGGCATAGGCTTTTTTATAAGTTTTCTTAGTTAAATAGATTAAACTGCAAGCCATAGAAAAAACTTTATAAGTCTATCAGGTCGGCCTATTTATTAAATATGATGAATTTTTTTATATTGTATTTTATTATTTATATTAAAATATAAGAGTAAAACTTAGTTATTTTTAAGAACTTATGAAAATAAGTTTAAAAAAATCCTATGAATAATATTATAATGTGTTTTCATAAGTTCTCTCAAAAAAACATCTCACAAAATTTATACTACTAGATAAACTCAGATAAGTCAATGGAAACAAATATTTAGTCTCATTATACTTTTGACCAAAATGTACCCCCCCAATTATACCTGTACCCCCCAAAATATTTTTTTTGACCAAAATGCCCTCATATAAATAGTTACTAATTCAAATTCACTTTCCATTTTTACCGTCCGTCCAAAAGTTACAGAGAGAAAAAAAATTTTGATTTTCGCACGTGTTTACCGGAAGACTACAAGTAAGTCTTCCGGAATGAAAAATAATGTACCGGAAGAGTTTGTGAAAGTCTTCCGGTACCGGAAGACTTTATGAAAGTCTTCCGGTATGGTTTGGATGACTACCGGAACACTTCATCAAAGTCTTCCGGAAAGTTTTTTAAAAAAATGCCTACCGAAAGACTTTGTTGAAGTCATCCGGAATGCTTTCGTGTGTACCGGAAGACTTGAAGAAAGTCTTCCGGAAATTTATTTTATTTTATTTTTTTTTATTAAATAATTGTTTTTCTGTTTTTTTTCAGTGGTTCGATCACGCGGCAGAGATGGGAGGATTCCAGTGCGATCGATGGGACGGGGCGAGACGAGTAGATCACGCGCAGATGATGCTGGTACATCTGCAGCTGCAGCTGACCCTGTGGGGTATCCTGGTGGTCCGTACGATACCAGGCTTTTGGTTTCGTACGAGCATCACGTGGCGAGCCGTGTATGGTTTGGCGAGGTAATGAAATTATAATTATTTAGTTTTGAATAATAACCGAAATTATATAATTTGTTTATCTAATTTGTTTAATTTTATTTGATTTCAGGAGAGGGGGGCGAAGAAGGAACTGAAGGTGGCTGGACATGGTTTGAAGTTGACCCAGATGGTTCCACAGCAGCTTCCACCGGAGATTGAGGGTATCATATTTAGATCCGGTTTAGCTTCCTTACAGAGATCGAGTTTGAAGAAGATTGATGCAAACTTGGTTTCTGCATTTGTGGAGAGATGGCATATAGAGACATCTTCATTTCACCTGCCGTTCGGTGAAATGACGATTACTCTCGATGATGTGGCATGTCTGCTTCATTTGCCTATTAGGGGGGTATTCTGGAACCCTCAACCCATCAGTGAGGAGTTAGCCATTGAGTGGGCTGTTGACTATCTTGGAGTGACATCGAGAGCGGCACTTTTCCAGGTTCGTGAGTGCAGAGGATCGTACTTCAAGATAGAGTGGTTATATGATCGATTCGTAGAGCATCGAACAGCTTCACGTTGGGCATTTGCGACCCGATGTTATTTGATGGTGATAGTGGGCTGCACCATCTTTGCGGATAAGTCATTTACACTCGTGGAGGCGCGATACTTGGCATTATTTAGGGACCTGGATGCGTTGTCCACCTATAGTTGGGCAACAGCTGCATTGGTGACACTGTATAGGTTTCTTAGAGATGCATCTATGTTTAGCTGCAAACAGCTTGGTGGTTATCCGACTCTCCTACAGGTATATATTTAAATTCAGTTTATTATGTTAAAGTTATATATTAAATTTAGTTTATTGATTTTCTTTTAATTCTAATTTTAATTTTATTAAGTTCATTATGTTCTATTTAATTATTATGTTATTGTTTTTTTAACAGTGCTGGATTCACGAGTATTTTCCTACACTTGGGAAAAAAGGAGAGAATTGGATACCTGCTCAGAACTGTGGACTCCCGCGTGCGATGAGGTGGACGTACAAACAGGGGGCGTTAAAGGTGGATGAGTTGCGACCCATTATGGATGAGCTGACACCGACTGATGTCATATGGAGGCCGTTCGAGGATCATAGAGTTCATCGTCGTTTTGATGAGATTTCTCTATTCAGGGGTTGTTTGAGGTGGGGAGATACTATTGTTCCATACATGCCTGACAGGTGTCTTCGACAGTTTGGATACCGTCAGTCCATTCCACCTGCACCCATTGATCCTAGGATGGCTGGTGACATTGATGTTGAGTGGATTAGTTACACCCAGAGCGTTGGCCAGGTGATTCGTTCTGCTACACGGGCGACTATCCCATTTGAGGTAGAGGATGGATACCTAGAGTGGTATTATCGTGTTTCGCATCCTCGATTGGTACCTCCTACCTATGATGAGCCCTATGATGAGCCGCCAGTTGCATCTATTCCTGAGTACGATGCGGGACCATCTGATCCTGCATGGGGTTCTGTGTCCACCTTGATTCATCGCTACCTTCAGCAGAATGCAGCTGAAGAGGATGATCCACATTTTGCTGATCTGTTTGCAGCTTTACGTATTGCTCGTTCACAGTGATGTATAGTTATGTTTATGTCATATTATTTCTTAGACTTTGTTTGTTAATATATTGACATTTGAACTGATATTTATGTTATATGTTATTTATAGCTTTTCGATTACCTGAATCCAATTTATGTTATATGTTATTTAAGTGAAAATAAAAATGAAAAACATAATGAAATTAAAACATATAATATAATTCATGAATAAAAATGAATAACATAGTTTATAATTTATAATGAGTTTGTAATATAGGCGTAAGTTGTTGCCAATGTTGTAGACGCGCAGCAAATCCTACCATCCATGATGTTGCTGCTGGAGAACGAAAGTTCCTCCAATCTGTTGTCACTGGTGGCAATGGAAATCCTTCTTTCATGTTAACCTATATTCAAAATTAAACAATACATTATTTAATGTTACTCAAATAATTTACTAATAATATCAAATTATAACAATGTTTACCTGAATCCAATGATTGGAGTTTACAAATCCAATGCAATAAAATGAGACATTGGGTGAGAATGTAGTTGTCATAGGGAAGAAAGTCAAACATTCGACTCCTAGACAGACAAGTACCACGTTATACCGATTCGCAATCACGTAACCCATATCTGGTAGAGTCAACCATTTCTCTATTGGTTGAGAACCACTTCCCTCTATCTTCAAAGAATCTCTCACTTCAGCTAACCGATCAGCAAATAAATTGGCATATAAAGCTGATCTTTCATTATGTATAATTTTCAATTCTAATTCCCGACGAACCATTGGCCAACCATCTTCGGCATAACCCCGCAATGAAGCAATCACTCTAAATCCACAATTACCATCTGACATTACGTTGACAACGTCATCAATGAATGACCTAATATGATAAGGAAATTGAAGGATGAACCGTTTAGATGACTGTGAAGTTTGTGTTAATTTTAACTTCTTTTTCACAGGTTGTGATGGTTGAGATGGTTGAGATTTCTTTTTTGAATTTTGTGATGGTTGAGATTGTCGTTGTGAAGATTGTGATGCTTGATCAACATATTCATGATACGAAGGATCCCTGTAAACATCATACCCTTCAGGTTTTTTGCCTTTTTTCTTGACTCCACCTTTTGTCTTTATTTTTTCAGGTGGTGCTAACAAAGAAGTCGTTGTGGGAAATGCAAGTTCATAAACCCTACTATGTAATGCCCTTCTTCCAACAACATCTTGTGACCTATACCTTTTCCATAACTCATCCATTGCAGATTTCATACCCACTTCTGATTCCTCATCTAAGTCTTCTTCCAACTTAATTTCCATACTTAGTTTCCTCCAATGTACATGCACAGCCTCAATTGGTATCGGAATACCACTAATTCTATACCCTGCCAACTCACACGCGCAAGGTAATCCATAGGTGGATCTAAGAGTACATCGGCATCTGTCTTTGTTAGTTCCAATATAATCAAAACATACCAATTAGTCGTCGTGTTACCCATATGTAGGACTCGATTAATCCATGCGCAAACAAACCTTTGTCTATGTGGTGTCAACCATGTGTCGTTCACGTACTCAAAAAATTTAGGACAATCAACACACTCTTGCTCAAGTTCTTTTAAATGTTGTGCATACTCAACCTCATCACTAGCCCATACAACATCCGTCCATAATTTGCCAATTGACTCCTGCTTATCAGGATCCACTAATAGTTTCCTTTTTGCACCAACATTTTTGTTAATGTGAAACTGACATAGCAAATTATTTGTCTTCGGAAACACAGTTTCAATGGCTTTCATCAAAGCAAGATCTCTATCTGTCATCATAACTTGTGGAAATAAATCTTTTTTCACAAACAATTTTTTAAGCTTATCTAACACCCAACAAAAAGTCTCAGTCTGCTCAGACTCAATATACGCAAATGCGACAGCAAAAGTCAACTCGGTAGATGTCATTCCAACAATTTCAAACAAAGGTTGTCTGTATTTGTTTGTCTTATAAGTGCTATCCATAACTAACACAATAGGAAACATATTCAACAACTTAACTGAATCTGGATGTGCCCAAAATATATCTTTAATAACTTCAGAGTCATCTCTTTTTCTACTCCAAAAAACATAACCTGCAGCCTCGATAAGCTTAAACAAATGTTGTATCTCACTTCTAGGACCTCTTATCTCTTTTTCCATCATACTCTTTTGCTTGTATATTTGTGTGATACGAGTGACACAATCTGGATCAATCTCGTACAAGGAATGCAATATATTTCTGGGTGCAACCTTTCTCTTTGTTAAATCAGCAACATGTTGCTTCTGATCCGCTGTCAACCTACCAACAAATGAGTGACCTTCTAATCTATCGGGTAAATCATGGTTATGAACGCCGCATTTTACATCAATCTTCCATCCAGATCCATCTTTTGTCGGAATCGACCTGATCTTAAATGGACATCCACATTTTTTCGTCGCACTTTCTATTCCACTACGAATATCCTTGTATTTCCCACCTTTATCGCAACCAAATATTATTTTGTTCTTTCTTCCTCTCTTGCCTGTTTGTGTATCTGAACGAGTGATGACGACCGTCACTTTATTTCGTAATCCGGTGTCTTTGACCCATCTTATCACCTATTCTCGTGTACCAAATATCTCTGTCGTTGTAAATACATCTGATGTATTCACACATATCGGTTCTTTTTCGTGTAAAGGTACTGCACCTACAAAATAAAAATATTTTTTAAAAAAATGAATTAAAAAAAATTAAATAATATAAAAAAAAATTCAAACCGGAAGACTTTATGCAAGTCTTCCGGTATTGTACTCTTACAATACCGGAACACTTACATAAAGTCTTCCGGTACACATATTCATTCCTACCGGAAGAGTTAATAAAAGTCTTCCGTACCGGAACACTTTTATTAAGTCTTCCGGTGTACAATCATCATAATACCGGAAGACTTACATAAAGTCTTCCGGTATGTAAATTTACGTACCGGAACTCATTCCAAAAGTCTTCCGGAACGTGTAATTTTTGACAAATTTTTACTTTTATCTGACGGTCTGACACAAATGGTAAAAAAAAAAAATAATAAAATAATAATACAATAAAATAATCTAAGGTTAAAATTGGCATTTTTAAAAAAATGTGGGGGTACAGGTATAGATGGGGGGGTGCGGGGTAAAATCTTCAGGCTTTTTTATAAGTTTTCTTAGTTAAATAGATTAAACTGCAGGCCATAGAAAAAACTTTATAAGTCTATCAGGTCGGCCTATTTATTAAATATGATGAATTTTTTTATATTGTATTTTATTATTTATATTAAAATATAAGAGTAAAACTTAGTTATTTTTAAGAACTTATGAAAATAAGTTTAAAAAAATCCTATGAATAATATTATAATGTGTTTTCATAAGTTCTCTCAAAAAAACATCTCACAAAATTTATACTACTAGATAAACTCAGATAAGTCAATGGAAACAAATATTTAGTCTCATTATACTTTTGATTCTCTAGTTTATTTAAACATTTGTTGAATTTCTTATTTACATATATTTAAAAGATAAAGGCTTTTTAAGTAGGCTGATACTCAGGGCAAAACATAAGTCTTTGATAGAATACAGGGTCAGGCTTAGGCTTGAAATTTTTTAGTAGGTCAGACTTAGACTTGGCAAAGCCTAACTCGGCCCAGCTTATTCTCACCCCTAATCACAACCACTCAAAAAGATTACTTTTTAAATAATTAAAATCAAAGTCAAATTATTATTAAAATTTAACGGTCACGATTAACTGACAGTATAAAATTGTTTTACATTGTCGGTGTATACCAATTAAATTCTAAGTAAAAACTAGAATCAATTATAGAAAAAAATAATATAATATGATAAAATAATAAAATTGAATGTGATTATTAATAGGATTTATAGTAATTATTATTTATTATTATTATGTGGGTAGTTATTATTATTGATTGTTAATAAAATCATTAAGTTCTTTAATAATAATGTTTTTTTTAATAATATTTTCAAGATTATAATTTTAATCCTTGAAACAAACTCAACTCTGTAATAATAGTTTTGAATGATAATTGAGAATTATAGTAAAATAGGAAATTTTTAGTGTCATGTTTTTTTAGACAAAAATTCTTGTCTTAATTCATTCAGAAGTCTGGGGATGGATAATACAACAGAAAGAACCTCTACACGTATTCAGGAACAACAGCTACGGAAAAAGATTTAGTTCGCCCAAGTTCTCCTAGAAACACATCCTAATGTGGAGAATTCTTCATAATGTCCTACCTGTTAAAGCTAATTTGAATAATAGACACATTCATATAAATTTCGTATGCCCTGGATGTGGTAGTGAGACTGAAACCATGAACCATTGTTTCATGTACTATAATTAGGTCAGATGTGTGTGGCTTAATAATCCCTTAACTATCAATTTCAATAGCTACCAACATACTGACCTAAAATTCAGTGACTGGTGCAAAAACTTTATAGCTAATTAACAAAGATGTTGAACAAATAGTAATGATCATACAAACTATAGATGGAATTTGGTACAACAGAAACATGAAGATGCATGACAATCTGGATACTCACCCAATTATAATTACTAATATCATCTGCAACAATCATAAAGACTACAAGTGAATCAGCAACACTCCTAAAAAACACAAAGAAAATCACAACAACAAAAGACATAGAGAAGAAATATGTATTCAACAAGATCAGGAAGCAGAAGACTTTCAACAAAGATTGAACAAAGAAGAACAACAGAGAAAAGTACCTTTCAAAAGGGAAAAGAATTATCACGGAAGCTATTATTTGCAAGAAGGACAAACATCGGGACATAGATTTCAACAATATCATTCACTGAAGGCATGGTGGTATACAAATCAGGGAGATAATACAAGATCATACTGAAATAAGATAAACAAATACTAGAAACCTGAGAGAACAAACTCTTCATTAAATCCCGAAGATGATAAACAACAACACAAGTATTTGCAATAAGAACAACTAGCTAGGTTAGAGTGCAACAACATAAGGGATACTTCAAAAGCCTACACTTAAAAACAACATAAGGAATAGGTGCAATCAACCTCTTCATCAAAACCTGGAAAAGACCACAGACAACATTGGGATTAATATTGTAATGCCTTGTATAATATATACCTAGAATAATATCATACATGTGTATGTTTGGTACTGACACCATCATAAATGTCTAATAACACAATTCACATTCTTGACCAATTCTAAAAATAATACAAAAACAATGGTACAAGACATGGAAATTATACTAAAATAAAAATACTAAGATCAATACAATATCCATCATTGTACAAAAGATAAAATACACAGCGGAAAAACTACGTTTATGCTTCACTTGAAATATCTCAAGCATAGCTCCACTTGTAAACCAAACATACAAAAGAAACCCGGAAAGCAACAACAATAGTGGGGTGAGATATTAACATCTTAGTGAGTTCTCTATCTTATGGATTCTCGGATCTATAAGGTTCTAACAAATCCTACTCAAGTCGGGGGAAAGCCTAGACCTTGAGTTCACAATCTCACACTCATATGGAAACATGTCTTTAGTTCACTAACTCGAAAAGTATCACTAATCCGGAAACCACCAAGGTATCCCTTATTCTCGTCCTCTTCTACGTCTAGAAGTCGGCACGAGTCATGTATCCTTGTATTTACTTGACATACAAAATTGGTTTGGATCCTAGGTCCGTACACCTAGAATCGTCACTTCACATGGTTCGTACACCGTCACAAGTCTCTTTACCCGTAGGCTCCATTAGTACTAAACACGGTAATCAAACCTGTAAAGTAATGCATGCGTAAGTTCTAGAGGAGCCCCTGGCTCATAAAAATGCATCTCAGGGAAATTCGGTTCCGATTACGTGATTTCACTCAAATGGGAATGTATAAAACTCCTAAGGCATGTTAACCTTTTACACAAAATAACACACCCAAACGGGTTCACACACATGTTTCATATAGTGTCTCACTCACCACTAGACCATTACTCGACTAAGATACTTCTCTAAGCATCGAAAGTTCGAGCATCGTCATCTAGTTTCTATTAAATTCCTAGTCACAACTAGGTTCTACTATAACAGGGGTAGGTTCTCCTCACTCTTCATATTCCATCTTTTAAGCATTTTATCATTAATCATTTATTTACATCATTTCATACGATACATAAAGCAAACACGAAATATAAATGATTCACATAAAAGATAGCAGAGCCAAGCCCTTCACCAACACAATAGGACTTTTATAACAAAGTTCTCTCACCAAGCATCAAACCACTCTCATGATACTTATCACAGTTAACGACACATGTACATGTATAACATAATGCGATAACATAAGCGAAAACACATAATAGCTCATCACATACGAATTTCACTTTCATTCAAATGTCATCAATTAATTAATCTCACGTCATTATTAATTTTTTCACTTTTTATTAGATAGAGCATTGCAAGAGCTTTATATCGATATAAAGAACGCCTCAATCAGACACCTGAGTCAAAAGTTATGGATTTTTGAAGAAAAAAATCATTTTAAAAACTACCAGAGGCACCCGGCGATCAACATTTCTCCTGACGGTGCCCCCACCAGCGCTTGCTGCTTCGCCCGACGATCGCAGCGATGCAAACCCAAACTCATAAAATTTCAAGACAGAGATTTTGTTTTCGTCGCCTCCTACTTCCGCCCGGCGGTCAAGGCCTCATCGCCCACCGCTCAAAGCGCATCCCGACGATACGCACTAGAAACAAAATTATAAGTCAGCGTATTTAGCGTTCCAAACACCCCCAAAAACTCATATGCACCACCAAAACCCCAAAAATCAGTAAAACAAGTATCAACAATTGAACACATGCATATTATAACCATACTATGCAAATTATTTCAATTTTCATCCGTTAGATTTCATTGATTTGCATTTTGAGCATTTTCTCACAAAACCTAACTTAAGCTAAAAACATATCTAACTCTAGAACTTAAAGCTTATATCTAGAACCCACCTTGCAAATGAAGAGGAGTTTGATGAAGATTGATGAAGAAGATAGATGAATCCAAGTTTTTCTCTTCTTCCTCTTTTCTTTGCTTCTCTTCTCATTTCTCTCTTCTTCTCCTTCTTACCAACTTTTCTCTCTTTTTCTTTCTTTTCCAAAATATATCTATATATACATATATAACACACACACACACACACACACACACACACACACACACACACATATATATATATATATATATATATATATATATATATATATATATATATATATACATATATAACACACACACACACACACACACACATATATATATATATATATATATATATATATATATATATATATATATATATATATATATATATATATATATATATATACACACACACATAATATAATCCAATGATATAAAATATCTCCAATTGATATTTTTATCGTACAACACCAATTGCTAAATTATTAGAGTTACAAAAATATCTCTAATGTACCAATTAATAAAACCTCAGGTCAAATAATATTAATCATTTAATCTGAGTTCAACAGATGCTCTAATTATCAGAACAGATAATTCTCGGAGCATGTCCGAATTCAATTGAGTCCATTTAATATTATTCAGAGCACTTTATTAAATACGGGGTATTACAAATACAAATCACAGGGAAACACAAAAAAAAGGCAACAAGGATCAGGCAAATAGGAAATACTCAATTGACGCATCATTAATTGAAGACGGAGCTTTGGGACTTGGATCGGTGAGTTATGACGAAATTGGAAGAAAACTCGATACAAAATCGACCAAAATCAAAGGGAATTCAAATTCCACTTCAGTAGAAGCAGCGATGCTCAATTTTGCGATGGATAATGCTCTTCAGGATCAAGTAGAAAGATTTACTCTTCAATCGGATAACATGCAAGTGATAAATGCAATGAAAGGGTGTAGCAGTAAAAATTGTGAATGTAAGTTATTGATTAACTTAACTCAAGGAAAATAAAGTCGCCATCGCGCTTTTATTTATTCCAAAAGGAAGAGAAAAAAAAAGCGAATAAATCCTAAAAATGAATCTAAAAGAAAAAGCTAATAGAAACAAACAGAGAATGGATAAGGGGGGTTACGAAATGGTAAGGTATTAGCACCCAAAACGTTTGTGGTACTCCATGGGAGCCATTTGAAATATTTACGCTTTTTGGTTTGAAAATGGTTTATTAAATGAGAGTGGGGGTGAGAAAAAGAATTGATTTTAATATTTTTGTGTTTGACGAGACTTTCGTCTCATGCCTACGTACTCACAAAGTGCAATGTAAGATCAAAACCTCGTAGTTTTTGGTAAAAAGAACAAAGTTTTTTGTTGGTTTTGATTGATTCTAAGAATGTAAAGACAAGTCGTCATCCTTTAGAGAATAATTCCGCTAGAAAGGATGAATCATGTCTAAATATATTAAAAGAGTTAAAAAAAGAAAAAGTGCACAAGGAACAAAAAAGAAGAATTTATGCTTAAGTTCATTGGCATTTATTAAGAAATGAAAGAAAAAAGGAAAAATCACTTGATCACGGTCAAAGTTTGAATTATGAAAGTGTGAAAGTTTAAAAAGAAGAATCCTTTTAAAAAAGGAGAAGATTTTGAAAATTAAAGAATGGAAGAAGATGAAAAGACTACCCAAAAAATAAAATAAAAGAGCTGGGGTAGGAAAGATCTAAGCACTTGGAGACACTTCAAAGAATAAGTAACATAGAATTCCATCTTCTTGAGTAAATGATGAGGCAAATAAAGGCTAGTATAACCACTCTATTATAATCAAGCGAGGGGATAAAATCATAGTACTAAGTCCATAGGTCCAAATCAAACCAATAAGTCCAAAGGTATAAATCCTCATAAGCAAGGGATAGTAACCATAGTCCACAATTAAGAACAAGTCTTTTAAAGTGTTTAGGCCTTTATTAATGTTTTTGGTATCCAATAATGGACAAGAAGAAAACAAAAAGCACAAGAAATAATGACATAAACATAAACATGATAATGAATGATATAAAGCATAAGAAAATTAAGATAAGAAAGAAAGAAGTAAAATAAAAGGATAGGGAGCAAGAAAGAAATAAAAGCAATATAACATATATATGATAATGTGGTGAACTCAATCATCCACAAAGGTAACAATGCCAAAAGGCTCAAAAGGTAACATTGATTAATAAAACTTGTCAGAAGATTGATAGAATCAAATCCTCTATAACAAAAAGTTTTGAGAATTATGAACTTAGCACAGGGATCAACCATGTTTGGGCCTGCGCAACCAATCAAAGTTCTGTCCACGAAAGTACAAGTTCTGATAAGGATATGGAGAGACAAATGTAGCGCTATGTTAAGCAATCACCAAGTAACTTATATAAAAGTCACCCTACAACGAAGTCGGTCAATACCAATTAAGGTAACTAATGTTAGTGCTAATGCATGCTAGATGGACGGTATGTAGATCTCCATCCGAAAATAATATCGCACGAAAAGAAAATAGGTAATGATCCAGTATTGATCATGAATTCAACAAAGGAATTCCAAGATCCATAAGACTTTCATCGATCAAAAATAAAAAGGAGAATTAGAGGGGAAGGGATGTAGAAGAACCAAATTAAACTACACGTCTAATGTCCTTCCATCTTTAAGTTCAATCACCTCTAATTGATAATATTCAAGTGTAAAAAACATATCACTAATCTAAAGCACCTCTTATGAATTTAACAATTCACTTGAAGATAGATTTGAATTAATGAATGTTAATCTACTCTAATCGATATCTGAAGTCCATTGAAATTAAAGAGAAATTAATCTCAAGAATGTATTCCAGGGCTAAAATAAGAAAAGAGTGGAAGAAGAAATAAGAAAGCACAAAAAAAAAACAGTTCCAAAACAACAACAAAATTCTCATTCTGCTCCAGGGTAACCGGTTACTGCCTGGGGCGTAACCGGTGACATAGTTAAAAAATGCAAAAAAAAAAAAGAGGAAAAATTACATTGTGTAACCGGTTAGCACCTGGTGTGTAATCGGTTACACTGCGCGTAGAGGCAGAAAAAAGTGCAAAATTCAGAATGATACTATTTCAAAACATTTTTCAAACACCTTGTGATCATAGACCTGAATTTGCAGAAATTTTAATGTAAAAACCAACAATCAAAATATAAAATAAGATTAAAAAGGATTAAGCACAAGGATAACAAAAGATCTACATCATGGAAGATGAAGATGAAGCTTCAAAAATGGTGTGAGACGAATTACCACTTCAAAAATGAGAACAACTCCAAATTACTTCATGATCTCCCCAAATAAGTTTGATCTACTAAAATTGATAGAGGAAAATGAATTGGATGAAGGTTTAGCTCAAAGTTAAACAAGATTTTAATGTGAATTCTTGCTAACTTTCAAAAGAAGAAATTCAACATTAATAAATTTTGGTGGTTGGGGATATAATTTGCAAAAGGCTTTTTGGCTCTTAAAAGCGTATGAAATGAATGAAATGAGGATTCTATTCATAGAATATTGGTATGAGAATTTAGTGGATTGGAGTTTGGATTGTGAGATCAAAATTAGGCTTGAAATTCAAATTTGGAGGGAAATTAACAAAGAAATAGTGATTAATGAAGGTACATGGTAAGAATTTATTTTGATGATGCATGAAAATTAAATGGATATGTTCTAAATAATTCCACATGTGATCAAAAATGAATTTGGTGCAAAATCACAAAATTTGAATTTGCTAACAATGTTTTTTAAGTTTTGCGTGTGTAACCGGTTACTCACCGGGTGATAACCGGTTACACAATAGAAATTTTAAAAAATATTGTTTTTTGTTGCACTGTTGTGGTTTTGACTCAATTCTTTTGCTCGCCAAGAAGACATGGAAAGAAACACATGAACCTTGGAATTTCTTGAATAGTAATCAATAAAAATTCGGGAAATTCTTGATCAGATGAATTTGAATTGCTTGCAGATCAACTTCAACTTTGCTCAGCTGAATTTTATTCGAGTTGGGGAACTGTTTTGATATTCTTGCTAGTGGAAAACACAATATTTTTGGATTTTGATTAAAGGTTAGTAAACATAAACAAATATAAGACATACAAAGGCAAAAGTGATCCCATATGAGGCATAAACCTGCATCTGAGAAGGATAAGAGAACCAATGTGTAATCTTGTTTATATGAAATGATGCAAATGAAAATATGAGAAATCTTAGGGGCAAAAATTAGGGTGTTACAAAGGGGAAAAAGTCTTATCCATATCGGAAATGATGCAAATTTACAGAGCTATGAAGACAAAGATGCAATCGTTTAAGAGTGTGGAGTTCGAATACATAGTGAAAGCAAACAACTTGGAGGCTCATGAAGCTGCTAAGGTTTCAGTCAATAGGAACAATCAGTGTTCTTCGGAAAAAGCAAACCAAAAATCTAGTTTAGGTTGTATGAAACACCGTTAGTGTGTTTTGGGTGGGCTTTCTTGGGTCCGTCATGAATAAAAAATATTCCTTCTATTTTATTTTTTTTATCAATTTTATTTATTTTTATCTTTTGTAAAAACAGTAATGGTGTGTCAGTATTTTTAACAAATGACATATATAATATGACACATTTGTTGATAATCATCTGGGTAAATATGATACTCGTATCCACCTCATATTCGTCCGGGTATTCGGCAGACGGGTACCCGTGGATTTTGAGATACTCGCGGGTATTAACGGATATCCATGAATATTTTTTTAATTGTAATTTATTAATTTATCTTTTATTAAATAGAAAATTTTAGCTTTTTTTGTAATTAGATGATTATGTATAAATAGAAAATCTACCTATAATGTTTCATGAAAGTCGTGATTCAACAAGCTTGAAAGAAGTATCACTATGCCAAAAATGATTTTTAATAGTGCATCTTAGACAACGCTTTATTAAGAAAGCGTTGCTATAAGTAAAAAATAAAATAAAACACGGAAATTGTTCAAGAAAAATAGTGAAAGCGCTGCTAAAAGTCATACCTTAGACAACACTTTTGGAAAAGCGTTGTCTAAGGTAGACCTTAGACATCGCTTTTTGTAAGCGCTTTTAAAGGAATATCTTAGACAACGCTTTCCTTAAAAGCGCTGTCTAAGGTCTTATAAATTTAAAAATAAAAAAAATTAAAAGCGCTATCTAAGGTCAACCTTAGACAACGCTTTTCAAAAGCGCTTTTAAAGGGCTCCCTTAGACAGTGTTTTTTAGGAAAGCGCTGTCTAATTAAATGAAAATATTAGAATACTCAGTATTCTATTTTCATATATTTCTTCTTCCCTCTCTGCGAACGATATTGTGCGAAAATACTGTTACGAACTAACGAAGCTTCTAACACCACTGTCGTCCACTGTACTCCTCTGCGATGTTTAAGGTTGCCATCATTTTCCTTCCTCCATCGTACATTGTCTCATTTTCGGTAAGTTTCTTCTTTTTCTCCGTTAGGGCAACGAAAATAGCTTAACTTTGTTGGTTAGGACAAGCATGAAAATAGCTTATTAAGATGAAAGAATTAGCTTATAGAGATGAAAGAAGTAGTTTGTTACATTATTATATCTGATTTGTTAGTACACATTTAGTTTGAGATTGATTAAGTGCTTACTATTTGATCTCTTTTTGTATATAGTTGATCATGGTTGAAGAAGTGCTTATTATTTTAATCTATTTTTGAAATTTAGGAAGTGCTTATTATTTTAATCTCTTTTTGTATATAGTTGACATTGGTTGAAGAAGTGCTTATTATTTTAATCTCTTTTTGAGAATGAGGAAATGCTTATTATTTTAATGGGAATAACTTATTATTTTAATCTCTTTTTGAGATTAAGGAGTGCTTATTATTTTAATATTGTTTAGTTTTATTTGTTAGTACATGTTTAGTATGAGATTAAAGAAGTACTGATTAATAGTTATAGCTTGGATAATTCGTGTTTAGAAATATTGTGTGGCTTATTTGTGAATAACGTGGTATAGTAGAATAACATATCGGTGGTACGGTTAGTTAATGACATTCTAAGGTATTTTATTTTGTTTACCTTAATAAGTAGGAAAACCATGGATAAAAAATGAATGTTTGTCGATCGATTGGCCAAAGAGTACGAGAATGGGGTTGCGGAATTTGTTAAGTTTGTTGTTCAACATGTTGAAGACCCTAGTCGAATGAAATGTCCTTGCTTGAGTTGTTGTTATATTGGTAAGGTTGACGCAGATGGATTGAAATCGCATTTACTGAGGCATGGAATTGATCAAAGTTTTAAGTGTTGGATATTTCATGGTGAGAAAATTAACGAGAATGTTGAACCGAGGGGAAAAGTAATACGACATATGCTTCAAACGACAAAGACACGAAAACATACGATTATGATCGAGTCGAAGAGATTGCAGAAGCACTTGAAGAAAATCTTCATGATTGTCTCGAAATGTTTGAGAGGTTGGTAAGCAATGCAGAGAAACCGTTGTATAAAGGTTGCACTAAATTCACAAGACTCTCTGCGGTATTAAAGTTGTACAACTTAAAGGCAGGCAATGGATGATCAGATAAAAGTTTCACATAGTTGTTGGCCCTTATGAGAGAAATGCTACCGGAGGATAATGTTCTTCCTAATCGAACATATGAGGCAAACAAATGTTGTACTCTATTGGCATGAGTTATGATAAGATACACGCTTGTCCAAACGATTGAGTTTTGTTTCGAAACGAATATGCATCATTAACTGAGTGCCCTAAATGCGATTTGTCTCGATATAAGAAAAAAATTGTCTCCAACAAAATTCTTATGGTATTTTCCTATAATTATGAGATTTAGGCGTATGTTTCGTAGTGAAACCGGTGCAAGACACCTAACTTAGCATGCAAATGGAATAATTATTGATGGAAAGTATCAACATCTGGCTGATTCACTACAGTGGTCGAAAATTGATAATGATTATCCTGACTTTGGAGAAGAAGCAAGAAACCTTCGTTTGGCATTATCTACTGATGGAATGAACCCACATGGTCTTCAAAGTATCTCACATACCACATGGCCTGTGATTCTTATGATTTATAACCTACATCTATGGCTATGTATGAAGCGTAAGTACATGATGTTATCTATGTTAATCTCTGGGCCTAAACAACCAGGGAATGATATAGATGTATACTTGACACCTTTGTTAGAAGATTTAAAGATTTTGTGGGAGAACAGTGTGGAGGTTTATGATGGATATAGGAAAAAAAGTTTCAATTTGAGGGCGATGTTGTTTGGCACAATTAATGATTTTCCAGCATACGGGAATCTATTTAGATATAGCATTAAAGGTCAATGTGCGTGTCCTATTTGTGAAGATGGAACCGATACGATGCGATTGGAACTTTGTCAGAAGAATGTTTTTCTCGGTCATCGTAGATTATTACATTCTAAACAGCACTATCATGGGTGGAGAAAAGCATTCAATGGAGACACTAAAAAGCGTAAAGCTCCACCCGCATTATCAGGTGACCAAGTTTTTGAAAAGGTGAAAGATGCGCGTACAGAGTTTGGCAAGCCTTTTGCACATAAGGTTGTCAAAGGTGGGTGGAAGAAGAGGTCGATATTTTTTGAATTGCCATATTGGAAGTTTTTGTACGTTAGACATTTTCTCAATGTTATGCATATTGAAAAAAATGTATTTGAAAGTGTTATCGGTACATTACTCAATATAAAAAGGAAAGTCTAAGGATGACCTTAAAGCAAGGGAGGACATGTTAAAATGGGAATAAGAACCAAATTAGCACCCGGGAAGAAAGGAAGACAAACATATCTACCACCTACTGCTTTTACTCTATCTAGAAAGGAGAAAACAATATTGTGTAAGTTTTTGAGTGAAGTTAAGGTTCCAGAAGGATACTCTTCAGATATTAGAAGACTCGTGTCTATGAAAGACCTAAAGTTGAAGAATTTAAAGACACATGATTGCCATGTTATAATGGAACATTTTCTACCAATAGGTATACGTTCTATTTTGTCAGAAAAGGTAAGAAGTGCCATAACTAAATTGTGTTTTTTCTTTAGGTCAATTTGTAGTAAGGTGATCGATCCCGAGATCTTACCAACACTACAAAAAGAGATAGTAATTACCTTGTGTGAGCTTTAAATGTACTTTTCTCCCTCTTTTTTTTGACATAATGGTACATCTAGTTGTTCATCATGTGAAAGAGACACAATTGTGTGGACCAGCTTATATGAGACGGATGTACCCTGCTGGACAGTATATGAAAATATTCAAAGGGTACGTGAAAAACCGAAGTCACCCAGAAGGTTGTATTGTTGAACGGTACATTATTGAAAAAGCGGTTGAGTTTTATACTGGATATTTGTCCAACTTTCAATTGATTGGACTCCCCAAAGCTCATATTTTCGGGAAAAAAAGGAAGGTAAAAAATTAATTGGAAATAAAATTGTAACAGTATCAAGGGATGAACGGGATCAAATGAATTTGTATGTTCTGCACAATGATAATGAGGTTGAGTCATATGTTGAAATGCACAAGGATGTACTCCGAAGGTTAAATCCGAACATAAATGAAAATTGTATAGTACGAGAGCACAATAAAAATTTTATACAATGGTTAAAGAATCATATTTATTCGAAACGCTCTTCAGATCCTGTATCGGTAACAGAAAGGTTGAGATGTTTGGCATATGGTCCAAGTTTGCATGTGTTTTCTCATAGCGCATACGCAATTAATGGATACACATTTTATACCAAAGAGCAAGATGATAAAGGTACTATGCAAAATAGTGGTGTCATCGTTCTAGCTGAAGCAATGCATATGTCAAGTATGAAGGACTTAAACTCCAAATATGCAAATTTGTCATATTTTGGAGTTATTGAGCATATTTGGGTGTTTGATTACGAGAAGTTTAATTGATTAATTACAATAATTTTGAGTATGTGTGTGTAACTATAGACATATTGATTATGACTTGTTTTAATTGATCAATTACAATATTTTTGTGTTGTTTTAAGTTATAGTATAGTTGGATGAAAATGTATAGCTCCGAGTGTTATCACATTTTTGTCTATGTATATTTCATTTGAAGCAAAATGTATAGTTGGATAAAATGATTTGTAAAAACTATGTTGTATATTTAAATTGGTGCGTAAATTGGTACGTTTGCATAAATATTTTCGTAGATATTGGTTTGAAGATCTGATTGTTTTGTATATATAAATCAATGCCTAAATTGGTACGTTTAAATATGCAAATTTGGTTCAAATTCTGGTTGGAATGAACAAGTACAAATTCTGGTTTAAAAACCAGGTGAAAAATATGGATACATAACAGGTGTCTATAATTTGTCAAATCCAGACAACACTTTTTAAAGGAAATTATTTTAAAAATTTCGTATACCTTAGACATCGCTTTCAATCAAAAGCGTTGTCTAAGGTGGGGTTTAGAAAGCGCTTTCATTAAAAGTGTTGTCTAAGGTGGAGTTTAAAAAACGCTTTTAGTGAAAGCGCTGTCTAAGGTATACCATAAAAAAAAACGTTGTCTAAGGTATATTAAAAAAGGCAAAAAACGTTGTCTAAGGTGAGGTTTAGAAAGCGTTGTATAAAGCAATTTTAGACGACGCTTCTGACATTAACCAAAGCGTTGTCTAAACCTTTAGCAACACAGGTTTAGAAAGCGCTTTAAAGCGTTGTCTAAGGGAGAAAAAAAAAAGATGTCTAATGTCTTTTATGGTATAGTGTATATAATAAAACTATGTTTTGAGAACGTGAGAAATGATCACATAATGCATATTAATTTATAGAAACATCAAACAAATAACAACATATTACACATGTGGTTTAGTAAAAATACCATAAATTACACATGTGATTTAATAGAATATATTCTATAATACGTGATTAATTTTTCCAAAGGATAAATAATTATTATATATTATTTTTAAATGATATTTAATTAATTTTATTAATTAATAACGAATATGGATACCAGCAGGTATGGGTACCATTAAATCCATATTTGTGCATGTAATAAAACGGGTAGTTAAATATATATTTATATTACCCGTGGATACCCGTTAAGTTATCCTACCCGTGATGGATTTTATCCGTAGATATGTGGTTTTTTGCCATCCCTAAATACAACAACAACACTATTTATTTCAACCCAGATATTCATATTTACGCAATCATCACGTTTATTATATGCAATTTTTTTCCCCATGCATCTACAATTAACTTCAGTTTCGATTATTTTTTATGTTGTTGTTCATGTTGTTTTCTAGTTGTTGTTTAATGTAAGTGATAATAGATGAAAGAGTTTGTTATTGTTCTTGAATATGTACAACATGTGATAATAGATGAATGAATGTGTTGTTGTTGTTGAGGTTGTTTTTGTTTTTGTTTTTTAAAATAGATATCATCTTCGTCGAGTTCTTCATTCGGTTATGACAAGTGGTACATAAATCAAACATGAAAGATCACAAAGAGGTGCCACGATGCTTACCAAAATAACAAAAATCCACAAATATATCCCATTTTCCACACTTCAGAATTGTTACGCTTTCAAACCTTTGCAATCTTCTTTTTCTTCTCTCAAAACTTCAAGAACTCAGAAAAATCTTCCACTTCGCAACTCTTCAATGGCTTCCAACCAAGAAACTTCACAAGGCAAGAAGACTTCAAAGAACAAAATCTCTCCCAACATTTCTCCATTGCCTCCCTTTATCCAGATTTTTGGGCCTAAGTTAGTGAACAACTAACAATTCACATCGGAACCCCCTTCAAGAGGAGAAGAGATACATCTATGAGTCCCAGGTAATAATTCCTCTCATCATTTCTGATACTCAAACTGCTATTTTTGGACCCTTGTCCAATATTCATGCCGATGACTCCAAGTTGGGTGAGTTCTTCCCATCCTACCATAGGACCAAACCTATAGGGAAAAAGAACAAACCTACTGAAGGCGAAACCACAACTGAGGAATTTTCCCTAGATTTGGCATTTATGAATGGAAACTCTCGATTAGTGAGAGCATCTCCTTCCTTTACGGGTTTCGACCGCTGTTTTTCCAAGGTGGAAAAGGTCAAGGTTGATGGCTGGAAAAGATAGGGATATATGACCTTCTGATGTTGTCGAAGACTAGTCTCCCCTATTGCTCGAATATGTTGGTGGCCTCTCTGTACTTCTGGGATAGCACCCATTATACCTTTTATTTGCCTTGTGGAATATTGAATCCCACACTCTTCGACATAGCCTCTATCACAGGGCTTAAACTTAATGGGCATACCTATAACCCAGAAGTTTAAAATGGAGACACCATAGGCTTTGCCTCAAGCAAACTTACTTACAGTAACTTTATGAAGCATCACTTCAAAGCTTCAATTGAAACTGTTTATGATGAAGAGCACATTGACTTTTTAACTATGTGGCTCTATATATACATTTTTTGCTCTAAATCCCTATAGGTGGCCAAAAAATACCTGCCTTTAGCTAACCAAATACATAGCAATGCAGGAGTGTGCCTCAGTGAACTAATATTGGCCTCACTTTATGAGTCAATGAGTGAAAGTGTTGTTGCCCTGAAGAACGTAAGTTCAACTGGGACTTGTCAATTCGCTGGACCCATCTGGTTAATCCAATTGTGGCTCAATGCCACTTTCGAAGCAAACATGCCCACAACATGAGTTATTGATGAGGGCTCCGATGAAATCAAAAACAGGAGAGTCGAAGGGAATCACCTAGCACAACTAACCCCCACTGATGAGAGAAGGACCATTCGAGAATCTTTCTCTGGCTACATTATGATGTTTGCCAAAAGATGTGATTTCAGTCCCACCATGGCTCATTTTGCTAGGAGAAAGTATGGACCTGAATGGTTCACTAAATCGCTCCCCCCTACATCCAAAAATCACCAGGAGGAATCCAAAGCCATATAGGAGGCCATTTTGGTTCCTAGATTAATAATCCACAAATAGGATCATCAAATAGGTGTAACATGTTTAATCTCCTACCAACTAAATTTAGTTTCTCGACAGTTTGGATTGGCTCAAAGTTATCCTAAATGTCTATATGACAAGAAATGACATATCAACCTTTTTGATGATATCTTTGACGAATAGGACATTTCCCTTCAACTTGATTGACTTGGCAATCCAACCCAACTTTCCCTGGTCGAATTGACCCTAACTTTCTTTGCACACAAGAATTCTATCAATAGTGGTTGTCACACCCTAAATTTTGACTGGACTTTTTTCTAGTTTTTTTCATTCATCTGGACTTTTCAATTTTATTCGTTAAGTTTTACTGGTTCAATTATTTGGTCACAACACTTCCACTTTAAGCACATCATAATTTGTACTACCATTCAAACTTCTTGCTACACCTTGCGACTACCAACAACAACCTCAGACCTGCATAACACAGTACAATATGACACATCAATTTTGTCATAAGCCTCCAAGCCATGATTCACTATACAAGTATGAATCCACCACACCAAAACAACAAGCCGCAACAACATCACATTTCAATAACTAGAACAACATACACCAATTTAGCTAAATCAAACTTGCATAAAAAAGTTTCCTCTGACATTCAAGAAAATATTCAAAATTTGAACTGATAAGAAGAGGGGGAACTTTTCATAAAAGGGGACGATTTCAATAAGAAAGAAAGGAGATCACAAAAACAAGTCCTCCATATATTTAATCTTCCGCATACCTTCAAAAAAAACTCAACTCTTCAGCCTTCACAAACCTTGAACTCACAAAACAAAACAAAAAACACTTACAAGCTTTTTCAAATACCTCCATCCACCTCTTTCTTTCCTTCTTCCACTTCAAACAACAACAACAAAACCAGAAACACTGAACAAAAAAAAAAGAATTTCTGAACAAAATACTTTCATCCAACACCACATCACCACCACCATTGATCTCTCTCTTACCATTACCTTCATGATATCCTTCACACTCCCATAACCTTATCAGCCTTCTTCCATCGTCTGAAACAATAACGTTAGAACCCATAACAATAACTCACAACTTCAACCATACACACTACCACTGTGCCGACCACCATTTACGACCCAACAAAATTGCGCCGCCCTAACGCATCAAACAATCATCATCATTGCACCTCACCTCCCTTAAACCGCAAACACCCTTCATCCATCATGCCACTGTGATTCGCAGAAAATGGAGAGAGACAGAGCACCAACTCCGCCATACAACTCGCCGAAAACCACAACAAAATCGCGCAGGTGCAAAGGAGAAAGCCGCCAAAGATTCACGAAATGCCAAGAGACGTAAGGAACGGTTGCGAGAAAGAGAACAAAGAGAGATTACGAGAGAGAGGTATCGTGATTTTGAAAGAGACAGAAAGAAAAATGTGGAGTGGTTGTACGTTATTTTTTTTCTTTCCCTTTTATTTTCCTTTTATTATTATTGTATATATTATAAAGGGATTAATTCTTATGCATTGTCAGTGTAAAAAAAATTACACCATCAATCCATCACAACCATTCATAATCATTACTTTAAATATAATTAAAATAAAAGTCAAATATAATTTTGGATCTGACGGTTACCATTCACCAACAGTGTAAAACTGTTTTACACTGTCAGTGCATTCCAATTAAATTCTATTATAAATCTGATTTTTAGATTTATGTTTATTGTGTTTGGGTTCTTTGACAGCCCAACATCCAATTTTCTAATCACACTAGTAATTAGCCTATTATACCTTCTGTTTTTGTAAAGAAAAACTCATCTATGTTTTACCTTTTTTAGTTAGTGATTTTTATAGATTTTAATCGTTAATTTTCTAAGTTAATAAGTTTTAGTTAGTAGTTACTTTTGGTAATTAAGATTAGATTAGTTTTAGTTTATATATAATTTTTAGTTTAGTTTTATTTTAGGCTAAAAAATATTTTTAATTTTTGGATTTTATTTTTTAGTTTAGTATAGTTTAGTTATTTAGATTAATTAGTGATTAATTTATTTTTTAGAATACTTTAATATTATATATGGTATAATTTTAACATATTAAAAAAAATCAAAAAAATTCTAGTTAGTTTATCATACTTTTTATTTCTAGTTTAGTTAGATTATTATTTTAGATATTAAAAATCCCAAGAAAATATTAGATTAGAATTTGATTTTTATATTATTTTTTTAAAAATATTTTAGTTTTAATATATTTATTTAGTTCTTGTATTAGTTAGTTAATATTTTGATGAGATTTTCTTTCCTTATTTAGTATTCAGTTTTAATTTAGGAATTTAGGATTTTTTTTTAGTTTATTATATAAAAAAATCATAAAAAATATATTTTTAGTTTATTTTAGGATTCTATTTTAGTTACTGATTTAGTTACTGATTTAGTTTTAGAATTTTATTTAGTATAATTTAGTTATATTTAATTATTTGGTTAGTTAATTCATTTTTAGAATTTTTAATATATTATATAGTATAATATACTTTTAACAAAGACCCAAAAAATATTTTAGTTTATTTATCTTCATTTAGTTTATTATACCTTTTTTATTTTTTTAGATAGTTTATCATTTTAAATATAAAAATCCCACAAAAATATTAGTTAGATGTTTGTTTTTTTTCCAATCCACTTCTAGTTCTGATTCAATGTTATTCTTACTGTCTCATTGATATTTTGTCGTTGTTCCCTTTGTCTTGATGACTTATTATGATTCAATTTATCATGATGTTTTGTCGTGTGTACGCTTGTTCGACTTCGTTTGCTCATGACGCTTTTGACCCGATTCAAGGGAAAGTGGACGCTTTGTGACTTATTGTCACATCGCTTACCGCTCGCGTATCTTGTCTTAGTCTTCTCACTTTTAGACCCTTATTTCCTTCCTTCATAAGAGATGACAATTGATTTTTCACAAGCTTTACATTCAAGCTTTTCCTTCTTTTTACCCCTAGTTTTCTGAACTACGACGCTCTGACTTTCCAATTGCACGAGGGAATACGTAAGCACGAGGTTTATCCTTGGAGAGCACAATTTTCTTTTTTCACATTTTTATTTTCTTCATTTGTTTCTTCTTTTTATCTTTCACATTTTTTTATTTTATATTTCATACTTTTTCATCCTTCCCATTTTAGTTCTCATTCAGATAGTAGACAATTAAACACAAAAACATAGATACTACAAGAGGTTCCCGTAGAGTATTACAAATACTTAGGATGCTAGCACCTTCCCTAGGTATAACCAACCCTCATACCTTCGATCTCTGACTGTTTAGCTTTTAGCCTCGTCTTTAGCTTAGCATGTTTATTAGGGGTTCTCGATCTTTTCCCCTTCCCTTGGATAAATTAAAGTTCGGTGGTGAATATAAATGATTTGCGATTCAAGTTAACTTAATAGCTTGATATCTGATTCTCACCGTGACAGTGGTCAAAGTTCTACCAAGAGCAATTCCTTGATGCTTCTACCTTTTCCCAATTACTTAACCAATCTTTTTTCTAATGTGCAGGAGAAAGTGAAGAAAGGTAAATCTACTCATGTCAAAGAGATTTAAGTCTTCCATAAGTACTTTGAAACTATCTATCGCCCAAATGATCTTAGTCGAACCGTTAGTAAGGCTACTATCACTTTGAAGGAATTTTTTTTACAAAGAATGGAGAACCAAAAGTCCCTTCCAACATTGCCCCTGAAAGACGTTATGAACTAGCTTTCAAACTCTTTCCTCCAAAGGTTCCTCGACTTCGTACTGTTGAGTTTGGAGTGGCTCTTGCCCCTCCATTTCCAGACTGATTTATCTATGGGTATTTTATTAAAATCCTTCGACAGCAGTCTCAGTCCAAGGCTCAAAGGGTGGTTGTGACTAAACATAAGTTGGACAGTTTTAAAGGAAACCTTCATATATGAAGGTTTGAGGCCTTAGATTTAGTGATCTTTATCTAACCACTTCCTTACTAATTTATACTTGTGTTTGAATTTCAGTAGTGCCAAAAAAGGCTGGATCGTCGAAGAACGCAACTGCAAAGGCCACTCTTGAGGCACCTCGAAAGCCTCCTCTGACTCCCACTAGAAAAGGAAGCTTGCTAAAGCTCATGACACTGTTGGCCAATCTTCCTCGAAGATGGCCAAAATCTCAGAGAAGACACCCTCTCTAAGTGGTGTAGAAACACACATTCCTGGGGTCATGTCGAAGGCGACCGTTAGCCTAAACGAAAACAATAACTCAAGTCCTGATGCTGATGGCAATCAGGTAATTTTTATTCTTGAACTAGTTTCTTCATGAACTCTTTGGTTGACTGTTTATCGGCCTAATAATTTGATTTATTATTGTGGTTGGTGGATCTACTCAACCACAACCAACAACCATTACTCCAACTATTCTTAAGAATAGCAGAGGTGGGCCTACTTATCACCCTACATCTGATCCTGGCTCTGGGCAAAGTTCTTTGAGTGAGATTAACAGGCCTGATTTTATTACAGTTATCTCTCCTCAAGTAGTGTATCGAGGCTCACCTGTCAAGATTTCCACTGAACAGTCCCATACATCTGGGTCTGGGCATGAAAAGGATAATCTCTAACACCAACAAGACCCCATGGTCGAAGAAACTATTCCCATGGAACAATAACAAACTCTAGTTGAGCATGAGCATTCTCCTCATGCTCACCTTGCCAATCAGTCTTTGGCAAATTTCATGGATGGTGTGGGGCATCCTCAGCTTTAGTCTGAACTTGCAGATGATGCTGACAATGGGCATGAAGATGAAGACGATGAAAGTGATGTTGAAGAGGACAAGCAAAATCCTCCTGATAATGTTGAGGTCGGACACATTTAGAGATCCAATCCCCCAATAATGAATATAATTCCAACTTCTGCAGCCACCATGACTAATGCTCAGGTGAATGATCTTAGGACCTCCAACCCTAAAGAATACATCATATTGGTGTTTGCAAGGAGGGAAAGCTCTTCAGAACAGAATGTGAGTGGTTTGACTACTTTTTAGGCTCCATCTTCAGATAACTCTATCAGCCCTATCCTTCAAACCATCAAGCATAAATTCTTTAAGGGGGACATTCTCAGAATTCTGGACTCAGATCGAACTGCCAACCTTTTCTTGAAGGACATTCTTCAGAAGCTCAACCTTTATACCGTTGCACCCACAGTTTCCAACTTCTTGCTGGAGCTAGCCTTAGGTGTGAATCAACTAACTGATGACCTTAAGAAGCTCCCCAACATTCAAAAAACCATTAAAGCCACTTGTGGACTTGAGGCTTCAGCTTGGTCGAGGGCAGCTGAATCTAGTGCTCTTGTGGAGAAGATGGAAAAGGCGAAAGTTGATGGGTGTACGGAGCGGGTCTCTCTCATAAAGGACATTAATGCTTGAAAGCTACAAATCGAATAGCCGAAGACCAAAATATCTGAAGCCGAGAAAATGATCGAAGAGCTGAAGGAGTCACCTATTACTGAGTTGGACTTGGAGATGAGGCAAACCATGGGATATATCGATGAAGCTCGACACCTGGAGAGAGAGCTTGCCACATCAAAATGAGAAAAAGAGTTGGTCGAAAAGCGTCTCTAGACTCAGAAAGTGGTTTTTCTCTCTTTGAAGGTGAATTCTCCTTTTTAATTACTTGTCTTTCATCTCTTGTACTTTGAGTACAATTTCTAATGACCCCTTTGTGGTCCATATGTAATACTGACAATGTTGGTGCCCTTTGCACCTTTTATCTATTCGCTCTTATGTTTGTGTTTTCAACCTTCGATCTGCATTTTACATTTCTATAAGGTTTTAACTTTCCTCTCTTAGCCAACCTTATGACTATGCATTTCGACGGTTGTCGCAGTGTGTTGTCTCTAAACCATAGAGATTACGCTTCATTCAACCGAGCCTTAAGAATCTGCAATGGGCACTTTGGGTGAAACACATATTGTTTTAATATTAACGTGCTCCAACGACACAAGTCCCCATATCATGGAAAAAATCAACACTAAAGTCTCAAAACAATTTTCTAGAAAAATTCCATGTGTTTCCAACCTCTTATTTGACTAGTCTTTGTGAGCATGAAAATTTTCCATATGAAAACCACTTAAGTAGTTTTTATTCATCACTTTAGCATTCAACATGAATATTTCCACCAGATTCTCTACTAACAAGAAGGCTGTGAAAGAGGAAGAAAGTGTGGCAAGTATTAATGCCTCAATTATGTCATCCACTGGGACAAACACATCGACAGAGTCTACTACAACCAGCAAAAAACCTAGTAACAAAGTAGGGACTTCCAAGAGTTGTGTCAAAAAGGAATATTCCCATGTTGAAACTGATGAGGATTGGATGAGTTATCTTCGTTCAAGACACTGGAAGAGATATGAATAATTTTATCCTCCCTATGTATTTTATGCATCTTTATTTCTTTGACACTTATGTATGCCATTTTGGCTATTTAGCATATCTTGGCTTCTTCCAATAATAAAGTTATGCTTTAATCTGAATCTCTTGCAAGATAGGCATATATTTCTTCAAATTTATCAATTTACTTTTAAGATTCTTTGATCAACACCAATTTATTGAATCTCATATGCATTATTGGTAAAACTGTTGATAACCTCAAAAGGACCTTCCCATTTTGGGGACCATTTCCCTAGAGATTTGGTCTTTCGATCCATATGTAAGATAAATTTCCATACCAATTCCTCAGTCGAAAAGGTTTTGACCTTAAACTTTTTATTGTAAGACATCTCTACTTTTTTTTGCCTTTTAAGCAACTCCAAAGCAATGAGCCTTTCCTCATCTAGGTCTACCAATTTGTCCAACATCAAGTTCTAAAAAGTTTCAGAAGGAATCTCATATGTCTTTGAAACCTCGTAGACTGAAGATAAACTTCTACATGCATGACTACATCATGGCCAAATGTAAGTCAAAATAGGGTGGTATTGGTTTCCTCTCTAGGGGAGGTTCGACATGACCAGAGAATTTGGTCCAACGTCTTATGCCAATTCTTTGGATTTTTCCCCACATGTTTTTTTATCAATCCAATAACCACCTTATTTGCTGCTCCGACTTGGCCATTTGCTTGTGCATAATAAGGTGTAGAAGTTAGAAGTTTTAAACCCATTTCCTTAGTAAATTCTTGCATCTTTCGACCAGTGAAAACTGACCCCTGATCTGTTGTAATGGTTTCTGGGATTCCAAACCTATAAATGATATGTTTTTAATAAACTAAATTACATCCTCCTGGTCAACATTTGGAAAAGGTATTGCTTCAACCCATTTGGTGAAATAGTCAATACCTACCAAAATGTATTTTTGGTTCTTAGAAGATGTTGGTCGAATTTCTCCAACCAAATACAAAGTCCAACCTCTAAAAGGCCATGGTTTCACAATAAAATGTAGTTCACTTGCAGGGACATGTTGGATGCCAGCATGTATTTGGCACTCTTGACAGCCTTTAGCAAATTCAATACAATCCTTTATCATCGTAGGCCAATACACGCCTTGTCGAAACAAAATCCATTTCATTTTGTGACCTACTTGATGTGCCCCACATTCTCCACTATGTACAGTTGAGAGAACAAAATATGCTTCTGACTCACTAAGACACTTGAGCAATACTCCCTCAGGAGTCTTTTTAAACAATTCATTACCCAATAAAACATAACTTAAAGCCTGATACCCAACCTTTCATTTTGCCAACGATGTTGGATTTTGCAGATAATCTACTATAAGTTATCTCCAATCATTGTCTGTCAGAGAGTTGACTGCTAGAATGGCGAAATTGTCTTTGTTAGCGTATCCAAGCTTTGTTTCTTCCAAATATTATGGGGCTAACCCAACTGACACTACTTTCCCTCTAACTTCGATCACATCTTGCAAATTTTCCTTCAAAATTTTGTGTCCTGACGCAATCTGAGCCAAGTCATTTGCAACTTGGTTTTCTAATCTTGGGATGTGTCGAAAGCTAACTGCTTCAAAATTCTTAAGCATTCAATTCACTACTATAAAGTACATGATTAGATTTTCTTTTATGCACTTGTATTCTCTGGTAACTTGTTTTATAATCAACTCAGAATATCTCATTATTTCAACATGAGTTGCCCCCAATTCCAATAATACCTCAACTCCAGCTATCAAAGCCTCATATTCAACCTCATTGTTTGAACAACAACCTTCGATCTTATACTTGAATGTTATTGGGATTTTGTGAGGAGAAATAACATGCACCCCTATGCATGTTCCATCTTTATGGCTAGACCCATCGAAGTATAACTTCCAAGGCTCGGCCACAAGATAGTTCAATGCATTTTCATTAATAGAGTGGTCGACAATAAAGTCCGCCACTACTTGTCCTTTAACGGCCTTTAAAGGCCTATATGTTAAATAATATTCAATTAATGCCAATGCCCATTTACCAATTCGACTATGCAAGATAAGATTAGATAACATATGTTTAATAACGTCGAAACGAGAAAAAACATAAACATCAACTGGTTTTATATATTGCTTCATCTTTGTACATGAATAATATAAGCATAAACACAACTTTTTTACTGTGTTATACCTAGTTTCCGCATCATTTAAAACTATACTAAGGTAATAAATGGACCTTTCGACACCATCACCATCCTCTTGAGCTAACATGCTCCCTAAAGTCTTATTTGATACGACTATGTACAATTCATGCTCTTCCTCCTACAAGGTGGTGAGAGAATGATAGGGTGGCTCAGGTATTCCTTGATCTTGTTAAAGCTTCCTGTTGCGCTTTCCCCCAGTCGAACCCTTCTTTGTTGATTCTAAGCAAAGGTGAGAAAGCTTGCATGGCCGCTTAGGTTGGATATGAATGTCCTCGAGAAATTGATCTTCCCCAACAGTGATTGTAATTCCTTCTTTCTTGATGGTGATTTCGCTTCCATAATGGTTTTGGTTTTATTTTGTTAATTTTGATCCCCTTCTTATGGACTACAAAGCCTAAGAAGTTCTTAGTCTGTACACAAAAAGCACACGTAAGAGGATTCATTTTAAGACCATGTTTTCTCATCCTTTCAAAGGAATGTCGAAGATGGTCTATGTGATCTTTCCCTGAAATAAAATTAACAACAATATCATCAATATAAATTTGCATAAAAGTGTCTATAAAATCATGGAAGATTGAATTTATTTCCCTTTGAAAGGTTGCCCATCATTTTTTAAACAAAAAGGCATAACTACCCATTCGTAGGTACCTAAGGCTCCTGGACATCGAAAAGTGGTCTTTAGGACATCCTCTTTAGCAACTAATATTTGATTGTATCTAAAATAACCATCCAACATGCTAAAATATTCATGCCCTACAGTAAAGTTGACTAACATTTCTGCTACAGGCATCAAATATTCATCTTTGGGGGTTGTAGAATTTAAGTCTCTAAAATCTATACAAACCCTTAAAAAGCCATTCTTTTTTTAATAACTGGTACAATATTAGCTAACCATTCAACAAACCTGGCAGTGCGGATGAACTTGCATCAAAGTAACTTTCAATTTCCTCTTTTATTTTGGAGAGGATTGTTGGGGAGAATCGTCTTGGATTTTGCTTGACAGGTTTTTTCCTATGTTTGATTGGCAACTTATGTTCGACAAGCTCTCTTTTCAAACCAGACATTTCGTCATATTCCCATGCAAAGCAATCTTTGAACTCCTTCAGTGACTGGACCAATTCGACTTTGAGTTGTGGGTCGAGATTGACACTGATGTAAGTAGGCCTTTTGACACCCCTCCTAAGTCAATTTCTTCCAAAGGATCTTGAGCCAACATTTTGATGTTGTCTAATAAAAGGTCTTTCTCAAAACCTAAAGGCTCACTATCATAAATAACATCAAGCCTTTGGTCTTGCTCTTCGATCAGAGATTCATCAAGGGGTTCAAGGTCGAAATCTGTACCAGGACCTCCTTCGATAACCTCCATCTTGACTTCGACAACCATGTGATTTTACGCAGCCTCCAAGGCCGCTTGTAACTTGGATTCAGCCACATAGGCCGAAATTCTTTGTAGTGCTTCGAGTTCAGTCATTATTACTTCCCTTGTTTTCCCAACCTGTGGGGCATATATGTGTTACCCCAAAGTAAGGTGGGAAATTTCCTTCATCCCCTACAACCTCTCTATACCATCGAAAGCCCTCAATAAGATGAAGGTATAATGAACAGAATACATGGTCTTTATAGGTGAATTCAAACTTTGTTGGGGTGCATGGCGCAATATGTGCCAAGTTCTTGTCGAATTCAACTCCACAACATGGTTCACAGGCACTTTAAAGTACCCTTGATATACTTTGATGTTCTCCACTGTCCCATCAGGTCTCCATATGGTTACCCTTTGGTGCATTGAGGAAGGAACTTCCCATATGCCATGGATTCATTCCCTTCCCAACAGAAGGTTATAATTGGCCTTGCTTTCGACCACCATAAACAATGTGGGCCTAGTCACTGTCCCAACAGTCAAGTCGACCTGTAGGACTTCCAATGTAGCGTTAATTTTCCCTTTATAGTTAGAGAGGACCGTGTTGTGGGGCTTCAGATCAGTGTCAAACTTACCAATCTTTGCAAGCAAGTAATGTGGTATCAAGTTAACAGTTACACCACAATACACCAATATCTTGTTGACAACCATATTTTCCATTTTTCCAGTGATATAAAGAGGCTTTAAATGCCCCCTCATGGCATCAGTTGGCCGCTCAAAGAAAGCATTATATTCTTCGACGTAACCATTATTCATTACATAGCAGCACATTGGTTTGTGTGATGCCATTTCAGCCTCAGTGTTAGCAAGTTTTCGACCTCAGATATCATGTTGTACTCTCTTGGCGTGACTGAAACCACATTCACTATCACGTTGATGGAGGCTTCTAAGTCCGAGTCGAAGTTATTTGTCATATGCTCATATTCAAATTTCAGTTTAGCCTCCTCTTCGTTGAATAATTTGCGCCCCATAGGCACCTTGTTAGTTGTCTTGTCTTCATAACCTCCTACATTGCCTGCTAGCATATTGATGTTATATTGAGCTTGATCTTTCTCTAAGGCATCCCTTTGCGCCTTCCTTCGCCTTTGTTTCTTTCGCCATTATGACCTCTCAATATGGTTCTTACCCTTGTAATTCTCAAAGACATACGCCTTTTTTGATGACTTATACTCCTTACTATAGTCCATCAAAGAACCTCTCTCCATATCGAAGTTAGTCTACTTAGATTTCCCTTTTCCTTTGGTGTCGACAGGCTTGACCCATTTATCTTTGGGTATTTCACCACTAAGCTTGAAAGTAGGTTTCCTTGGTCTAGGAACCTGGGGCTTTACAACAACGTATTGTCCTTGAGTCTTTCTCCCTGGGTTGAAACTTCTTGGCTTTTGAGAATTTCTTTGCTATTGGTTTGCTTTGGCTTCTCTCACTCTCTGAATGTTGTGAGCAACCTTTTTGTCGAAGATGGAACTGCACCTGGGCACAACATCACTTCAAAAAATTTCTTCTGGCACCTATGTAGAAATTCAACAATAGTCTCGTCCTCCTTAGGATATGCCACCTTGTTGTATTCCTCCTGATGACCTAAGTCCTCGGCAGTTATGACCTATTCGTGCTTGATTTCAACCATATTTACATCGACCTCATCCTTCAAGTTTATCCTAGAAAAGTCAATGTCAAGGCCTTCAATATCCTTGTTTAGCCTAATGAAACCATCTGTAGTTTCCTTAGTTACCAGCTGGAGGTTCGACCATTGAACATCCTCATGAGTTTTGATAGTTGTTCCTACACCAAACTTCTCGATATCTCGTGATGTCTTGAAGTAGTATTCAGCAGCCATGCAGACAAAGTGCTTTATCTGAAAGCCATAAATGTCTTCAATGAAACCGTAAAACAAAAGAATCATCGATGAAGTCTTTAGTGATTTCGCTTTGTACAACATTTCAACCCAAAGCTTCGTCGATGTCAATGTTGCTCACGCTGCTGTCAGAAAGATCTACTACTTTGAGCATTTTAACCTCACCAAGTTCAATGAAGTTAGCTTTTGCAACCTAAAGAGGATTTGAGTCGATCTTTATTCGGTTCTTGGGCTTCTCACTGAACTTGAGTCTCCCTTCCTGAATTGCGTTCTGCACCAAATCCCTGAAAAGAAAACATTTAGAAGTTTTATGACCCAAAAAGTTATGGTATTTTCAAAAACCTCTCTTTTTTCTTTGTTCTAAAGGTGGCATTTTAGCACTAAGAGGCACTAATATTTGTCCATCTTTAACTAACAAATCAAATATTTCGTCACATTTAGTGATGTCGAAAGTGTATGTTTTCTTTGGGAACCTATCATTCTTTTCAGTTCCGACAAGGTTCTTTCCACTTGAATGAACTAATAATTTACACCAATAGGGGGACCCTGCTTCAACTCAGCCAGGTCTATTTCTCTTTCGTCGAAATCTATGGATTCATCACATATTTCTTTGACCCCCTCATGAAATCCAACGTAGGCTATTCTTTTGTTTTTATTTGCCTTAGCTTTTTCGTCTCCCAGACATTCTACTTGTCGAACTCTATCAGCCAATTAAGCCATATCCCTCGAGTACTGAGTGTCCAGCTTCTTCCTAATAGAGTAATCGAGGCCACCAACGGCCATTTCGACATGCTCTCTTTCAGGCACCTGCGTGAAACATCTAGCCTTGAGGAGTCGAAATCTATTCAAATAATCATCAATTGGCTCATTGAACTTTCTCTTAACACTATCTAACTCTTTCAAACTAATTTTAGTCTGACCCATTGCTCATGGAACAAACGTTCCAACTGAGTCCAATTACAATTTGAACCAGGTGGTAAGGTAGTAAACCATGTAAAAGAATTTTTAGTGAGAGAACTAGGGATGTATTTAATCCTTAGGCTTTCATTGTTTGCAATCTCCTCAGCCTCGATCAAGTATCGTGCCACATGTTCGACGATGGATTCAGTTGTATCACCTGAGAACTTCAGAAACTTCGTCTAGGAGGTAATTCGGATTGAAGTATGTAGTCTACTATGGGTGAAGTAAAGTTTGGCTTGGTGAAACCTATATTTATTCCATTTCACGCCATTATCCTTTCGACAATAGTGGCAAGATTATTCTCTGTTACTATATTATTGTGTCGAACTTGCTGAACCACATTATCTGTGTTTTGGTTTCTATTCACTATTATTACCTTTGGTTCTTCTTCTTCAAGAACAAGAATTTGATTCATCAGATGTTTGACCTTAGGTGGCTCGACTACCCTTGAGGTTCTGGGTTTGTTTGTTGAACATTCTCCCTGAATTCGACACCATGATTCTCTCCCATATATTGTCTAGTTGGATGTCGAGGAGGGGTAGGAATTCCCATGAATTCTGCTATTCGAGCCATGTGGGATGCTAATTGCTTATTGGTTTGTGTGGCACTATGAATCAATGGTTGAAAGACTTCCCCCATTGTTTGAGATAATGTTTATACCATTTGAATATTGCTTTCATCCATTTGTTCTCTCAAATAATTTGCAGATTCATTTGTCAAGCCAGGGCCCTAAGCAGAATATCCCAACCCCATGGTCTGACTATTTCGACCCATGTTTACTCCATATCCTGATTCTTGTAAGGGCGAAGCAAGCATATTTTCTGAAAATACCGTCGGCGCATCGCGTAGGGTTTGTATCATCATCGTCGTTTGCATGCCATAGGCTGGGTTCCTTGGCAAAGGTTATGAAAACCCTGGGGGAGGGAAAGACCTAAACATTGTTGTGTTTGGTGGTGGAGTTTGAGGATTTTCTCCAATAAATCCCAACACTGGTTGGGTATACGATCTATATATCATTCCTCGTGTTCCTGCCATCGAAGAGATTAGTTCTAAAATCATGTCTGGTGTTGTTTCTCCCCTTGTCGAAGGATTTGGGAGAGGCACCACATCACTCCTAGGAATATCTTGTGGACTGATGTTGGTGCTTGGAACAGTCGAACTGCTCTGCTAAGGATTCGACCCAGTAGTTTGGGGATTTGGAGTACTTGTGTTCCCATGACCATATGTCATTTTCCTTGTGTTTTTTTCTTTGGTACGTATTCTTTTACGGTGGCTACCTTTTCGCTTCTCAAATGCATGCAACAAAATATTATACTACTATTTTATCAATCGAACATGTAAAGAAAAGGAAGTTACGGACTTCTTAAAGTTGGTTATTTTGAAGGAAGTTAATAAAACTTCTAAAAATAATTACTCATAGCACGATCCCACTGGGTGTGCCAATTTGTTTACCCTAAAAATTGTAAACAATCGTTGGTCCTCTAAAAACAACACAAAGTTTTCAGTCACTCACAGGATCGACCAGATTGATCCTAGGACATGTGTTATAAATATGTTTTAATTGGGTTTTTTCCAGGAATAATGTCATAAACTCTTCAACAAAATTTATGAAGTGTTTTTGGTAAAAAAAAGAAAATAAAATAAAACAAGACTAAAAAACAATTGAAGTCAAAAGTAAAGTACAATAAAGTGTAAATGACAAAGAAATGTAAGGAAAGCAAGTAAAAGACAAATAAAAGACTGAATAGTAAACTTGCTTGAAAGTAAAGGAAATGCAAGATAAAAAGACTTCAAAATAAAGGTTTAAACATAAATTGCATTGATATGAAAAAAGGGTGGTGATCTCATCACATACATTCTCGCATTCACTCGTTTTTCTACACACGAGTAATTTGAGTGTTTATGGAGTCACTTGTATAATATGACTCACATACCCTTCTAACATTATAACTACTTTATTTATACTAGTCAAAAGTAACCGTGTGGAATATTGGAACAAACCCTGGTACGAATAGCATGTCGTCGAAGTCTGCTCACATGTTATTGTTTAATTGGACCTTGTGTTATGGATCCAATTGTTTAAGTTAGCTTGTACCCTAAGTTAGCTTGTAATGGGTAATTGTTAAAAAGACCATTAGGTTAGTATGTTAGTTTTATTATAAATAACATATTAGTCTCTCATATTTGGTATAAGGGAAAATAGGAAGATAAAACCCTAATTCAATAGTGCGAGAGGTTATTTGTTATTCTTGCATACTTGTAATCTTGTTTTAAGAGAAAGGAAAGAATAACAATTTATAACCAATCCTTGTTGTTATATTTGGTAACCCTAAACCCTAACTCTTATGGGTTTCTTTAGAAATCTATTATACTTTGTTTCTAAGGTAACTAATTCACAACAAATTGGTGTGGTGAGCATGGAGAAGATACCTTCAACAAAGTATGAGATTGAAAAGTTCACTTGAGTGAACAATTTAGGTATGTGGCGCTTGAAGATGAAAGCCCTACTTGTTCAACAGGGTTGTTTGGAAGCATTGGAGGGATAAACAACCATGAATATTGCGTTGATGACAAATGAAAAGATGGCCATGATTGAGAAAACACACAGCGCAATATTGTTGAGCCTTGGTGATAAGGTTCTTCGACAGGTATCAAAGGAGAGGACAGCGTCAAGGTTATGGTTAAACTTGAAGGTTTATACATGACCAAATCGTTGGTGAATCGACTCTACCTGAAGCAAGCCTTGTATTCATTCAAGACGAGTGAAGACCAAGTGTTGGCTGAGCAGTTGGATATGTTCAACAAGCTGATTATTGATCTTGAAAATATTGATGTGAAGATCGATGATGAAGATCAAGCGTTGTTGTTGTTATGCGCTTTGCCCAGAACACATGCCCACTTCAAAGAAACTATCTTGTATGGAAGAGAGTCCCTGACCTTTGAAGATGATCAATCTGCGTTGTACTCTAAGGATTTGAACGAACGAAATGAGCATAAACCTTCGACGATTGGTGAAGGTTTGTCCGTTAAGACGAAATTCTTGCGAAAGGATGGTAAGTTCGACAAGAAGAAGGGCAAAAGTCTGCATAAGTCTTATAGTGGTGAAGCATCTGGTGTTCAATGTTATCATTGCAAAAAGGAGGATCACATTCGAAAGGTGTGCCCTGAATGCCTGAAAGATCATGGAGGTAATGATAATGGAAATCCTGCCATTATTCAAGATGATTTCAACTCATCTGATGTTCTTGTGGTTTCGAGCGGCGACTCAAGAAAAGAGTGGATTATGGATTCAGGTTGCACTTGACACATGACTCCAAATAAAGATTTGTTCGAGGAATTATGTGATAAAAATGGTGGATCAGTGCTGTTGGGAAACAATAAAGCTTACAAAATCGCAGGTATTGGATCCGTGAGATTCAAGTTTCATGATGAGTCAATAAGACTATTGACTGAAGCTAGGTATGTACCTGACTTGAAGAGATATTTTATTTCTCTTGGTGAATTCGACAAGAAGGGATATGTCTTTCAAGGAGAGAAAAATATCCTAAGAGTCATGAAGGGGTCGAAGGAAGTCTTGAGAGGCATGAAGAAACAAGGCTTGTATACCATTGTGGCTGAAGTTGTAAGTGGTTCGACAAATGTTGCATCCACAAAACTGTTATCGAAGACAAAATTATGGCACATGAGATTGGGCCATGTCAGTGAGAGAGGCTTGGTCGAATTGGGGAAACAAAACTTGTTAGGTGGTGACAAATTCGAGAAGTTGGAGTTTTGTAAACCTTGTGTATTTGGTAAATTCTGTAGGGTGAAGTTTAAAAAAGGTAAACAAAGAACACATGGATCCCTTGATTACATTCATGCTGATCTTTGAGGGCCTGCAAGGAATCCTTCACATTCATGTGCAAGATATTTTTTATCCATAGTTGATGACTATTCTAGAAAGTTATAAGTATTCATTCAGAAGACGAAGGATGAAACTTTTGAGAATTTCAAGAGTTGGAAGGTTCTGGTCGAAACTCAAACTAGCATAAAGGTCAAGAGGTTGAGATCTGATAATGGCCTTGAATTCTGCAATGAAGCTTTTGACATTTACTGTGTCGAGTCTGGGAATGCAAGGAATAAGACTGTAACAGGTACTTCTTAGAAAAATGGTCTAGCTGAGAGATTCAATCAAACAATCCTCAAAAGGGTTAGATGCATGTTGGTTAGTGATGGATTGAAGAAGGTGTTTTGGGCTGAGGATGTTTCGACAACAACATATCTGATAAACAGATGTCTTTCGACTGCATTAGATATGAAGACACTTGAAGAAGTTTAGTTGGGACATCCACCAGATCTCGACAAACTGAAAGTATTTGGCTGTGTAGCCTATGCTCACACTAGGAAAGACAAGGTCGAACCTAGAGCTCTGAAATGCATGTTCATGGTATATCCTGAAGGAGTCAATGCTTATAGGCTATGGTGCCTCGAGCTAGGTCACAGGAGGTGTATCACCAGTCGAGATGTAATTTTCAATGAAGCTGAGATGGCTTTCAAGAAAACAGACGATGTTGACAAAGAGTTGGAACAAGGAGAAATTCCTGTTGAGGTGGAGCATATTGATGTTGAATTACATTACCCATATGAAGTCGAAGAAGCAGAAACTACTATCGAAGATGAGGAGATTGATAATGACTACCTGTTGGCAAGAGACAAGTCAAGAAGAGTCATCAAGCCACCTCATAGACTTGGGTATGCATATCTTATAGCTTATGACTTAATTTCTACAAGTGAGGTTCTAGACAAAGAACCTAGAGACTATAAGGAAGTTATGAGGAGTCGAAATAAGACTGAGTAGCTGAAGGCCATGGATGATGAAATGAAATCTCTTCATGATAACGATACTTGGGAACTGATCAAGAAACCTCATGAAGCCAGGTTAGTCAGTTGTAAACGGATTTTCAAAGTTAAGGAAGGAATTGAAGGAGTGACGTCGAAGAGATACAAGGCAAGATTGGTTGCAAGGGGGTTTACTCAGAAAGAAGGTGTCGACTTCAATGATGTGTTCTCTCCTGTTGTGAAGCATAGGTTCATTCGAATGTTGCTTGCCATGGTGGCACGGTTCGACCTTGAATTGGAATAAATGGATGTGAAAACTGTGTTCTTGTATGGTGATCTTGATGAAACAATACTGATGAGGCAACCTGAAGGGTATGTCGAAGAGGGGAAAGAAGACTATGTGTTCAAACTGAAGAAATCTTTATATGCGCTGAAACAATCTCCTCAACAATGGAATAGGAGATTCGACAAGTTCATGGCACGCATAAATTTCATCAGAAGTCAGTTCGACCATTGTGTTTACTTCAAATTTTGACCTGATGTGATGAAGGTGAAGGTTGAACTCAATAAGGAGTTCGATATAAAGGATCTGGGAGTTGCGTCCAGGATTCTTGGGATTGACATCCGGAGAGATAGAAAGCAATCAAGATTATGCTTATCTCAAGAGGCATACTTGAAGAAGATTATTGATAAGTTTGGTATGTCGAATTCAAAGCCTGTTGTGACTCCAACAAACCCTCAATTCAAGCTGAGTATAGATCAGTGTCCCAACACTGATGTCGAAAGAGATTATATGAATAACATTCCATATGCTAATATAGTAGGTTCTTTGATGTATGCTATGGTCTGTACTGGACCCGACATAACATATGCAATAAGTCTTATAAGCAGGTACATGTCGAATCCTAGAAAGGCTCACTGTCAAGCATTGAAGTGGATTTTAAGATACATAAATGAGTCTCTGAATAGAGTCCTAATTTATAGTGGAGCCTTGGGTGAAGATAGTAAAGCAACAATCGAAGGATATGTCGACTCTGATTATGCAGGTTGTATAGATTCTAGAAAATCTATTTCTGGATATGTTTTCACTATGTTTGGCACAACAATTAGTTGGAAAGCAACACTTTAGAAGGTTGTTGCCTTATCAACCACTGAAGTGGAATATATTTCTCTAACTGAAGCTGTAAAGGAAGTATTATGGCTTAAAGGTTTTGCAAAATAGCTGAAACTTCAAGGTCGAAGTATCACTGTTAAATGTGATAGTCAAAGTACAATACACCTGTCGAAGAATTCAGCCTATTATGAGCAAACCAAGCACATTGATATGAGGCTGCATTTTGTCAGAGGGGTAATCGAGCATGGAGAAGTCCAAGTGCTGAAGGTTTCGACAAATCATAATGTTGCTGATATGATCACCAAGATGTTGCCCAGTTGCAAGTTTTTTCACTGTATGCAGTTGATAAAGTTGCATGAAGAAAGATAATTTGCTTCTTGTTGGTATAGGGTGTGTTCCAAAGTGGAAATTTGTGGAATATTGGAACAAACCCTGGTACGAATAGCATGTCGTCGAAGTCTGGTCACATGTTATTGTTTAATTGGACCTTGTGTTATGAATCCAATTGTTTAAGTTAGCTTGTACCCTAAGTTAACTTGTAATGGGTAATTGTTGAAAATCCCATTAGGTTAGTATGTTAGTTTTATTATAAATAGCATACCAGTCTCTCATATTTGGTATAAGGGAAAATAGGAAGATAAAACCTTAATTCAATAGTGAGAGAGGTTATTTGTTATTCTTGTATACTTGTAATCTTGTTTTAAGAGAAAGGAAATAATAACAATTTATAACCAATCCTTGTTGTTAAATTTGGCAACCCTGAACCCTAACCCTTGTGGGTTTCTTGAGAAACCTATTATACTTTATTTCTAAGGTATCTAATTCACAACAAACCGTTATTGGCAGTTTCCTCCTAAAAATACAGCACTCGTGCATGCTTTTGGACTTCCAATGTGCGCCAATTGTCTTTATTCAAATTTGAAAAAAAACATAACTTTTCCCTCCAATCTTAATCCCAACCGCTGCATATTTGTCACTCCAAGGATACGCGATCGATGCCACCTCTTCATACTTAGAAAATATTATAAGTCCACGTACTTATAATTCCTTGTGCCTTTGACTCAGGCCTCTTCGACTTTAATTTAGTCGAAGCCTTTTACTTTCTACCAAAATATGATGCTAAAGTCAATGTTTTCTAAAGTCAACTATGTGTCGAAATTAGGAGCTAACAGGAAGTTGGAAGTTGTTGTATATACTTTGTATAATTTTGGAAGTTGTTGTATAAAATGGTTATTAGAATGATTATTTTATTTTGAAAGTGAAATGGTTATTAGAATGGTTATTTGACGTATGAAGAGTTGTTATTAGAATGGTTAATTATTTTGGAAGTGACCATAAGTTGAATATTATACATATAATGGTTATTTTGTTTTTTTGACGTGTTATTTTGGTGTGTATGAGGATTTGTGTTAATAATAAGTTTTGATAAAAGTCTTTTGTATAATTATGAAATATAAGACCTATATATGGTGATTGAAGTATATAATTATGTAGTATTGTGAATTGAAGTATATAAGGCCTATGCTGAATAAAGGTTTGTGAATTGAAGTATATAATTATGATAAGTTTTGATAAAAAAATTATGTTATACAGGTTTGTTAATATACAGGTTTATCATAAGATTTTTTTTATAAAAAAAAATTTCTTAATAAAAGGACTTTTAACAACGCTTTTGACAAAAAAACGCGTCCAAAAAAAGCAATTTTTCAAAAAGTGCTTTTAAAAAGCACTATTTACGTGTACAAAAGACAATGCTTTTACTGAAAAAACACCGTCGAAAGTATATAAAAGGCCCATAAGGCATCGCTTTTAAAAGCGCTGCCTAAAGTGGAACTAAAGAAAACGCTTTTCCATAAAATACGCTGCTTTAAGTATTAAGTAGAGACACATTAGGCAGCGCTGCCTAAAGTTGGAAAATAATACACATTAGGCCGCGCTTTTAAAGCGCTTAAAGGGGAACAAAAGACAACACTTTTAATGATAAAGTGCTGCCTAAAAGAGACCCGAGGCAACGCTTTTGCATTTACAAAAGCGCTGCACTTACCTATAGCTGCGCCATATTAGACAGTGCTTTAAAGCGCTGCTAAAGGCAAAAAAAGCGCTGTTAAAGGTCTTGTTTGGTGTAGTGTGACCATGTATGTGATCGTTGTGTGCTTACATATTATTATGCATTTCTTTATATGATTTTTGTTAGAACAAGAATTTTGATTCTACTCTTTTTTGATTCTACTCTCTTAAATTAAATTTTGATGATAACAAATATTTATATGTTATAAAGAACAAAATATGCTTCTTAAAATTATTGATTTTAGTATGCAGAATGTCTGATGAAAAACAAGAAGTTTTAAAGATGATAGAAGTTCTGACACAGCAACAAGAAGTTCCTTTCATAACATAAGTTCTACAACAAGAAAATATTCTGAAAGTCCATATGAAAGATCTTAATGCGCAATGCACGCTTAACACAAGCTGCTAAGTTAATCAAACTCTGATACTTGGATAAATGCAAGTTCTGATTTTCAGAATCAGCCTCACTAATTGAAGAACAAAGAATTAACGGCTCCAGACATGAATCTTTATTTTTGGAAACTCTTCAATGACTTTTATCTCCATCCAAAAATATGTTAAGATGCCTCAAACGGTTCAAACCTCCACAACTATATAAAGGAGTCAACTGGAAGAAATTTGCAACAACTTTCTCGCGCACATATTCATTATTCAAATTTCTTTTCCATCAATCTTAAAATAATATTGTGTAAAAATATCACAATTGTGATAATAGCTTTTTAGAAGCAATTTTAGTTACACACTTGTAATTAAATTTTGATAAACCTTGAGTGACTAAAGTGTTAGTCAGTAGACTCAAGAAGACTTTGACAGTAGGTCATTGTGATTTTGTAATCTGTATTGATTAGTGGATTAAGACCTCATTGAGAGAGGCGAAATCACCTTGACGGGTGGACTGAATGTAGTTTGAGTTCAAACGAACCAGGATAAATTAATCGTGTTCATTGCCTTATTTTTTTTGAAACCCTCAATTCAAACCCCCCTTTCTTGTGTTTTTCGTCCCTTCAATTGTGATTCTCACCCCTTCTGTTTGAATGTTACCTTTACGTGGGCATCATGTAGATAATCCTCAATAAAGGCATGGATGAGAGTGAAAAAGAATGCTCTTCTTTATGCTTTTTGTTGAGTCAGCGTCTGCTCTAATATGTAACACTAAGACACAAAAACACTTTTGTTTTATTTTATGTGGGTGAAAACTACTACGTGAATCTCTTATGTTTAATAAATTATTATGATTACCGTTGTTATGATTATGTTTGAATAATTAAAATAATCAGTTGTTGATGTTTTTTCACTGCTAATAGATGTTGAAGTTCATACTTGAATTATGGTTTCTATTTGTTTCTATTATTTTCCGAGGGCGTAAAGGCTAGTGGCGGCTTATAGACGACACTTGAGTACTTGAGCACGGCGCATCAAAGCAATCGAGCTACTTGCGGCGGCGGTCAATCGAGCTCATTATTACTTTCGTTTTGGTCGATGCATGCATTTGAATTTTGATTTTGAAAAGAAGCGACACTTTGGGAAGTGTTGCTGCAGAATGAACTTTTGGTTAAAATGCATGCATGCAATGCTTGAAAACAATACAACTTTTGGTTAACATGTGTTGTTTTATCAATGGTCATAACCTTGTGAAACAACACATACATGACCTTCGGAATTCAGAAAATTACATCATAAACCGAATATTCTCTTGAACAAATTCCAAACACTTTTCGCTACAAATCGAGTTTTCACCGATCTTGCGCAAATTCGACATAAGACATACAAATTGAGTTTTCCAATTCTAACACATACATGAGATTGCTTGAAATATTTTTTAGGAAATTGACATCATTCATGATTCAGTCATGAATCCATTCAACTTTATCGATATTTATAACAATAACAAACAAAAAAACATCGCAATAAAAATATGTGCAAGTGCAATTGACGCATGTTCTCAAAATTGTACTTAGGCGCATACCAATTAACACATGCATATTGAAAAAAATGAATACACATTGACGCTAGACCAATTGATGCATGCATATAGAAAATGTACATAGGCACCGATGAAACCGACACACACATATAACATTCATACATAGACGTCAATTGATCCGATATATATTTTTTGCTGCGAATTTTTACTATTGTTTGAAATATGAATAACTTTGTAAATAGTATAAAAAGATGGATACTTTAGAAATAAAGTTGGAAAAGATGGATATTTTGAAAAAGAAATTTAAAAAGAGTTTTGTATAAAATAAAAAGGGAGTTATGTATAAAATTGGAGGAAGGGTATAATAGTTTATTATATAAATTTTGTAAAGAAAAATTATTTTATTTAAGAAAAATACAGTAAAAAAAAGTAAAAATAAAAGATGCAAGAATAAATTTCAACTACTCATTATCTCCACTATCTCATGATCCATATTAACAAAAAAATTAAATTAAAAGTTAATTTAAAATTCATCTCTAAAATAATAAAATGTGTATATTCTTACCTTTCTTCTTCAAATTCATTTTTAACAAATAACATTATTTTTTATTTAAATATAAGAAAATACTGCTACACATTGATACTGAAAATATTGGTTAGTGGCAGTTGAAATTTTGAAACTCTGGCGATCCGCGTGATACTCAATCTTGAACCAATTATTCAAAATCAAACGGTGGAGATCTTAAGATAGGTTATTGACGCGGATAACCATCGAAACGAACGGCCTAAAATTTATCCTCTCATCATATATAAACCCCACAGTTCCTCATTCAACTCATCTCTGCTATCTTCTTCTCCATAGAAAAAAATCAGCTAGCAACAGCACCATGTCTGGAAGAGGTAAAGGAGGAAAGGGTTTAGGAAAGGGCGGTGCAAAGCGTCACCGTAAGGTTCTGAGGGACAATATCCAAGGAATTACGAAGCCTGCTATTCGCCGTCTTGCCAGACGCGGTGGTGTGAAGCGTATCAGTGGCTTAATCTATGAAGAAACTCGCGGTGTTTTGAAGATCTTTCTTGAGAATGTTATTCGTGATGCGGTTACGTATACTGAGCATGCTCGCCGTAAGACTGTTACTGCGATGGATGTTGTTTATGCTCTTAAGAGACAGGGGAGAACACTTTATGGATTTGGGGGTTAGGGTTAGGGTTAGGGTTAATGGCATGTTCTTGTGTTGTAACTCTTTGTTTAATATCAATTATTTAATGAAATCGCAGCTTTGCAGAATTTATTCTCTATCTTGTTTGTGTTCTTACATAGGGATAATTTCATGAAGTGAAGTTGTTTGTTAATTTGCCACTTTGATATTGTTGCAGATAGTGAAAACTTCTATACTGAAGTTCAGGAGATTATACTTGTTAGATATAATAAGACCTTAGTTCAGGAGATTATACTAGTAGGCTGTATCCTTAAATCCTGTTGTTTTCAGACTTTGTATAAGGCATTTGAAGGACTTGCTTTTACTATAGCAATTGACCAAGTAGTTCATTAGAAGGTGTATCTAGCATGCTTTCTTATCACTCTTAACACATGTTCTGGTGGAAATATTTTGCTGCAAGCTGCTAAACCTGATCTTGGTGGTACCTTGCCCCAATGCGATTGCCATATCTTTGGCTCAAGTGTTGGGACTTTTATACTATGCATCGTCGTGAAGACGGTGGAAGAAGAATATTTCTAACTTCATTTCAAGAAAACATTTTGTGATAAGAACTTCATCTTCCATTTTTTTACATTCTCATATGCATTGATTACTATTCATCCTACTTTAGTTGATCATAATTCCATCATCTACGACTTTGTCGCTACCTACTTCTGTATATTAATAATCATCTACATTAAAAAATTAGAGATATGAAAAAGAGAGAAAAATAAAAATAGAGATATTAGAAAGAAAAAGAAAAGAAAGATTAGAGTGGAAAACGGAAATAAGAAATAAAATTTAAAAGAGGAAAAAAATCAAATTTGAATTTTAAATTTGAAAATTTGAAGTGGAAAACGGAAAAAATAAAACTTAAAATAGGGAAAAAATTAAATTTGAATTTTAAATATTAAAATTTGAAATCGAAAGAGTATGTTATGTTTGTGTATTGGTGGGGTGACATGTGACATGCAAACAGAGATTTGGTTGAGATTTAGTTGTGACATTTGTTAATTACCTAAATGTTCAAATGTCAGTGTAAATTGAAAAATTAAAGAGGACAAATTTGAAAAATCATACAATAATATTTTGAATGATAGATACTAGATTGTCACCGTGTTGTATCAGATGTCTGTGTCGGAGTTCATGCATCATAGATTAAAACCGTCTCTTTTTGTTACTCCATTTGTCTTAAAATAATAGTCTTTAAGTTAAAAAAAATTATCTCAAAATAATAGTCTTTAAGTTAAAAAAAATTATCTCAAAATAATAGTTTTTCTATGTTTTTAATGTAATATTAATTACTTTTTATCAATTTTATTCTTAATTACACTTACATCATACTATACCTTTATGACAACCAATAGTTAATAAGGACAATTCTGTAAAATTGTTACATTTAATTATTCAATCATTATTTTTCTTAATCTATGTCAACAATCTTAAAAGACTATTATTTTGAGACAGAGAATATATAATACAACATTCTTCTTTCTGCCTTTCAGTTATCATATGTGTTAGTCAATTACTTAAGTATCCACATGCAAAGAAAAAGACTTATTTCATGTTATGTAACTTGAAGGACTTCTAAATTCTATTACAAAGTTGTTATGTCAATTCATCAACAGTTCTCACATGCAGCATTTTGAATTGAAAACTCAAATATGGTGAAACGTTTTCCTTGATGCATCAAGTTGTTCTTGGTGATGACCCTGAAGTTAAACAAGGCAAACCATCACTGGATGTATTTCTTGTTGCTGCCAAGAGATTTGAGGTAAACCAATTAATGGATTTTGTAACTTAACAAATTCGGCCATACTGATCATATATGATTAGTCCAATATAATTGTTTGAAATTTTAGAATTTGGAGAACTATATTTTTGGATTTAGAAACAAGATACTAAATTACTAATATTGCGAATCAAGGAAAACAAATGATCAAAATTATATTTAAGTTTATCATTAATTATTTTATTTCTTATTATTTTGTTTGTGATTATATCATACATATAGTGATACATTGTGATGCTTTCCGATTAATGGTACATTGATGATCAACAGGGTTGACCAGTCGATCCAAATAACATACTTGTTTTTGAAGATGCACCCTCTAGAATTCTTATAGCTAAGGATGTTGGAATGTAAGTGATTTGAAGCATCCAATGATTTTTTCCGTTTCATTTTTTTTATATGTTCACTACCAGGCTCTTTCCCTCATATATATACTATCACGATTCTAGAATCCAATGATTTAATAGAGTATTTATAATGTATACTCTATTGTAACAGTCAAATAAACAGAAATCCACTAAAGGTGGAAACAAACAATATACAAGAAAAAATAGGTGAAATAATTATAAACTAATAATATAATCTGATACTCCCCCACAAGTTGGACGGTGAACGAAGAAGAGGCCTAACTTGCAAAGAAACTTGGAGAATGTCGGAGCTGGAAGCGGTTTTGTCAATACATCAATAAGTTGAGCAGAAGACGGAATCAAAAACAATTTTATGAGGCCATGTCCAATTTTTCATGGATAAGGTGACAACCAATTTCAATGTGTTTTGAACGCTCGTGGAATGTTGAGTTGTGTGCGAGCTACACAGCAGAACAATTGTCGCAATAAACTGAAGTTGGTTGGTTGAATTTGATGCCAAGATCATTGAACATGTAGCGTAACCCTTGAATTTTGCAGGTGAGGGAAGAAAGAGCACGATATTCAACCTCTGAACTTGATCGAGAAATGGTGGTTTGCTTTTTGGATTTCCAAGATACGAGAGATTGTCCTAAAAAGATAGCAAAGCCAGTGGTTGAATGTCGAGTGGTTGGGCAAGGGGCCCAATCGCTATTTGCAAAACCAGAAAGTTGAAAGTTAGATATTGCAGGATAAAATAAACCTTGTGCAGGGTTGGATTTTAAATATTGCTAAATTTTGTTTGCAACCTTAAAATGATTAGTAGTTGGTGATGAAACAAGTTGACTTAATTGTTGAACCGCAAAAGAAATGTCAGGACGAGTTGTTGTAAGATAAATTAATTGACCTATGAGTCTCCTATATTGAGTAGGATCAATATAAGGATCAAAATCTGTAAAATGAAGTTTAATATATATATATATATATATATATATATATATATATATATATATATATATATATATATATATATATATATATATATATATATATATATTAAGGGGTAGGGGATGGTTTTAATGCCAACATACCTGTTGAGTTTAGTAAATATAAAGTGTAATGACGCTGATTGATTAAAATACCTGTTGCGGACCTAGCGACCTCAAGGTCAAGAAAGTACCTTAAATGACCAAGGTCCTTGATGCAAAACTGATTGTTCATAACAATTTTGACTTTAGTAATTTCACTGATGTTGTTTCCTGCCAATACAATGTCGTCTACATATACTAACAAGACACTTATATGCGAAGCATTAATTTTAATAAATAATGAATAATCAACATTCGAATGATGATATCCTAAGGAAATTAAAATGTCTGATAATTTACTATACCATTGTTTGCTGGCCTATTTTAGGCCATACAAACTTTTGTTCAGTTTGCAAACTTTAGGGGGATTAAGAGAATGAATGAGAGAAATTATAACCTTTTGGAAGAGTCATGTAAACCTCTTCTTTGAGATCGTCGTGAAGAAAGGCGTTTTTGACATCTAGTTGTTCTAGATGCCAACATTTGATAGAAGCAAGAGAAAAAAGAGTTCTTACAGTGGTGAGTTTGGCCACAGGTGAAAAGGTGTCAAAGTAATCTATTCCTTCGTGTTGGGTATAACCTTTCGCAACTAACCGAGCCTTATACCTATAAATATTACCGTTAGCAAGATATTTTATACGATATACCCATTTACAACCAATTGGTGTTTATTAGGTGGTAAATCAACAATAGTCCAAGTGTTAGTGAGTTCAAGAGCTTGCAGCTCAGACTACATAACTTTAATCTAGCAGTCCTGTTTACAAGCTGCTGAGTATGTTGTAGGTTCTTGGTTGGATGAAAGGGAGCAGCAAAATTTTTTTAAGTCAGAATTACAATTAATGTATTTTAAAATTGAGGAGAGAGGAAATATGGGTGAAGGGGAGTTTGGAGGGAGTGATTGTGAGTGAGATTACAGTGGTAATCAATAAGGTAGGATGGTTTATGAATGGTTCAGTTGGATTGTCTAAGAGATTGAAGATTAATATTAGGAGTTGTAGAAGGAGGATTTTGTATAAGAGGATTGGGTGGAGGAGAGAGGTGTGAAGAAGGTTGAGCTGAAGGATTAAGAGGAGTAAGGAGGGGGTCTAAATCAGTGTCGATGGGATTTAAGTAAGTGGGAGGAGGAATAGACCATTGGTTATGAGTTTGATGAAAGGGATATATAGTTTCATGGAAAGTCACATTTCACGAAATAATAAGTTGATTTGTGATCAAGTCATATAAGAGGCACCCTTTTATGCCTAATTTATATCCTAGAAAAACACAGTGGTGAGAACGTAAGTCAAATTTTGTTTTGTTTTGAGTGAGAGTGGAAGCGTAAGCTAAGCAACCAAAATATTTTAATGAACTATAATCAGGATGGACATTATGCAGTAAAAAGCAAGGAGTTTTATTCTGAATAAGGGAAGAGGGACGTCTATTTATTAAGTGAGTTGCATGAGCAATAGAAAGATGTCATAGATTATTTTGGGTAAATTGGCTTGAAAAAATAAGCTATAGGCAACATTGAGGAGATGTCGATGCTTGCATTCAACAACTCCATTTTGTTTAGGGCATTCAACACAAGAGTTGATATAATATGCCTTTTTTAGCATAAAAGTCAAACATTAAAAATTCAGGACCGTTGTCACTACATAAGCATTTTAAAGTGGTGGATAATTGAGTATTTATGTAAGAAAAGAAATTAAGTAAGTGATTGTGTGTTTCACTCTTGTGGGTCATAAAGATAACCCAAGTGAAACAACTATAGTCGTCAACAAGGGTTAAGAAATAACGATGATTGCTGATGGAAGGGGTTGAATAGGGCCCTTAAATGTCAGCATGTAAGAGATCAAATGGATGAGAAGAACTAGTAATGTTGTTATAGTAAGGCAATCGTTTTTGTTTAGACAAATGACAAAAATGGCTAGTAAAATATTTATTAGTAGAAAAAGAAATAACAGGATATTGTGTCGACAACAATTTGTGAAAAATGTGTGAAGGATGACCTAGTCTCCTATGCCATAAGGAACTAGTAATATTGCTAACAACAATATTAGTAAATGAGGAGAATGGTGGTGAGGAAGTGGCCTGAGCACAAAACACATAAAGGTCGCCATAGCGCTCAGCTAAACCAATCGTCCTCGTGGATTATTTCTACAAAATGAGATAATTTTTATTAGTAAATGTCAAAGTACAAGCAGAAAAGTCAATAAGTTTGGAGGAATAGATTAAATTAACATGAAATGAAGGAAGATAATAAACGTTAAATAAGATTAAGGAATTAGAGAGGTGCATTGTGCCAACAATGTTAGTGGTAACAATGGTACCATTGAGTAATTTCATATGTAGGGGAGGGACAAAAGAGTGAAAATGAAAGTTATGCAAATTCGGAGTAATGTGATGAGTAATGTAACACCCCGATTTCATAATTTATTTAATAAAATAAATTAGTATGAATATGGACGGTATTTTGGAAATTATGAGTAAGGAATTGTTTTATTTAAATAATAATATGATAATAATGTGGTATTGTTTGAATATTGTTATTAAATAAATGGTAAAATGGTATTATTTTATAAGAAGAGAAAATGAATTCATTTTCATTGATCGTGTTTTTGGTGGAAGAGGGAGGAAACTGACTCTGGAGAAAGAGGAAAGGAAGGAGAAATACAAGAGACCTAAAGCCCCAAGATCAAGATTTTGCAAGGAAACCATTGAATTAGAGGTAGGGGGGGGGGGGGAGAAAGGGTTCTTTATTGGTGATCTAACATAAAAGGGTAGTGGAGAGGTCCTTACTCTCTTAAGGAATATATAATTTTGATCTATTTTGATGAAATGTGATATGTGTATGAAATTATATGATTGATTGTTGTATTTGGAATAATTTTTATGCGAATTGTATGGTATGATTAGTATGAAAGCTATCATATGAGTATTGTTGTTGTTGATGCCAACTAGGATGATGGAGTAAAACCTAGAATTCTCCCAATTTGATTAATGATATTAGGTTGGAAGAATAAGGTAGTGTTAGAGGTATAAAATGAGTATGAGAGCAATATTTGGACTGTTTTGGGTGATAAAAGTGAGATATAAGTGATGGAATTTGAACTGGTATGAAATTGGGAGAGAAAAGTGATTTTAGGGAAAAAAAGTGAGTTTTGGGGCGCAAGGCTCCTGACACGGGCCGTGTCACAGGACACGGGTGGCCGTGTCAGGCTATGGGAAAAGGATTTTGATGGAATTTTGGAGGGATGGGCTTCTGAGGGCCTGACACAGACCGTGTCACACGAAACGAGTGGCCGTGTCAGCCTTCTGTCTTTGATAAAAATGTGATTTATGAGGGGGAGCGTCAGGCCATGTGACATGGATCGTGTTAGGGGACACGGGGGGCCGTGTCAGGCCTTTGTTTTGGGAAATTTTCCGTATTTGATAACACTAAATTTCAACGTATTTATGACTCCGATTTCGCATGCATTCTTAGTTTTTATTGCTATTTTGTTATGTTATTACTTTGTTTTTCTTTATTTTCAGGTATTTTATGTAATCGGGGCCTAAATCGAGAAAAGGAGCTGAAACGGACAAAAATCAAGAAATTCAGCTTTTTACACTTACGGCATCCACCATGGCTGGCGCCATGGGGTCAGCCATGACGTGGCCACGACTCAAGACCACTCCACAACTGCCTATGCCCACGATCTCCACTTTCTCCACCAAAATACACCTATGGCGGGCGCCACAAGGCAAAAAATTTTCCCTCCACTTTTTAGTGGAGGGGGCATCCTGGTCTTTTCTTACTATTTGTTTTCCTATAAATAGGGCCTTAGACTTTCGTTTTCAATCATCCAAACTTAGAATCTCTTAGGCATATATCAGTTTTAAAGTAGTAATCACTTCACATCAGGGTGTTACTACAATCGAGTGATCGAGTCTGTATACGTCTGTGTGATCGAGTTTTGGAGCACTCTGGGAGGAAGTTAATCCTGCCGTCATTTTAATTCCAGTTCGTATTTTATTTTTCTGCACTCGCTTTATTTTATTTACTTTCCACATTACTTTACTTTATTTCCGCACTCGCTTTACTTTACTTTTATTTCTTGCACTCGCTTTAAATACCTTTATTTCTCGCACTCGCACTACTTTTATTTAATTTCCGCACTTGCACTACTTTTATTTACTTTCCGCACTCGCACTAATTACTTTTATGAAAAAATAATAAAAAGAACTTTTACTTTACTTTGTCTAACTAAATCCATAAAGGTTAGAATGTAAGGATCGTAATTGAACCAGTAATCTGTACAACTGTTTGTAGAAACACTTAAGGGCTATTTTAACTTTCAATTTAAGTTTAATTCTTTTTAACTATTTTAAAAACAGCCAAAAGCGCTTTGTCTAGTTAATTAGGAGTTTTTAGATTAAAAAGAAAAGAGATTTTAAAATCATTTTCGGACGCGTTAAGAAGTTTAGAGTCTGGTTCGTGAGAACCTCTTTTTGCTAAAAAATCCAGGTTAAAATACTTTTCAACTTAGTTAAGATACTATATTTCTTAAAAATAGGTTTACTACTCTAACGCTGTACGCACCTTTTTATCCGTGACAATAAGAGGGGTTGATTAGAGAGTATAACTCGGTTCTGAATACGCGGAAGCGATAGTTCCTATTAAATTAGTTCTTTTCAAAATAGAAAACATGTCTCATAAGTAGTTCTATTAACAAGTACTGGATTTTCAATCGATTATGTGAATTACATTCAAGTCTGTCTTTATTAATTGTTTAAAATTGCTATTTTATTTACCATTGCGCACTCTTTAAAACCATTATATTCAATTGCCTTAGATACACACCATAACAACAGGTACGATAGATTGACACTTGGTCTCTGTGGATTTGACAATCTTTTATATTACTCTGACGTGTTCGTACACTTGCGAAAAACACGCACCAGTATTCTAATATGGCTTTGTCCCGATTTCTTGTTCAATACTTGTCCCATTAGTTTAATATGTTGAGGGTAGTATTAATGGATAGTTCTTAGGAGACAACAAGCAATAATTAGTGTTTAAGTTCTATATGTTTGTGTTGGTTTGTATGATTTTGTAATGGATCAATTGGATCGTGTTGCTTGGGGACATTGTTGATTGTATGTTTGGTGTAAACCAACATTTAAAAAACTTTCTATAGTTAGCAGACACCTTTAAAACCAATGGAGCTCCTCCTGAGGCGATACGTTTAAGATTATTTCCTTTTTCCCTCAGAGATAAGACTCTATCATGGTTAGATTCCCTTCCACCCAATTCCATAACAACTTGGGAAGACCTTAGAAGAGTTTTCCTTGCTAGATATTTCCCCCCGAGTAAGACTGCTGTTCTTCGAAACCTAATAACCAGATTTACCCAAAACCAAGGAGAATCATTGTTCAAAGCCTAGGAGAGATATAAAGAGCTATTAAGAGCATGCCCACATCATGGTTTAGAGAACTGGCTAATCATTCAAACCTTCTATAATGGACTTCATTATAACACTAAGATGACCATCGACGCTTCCGCTGGTGGCGCAGTGATGAACAAACCTTACCCTGAAGCTAGTGCCCTTATCGAAGATATGGCCCAAAACCATCAATCATGGGGAGTAGAACGAGCAACAGTGGAAATGAAGGAATCCCAAGGAGGAATACATGAGCTAAGCTCTATAGACATGATGCAAGCTAAAATGGACGCGTTGGCCCTGAGAGTCAAACATTTGTGTACAACCCCGAATATTGTAGCTGCAGTTTCGCCAAATTGTGAGATATGTGGGACGCAAGGACACCAATCCGCCGAATGCAATTTGTTAAATGAGATCAACCTTGAGCAAGTGAACTACACCCAAGGGAACCCATTTTCAAACACATACAACCCTGGATGGAGGAATCACCCAAACTTCTCCTACAAAAATAATAACCCTATCCAGAATACCGCACCTCTGAGACAACAAGGTTACCAATCCCCGAGAGCAAGTCAACCTATGCAACCTGTACCACGAAATCCGAGCCTTGAGAAAATTATGGAAAATTTTATCACCTCTCAAACACAACAAAATAAAGAGTTCATGAACCAAAACGTCCATGTTAACGAACTAATTACCCAGTTAGGAACCAAGGTTGACCAAATTATTACTCACAACAAGATGCTTGAAACCCAGATCTCTCAGGTAGCTTTAATCCAAGCCCCTCAGACTGCACCTGGAGGACAGTTCCCTGGACAACCTCAACAAAACCCTAAAGGGCAAGCAAATGCCATCACTCTATAAAGTGGAACCGCTTATAAGGAACCTTCTAACCCTAGATTAAGTGATCCCGAAACTTATGAGAGAAATGAAGAGAAGGAACCAGAGGAATCTGAAAACCCGGAAAGTCAAGAAAAAGGAGAAGAACCTAAAAACAAAACCTATGTACCACCACCGCCATACAAACCACCGATACCATACCCTCAAAGACTAAAGCAAACCCAGATCAATAATCAGTATCAAAAATTCGTTAAGGTTATAGAAAAACTTCACTTAGAAATCCCCTTTACAGAAGCCATCACCCAAATACCTTCTTACGCAAAGTTTCTCAAAGACATACTTACAAATAAACGTAGACTTGAAGATCCGAAACCCGTGGAATGTAATTCTATTTCCGAAAATAGGTTAGCAAAGAAAGATAAAGATCCCGGAAAATTTTCCATTCCTTTTATTTTGGGGAATCATGTCATCGAAAAAACGTTTCTAGACTTAGGAGCTAGTGTGAGCTTAATGCCTTTAGCAGTTTGTGAAAGGTTAAACTTAGGAGGATTACAACCTACTAAGATGTCACTTAAATTAGCCGATAGATCTGTTAAATACCCTATAGGCATACTTGAAGACGTCCCTGTTAGGATAGGTCAGCTGTTTATACCTACTGATTTTGTTGTCATGGACATTAAAGAAGATGACGACATACTAATCCTCCTAGGTAGACCGTTCTTATCAACCGCTTGAGCCATAATAGATGTTAAAAAAGGGAAACTAACCTTTGAGGTAGGTGACGAGAAGATATAATTTGTACTCTCGAAATTTCTTATGGCACCTGTAATAGGAGATGCTTGTTATGCCTTAGATATTATTGATGAATGCATTAGAGAATTAGAACAAGAAGAAGAAATTGAATCTATAAAATTGCCATCAACCCTTATTTGGGAAGATGACAGTTATAAAAAAGCCTACATTGATGATAACCTTCACGAATGTTTATCTCTTACCCCAGATCATATGCCTTGCCCTATGAAACCAACCGTAAAACTTAAGGAACTGCCTAAGAACCTGAGATACGAATTTCTTGATGAAGAAATGGACCGTCCAGTTATAGTCAGTGCTACCTTGGACCAAGGGGAAACAAACCAATTGTTAGATGTTTTACGAAGGTATCCCTCAGCCTTAGGATATAAGATCTCAGATCTAAAAGGAATAAGCCCATTCGTATGCATGCATGGATTTTGCTTGAAGAAGATTCAAAACCCTCCAGAGAACACCAACAAAGAATAAATCCTATGATGAGTGAAGTAGTTAAGACTGATGTTCTTAAGTTACTAGAGGCAGGTATAATATATCAGATCTCGGATAGTAAATGGGTGAGTCCCGTGCATGTAGTACCTAAAAAGGGAGGCATCACAGTCGTGCAAGACGAGAAGGGCGAACCTGTAGCAAAAAGAACTGATGGAGGTTGGCGTATGTTCATAGACTATAGAAAATTAAATAAAGCAACTAGGAAGGACCATTTCCCTTTACCATTCATAGACCAAATGTTAGAGCGCCTAGCCAGACACTCTTACTTTTGTTACCTAGATGGATATTCAGGATTCTTCCAAATACCTATTCACCCCGAAGATCAAGAAAAAACTACCTTTACATGCCCAATTGGAACTTTTGCCTACAGAAGAATGCCTTTTGGACTCTGTAATGCCCCTGCCACTTTCCAGCGCTGCATGATGTCTATCTTTGCAGACTATCTAGATGGAATCATGGAAGTATTTATGGACGATTTCTCAGTTTATGGATATGATTTTAAAAATTGTCTTATCAACCTTGAGAAAATCCTGGAAAGATGTGTGGAGGTAAACCTTGTGCTAAATTGGGAAAAGTGTCATTTCATGGTCACCGAAGGGATTGTTTTAGGACATATAGTTTCCGAAAAAGGTATAGAGGTAGACAAAGCTAAAATAGAAGTCATAGAGAATCTAAAACCGCCCAAGACTATCAGGGAGATAAGAAGTTTTCTTGGACATTGTAACACGGTGGGAGAACTGACTTTAGTTAAATGTTGCGGATAGCAAGAGTCGCCACCGACTTTTATTTTATCCAAAGGAAAGGGCATAAAAGAACAGAAAAGACCTTAAAAAGATTTTTTGGGTTCGGGGGTAGGTTATGTAAAGGGAAGGTGTTAGCACCCTTTACATCCATGGTTATCCATGGGCTCTTAGTTACTTAGCTCACTTTAAACTGTTTTGAGAAGTGTAGTGTGTGATTAAAAATTTTCTTAAGTACTTTATAATGATCCTTGTATGGATATATATAAAGACTTTGTTTTGAAAATTGTTTAAAAAATGTGAGGTGTAATGAAAGGTTTTGAAAAAGGTGAGCAAGTACATAAGAGGAACCTACCCTAAGTTAAGTCTTTTCTGTTCTTAAATATCCTTTAAATGGTAAGACTATCCCTATTATTAAGGAATAAGTAGTCATTACCTTGGATGTATGAGGGACAAATGAAGGGACAATTGTAATTAGGCAATTGTAAGGTGTATTTAGCAATTCGAAGGGACTTATCATCTTTATTCGAAAGGGACAAGATCATTTTCGAAAGGCAACCATGACGGGACTTGATCTTATAATTCTTTAAAGGGACAAGATGATGTTAATGAGAGAAGGGACTTTGCTTTATACACCTTACTTGACCTTTTTTGTTTAGGCAACATGAGAGGTAACCCTTAAGAAGTGAGATGGCGATCAAAGATCGACTTACGTGTGTGCGTGTACAAATTCAAATATTTATCTTATAATTAGTGATCTAAGTTAATTTTAAAGCAAACATGTTATCACTCCCTATTTTAATAACCATAGCAATATATTTATGAATAAACAATAAGAGCTACAACTATTACATGGCTTTTACAGTTACATTTAAATAATAATTATATAATAAAATGATAAGTATAAACAATAAAAAAGGTTAGTGATAATTATAAGAAGAAAAGGTTAGTAATACTATACAAAATATATATATAATTTAATTAAGTATTTTTAGATTTAAATAAACAACTTTAAATAATCTTTGAGATGAAAATAAGATGATATGAATAATAATAATAAACCATATAATAATTATTTACAGAGAAAATATTATTAATTATTTTAATTAGATATTAGAAAAGTTTAATTAATTTTAATATTTAAAGATTAGGGTTAGGAATTTTAAAGAAAATAGAATTAGGGTTTATAATTTAAATTACAATATTAATTTAACTATTTACAAAATTAAATATATAATAATAATATATACATATTTAAAAATAAAACTAAGATTAAAATTTTTAGAAAATAAATTAGAGATCCCTTTTAGAAAAATATGAAGTTAATATATATATATATATATATATATATATATATATATATATATATATATATATATATATATATATTTACATATGATTATTTAAATATATTTTCTTATAAGAAATATAATTTATATTAAATATAAAACAAAACAATAAAGAAAATAATGAGAAATTGAATGAAAAAACAAAACTTACCTGGGGTTGGGATTCGAACCCAAGCTCTAGCAATGGCACTTAGCTGTTTCTGCATCAAACATTAAATCAAAATATCCAGAAACATTACAAACATCATCATGAACAATAATATACAATCAAATTTCATTTATATTGCTTGTATCATTGAAATCGAAAAATCAAATTTCAAGCTAAAGATGAAACCGGTTTATGCATTTTAATGAGTTTTGGATGATGTAATGCATTGGGATAACATCAAGGATGATCAAGGAAGAGATTGCAACCTTCAAAACACTTTGATATAGCCTGCAAAATAGAATCCGAATTATGAATTTTTTTATGAAAATTTAAAGTATTGTTCTTACTCTTGGAAGCAGCCAAATTTTCTTTTTGTGTTGTGATCTCTTCATGTATATATAGTGAGTGTAATTAGATCAAAAAATCATATCCTACTTTGGACTTTTGGATCACTTGAGATTGAAAAAGATATGCTTTCAAATATTGAAAAAAAAATTGATATCTTCTTACTATTTTTGGTTGATATGATCTTATATGATTTCAATCATCTCTAAATGGCCTTTAAGAATTTCTAGAACAAAGATCAAATCAAATATTGAGAAAAAAAATTGATATCTTCTTACCATTTTTGATTGATATGATCTTATATGATTTCAATAATCTTTAAATGGCCTTTAAGAATTTCTAGAACAAAGATAAAATCAAATATTGAGAAAAAAATTGATATCTTCTTACCATTTTTGATTGATATGATCTTATATGATTTCAATCATCTCTAAATGGCCTTTAAGAATTTCTAGAACAAAGATCAAATCAAATATTGAGAAAAAAATTGATATCTTCTTACCATTTTTGATTGATATGATCTTATATGATTTCAATCATCTCTAAATGATCATTAAGACCTTCTAGAACCAAAATCAAATCAAAAATATTCACACTTTTATATTTTATTTTGATTTAAAATGATTTTTAATGTAAAAAATCATAATAAATAAAATAAAATGAATAAAAATATGAATAAATAATTTTTAATTCGTGCATGATGTCATGGAAGTGTTTGGATCATAAAAAAGCAAGCCCATTTGGTGAATTATGGTTTTAAGACCCCATTTGCTTCATAAACCTCTAAAAAATTTCCCAACTTTGCAAGGGCACAAATCCCTCAATTTTAATGCTATGAAGTTGTTCTTTGACATTTTGGAAAGCTTAAAGAGTCCTCTAACCAACCTATTTGGTATCATGTCCATATCTTTTACCATTCTCAAGTTATGCTCTTTGGAAGTTGTTGACTTTTTGTTGACTTTTGGAATGACCTATAATGTCTTAGCTCATACCTTCTAAATGAAGCATTTTTGGGCTTGGCTTGTGAAACACAAAGTTGTAGAGAATTCAATTTCCTTCAAAAATGAGCTTTGGATGGAAATTTTTTTGATGAAGCATATGAAAGTTATGGCTGGTCAAAGTTCAGTTGACTTTTCCTGTGAAAACCCTAATTTAGAAACTCTTGATTCTTGATGATCTGAAATCTCCTTGATGAATCATGATCAACCCTTGACCAAATGATTAATTTTACTTCATATACTTGATGTTGGCAAAAAATCATGAAGTTTGACTTTTGTTTGACCACAGTTGACCTCAGTTTGACTTTTTAACTGCTTTGACTGATTTTGACCTATCTGATCATCTGACTGAGCAAACCTTTGGGAAAAGTCTTGAAACTTGTCATGGGGATTCTTAAACACTTATAAGATGTTATGAAGCTCACTTGAAGTCTTGGAAGTCCATTTAGCCTGATTAAAGTCAAAACCCTAGTTTAGGATGCATTGCTTAGGAGGATGCATTGTCTGAGGGGAATGTCAAATCTTCTGACTGATTGTGAACTTTGTGAACCTCTTAGGATGACTTGTGAACCTTGTGAGCCTCTTAGTGCACAAAGTCTTGTCTTGTGAGGGCAAATTTTGGGGTGCAACAACTGCCCCTGTTCAATATTCTGAAACCTGAGGGGTTAGATTGGTATATGTGCCAGTCGTGACCTGGAAGGTTGAAGGGGATTGAACACAAAAGCCCAAAAATTTGCACTCACTGGTGCGTAAAGTAATACTGATGATTAACTGTATATGCTTGAGTTGGCTTGAAGATGCCACTTGGGAAGGAACTGGAGATGGGCTTAGAGATGCCATCAGGATGAACTGGAGATGGGCGTAAAGATGCCATCAGGGTGAAAAGTTCTTCAAATATACTTCTTGGAGAATAAAGTAGTCCAAAGTATGAAGATATAGCTTTTGGGAAGATAAACAATGTCCCAACATAATGGTATAACTTTTGAGAAGATAAACAACAGCCCAAAGTGATAATAGGGTACTTGGGAAGATAAACAACGGCCCAAGGTAAGGGTATAACTTTTGGGAAGATAAACAACGGCCCAAAGTCATGATAGGGTACTTGGGAAGATAAAAAACGGCCCAAGGTAATGGTATAACTTTTGGGAAGATAAACAACGGCCCAAAGTCATGATATGGTACTTGGGAAGATAAACAACGGCCCAAAGTAATGGAGTAGCTTTCAGGAGGATAAACAACGTCCCGAGGTATAAGTATAACTTTTGGGAAGATAAACAACGGCCCAAAGTCATGATATGGTACTTGGGAAGATAAACAACGGCCCAAAGTAATGGAGTAGCTTTCAGGAGGATAAACAACGTCCCGAGGTATAAGTATAACTTTTGGGAAGATAAAAAACGGCCCAAAGTCATGATAGGGTACTTGGGAAGATAAATAACGGCCCAAAGTAATGGAGTAGCTTTCAGGAGGATAAACAACGTCCCGAGGTATAAGTATAACTTTTGGGAAGATAAACAACGGCCCAAAGTCATGATAGGGTACTTGGGAAGATAAACAACGGCCCAAGGTGATGATATAACTTTTGGGAAGATAAACAACGACCCAAAGTTATGATAGGTTACTTGGGAAGATAAACAACGGCCCAAGGTAATGATAGCTTTCAGGAGGATAAACAACGTCCCGAGGTATAAGTTGTTGATGTTGTTTTACCTGCATATAACTATCCTGCAAGGAAAATATTAGTTTATGCACTATGTATGCATGCATAGTATGATGCACTTAAGTAATGTATTATGTACTTATGGATATGTATGTTATGGTATGATGTAAATGATGTATGTATGAATCATGCAGCCTGAAGCGTCTGGATATCTTCGTATAACAACTGCTGGCCAGGGAAAATAAATCCCGATTTGTTGCTGAAGAATATGAGGAACTCGTTCCTGTCTCGTTTGATAATATAGTACTCATAACCTCCCTTCTTCGTTTGATGGTATGGTATCCATAACCTCCCGTCTTCGTTTGATGGTATGGTATCCATAACCTCCTGTCTTCGTTTGCCGTACTCCTATTGAAAGAATAAATTCCCGACTACCCGTCTGAGGATAAAAGAGATGGATATAAATTCCAGGGGAGATCTGACTCGAAGTATTTATGAAGATGGATTTGCCCTACTGGGGGACTTGTAGTTGTCTGGTGAGGATGAACCGGTGAAACTTTGTTAAATTCCTTCCTTCGTTCGTCCTTAGTAAATACTATTACTGCATTTTATGCATTTCTGGTAAACATCAATCATATTAAAGCATTTTATGCATTTCTGGTAAACATCAATCATATTCAAAAGCATACATACATTCAAACACAACCAATGGACGTTTTGCTTATGTAAATAGGGTAAAAGTAAATCTGGATTCAAAGATGGAATTTTATTTATATCACAAAGTGACCCGTACATAGGTAAGTTTGTACAAGAAGACAGATATCCTAGTAAGAGGAACTTGTCGTAAAAAATGTTTACAAAACAAAGAAAATCAGCTATGTGGGAAATAATCCTATTGAGTTTCAATTCTACTATTGCCATTATCTTCAAGTATCTCATCTTCTGCTGTTGAAACGGAAACGATTGGATTGAGTTTTATCTGTTCGAACTTGAGTAAGTAGCACAACTGGTTGTAGTTACATGGGTGATCCAAACGAGACATAGTCATACGCTTTAATCCCTAACTTTTGCCTGGATTGCCCTTTCAAGTTTTCAATCCACCGGGATACCCTTTTTTGCCCAAGCCGCCTTTTCAGGTTTTCGACTTGTCGGGTGTACATTTTTTTTATATATATATCCCTAATTTTTGCCCGAACCCTTTTGGTTCACCGGGATGCCCTTATTTTTGCCTAGGCCAGTCAACCTAGAGGGTCTCTTTTTATGCGTAGTATTTTTTAACTATGTCTGCGTTTACAGGCTGTGGGAAGTCTTCACCATCCATAGTAGTAAGCATCATGGCACCTCCTGAGAATACTGTTTTGACCACAAATGGTCCTTCATATGTAGGAGTCCACTTGCCCCTAGGATCACCCTGTGGTAATATGATACGCTTGATTACCAAATCACCAGCCTGATATACCTTTGGCTTAACCTTCTTATTAAAAGCTTGGATCATCCGTTTCTGGTACATCTGACCATGACAAACAACTGCTAACCTCTTCTCATCAATCAAATTTATCTGGTCAAGTCGAGTCTGAATCCACTCATCTTCATCCAAGCCTGCATCCTTCATGATTCTTAAGGAGGGTATCTGAATTTCAATGGGCAGAACTGCTTCCATACCATAGACTAAGGAGAATGGGGTTGCCCCTGTTGAAGTACGTATTGTAATACGATAACCATGAAGAGCAAATGGTAACATCTCATGCCAATCCTTGTAAGTAACAGTCATCTTCTGTAGAATCTTCTTAATGTTCTTATTAGCAGCTTCTACTGCCCCATTCATCTTTGGACGATACGGAGAAGAGTTGTGATGCTTAATCTTGAACAGTGTGCAGAGATCAGTAATCATAGTGTTGTTCAGATTAGAGCCATTGTCAGTAATAATCCTTTCAGGGATGCCATACCTACATATGAGATTATTCTTAATGAATCGAGCCACCACATTCTTGGTAACAGATGCAAATGAAGCTGCCTCTACCCACTTTGTAAATAATCAATAGCAACCAGGATGAAACGATGCCCATTAGAAGCAGTAGGCTTGATCTCACCAATCATATCAATTCCCCACATGGCAAAAGGCCAAGAAGCAGTCAACACATTCAATGGTGATGGAGGTATATGCACTTTGTTAGCATAGATTTGACACTTATGACATGTTCTGGCATGTTGATAGCAGTCAGCTTCCATGGTAGACCAATAGTAGCCTGCTCTCAATATCTTCTTTGCCATAGTGTGACCACTAGAATGAGTGCCAAAGATCCCATCATGCACATCTTCCATAATCTTTGTTGCTTCCTTCTTGTCCACACAACGAAGCAAAGTTGAATCATGACTGCGTTTGTACAAAATTCCATTACTCAAAAAGAACTTAGCCGAAAACCTCCTCAGAAACTTCTTATCTTTGACAGATGCCCCTTCCGGGAACTCATGTGCTTCAATATATCTTTTCACTTCATAGAACCAAGGCTTCTCTTCTGCTTCTTCAGTTCAATCTCATTGCAGTATGCAGGCTTCTCAAATCTATCAATAGTAATCTTGGGAGCTTCATCATCCCAGCTAATCTTAAACATAGATGCCATGGTGGCTAATGCATCTACCAACTGATTTTCTCTTCGTGGAATACGTCCAAAGGTAATCTCTTTGAAATGTGGGATTAAAGACAACACATGCTCTCTATAAGGAATGAGATTATCATGTTTGGTATCCCAGTCTCCTTTGATATGACTTACTACCAGGGCTGAATCTCCATACACGTCAAGGAACTGAATCTTCATATCAATGGCAGCTTTGATACCCAGGATACATGCCTCATATTCAGCCATGTTATTGGTACAATAGAAACAAAGTCTGGCAGTAATTGGGGTATGACAACCTTCAGGGGAACTGATCACAACACCAACACTATTACCAAGTGCATTAGAAGCTCCATCAAAAACCATAGTCCATCGGGATCCTTGTTCAGATCTGTCATATTGTCCAGGTTCTTTGGTAATAACCATAATGTCTTCATCAGGGAACTCAAAACTCATTGACTGGTAATCATCCACTGCTTGATGAGCCAAATGATCAGCTACAACACTTCCTTTAATGGCCTTATGAGTAGTATACTGTATATCATATTCTGTTAAGATCATTTGCCATCTTGCTATTCTTCCAAAGAGAGCAGGTTTCTCGAATATGTACTTGATTGGATCCATCTTCGAAATCAATCAGGTAGTATGAGTCAACATATACTATCTTAGTCGGCGAGCAGCCCATGCCAAAGCGCAACAAGTTTTCTCGAGCAGTGAGTATCTTGTTTCACAGTCGGTAAACTTTTTGCTGAGGTAGTATATTGCCTGCTCTTTTCGACCAGACTCGTCATGTTGCCCCAATACACACCCTATTGAGTTGTCTAATACTGTTAAGTACATAATCAAATGTCTTCCATCAACTGGTGGCATCAAAATTGGAGGTTCTAACAAATATTTCTTAATTTCATCAAATGCAGTCTGGCACTCATCATTCCACTCCATTACCTGATATTTCTTCAACAACTTGAAGATTGGCTCACAGGTAGCTGTTAATTGGGAAATAAATCTTGCAATGTAATTCAATCGTCCCAAGAAACCTCTAACCTCCTTCTCAGTACGGGGAGCTGGCATCTCTTGTATAGCTTTCACTTTTGCGGGATCTACTTCAATACCTTTTCCACTGACAATGAAACCCAGGAGTTTACCAGACCTAACTCCAAAAGTACACTTGTTTGGGTTCAATCTCAACTTGTATTTCTTCAACCTCTCAAACAACTTATGTAGATGATCAAGATGTTGCTCTTCATTCTGGGACCTGGCTATCATATCATCCACATATACCTCTATCTGATGATGAATCATATCATGAAACAAAGCCACCATAGCACGCTGATATGTTGCCCCTGCATTCTTCAAACCAAATGGCATCACTTTATAGCAAAAGGTGCCCCACTGTGTAACAAATGTTGTCTTTTCCATATCTTCAGGTGCCATCTTGATTTGATTGTAACCAGAGAAACCATCCATAAAAGAGAATACCTTATGTTGAGCAGTGTTGTCTACCAGAACATCAATATGAGGAAGTGGAAAGTCATCTTTGGGGCTGGTCTTGTTCAAATCCCTGTAGTCTACACACATACGTACCTTACCATCTTTCTTAGGTACCGGCACCACATTTTCAACCCATTGAGGATAAGAAGTCACAACTAAGAACCCTGCATCAAACTGTTTCATTACCTCTGCCTTAATTTTCTCTGACATTTCAGGACGCATGCGACGAACCTTCTGCTTCTTTGGACGACAATCTTCTTTTACTGGTAAACGGTGAACCACAATGTCTGTATCCAATCCTGGCATATCTTCATAAGACCAAGCAAAGATCTCCACATAATCATGTAACATCTGAATCAATCTGCTCTTGACACTATCCTCCAATTCAGCCCCTATCTTGACCTCTTTCCTGTTTTCTTCAGTTCCCAAATTCACAACTTCAACTGGCTCTTCATGTGGCTGTATAGCTTTCTCTTCTTGTTGTAACAACCTAGCAAGCTCTACAGGTACTTCACAATCGTCCTCATTTCCATCTTCAACTTGATAGATTGGATTCTCGAAATTATAATTGGCAATAGTAGAACTGTTATCAAAAGGATCCAGAGTGGATGAGGATCTGCATTTTAGTGATGTGGGTGTGTGTAAGAACACATAGCTGATAAAGCAAAAATAATAAAAGAAAAACAAGGAACACAATATTTACGAAAACGAAACGTCCACTGATTTTTATTGAATGCAGTATGCAAATGAAATAACACCCCGTAACAAGCACACCATTGTGCCCCGGGTAAGGCACAAGGCTTAAGAGTTTAATTGTTTTAAAAGGAATAACATAGTAATAGCATTTACTCCTGACTAAAGGAGATAGGAATAACATCTTCAGCCTTCCAGTTATTGAGCCCAACACCCACAGTAGGAAAAATCCAAGCATCCAAGTTATAATCTTCATCATAGTCACCCACAACATTAATCTGATCCTTTATAATCCCTTAATTAGTTATACGAACAACACGAGCGCGACGAACAGCCTTCTGGGACTCTGCAGTGAAACCCAAACCAAATTTGTCAGATTTGTAAGGGATGTCAGGAAGCTGACCCCAGATAGTACAACCACCTTCATCCACCACAGCTCTAGCATCCTTGAGGGAAGCCATTGTAGGAGGTACTCTGGTGACCACATGAACTTTCTTGACAACAGGAGGAGCTTCAACATTAGGAACAACCCAAGGAACTACTTCAAATTTCTGGCACGGAGTTTCAACATATTCACCTTCTACTTCAAGATATTTAAATGTGTTCACGTGGCTAATCATATATCCTTCCTCTCCGTAAACAGTAACAACCTTTCCCTTCACTGGATATCTCAGCTTCTGATGTAAAGTAGAAGTCACAGCACCTTCCCCATGAATCCAGGGACGCCCAAGCAAATAAGAATACGACGATCGAATATCCATTACATAAAAAGCAGCATTGAAGACCTGAGAACCCACTTTGATTGGGAGATCAATTTCTCCATGCACCACTCTCCTCGAGCCATCAAAAGCTTTCACCACTATATTACTGGGCTTCAACACAACATCTTCAGGACTAAGCTTATTCAGGACTTCTTTGGGTAACACATTCAACGAAGAACCATTGTCTATTAACACATGTGACAGGGTAGTGCCCCTGCATTCAATAGAGATATGTAGAGCCTTGTTATGATCCCTTTTGGCCGGAGTCAAATCAGCATCGGAGAAACCTAACCCATTATCATAGGTCAAGTGTGCAACACAATTTTCAAATTGGTCTACAAATATCTCATTTGGTACGTGAGCAGTCTTTAAAAATTTAATCAAGGCTTTGGCATGAGCCTCTGAACACAATAATAAGGACATCATAGAAATCTTGGAGGGAGTATTCCCCAATTGATCAACAATGTCATAATCACTCTTGCGAATGATTTTCAATACTTCTTCCATCTGCTTAGAAAGATCATCAGCAGCTGGCACATCAGTTTGTACAGGTTCAATAACAGGGCCTTTGCCCCGAGCATCAGCAGTGGAGGTAGTAGCTGGAGTAACTGCATTCTTGGGGATAACTGGAGGGGAGAAAACTCTTCCACTTCGTGTGATCTTACTAGATCCAGCAATATTATCAACATCCAGATTTTCACCAATAACAGGTGCATCAGCCAAGGATTCCTGCTTAACACCATGAATATAAATATCGGATCCATAATGCCAAGGCACAACTTTATCGGAAGTATATGGAATAGGACCCGGAGTGGTAATGATCATAGGAGCCACTCTAGCTTCAACAACAATCTTCACAGGGCCTTCAGCAGTGATCTTAACTGGACCCTTACGAGTGATTTTGACAGGACCCTTGGAAGTAATCCTCACCGGTACCTTATCAACCATATCCACCTCTTCAACCTTCGCACTTTTAGTTATATGTTCAACCATACTCTCAACAGAAGGTGTCCTCTCAAACAATATTGTGTAATTGTCCATGAGACGTTGAATTCCGTTCTTCAACTTCCAGCAACTATCCAGCCTATAAGCACAATATAAACAATCTTCATGACAACCTGGAAAGAACCCAGCTTGTACCAACTTTTTCTTGATGACAGACAATGGTGTAATCACATCTGCAACTGAGGAAATACGTGAAACTTCATCAATAGCATTAACAGTTTTTCATGATTTGGCATGGGCGCAGTAATCAGATTTGGAGTACCCGGAGGGTCAAACTCAATCTCTCCCGCATCAATCATATCCTGAATTTTATTCTTCAATGCCTAGCAACTATTGGTATCATGTCCCTGACCATTTGAATGATATGCACATCGTGCATTAGGATTGTACCTGGGAGAGGTAACATTGGGATTCTGAGGAGGGTCCCTCAAAGTGATGAGTTCACCCTTCAACAAGTGTTGCAAGGCTTGGGCCAGTGACATGTTGATCTTGGTGAACTGCCTTCTAGGCCTCTGTTGATTGCCCTGTGGTGGCTCTGGTGTTGCAGGAGTTGGATTGGAGATGTGAATTGCACTCACAGATTGATGCCTCCTACTACGATCAGATTGACCATAAACAACATTCAACTCTTTCTTCCCACTAGGGGGCTTCTTTGTAGTACTTGATGAAGAAACACCCACTGGGATCTTGCCACTCCTTATACCACTTTCTACGCGCTCTCCTGTCATTATCAGCTCAGTGAATCCAGATGATGAGCTTCCAATAAGATGACTGTAAAAAGGACCATTCAACGTACACATGAACATATCCACAAACTCTCTGTCAGTTAGAGGGGGTTGTACTCTTCCAGCCAAATCTCTCCACTTCTGAGCATACTCCTTGAAATTTTATTTAGCACCCATAGACATGCTTTAGAGTTGCATGCGAGTAGGGGCTAGATCAACATTGTATTGATATTGCTTATAAAAAGCCTCAGCAAGATCATTCCAATCACGGATGTTGACACTCTCCAACTGATAGTACCATTCCAATTGAGCTCCAAACAAGCTCTCTTGGAAGAAGTGGATCCACAACTTCTTATCAGCAGTATGGGGTTGGATCCTCCGGACATAGGACCTCAGATGCAGCTTGGGACAAGAGACACCATCATAAACTACGAAAGTAGGAACCTTGAAACCAATGGGTATGACCACCCCAGATATCAAACTCAGGTCTTCAAAATCTAGCCCAGAAGATTTTTGTAATTCCATAGCATCCATTCTATCCACCAACCTCTTGAACTTATCTTCATTAGGATCATGATAGTAGTTAGCTTCAGAATCAGAATCCCCCATTGTATTATGGAGACTGCCTCCCTCTTTCTCAGACTCTTCAGACTCATAATCTTCAACCTGTTCTTTGGTCTTGACAGGACCTCTGAACCTTCTTCCCATATTGATGAGGCCTCCTGACCTTTTAGTCTTCTTAGTCTTTTTTGCCAGCAGTGTCTTCAATTCATCCTGCCCCTTGGACAAGTTCAGGATCAACTCTTGGAACTGTGCATTTTGTGCCTGGAGATCTTTGACTGTTTGTTCAAGAGCCATTGCTGAAATAAACAGCGAGAAGATAAGATACCTGTACATAAGAAAACCTGTGATGCAATGATATGGTATGTAAATGCATATGCAATGTTTTCAAGGACCGCAGGATTTAAATTTGCTTAAACAATCAAGAAGGTAAACTTTTATTAGTAATAAATTCGTTTGCCCCTTGGGATTACAATAAAAATGAAATGAAATAAATACAAAAGATGGGGTTTTAAGTCTCCCATGGACGTTTCCTCTTTGTGTTGAGGTATGAGTTGAGATTCAGCTCCTCGTGAAGTTGTTTGGTTAACTCCAAGATTCTTTCTTGACTTACTTTGTAATGAGTCTCTTACAAAGTTGGTCCTGATAGTATTTCTACGAGCAGAAGCCATGACCTGCAACAAAGAACAAAGGTAAATCCCCTGGTCCTTGAAATGGTTAGTGAAAATGCTATGCTTATGATGCATGATGATGTCATGATGTTATGCTCAATCACAAACATGTGGCACACACAAACAAGTCACACAATAGCCCTAGGTTTAAAGGCTTGCATGAGGTTTAAAGTTAAGTACCCTCCCCTGAAGTTTAGTTGGTTCATCCTGTCCTACAAAAGTAACCAGGTTCTAAGGGATCTCAATATCACTGATCCTTCACAAGGGTGGTTGTTCAGTAGGCAACTTATTTGCCAACCAAAACCCTCCAAGTTTAAGATCTCAATGAGTGTAGCATCGAGTATCAACCAACTTTAGTCTTCACCAAAGCCGGTTATCTCACTACTTTTCTAAAGGCCAAGATGGGATAACTAGGGTTCTAAAAGTTAGTTAGTGTATTGACAACATATGGCAGCCTCATATTATCCTCAACTTGACTTAAGGAACATAAGCACCAACCAAGAAGTCACACTAACTATGGCTACCAGATCAACCATATCGGTATACGCCGTACAGTTTCCTTGGTCTATTGCCATTTACCTAAGGTACACTAGATCCGGGTTAGGATCTTTCACACATAAGAGCACCCAACAGATAAGTATAAAGCAAACAAGACAGACAAATTTAAAGTGATCTAATTCCTAAGGGTACCCCTCTTTTATTAAATCCCCAGCAGAGTCGCCAGTTCTGTAACACGGTGGGAGAACTGACTTTAGTTAAATGTTGCGGATATCAAGAGTCGCCACCGACTTTTATTTTATCCAAAGGAAAGGGCATAAAAGAACAGAAAAGACCTTAAAAAGATTTTTTGGGTTCGGGGGGTAGGTTATGTAAAGGGAAGGTGTTAGCACCCTTTACATCCATGGTTATCCATGGGCTCTTAGTTACTTAGCTCACTTTAAACTGTTTTGAGAAGTGTAGTGTGTGTTTAAAAATTTTCTTAAGTACTTTATAATGATCCTTGTATGGATATATATAAAGACTTTGTTTTGAAAATTGTTTAAAAAATGTGAGGTGTAATGAAAGGTTTTGAAAAAGGTGAGCAAGTACATAAGAGGAACCTACCCTAAGTTAAGTCTTTTCTGTTCTTAAATATCCTTTAAATGGTAAGACTATCCCTATTATTAAGGAATAGGTAGTCATTACCTTGGATGTATGAGGGACAAATGAAGGGACAACTGTAATTAGGCAATTGTAAGGTGTATTTAGCAATTCGAAGGGACTTATCATCTTTATTCGAAAGGGACAAGATCATTTACGAAAGGCAACCATGACGGGACTTGATCTTATAATTCTTTAAAGGGACAAGATGATGTTAATGAGAGAAGGGACTTTGCTTTATACACCTTACTTGACCTTTTCTGTTTAGGCAACATGAGAGGTAACCCTTAAGAAGTGAGATGGCGATCAAAGATCGACTTACGTGTGTGCGTGTACAAATTCAAATATTTATCTTATAATTAGTGATCTAAGTTAATTTTAAAGCAAACATGTTATCACTCCCTATTTTACTAACCATAGCAATATATTTATGAATAAACAATAAGAGCTACAACTATTACATGACTTTTACAGTTACATTTAAATAATAATTATATAATAAAATGATAAGTATAAACAATAAAAAAGGTTAGTGATAATTATAAGAAGAAAAGGTTAGTAATAATATACAAAATATATATATAATTTAATTAAGTATTTTTAGATTTAAATAAACAACTTTAAATAATCTTTGAGATGAAAATAAGATGATATGAATAATAATAATAAACCATATAATAATTATTTACAAAGAAAATATTATTAATTATTTTAATTAGATATTAGAAAAGTTTAATTAATTTTAATATTTAAAGATTAGGGTTAGGAATTTTAAAGAAAATAGAATTAGGGTTTATAATTTAAATTACAATATTAATTTAACTATTTACAAAATTAAATATATAATAATAATATATACATATTTTTTAAAAAAAAACTAAGATTAAAATTTTTAGAAATTAAATTAGAGATCCCTTTTAGAAAAATATGAAGTTAATATATATATATATATATATATATATATATATATATATATATATATATATATATATATATATATATATTACATATGATTATTTAAATATATTTTCTTATAAGAAATATAATTTATATTAAATATAAAACAAAACAATAAAGAAAATAATGAGAAATTGAATGAAAAAACAAAACTTACCTGGGGTTGGGATTCGAACCCAAGCTCTAGCAATGGCACTTAGTTGTTTCTGCATCAAACATTAAATCAAAATATCCAGAAACATTACAAACATCATCATGAACAATAATATACAATCAAATTTCATTTATATTGCTTGTATCATTGAAATCGAAAAATCAAATTTCAAGCTAAAGATGAAACCGGTTTATGCATTTTAATAAGTTTTGGATGATGTAATGCATTGGGATAGCATCATGGATGATCAAGGAAGAGATTGCAACCTTCAAAACACTTTGATATAGCCTGCTGTAATACCTCAAAATTTGCCCTCTTTCCTTTTCACCTTAACTGGCTTACCTCTTTGCATTTCATCTGCATATCCCGTTAGGTCATAATATCCACAATCATGCATTCCTAAGGCATGAGACCAAGGCATATACCTGTGTTTTGAATTTTCTAGTCAGAGAATCATTGAATTCCATGGCTGTCCCTATTTAAATGATTTTTTCAAAAAAGAAATGTCGGATCAGGAGGTTATTGGTGTGAATTAAAAGTTCGTTTCTCTATTTCTCTCAGAAGATCGGGGTTTTATTCTTTTGGCGTACATATGGACGTAGCATCTCAGGAAAAAGTACAATGATGCTCTTGGTGCGAGAGGTTGGATCTAAAGCATATTTGTGTAAAAATTTGTTTCAAGTTGGAGATGGAAGGTGCGTAGTTTGGATTTATTTGGAAAGATTTCATTCAAGTTCGAATTCAAGGTTTCGTTAGCCATTTCAAATACAAGTTCATTATCTTTCTAAATCCATGTCTACCATATGTAGTTTCTCGTATTCATTTTCAATTAGTTCCATTGTCTACAACCTTTTAATGTCCAACTATCCGAAACCATAGTCAATTCTCAAAACCAATAACCATTCTCATTCCTTAAACTTGTTCGAAATCCAGACATATGTTCCAAATTTATTTCGTTTCCAGAGCCCATGTTCGGAATTATGTCTAAAGTTCCTGTATCATGTGGACATCACCATTGTCTGTATCCATTTTCCAATTCACTTTAACTCACATTAAACCATTCTTAAACATTCTTAAGTTCGATTTTTACCATTCAATTCCAAATTCTTCTTTCCTTTGAGGTCCAATATCCAAACAATAAACTTTGGCCCAAATTGAATCTTAATGTTAATTCCAAAGTCTTCGAAAAATAATAATATATATTTTTACTCAGTCCATTTATTTTGACTTCATCTGGTGCCTACCAAAATTCACAAGAAAAAGTAGGAGTCATCAAAGTGAGCATATGTAACTTAACATTAAATTCATGAGTTGCACACAAAGATGGTATTTCAGTGTTATTGTTTTCTTTTTTCGAAAGATCAAAAGAGATTACAGAAATAGATCAAAAGAGATTAAAAAAAAAAGGTTACAAGAGGGATTATAGCAAAATCAGTGAAAACTGATACATCATGGAAAAAAAAGCTGCGTAGGTCTAGGTTAACAAAAGAGGGTCCTGCTACGGATATTCATCTCTCAGCAGCAAAAAAGAATGCCAAACAGCTTCAATTTCAATGATCAAAACCTCCATCTGCAGCAACAAAAAGTCAGAGATTAGTGAACACAAATTGAAAGCATAGATTGATAACCTATAGCTTAATGTTCATATCCTAACTAATCTCATAACCACCTAATTGAAGCCGTAACAGAATCCTTAACAGAAAATTAACAGAATAACATAACTGAATTCATTTCAGTTATAGGCACCAATTCAGTTATAAGCAAAAAAAATCAGTGAAGAGGGACACCAATTCAGTTACAAGGAAAAAGGGAGAAGGAATTTAACGGAGAGAAAACTCAGAGCTCTCAAACAAGAATCAGCATTGATCTTCATCTCTCTCTCAATCTTCATCAGTTATTCTCTGCACAATCATCATCAATCTTCCTCAACAGCTTCAACTATCCTTCTGCACCTTCACCGAATGACCTACAATCATCTTAGCATCTCCTTCAAGAAACCGCAACGATATCGAATTTGAAAGCTTCATCATCCTTCGTCGGCATTAACCGCACGCCTTCATTGAAGCACCTGCATTGAGAAGCTTCGACACAGTCAGAACACATCACAACAATTTCAAGTTCCCCCGCAGCGAGTCAACAACAATGTTCGCACATCGAGTCAATCGTAAAGCCGAAGGGAGTTCGAAGAACAACTCAGAATGAAATAGAAGAAGATCGCTCAATAACCACAGCCGATTTGTCACAGTATTAACAAGGATTCAATGAGAACAGCAATTTCGATAATAGTCTCAGAGTTGAAACCGAATCCAACAAAAAAAAGAAAAGCGAAGCCATGAATCATACCTGAAAAGCGGTGACGCTCTTTCGTTTCAAGAAAGTTCCTCTTTCGTTTTGTTCTTAGTTTAACGGACAAGCCGCAAGAGGCAGCCACGATGTCGATGTGTTCTGATGAGTTTGAGTCGCGAATAGAAGAAGGATTCGAGTCATAGCTGAGGTGCGACGAAAAGAGATCGCGGAGGATGGGCCTTGGTTCTCCGACGGCGTGATTGAGGAGATGACGAGCAAGAGACGGAGGACAACAAGAGCGCGACGGAAGGTGATGAGATGTCGGAGGAGAAAGGAGGTCACAGTGGCGGCTCACGGTATGGTTGAGAAGAAAAACGAAGATGATGGCGGCGTTATAAGGAAAAAAGGGGATGGTGTTGGTTCACGGTAGCGCTATCGGTTCCGGCAAGGAGAGTATAGAGAGAGTGAGGCTCGCCGGCGCATGGGGGAAGAAGACGGAGGAATTTTTTTTCCTTGAAGAGAATCTAGGGTTTCCTTTGTGTTATTGGGATTCAACGAGGATGAACCGGGTTTGGGCTTAACCCAGTTCCCCATGGATTCGCTAATTGCCCTTTCCTTTTCTCAGTGCACCCTCCCTGCGGCTTGTGAATTGGAGTGGGCCTTGTGGCCAATGGTTTTCCTGTCCACACCATCAGTCTCAATTCACACCCCCTGTTTCTTATAATTCCTTTGTTTTTTTTTATTATTGGTTTTCTTGTAAAAAAATAAATATATATTGCTAGTTAATTAATTTGCAAATTAATTGTCGGTAATTAGAATTTTAACTAGTTTTTCTTAAATTATTTATTTAGTTAGAATCTTTTTTAATAATTCTAATTACATCTTTTGGATTAATTTTGATGTGAATATTCACGTTTTTGATCGATTGGATCGATTTGGATTATGGCAAAGCTTTACAAAATGATTATGGAAGATAAGCATTTATTTTGCTTATGGGGATTACAAGACATTGCTTAAGGTTTTTTTCGGATTTCTTTTTGTGAGGAATCGGCACTTCGATCAAGTAAGTGATTTCAAGCCTTTAAGCATCATTTTAGTCGTATGCGGTTTAGGACCATGTAACTTAAGGTGCATCTGAGCCCTCCCACCTGAGGCATTGGTTATATTTGTGATTTTTGTTGATATGTATCGATTTCGGAACTTAGGGATTAGGTTGAGAACCATTAGGATCGTTTCCTTTTACTTCCCCTTAAAATCCACTTTGTCACCCGTTTCGTCGCATTTATTAAAAATAGTTTTAGGTGAGATAAAATTCTGGAAAAATTCATGAATGATCCTCATCCTCTTAATTAATTTGTCATATTTTTTATTTCCAGATTTGGGTAGTTTTAATAATTAATTTGGATTTTAGTTCACAAGCTGTCCCAAAAAGGAAGGTTTTGGCATAAGGGACCGAAATCGATTTTTCCCCATAGGTGTGAAACCTATTTTTTGTGTATGATTAAGCACTGTAATTTGTGACATTTTGATGCTCATTAGGCTTTTTTTTCATAATTTTTAGTGCCCTTTTTGATCCACTTTGTGGAATTGTTTTGATGATCATGTTTTGGTTACCTTGCTAGTCAAGGAATTGTTTTGGCACTTGGGTGCATAATTTTATGAAATCCTTTTGGACAATGTGAGATAATGACCTTATTATTCCAGGGATTTAATTTCATAATTTTTAAAGGCTTTTTGCTATTTTTCCATGTCACCTAGATCCTAGGTTGATTCATGTGTGTATTTGCTCTATAACCTAGATATTAGAAAGGCACTCATGCCATTTGATTGAGAAACTTTTTGGTAGCTTTCATGAGTTGATTATAGGTCATTTTTATGTCCTTAATTCTAGTTATAGACCACTTTTTGAACCATACTCATTTGGTTTGTTTTAGTGTTTCAAAATGCGTACTTATGTGAACTAGTTTAACTTAAACGGGTTGCTAATCTCTTCTCATGTTTAACTTGAATTATGTGGAAGTCATCAATGCCTATTCATGCATTCTAATGGAATCTCATAACTTGTATGCTACTTACCCATAATCATTTCATGCATATTCACATGCCATACTTCCTTAACTTTCATCATGTGCGATCTTATGCGATGTTTATTCCATTTCATCTCACATATTCTTCTCCTTGCTCCATATGCCTAAACCATGGCATCTATGATTATATATCCATTCACACATCTTAATAAGCATTCACTACTGGCTTTGATGTTCATTCCATGTATTAATTCATGTTTGTAAGCCATATGTCTTCATACTTCATCCATGAGTCTTAACTTGCATTTAGGTGAATTTATGTGGACTTTTTGTGCATAGTTTGACATAGTTTGATCTTGTGAGGTATCCTAGCATCCTTAGGGACCTATATCATGTAGCTACTGACTTTAGAAGTCATGTAACCCTTAGGTACCTTCACCTTTAGACTTAGGTCTTATTTTGAGCCTAGTTCCATTCTAGGACATTTATGGTGCTTAATCGCTTTTATGCTTCGATTTTACTTTCAATATGCATTGTCATGCTAACTTTTGTTTTGTAGGGGGGAAGATTGAGGTAAGCATTACTTCATTCCCATCTTTTATGCATTTTAATTGTGTTTGCCTTAGCACCTTGTGCTTTGCTTTTAGGCTTTCCCTCTCTTTAGAAACAACTTACCTTCCTTAGGAAGTAAGTTGATTTCTAAGCTCTCTTTTCTTCTTTTTTCTTTTCTCATTAGGATTAGAAAACCTCATTAACCATAGGACCTCTATTGTAAATAAAAAAAAAACTTAGGGTTGTGTCTTAGTCCCCCTTAGTTTATCCCTTTTTTCCAATTTGAGTCATTCTTTCTTTTCTCATAAAGAAAAACAATAAAACACTTAATAAAAACCGAACAATCTTGTACGACACGAGACTTTGTTGCGGAGTGTTTATACGCGTCCTGTTTCGGGGCGAGGTGTAAATACTTCCCGCGATGGATAGGTCTTAGTACAAGACAGTTTAAAAACAAATTCAAAACACTTCTCATAAAAGACAAAAACAAATAACAAGCGACTATCCTGCGGGAACTTCTTTTCTCATCTCATTCACTCACAACGCGAACTTGCGACGACTTGTCTTTCATGCAAGACGGTAAACGCACTCGTACCAGACGAGCCTGCAACACCTGAGCATAGACATACGCAGTTCCAGCATAAAAAACACAAACAAATAGTTCCCGCCTAGGTTAGGCGAACTACGTCGACTCTGATCCTCATTATCCCGATGAGGTACGTAGGCAGCGGGGTAGGGCCCGTTCGAGCACATTCTTTATTTTCCCTACATTTCCCCTTTTATTCTCATTTTCTTATTTCAGTTTCATTTCTCATTTCAATCCCAGTTCCAGGTAGCAGTTTTTATTCAGCAGCAATTATATTTTCTCACCTTTTGAAACAAAACAAGCAAGCGTGGATCCCGTCGGGTACGGCGGACGGATTGGGGTGCTAATACCTTCTCAATTCGTAACCGACTCCCGAATTCAGATCTTTGGTTCGCAAGGCCTTGTCCTTTCCTTCTTCCTCAGGTTTGTGCAACATTACCTTTCCCATCCATTCGGGATAAAAATGTCTGGCTGGCGACTCTACCTTTCCGCGCCACTTTCGCGTTTGTACTAGGATGAAAATCCCGGGAGCGACAGCTGGCGACTCTGCTGGGGACTAACCTGATTCTTCCGGTTTCCCTTGTAGAGTCAATCCTAGCGCCTGTTTGGTTTTGTTTATTTGGATGTTTATCTGTTTGCTGTTGGTGCTTTAGTTTAGCTTTACTGTTTTCATTTACAGTTTTATTTTACAACTTTACTTTATCGCATTTATTTATCGCTTTCAGTATTTTATTTTCCATGCATCATATTATACTGGACTGTCTGGCTGTGCTGGTTTTCATTTTTTCTGTGGGTGGGAGTTACTGTGAGATAAGCCAAATACCCGGCTTGAGTGCACCATAGGATTAGCGTGGACAAACATTGTACTCTTATGGTATCTCACCATGATGGGTGGCGATGTGTTCCACACCCAGATTGCGACCGTCTTGGAACTATTCTGTGTGGGGATTACCTCACTTCAGGGTACGACCTTGATAGTTATGTGCATTTGGTGACCGATCTTCGAGGACCTTAATGGAAACACCCCTCTCCAGTGATGACAGTGGCAGACCACATTTGTTGGCAAACCCACTCGCATCCGAGGGTCCATTGGGAACTCGCATAGGATGGCCTGGTTCTTTCACAGGAATTCAGTTAAAGCAAAACTGTTCGTATGACGATAGTATTGTACCCTTCGGGATGAATGTATTATTGTTTCTCGATTCAGTGCTTGAAGCTGGAGACTTGTGAGGGATGCTTGTTTTTTCCGGAGTTCAGCTGAGGCCTCCCTGAGTAGTACATAATGCCAAACCGATTCCCTGATTTGGTCATGAGCCATTTTTCGGAAATGGTGAACGTATTATTTCTATTCGGCTTTGAGAGTCTGTGATGTTGACCCGAGTAGCACACCCGTGAGATTGGGAGGGGTTTACAGGTTTGCAGGAACCCTAAACTTCAACATACCCACTTTGCCAGTATTGTTCAGTGTTCTATGGTTCTTTGATTCTGAGATCTGGGATTTCTATTCAGAGAAATTGTTACGGTGATTACCATTGTGACCTTGATATTGTGACTCTCCACAGACACTTGGCTCGTTGTTTAACTTCAACACCATCAGTGACTATTCTATTATGTGATCCAGTTCTACAGTTATTGGGTTCTCAGTTATGGGGTTCTGTACAAAGATGGTGCTACTATTATGGTTCTATTCAGACAGTAGGCTCATTGCTCAACACCGGCACCAACATCAGACTATTGATCACACGCCTGTTGCATACATGACATCATAGTATTTCTGCACACATGTTCAGTTATTTCTGAGGATCACATATCTGAATCATGATGTTGGATTTTTCTGTATCAAAACTTGAATCAAAGCAGATAGATTCCTCAGAAATAATTGAACATGGCATTTGCATACATCTTTGCATTCTTGACAGGTATTCAGAGACAATTTCTTTTCCTGACTTGATTTCTCATCAGAATGGACAACTTGAATCACAATCATCAAAGTATATATTTGAAGCAACTCCGGGCGGAGGTAATTGAAGAAAGACCCAGCTGAGGCCATTCAGGGCTGAGGTATAAGCTTTATTTCAGAATCAGAAACTGCTGAAACAGGAAGTCAACCAGATGAAGACTCAAATTAGCTTGGTTATGGAAATTCTGAATGAAGCTATTTTCATCCCTATTGAGGGGAACTACGCTGCTCTGATTCTCCATTGGTCAATGGAGATACGTAGGCAGGAGATCGCGCAAGATCTTTCCGAGCAACTTTATTTATCAATTTCATTTATCAACCTCTTCCCTCCAGACGTCATTTGTCGGCATCCAATTTCAGCTTCCCGAGAGAGTCCAGCGGGCAGAGCATAAGGGTAAAGGCCAAAACCACTTGAGAAGAAGTTTGATCATATTCTGATGACGTACGTGCAATAAGTTTCCTCATTTACGCAAATTTGGAGTGGTTGAGCTAACTGCATCAGGATCGTCTCCGACAAAGCTTCCTTTGGGGTTTCAATGCCAAGTATAATTACCATTCTGGGGCACTTGGCCTTTTAATTGAAGATTGCAAGTCTTTCAGAGGCAAAGGTAAAAACAAGGTCGCGAATTTGATTGAGTAAACATCCAGACTACTGACTGCTGAAAGTCTCCGAGAGCAATAAGTCCAGACGGAGTCAAGTCTCCTCAATGATGGCAATGTTCAGCTTCTTTACTGCATTTTCATTTGTAGTTTATATTGTTTGTTTAAACATTTGTATGCATGCATGAAACTTATTTGTTTTTGAATGTTAACCATAATAAAGTGCACATGTTTTTCTTGAAGTAATCCATTCGTATTCACTCATGATTTTTTGTATGTGCATTGCAATACCAACTGTCATGCTTAAACTCTATCAGGGAGGTTGACGAACTGAAAACGCAAAAATCTCTAATTGTGTGCTTTTGAGAAAGACCCTGTTGACGATGTACAGGCATTGTTTCAAATCCTAAACACCGGAGATATAAGGGAGATAGACCCTCGCCAACCCATTTGAGCCTTGAAGTAGAAGTTTATTTTTGCATGAAAAAACCTTTGCACTTAACCCAGGGGCAGGGTAGGCGTCAGTTAGTTTGACCGAGCGTTCAAATTTTAAAAAAGAGTGTACATCTGAGGATCCGTTACCTTTCGTTTTACCAAATCAAGAGGTCCAATGACCAGAAACCACAATGGTTATCCCAATCAAGAGGTCCAAAGACCGGAGACCATAATGGTTATCCCTCAACAACCAAGAAGTGAGACAGTCACGACCCTTTCAAAGCAATCAAGACAAACAGTGTCACACGATTTGTTCAAAAAAGAAGAATTGAAAAAAAATGAGTGAAAAAGCCCGCTAAGTCGAAACTTGAAAACAAGCGACTTAGGCAAAAAATAGGGCATCCCGCTGGACTTCACAATCAAAGATTCACAAGAATCAGTCCAGGCAAAAGTTAGGGATAAGAAAAATAATGCAAAAGCAAAAGACAAAAAGGATTACACAAGAAAGATCCTTGAACAAGAGCAAAGTCGTGTGATACAGACACAAAAGGCTAAGGGGTGACTGACTCCCAACAACAACCTGTTTGGTGCTTACACCGTTAGTGTAATTGGTTCCTCAACCATCACAAAACCCTTTTTGAGAGGTGAACGCTTGTGAAAGCTAGCTGAAAATAGGAATGGAGAACATCACGAAGATGGGTGGGCACAAATAAATTTTGAGCCTATATCCTTTGTTTCTATAACCGTGAACCAGGCCACGATACAACCCTAAAAAGTCCTAACTGAAACAGGGTTATTTTTGAGAGCGTACTACCACGAGACCGCGTTCCGGACTCCTATAAGTGGTGTTGAAAGATCTTTGTTGGTGTTGCATGTGCATGCTTTCTATTATTCAAAAAAATTAATGTCGTATTTTAACCAGTGATTCGCTCAAAAAGGTTTGTGACATCTTTTTCAGTAAAACTTCAAGATTAACATGTGTGTTGCATTAGAATTTTCATCCTTAGAATAAACATTTACTGCTTGCATATATTTGTTGGGCATCATAAAAATTCACACATGAAACTTCAGTCCAGAAGCTTAATCTTGCCAAGTTGAGAAGTCTGAAACTTCTGAAGGACAATCTATGAAGATGTAATTTTCCAAAAAAACTCCATTGAGTAGGGACTTTCCCAACAGTCGTAGCAAGAGCCAATTAATCTGGGGCAATCATGTCGAGTAATCTCTTCAAAATTCAGCCAAGCTGGGGCAATCACTTCGAGATTCAAATCTCTCAAAGAGCCATTAGTCTGAGGCATACATTCAAATTTTAGTCAAACTGGGGAAATTACTTCGAGATCCAATCTCTCAAAGAACAATTGATCTGGGTGTTTTCTTCAAAGCACAGTCATTCAGAGGTGATCACTTCAAGACTTGTACCGAGTAGGCCACCACAAGAGCATGAGAAGTCACTTTTTCTCGAAGACGGTAAATCCAAAGCATCTATCCAAAGGTCAAAATACTGGAGCAGAATATCTCACAGTGATATGAAGTTCTTCATGAATCCTTGCGAGACAATTTCTTTCACAGACCATGCAGTCTGGGGCAGTTATTTCGAGATCCAACGAATCTCTCCAAGAGCTTGAAGACACTGAGGCATTTCGTATGTCATGTTTTCTGTAAAATCCTCTTGAGACATTTTCTTCCGATGGACCTTAGTCGGAGGCGAGTTGAAAATTTCAGAGAACCATTATTCAATCATGGTTAGTTGGCGATCTATCAACCCAGAGGCTGGAAGCAAAGCCATTGTCAGCACAGTACTTCAAGAGTTATTTCATCAGCAAGCTTCATTGATCAAAATTACTTAGCAAGTCTCTTTAGACAATTCCTTCTCTAGTAGTGCGGCAAATGGAAGGTTACTTCTTGAGCAAAAAGATATCATCGTCTCTCATCCCCAGCATGAGACGCCTTACATCTCTCATTCCCAACATGAGAGGATTTATATCTTATCCCCAGCAAGTGGCAACTTGAGCTCTTATCTTCAGCGGGAAGCTTTATCATTGACATTATCTATCGTCCCCAGCCAAGTGGGAAGTGAAATTTCTCCCAGCAGGGTAGCAGAGGGTGAGTGTCATCTCCAAGCAGGAGTTTCCCGTCAGACAGGGGCAATTCTCAGCAGTATAAGGAGTGTCTTTCCTCCCCAGCAATTACTTCCTCAGCAGTATTATGCCTTTGGTCCCCAGCCAAGCCAGGGGGTCCTCACTTCCCCATCAGAATTCAATAAGAGCCCTTCTCCAGCAGGGTCTTGGCTCTTCAATCTCAAAGTCCAATTTATTTTTGGCAATAGCGGCAGTTCAGAGCCGGTATATCATTGACAGCCTTCCCCGCAGAGTTGTTTCCTCCTCATCAAGATGAACCAGATCAATGCAGTGATCATCAGCTCTCCCCAGCCAAGCAATCTGGGATATTTGTTATCTCCTCATCGGGAGACCCCTTTGCATTTGCATTTGCATCTAGTAATCATCATTACATTTGCATCCTCCAAAGCGTAGCATTTCCATCATCATGGAGCATTACGCCATAAATTCAAACATATGCATACCAGCATGGGCCAGTTTTGAGGTATTACATAAGACCCGTTACACCTCCAATCAGATTGAAGTATTCCCCACAGAATGCAATTTCGTTTCCCAGGGTGGTTACTTCTACCAAGTCTTGTTGTTATCCCCAGTTGAGTCTTGTTTCAGTACAACAGTCTCATTTTTTCGCGTCTCCGTTTCAGTACAACGGTCGCGTCTTGGGCTCTCGTTTAAGTACAACGATCCCGTTCCTTTCGAGTCTCCATTTAAGTACAATGGCCTCGTCTTTGAGTCTTGTTTCAGTACAACAGTCTCATTTTTTCGCGTCTCCGTTTCAGTACAACGGTCGCGTCTTGGGCTCTCGTTTAAGTACAACGATCCCGTTCCTTTCGAGTCTCCATTTAAGTACAATGGTCTCGTCTTTGAGTCTTGTTTCAGTACAACAGTCTCATTTTTTCGCGTCTCGTTTCAGTACAACGGTCGCGTCTTGGGCTCTCGTTTAAGTACAACGATCCCGTTCCTTTCGAGTCTCCATTTAAGTACAATGGTCTCGCCTTTGAGTCTTGTTTCAGTACAACAGTCTCATTTTTTTCGCGTCTCCGTTTAAGTACAACGGTCGCGTCTCGGGTTATCATTTAAGTACAATGATCCTGTTTTTCTTGGTTATGGATCGGTTGATACCATCTCCATGTTAGATCGGTTGATCTTATTTGAGTCATGAATCGGTTGATATCATTTCTCTTCGAGTTGTAAATCGGATGATATTACATTCTCGCTTTCCGGGTTGGATCGGTTGATACCATTTCCGTGTTAGATCCGAGGATCTTTTGGACTGTCATTCGAGGATGACATTTCTTTTCTTCAAGTCCTTCTGCGGTTGGTCTTGTTTGTGGCTATTATTTGAGAATAGTAGTTCACTTTTTGAGCTTATTGATCGAGGTCAGTTTGTCTCTTTTGCAAAGTCTGTCTGAGGTCAGCTTTGTGTTTGGTTATCAGTCGAGGCTGGTATACCTTTGCGTCTCCATTCGAGGATGGTTTCGTGTTAGATCCGAGGATCTTTTGATTTGTCATTCGAGGATGGCATTTCTTTTCTTCAAGTCCTTCTGAGGTTGGTCTTGTTGTTGTGGCTATTATTCGAGGATAGTAGTTCACTGTTTGAGCTTATTGATCGAGGTCAGTTTGTCTCTTTTGCAAAGTCTGTCTGAGGTCAGCTTTGTGTTTGGTTATCAGTCGAGGCTGGTATACCTTTGCGTCTCCATTCGAGGATGGTTTCGTGTTAGATCCGAGGATCTTTTGATTTGTCATTCGAGGATGGCATTTCTTTTCTTCAAGTCCTTCTGAGGTTGGTCTTGTTGTTGTGGCTATTATTCGAGGAAAGTAGTTCACTGTTTGAGCTTATTGATCGAGGTCAGTTTGTCTCTTTTGCAAAGTCTGTCTGAGGTCAGCTTTGTCTTTTGGTTATCAGTCGAGGCTGGTATACCTTTGCGTCTCCATTCGAGGATGGTTTCGTGTTAGATCCGAGGATCTTTTGATCTGTCATTCGAGGATGGCATTTCTTTTCTTCAAGTCCTTCTGCGGTTGGTCTTGTTGTGTGGCTATTATTCGAGGATAGTAGTTCACTGTTTGAGCTTATTGATCGAGGTCAGTTTGTCTCTTTTGCAAAGTCTGTCTGAGGTCAGCTTTGTGTTTGGTTATCAGTCGAGGCTGGTATACCCTTTGCGTCTCCATTCGAGGATGGTTTCGTGTTAGATCCGAGGATCTTTTGGATTGTCATTCGAGGATGGCATTTCTTTTCTTCAAGTCCTTCTGCGGTTGGTCTTGTTGTGTGGCTATTATTCGAGGATAGTAGTTCACTTGTTGAGCTTATTGATCGAGGTCAGTTTGTCTCTTTTGCAAGGTTTGTCCGAGGTCAGTCTTTGTCGTTGATGGTTATCGCTTGCGGCCGGTATACCATTGTGATTCTATTCCACCTGGTTCTATCCCCGCTACCTATTCAGAGGTCAAATCAAAAAAAATATAAATAAATAAATGGGCGGATGACATTTCTGTTGCCCTCAGTGTGCAAATTTTCAGGTTTTATTCGAGTATTCAATCACTCCATACCTTGAACGCCTAAAAGCTGTTGCAATTATCCGTTCAGGCTTGCAGATGATTGAATAGGGGCAGTTGTAATACCTCAAAATTTGCCCTCTTTCCTTTTCACCTTAACTGGCTTACCTCTTTGCATTTCATCTGCATATCCCGTTAGGTCATAATATCCACAATCATGCATTCCTAAGGCATGAGACCAAGGCATATACCTGTGTTTTGAATTTTCTAGTCAGAGAATCATTGAATTCCATGGCTGTCCCTATTTAAAGGATTTTTTCAAAAAAGAAATGTCGGATCAGGAGGTTATTGGTGTGAATTAAAAGTTCGTTTCTCTATTTCTCTCAGAAGATCGGGGTTTTATTCTTTTGGCGTACATATGGACGTAGCATCTCAGGAAAAAGTACAATGATGCTCTTGGTGCGAGAGGTTGGATCTAAAGCATATTTGTGTAAAAATTTGTTTCAAGTTGGAGATGGAAGGTGTGTAGTTTGGATTTATTTGGAAAGATTTCATTCAAGTTCGAATTCAAGGTTTCGTTAGCCATTTCAAATACAAGTTCATTATCTTTCTAAATCCATGTCTACCATATGTAGTTTCTCGTATTCATTTTCAATTAGTTCCATTGTCTACAACCTTTTAATGTCCAACTATCCGAAACCATAGTCAATTCTCAAAACCAATAACCATTCTCATTCCTTAAACTTGTTCGAAATCCAGACATATGTTCCAAATTTATTTCGTTTCCAGAGCCCATGTTCGGAATTATGTCTAAAGTTCCTGTATCATGTGGACATCACCATTGTCTGTATCCATTTTCCAATTCACTTTAACTCACATTAAACCATTCTTAAACATTCTTAAGTTCGATTTTTACCATTCAATTCCAAATTCTTCTTTCCTTTGAGGTCCAATATCCAAACAATAAACTTTGGCCCAAATTGAATCTTAATGTTAATTCCAAAGTCTTCGAAAAATAATAATATATATTTTTACTCAGTCCATTTATTTTGACTTCATCTGGTGCCTACCAAAATTCACAAGAAAAAGTAGGAGTCATCAAAGTGAGCATATGTAACTTAACATTAAATTCATGAGTTGCACACAAAGATGGTATTTCAGTGTTATTGTTTTCTTTTTTCGAAAGATCAAAAGAGATTACAGAAATAGATCAAAAGAGATTAAAAAAAAAAGGTTACAAGAGGGATTATAGCAAAATCAGTGAAAACTGATACATCATGGAAAAAAAAGCTGCGTAGGTCTAGGTTAACAAAAGAGGGTCCTGCTACGGATATTCATCTCTCAGCAGCAAAAAAGAATGCCAAACAGCTTCAATTTCAATGATCAAAACCTCCATCTGCAGCAACAAAAAGTCAGAGATTAGTGAACACAAATTGAAAGCATAGATTGATAACCTATAGCTTAATGTTCATATCCTAACTAATCTCATAACCACCTAATTGAAGCCGTAACAGAATCCTTAACAGAAAATTAACAGAATAACATAACTGAATTCATTTCAGTTATAGGCACCAATTCAGTTATAAGCAAAAAAAATCAGTGAAGAGGGACACCAATTCAGTTACAAGGAAAAAGGGAGAAGGAATTTAACGGAGAGAAAACTCAGAGCTCTCAAACAAGAATCAGCATTGATCTTCATCTCTCTCTCAATCTTCATCAGTTATTCTCTGCACAATCATCATCAATATTCCTCAACAGCTTCAACTATCCTTCTGCACCTTCACCGAATGACCTACAATCATCTTAGCATCTCCTTCAAGAAACCGCAACGATATCGAATTTGAAAGCTTCATCATCCTTCGTCGGCATTAACCGCACGCCTTCATTGAAGCACCTGCATTGAGAAGCTTCGACACAGTCAGAACGCATCACAACAATTTCAAGTTCCCCCGCAGCGAGTCAACAACAATGTTCGCACATCGAGTCAATCGTAAAGCCGAAGGGAGTTCGAAGAACAACTCAGAATGAAATAGAAGAAGATCGCTCAATAACCACAGCCGATTTGTCACAGTATTAACAAGGATTCAATGAGAACAGCAATTTCGATAATAGTCTCAGAGTTGAAACCGAATCCAACAAAAAAAAGAAAAGCGAAGCCATGAATCATACCTGAAAAGCGGTGACGCTCTTTCGTTTCAAGAAAGTTCCTCTTTCGTTTTGTTCTTAGTTTAACGGACAAGCCGCAAGAGGCAGCCACGATGTCGATGTGTTCTGATGAGTTTGAGTCGCGAATAGAAGAAGGATTCGAGTCATAGCTGAGGTGCGACGAAAAGAGATCGCGGAGGATGGGCCTTGGTTCTCCGACGGCGTGATTGAGGAGATGACGAGCAAGAGACGGAGGACAACAAGAGCGCGACGGAAGGTGATGAGATGTCGGAGGAGAAAGGAGGTCACAGTGGCGGCTCACGGTATGGTTGAGAAGAAAAACGAAGATGATGGCGGCGTTATAAGGAAAAAAGGGGATGGTGTTGGTTCACGGTAGCGCTATCGGTTCCGGCAAGGAGAGTATAGAGAGAGTGAGGCTCGCCGGCGCATGGGGGAAGAAGACGGAGGAATTTTTTTTTCCTTGAAGAGAATCTAGGGTTTCCTTTGTGTTATTGGGATTCAACGAGGATGAACCGGGTTTGGGCTTAACCCAGTTCCCCATGGATTCGCTAATTGCCCTTTCCTTTTCTCAGTGCACCCTCCCTGCGGCTTGTGAATTGGAGTGGGCCTTGTGGCCAATGGTTTTCCTGTCCACACCATCAGTCTCAATTCACACCCCCTGTTTCTTATAATTCCTTTGTTTTTTTTTATTATTGGTTTTCTTGTAAAAAAAAAAATATATATTGCTAGTTAATTAATTTGCAAATTAATTGTCGGTAATTAGAATTTTAACTAGTTTTTCTTAAATTATTTATTTAGTTAGAATCTTTTTTAATAATTCTAATTACATCTTTTGGATTAATTTTGATGTGAATATTCACGTTTTTGATCGATTGGATCGATTTGGATTATGGCAAAGCTTTACAAAATGATTATGGAAGATAAACATTTATTTTGCTTATGGGGATTACAAGACATTGCTTAAGGTTTTTTTCGGATTTCTTTTTGTGAGGAATCGGCACTTCGATCAAGTAAGTGATTTCAAGCCTTTAAGCATCATTTTAGTCGTATGCGGTTTAGGACCATGTAACTTAAGGTGCATCTGAGCCCTCCCACCTGAGGCATTGGTTATATTTGTGATTTTTGTTGATATGTATCGATTTCGGAACTTAGGGATTAGGTTGAGAACCATTAGGATCGTTTCCTTTTACTTCCCCTTAAAATCCACTTTGTCACCCGTTTCGTCGCATTTATTAAAAATAGTTTTAGGTGAGATAAAATTCTGGAAAAATTCATGAATGATCCTCATCCTCTTAATTAATTTGTCATATTTTTTATTTCCAGATTTGGGTAGTTTTAATAATTAATTTGGATTTTAGTTCACAAGCTGTCCCAAAAAGGAAGGTTTTGGCATAAGGGACCGAAATCGATTTTTCCCCATAGGTGTGAAACCTATTTTTTGTGTATGATTAAGCACTGTAATTTGTGACATTTTGATGCTCATTAGGCTTTTTTTTCATAATTTTTAGTGCCCTTTTTGATCCACTTTGTGGAATTGTTTTGATGATCATGTTTTGGTTACCTTGCTAGTCAAGGAATTGTTTTGGCACTTGGGTGCATAATTTTATGAAATCCTTTTGGACAATGTGAGATAATGACCTTATTATTCCAGGGATTTAATTTCATAATTTTTAAAGGCTTTTTGCTATTTTTCCATGTCACCTAGATCCTAGGTTGATTCATGTGTGTATTTGCTCTATAACCTAGATATTAGAAAGGCACTCATGCCATTTGATTGAGAAACTTTTTGGTAGCTTTCATGAGTTGATTATAGGTCATTTTTATGTCCTTAATTCTAGTTATAGACCACTTTTTGAACCATACTCATTTGGTTTGTTTTAGTGTTTCAAAATGCGTACTTATGTGAACTAGTTTAACTTAAACGGGTTGCTAATCTCTTCTCATGTTTAACTTGAATTATGTGGAAGTCATCAATGCCTATTCATGCATTCTAATGGCATCTCATAACTTGTATGCTACTTACCCATAATCATTTCATGCATATTCACATGCCATACTTCCTTAACTTTCATCATGTGCGATCTTATGCGATGTTTATTCCATTTCATCTCACATATTCTTCTCCTTGCTCCATATGCCTAAACCATGGCATCTATGATTATATATCCATTCACACATCTTAATAAGCATTCACTACTGACTTTGATGTTCATTCCATGTATTAATTCATGTTTGTAAGCCATATGTCTTCATACTTCATCCATGAGTCTTAACTTGCATTTAGGTGAATTTATGTGGACTTTTTGTGCATAGTTTGACATAGTTTGATCTTGTGAGGTATCCTAGCATCCTTAGGGACCTATATCATGTAGATACTGACTTTAGAAGTCATGTAACCCTTAGGTACCTTCACCTTTAGACTTAGGTCTTATTTTGAGCCTAGTTCCATTCTAGGACATTTATGGTGCTTAATCGCTTTTATGCTTCGATTTTACTTTCAATATGCATTGTCATGCTAACTTTTGTTTTGTAGGGGGGAAGATTGAGGTAAGCATTACTTCATTCCCATCTTTTATGCATTTTAATTGTGTTTGCCTTAGCACCTTGTGCTTTGCTTTTAGGCTTTCCCTCTCTTTAGAAACAACTTACCTTCCTTAGGAAGTAAGTTGATTTCTAAGCTCTCTTTTCTTCTTTTTTCTTTTCTCATTAGGATTAGAAAACCTCATTAACCATAGGACCTCTATTGTAAATAAAAAAAAAACTTAGGGTTGTGTCTTAGTCCCCCTTAGTTTATCCCTTTTTTCCAATTTGAGTCATTCTTTCTTTTCTCATAAAGAAAAACAATAAAACACTTAATAAAAACCGAACAATCTTGTACGACACGAGACTTTGTTGCGGAGTGTTTATACGCGTCCTGTTTCGGGGCGAGGTGTAAATACTTCCCGCGATGGATAGGTCTTAGTACAAGACAGTTTAAAAACAAATTCAAAACACTTCTCATAAAAGACAAAAACAAATAACAAGCGACTATCCTGCGGGAACTTCTTTTCTCATCTCATTCACTCACAACGCGAACTTGCGACGACTTGTCTTTCATGCAAGACGGTAAACGCACTCGTACCAGACGAGCCTGCAACACCTGAGCATAGACATACGCAGTTCCAGCATAAAAAACACAAACAAATAGTTCCCGCCTAGGTTAGGCGAACTACGTCGACTCTGATCCTCATTATCCCGATGAGGTACGTAGGCAGCGGGGTAGGGCTCGTTCGAGCACATTCTTTATTTTCCCTACATTTCCCCTTTTATTCTCATTTTCTTATTTCAGTTTCATTTCTCATTTCAATCCCAGTTCCAGGTAGCAGTTTTTATTCAGCAGCAATTATATTTTCTCACCTTTTGAAACAAAACAAGCAAGCGTGGATCCCGTCGGGTACGGCGGACGGATTGGGGTGCTAATACCTTCTCAATTCGTAACCGACTCCCGAATTCAGATCTTTGGTTCGCAAGGCCTTGTCCTTTCCTTCTTCCTCAGGTTTGTGCAACATTACCTTTCCCATCCATTCGGGATAAAAATGTCTGGCTGGCGACTCTACCTTTCCGCGCCACTTTCGCGTTTGTACTAGGATGAAAATCCCGGGAGCGACACCTGCAAAATAGAATCCGAATTATGAATTTTTTTATGAAAATTTAAAGTATTGTTCTTACTCTTGGAAGCAACCAAATTTTCTTTTTGTGTTGTGATCTCTTCATGTATATATAGTGAGTGTAATTAGATCAAAAAATCATATCCTACTTTGGACTTTTGGATCACTTGAGATTGAAAAAGATATGCTTTCAAATATTGAAAAAAAATTGATATCTTCTTACTATTTTTGGTTGATATGATCTTATATGATTTCAATCATCTCTAAATGGCCTTTAAGAATTTCTAGAACAAAGATCAAATCAAATATTAAGAAAAAAAATTGATATCTTCTTACCATTTTTGATTGATATGATCTTATATGATTTCAATCATCTCTAAATGGCCTTTAAGAATTTCTAGAACAAAGATCAAATCAAATATTGAGAAAAAAATTGATATCTTCTTACCATTTTTGATTGATATGATCTTATATGATTTCAATCATCTCTAAATGGCCTTTAAGAATTTCTAGAACAAAGATCAAATCAAATATTGAGAAAAAAAATTGATATCTTCTTACCATTTTTGATTGATATGATCTTATATGATTTCAATCATCTCTAAATGATCATTAAGACCTTCTAGAACCAAAATCAAATCAAATATTCACACTTTTATATTTTATTTTGATTTAAAATGATTTTTAATGTAAAAAATCATAATAAATAAAATAAAATGAATAAAAATATGAATAAATAATTTTTAATTCGTGCATGATGTCATGGAAGTGTTTGGATCATAAAAAAGCAAGCCCATTTGGTGAATTATGGTTTTAAGACCCCATTTGCTTCATAAACCTCTCAAAAATTTCCCAACTTTGCAAGGGCACAAATCCCTAAATTTTAATGCTATGAAGTTGTTCTTGGACATTTTGGAAAGCTTAAATAGTCCTCTAACCAACCTCTTTGGTCTCATGTCCATATCTTTTACCATTCTCAAGTTATGCTCTTTGGAAGTTGTTGACTTTTTGTTGACTTTTGGAATGACCTATAATGTCTTAGCTCATACCTTCCAAATGAAGCATTTTTGGGCTTGGCTTGTGAGACACAAAGTTGTAGAGAATTCAATTTCCTTCAAAAATGAGCTTTGGATGGAAAAATTTTGATGAAGCATATGAAAGTTATGGCTGGTCAAAGTTCAGTTGACTTTTCCTGTGAAAACCCTGATTTAGAAACTCTTGATTCTTGATGATCTGAAATCTCCTTGATGAATCATGATCAACCCTTGATCAAATGATGAATTTTACTTCATATACTTGATGTTGGCAAAAAATCATGAAGTTTGACTTTGGTTTGACCACAGTTGACCTCAGTTTGACTTTTTAACTACTTTGACTGATTTTGACCTATCTGATCATCTGACTGAGCAAACCTTTGGGAAAAGTATTGAAACTTGTCACGGGGATTCTTAAACACTTATAAGATGTTATGAAGCTCACTTGAAGTCTTGGAAGTCCATTTAGCCTGATTAAAGTCAAAACCCTAGTTTAGGATGCATTGCTTAGGAGGATGCATTGTCTGAGGGGAATGTCAAATCTTCTGACTGATTGTGAACTTTGTGAACCTTGTGAACCTTTTAGGATGTCTTGTGAACCTTGTGAACCTTGTGATCCTATTGGTGCACAAAGTCTTGTCTTGTGAGGGCAAATTTTGGGGTGCAACAGACATGCCGGATTTTACCGACGTTTTATCAAGGACTTCTCCAAAATAACAAAACCCTTAACTGGTCTTTTAATGAAAGATGCTGAATTCATCTTCGATGAAAAATGTACTGAAGCATTTAATCTCTTGAATCAAGCTCTGATTTCAGCACCTATAATGAAACCCCCTAATTGGTCAGAACCGTTTGAGATAATGTGTGACGCTAGTGACTATGCTGTTGGAGCCATTCTAGGTCAGAGAAAAGATAAAAAGTTACACGTAATTTATTATGCCAGTAGAACCCTAGACGCTGCACAACTCAACTACGTAACAACCGAAAAAGAGCTCCTAGCTGTAGTTTTCGCCATAGACAAATTTAGATCTTATCTAGTAGGAGCCAAAATTATAGTTTACACCGACCATGATGCCATTCGTTACTTACTAAGTAAAAAGGATGCCAAACCTAGGTTACTTCGATGGATTCTACTACTGCAAGAGTTTGATTTAGATATCCGTGATAAGAAAGGCACAAATAATGTAGTAGCTGATCACCTTTCTAGGCTAGAATACCTGAAACCTGACTTAGTGCCCATAAATGAGGATTTTGCCTATGATAGACTGATAGCCCAACTAGAAACTATTGAAGATGATAACCCAGACCCACATGAGCATTCTCATAAATCTTTAGCTATAAGTAATGTACCTTGGTATACAGACTTTGTTAATTACCTAGCCGCTGACATCATACCCCCCGATCTGAATTACCACCGGAAGAAGAAGTTCTACAGTGATGTGAGAAACTTCTATTGGGACGAACCATTTCTTTTCAAGAGAGGTAAAGATGGCATTTTCCGCCGTTGTGTTCCAGAAGAGGAGGTACATAATATAATTGAGCATTGTCACTCTGCACCCTATGATGGACATGCAAGCACATCTAAGACCTACGCCAAGATTATTCAAGCTGGCCTATTCTGGCCTACTATGTGGCGTGACGTCCATGCTTTCATTGTCAAATGTGACAGATGCCAACGTACATGAAATATTTCAAGATGTAAGGAAATGCCTCTAAGAAATATCCAAGAAGTAGAACTCTTCGACGTATGGGGTATAGACTTTGTGGGACCGTTCCCACCATCTTTAGGAAACCAGTATATCTTAGTAGCTGTTGACTACATGTCTAAATGGATTGAAGCTATCGCCGCACCTATGAATGACACCAGAGTAGTCATCAAATTATTTAAAAACTATATATTTCCCAGGTTTGGAACCCCCCATTTAGTCATAAGTGATGGAGGATCACACTTCATATCGAGAATATTTGATAAACTTTTAAGCAAGTATGAAGTTAAGCATAGAGTAGCAACACCATACCACCCACAGACTAATGGACAAGTGGAAGTATCTAATAGGGAGATCAAAAAAATTCTTGAGAAGACTGTCTCTATATCTAGAAAAGATTGGTCGCAGAAACTTCAAGAAGCGTTATGGGCGTATAGAACCGCTTTCAAAACCCCTATAGGAACAACCCCTTATCAACTAGTCTATGGAAAATCATGTCACTTACCTTTTGAGTTGGAGCATAAGGCCTATATGGCCATCAAAACTTTGAATTTGGATTACCTAACTGCTGGTGAAAAACGTATCCTTGATATCCACATATTAGAAGAGCTCAGACAATCTGCCTACGAAAATGCCATCATATACAAAGAAAGAACAAAAACTTGGCATGACAAAAGAATCATAAGAAAAGACTTCAAAATAGGCGATCCTGTTCTCCTGTTCGATTCTAGGTTACGACTTTTTCCAGGGAAGCTTCGTTCGAGATGGACTAGCCCTTTCGAAGTATCTAAGATTCTAAGATCTGAAGCTATTGAAATCAAGAACCAAACATGTAAACTGTTCATCGTCAATGGACAAAGACTGAAGCCCTACGAAGGAGGTGACATCCCAACAACATAATCAAGCCATACTCTAAGTGATCCACCAAATCCTTTGAATGATGTATAAAATCCGGTCGTCGAGCTAATGACGTTAAACAAGCACTGCATGGGAGGCAACCCATGGTTTTTCTTATCTTACTTACTTTTTATTTTTACTTTATTTTAATTTGTTTACTTTATTATTCTGTCAGAACTAACGATTGGATGTTTTATGTGATTTCAGGACCCTTGTTTGCTAACCTTGTGCAGAATGCAGAACCCCGATGACATGCATGTGGCCTTCAGAGATGACGCACAGAGAGAGCATTACTATGTCCACATGAGACGCCCTATGGCACCTACACGGTACCCAAACCAAGATTGCATGGATGCCTTGGGGATAGAGCCAAGCGTCAGATTCTTATGCCACCAACTCCAGTGGGACCAGTTCGACGATATGAACAACACTTATAGGAACTTGACTCTAGAGTTCCTCAGCTCGTTTGATTATGATCCTTGGGCTGGACCCGATGGACATGTTGTTTTCAGGTTGTTCGGGACTGATTACTCTTTCTCTCACAAAAATTTTGGTGATTTACTAGGTTTTCAGACTACTCCTGATGCTATTCCAGAGACACCAATGGGGTATTTTATGAGCAGAGAAGTGGAGAAGTTTTGGAGTAACATCTCAGGTGGAGGCAGCCAAGATCCTTCCACTCAGTTTTCTCAGGTAATCCACAACCCTGCGTTAAGGTACTTCCAGATGATTCTAGCACACTCTTTCCTCGGTTTTCCAGATACAGAGACTCTGCTGAGTGAGGAGGAGATTTTCCTACTGTTTTGTACGACTCACTCACGCCCAATTGCTTGTGGCAACTTCCTATTGAAGAGCCTTGCTGGTGTCGCCAGGTCATCTGTAGGCATTATACATGTCGGTGGGATTATTACACAGATTGCTACTGCATTGGGTTTGTCTCGCAAATTATTGCACCTCAGGACCTTCTGCTGCTACACCACCCTGGATGTTGACTTTTGTCTTGACAGAGGATTGATGAAGAAGGCCTCTTTTGAGCCCAACACGTTTAAATTACTGATCGACGGCGAAGTGATACATTACATTACATTACCTGACCCACTGATGACCAGTGTCCACGACCCTGCTAATTGGAGTTATGCTTTAGAGGGTTATGGAGAGACTATCGAAGAGCCAAAATCACCTCCCGCCGCTGAGTACACTCCTACATCTCTTTCTCCCTGAATCATTGTTATGTCTAACAATATGTCTTTGCAGCCGCCTGATCTACAGACCCAAATTTATGAGCTCCGCAAGGAGACTGCCCTGCTAAAGCAGGAAGTAGCTGACTTGGCATTACAGATCGAGATATCTGATCTCACTCATGCCTCAGAGGCCGATGCTCTATATCAGGAGATTGGAGAGCTTCAGAGGGATAGCTGAGATTCGTGGATCGAACCAGGAAGAGAAGCCTACCACATAATCGTTTCACACTGACATTATTACTCTAGTATTTAATATTTCATGCCTTATTTTATTTCTCGCATCTCTAGACATATTTTATATTATCGCATACATTACATTTCCCATGTACTATTTTTGGCCGGGAGAGTCCAAATAAGGTAAACGCTAAAGAGCTTCTATTTTTGCAAGGATGCCTCACTAATACTCATATCAATACGGTCCCGTTTATGCTTGCACACATGGATTTAACTGTTAATAAAACATGATCGATTGTTATTGGAGGACTTGTTACGTCTATTGCTCGGGCTCTTGACCTGAACAATGAGATAGCTACACTTGAACCCCTACCTCCTCGCACAATTAATTTAAAATTTCTAAAATACATGAAATTATGCCGAACGAGGAAAGCAGGTGGTTATGAGTTGATGGTACATGGGGTAGCTATCTCAACTGTTGCTTTACCTTGCAGTAGACGTACCGATGTACATAATGAAAGGAACTGGACCTATGATCTGAATGCTCCACCTGTTTTGGGTCCACTTCCTCCTAATATTCCTGATGGGGAGGCACATGACACTGATGAAACATATGAACAGAGAGAACATTCTCCCGTACCTCACGTGTCCCCCCATCATCCTTCATAGTCACACACCGCACCATCTTCCTCTAACCCTGTTGCAGGTGCTACTCCTGGATTCTATATCACTGAGGAGATGTGGCGTGATATGACGGCTAGAGAGGAAAGGCGAGACAGCTACATGGAACAATCGCGATCGGTATCAGATCGTGCCTACAGGAACGTTTGCCGAACCTTGACCGACATCACATCAGAGCAGGCCCGTCAGCGAGAAGTCAACCGCCAACACCACCAGCTTATGGAGGCCACTCAGGGTTCCATCCTAGGTAACCTTCGAGAGGTCCGGAGTGCCCATGCTGCCTTATCAGCACGATTAGACCGGAGGGACCAGCAACGCAGTAGATCCCGTCGTTCCAGACCATCACAGCAGGACGGCGAGGGCACCAGTGCTCCTCCTCCGTAGTTTTCCAGGTTACTCTCCTTATCTTATTTCGAAACATTGGGGACAATGTTCGATTTAAGTGTGGGAGGGGATTTTATTTCTTTATGTTATTTCCCTTCTTAGTTATTTATTTGCTTTCTGTTATTTTCCTTTTCAGTTAGTTATTTAGTTTAAATTTTCTTAGATAATGCATGAGTCTGACGAGTCACCAATATAGTGTATCTTTAGTACACCCTCATTTTTCCCATTTCCTTAGCCTTACCAAAAAATTTTAAAAAAAGAAAACAATGTTGTTTCACATGTTTTTTGGGCTTTGACACAGGTTTGGATTAGGATGTGGTGACTTAGGTAAACTTTTTGAAACATCAGTATCATTTTAGCACCATAGGCTTCTTGAATATATGAATCACTCCTAAACCCCGCACCATGGCCTTTATTATCATTCAAAAAATTGTTCCAAGTAGTTTATTCTAGCAGTCAGCTCTGGCCTAAGCATGCTCTACGTAGGGGACCGATGAACATAAATGAATGATCCAATGCTAATAAAAAAGAAAAAAGGCAAACTCTGGGACAGGTGATCCTCACAAAGTCATTTAAACCGAAAAAAGAGAAGAAAAAATATTTGCCACAAAAAGAAAAAAAAATTGCAGTCACCTATTGTTAGTTGGTTCAGAAGTATCTGGCACTGAACTTGGTAGGGCGGATTACGATCCGATCCCCGCAGCTACATTTAGGTCAAATAAAAAGGGTTTACACATGCTTATTTGCCAGAAACCTTATGTTTTGGATCAGAATCACTAACCGGTCACTATACTATGATGCATGTACGGATAACGGGATTAATGTGATTGCGCCTGAATGAAAAGGACCCAAAAAGAGATGAGAAGATAGGCCTAGGTATTGTGGGATGACATGGGGTGGTTAATATAGGATTGAAGTCTATGTCTGTGTTATTATGGTACCCTTGGTTCACTTAGTTAGTACTTGTCACTGCATCCTGACTTGAACTTAGAAGCCCTCTTAGCCCAAATCACGTGTTGACACCAGTTTTCTTCATTTTTGAGCTTTAAATGTTTGCTTGAGGACAAGCAAAGGTCTAAGTGTGGGAGGATTTGATAACACTAAATTTCACCGTATTTCTGACTTCGATTTCACATGCATTCTTAGTTTTTATTGCTATTTTGTTATGTTATTACTTTGTTTTTCTTTATTTTCAGGTTTTTTATGTAATCGGGGCCTAAATCGAGAAAATGAGCGAAAAAGGAGCTGAAACGGACAAAAATCAAGAAATTCAGCTTTTTACACTTACGGCATCCACCATGGCTGGCGCCATGGGGTCAGCCATGACGTGGCCACAACTCAAGACCACTCCACAACTGCCTATGCCCACGATCCCCACTTTCTCCACCAAAATACACCTATGGCGGGCGCCACAAGGCAAAAAGTTTTCCCTCCACTTTTTAGTGGAGGGGGCATCCTGGTCTTTTCTTACTATTTGTTTTCCTATAAATAGGGCCTTAGATTTTCGTTTTCAATCATCCAAACTTAGAATCTCTTAGGCATATATCGGTTTTAAAGTAGTAATCACTTCACATCGGGGTGTTACTACAATCGAGTGATCGAGTCTGTATACGTTTGTGTGATCGAGTTTTGGAGCACTCTGGGAGGAAGTTAATCCTGCCGCCATTTTAATTCCAGTTCGTATTTTATTTTTTCGCACTCGCTTTATTTTATTTACTTTCCGCATTGCTTTACTTTACTTTATTTCCGCACTCGCTTTACTTTACTTTTATTTCTCGCACTTGCTTTAAATACCTTTATTTCTTGCACTCGCATTACTTTTATTTAATTTCCGCACTCGCACTACTTTTATTTACTTTCCGTACTCGCACTAATTACTTTTATGAAAAAATAATAAAAAGAACTTTTACTTTACTATGTCTAACTAAATCTATAAAGGTTAGAATGTAAGGATCGTAATTGAACCAGTAATCTGTACAACTGTTCGTAGAAACACTTAAGGGCTATTTTAACTTTCAATTTAAGTTTAATTGTTTTTAACTATTTCAAAAACAGGCAAAAGCGCTTTGTCTAGTTCATTAGGTGTTTTTAGATTAAAAAGAAAAGAGATTTTAAAACCATTTTCGGACGCGTTAAGAAGTTTAGAGTCTGGTTCGTGAGAACCTCTTTTTGCTACGAAATCCAGGTTAAAATACTTTTCAACTTAGTTAAGATACTATATTTCTTAAAAATAGGTTTACTACTCTAACGCAATACACACCTTTTTATCCGTTACAATAGGAGGGGTTGATTAGAGAGTACAACTCGGTTCTGAATACGCGAAAGCGACATTTCCTGTTAAATTAGTTCTTTTCAAAGTAGAAAACATTTCTCATAAGTAGTTCTATTAACAAGTACCGGATTATCAATCGATTATGTGAATTACATTCAAGCCTGTCTTTATTAATTGTTTAAAATTACTATTTTATTTACCATTGCGCACTCTTTAAAACCATTATATTCAATTACCTTAGATACACACCATAACAACAGGTACGATAGATTGACACTTGGTCTCTGTGGATTCGACAATCTTTTATATTACTCTGACGTGTTCGTACACTTGCGGAAAACACGCACCAGTATTCTAATATGGTTTTGTCCCGATTACTTGTTCAATACTTGTCCCATTAGTTTAATATTTTTGAGGATAGTATTAATGGATAGTTCTTAGGAGACAACAAACAATAATTAGTGTTTAAGTTCTATATGTTTATGTTGGTTTGTATGATTTTGTAATGGATCAATTGGATCGTGTTGGTTGGGGACATTGTTGATTGTATGTTTGGTGTAAACCACATGATGAAATGTTTGGTAACTTATGAGGATCAGAAGGATCGTATTCTGTTGCTTAAATATATGGGAAATAGTTGAGGATGGAATTAATGAATAGTTCATAAGATATGATAACTGGTGATTATTGTGTAAGATATATGTGATTGTATTGATTTGTATAACTTTTGATGATGATTTATATGGATCGTATTGATAATGTGTATTGACTATTGTCTGATTTTTATGTGACCCATGTGCTCCAACAAAGTCAAACAAGATGTCCCAACAGATGCTCCAACATCATGAAAAGAACATAAAGTCAAACATAATGTTCCAACAGAAGTCCCAACATCATGAAAAGAACATGATGAAAAAGAAGTATCAAAGATGGAGATGTCATCATTGTGGTAGGTTTGGTCATATCAAACCTCATTGCTACAAGCTGCATGGATATCCAAATCAGATGTATCAGCAACCCCCTAAGCAGAAGATAGAGATTACAAAGAAAGTGCTGCATGAACATCAAAATCAAAGATATCAGCAACACCCTAAACAGAAGACAGAGATCATCAAGAAATTATGGGTACCTAAAGCTAGCTTCATGCTGATCAAAGCTATATGTCCAAGAACAAGTTCAACAAACAACCTTGGAGCTCTAAAAATGAACAATACACAGGGCAGAGGCATCAAAGGAAACCTCATTACAAGCAAAAATGGTCAAAGAAGGGTGTTGCATATATAGCTCATACATCTCTAAGAGTATCAGCTAAAGAAGACTGGTACTTTGACAGTGGATGTTCAAGGCACATGACTGGATTGAAGAATATTCTAGTAGACTTAAAGTCATATTCATCCAGATATGTAACTTTTGGAGATGGAGCTAAAGGAGAAATTAAGGGAGTTGGGACCTTGGACTGTCCAGATGTACCAAGACTAGATGATGTGCTGCTGGTAAAAGGATTGACTGCTAACTTGATCAGCATAAGTCAATTATGTGATCAAGGTTACACTATTAACTTTACCAAAACTGAATGCATAGTGTCAAATAAAGAACAGAAGGTTGTCATGAGAGGAGCCAGATCTAAAGACAACTGTTATACGTGGGAACCTCAAGACTTCAGTCTCACTTCAACTTGCTCTTTAGCCAAAGAAGAATAAGTGAAACTATGGCACCAAAGACTGGGTCATCTTTATTTCAGAGGTATAAAGAAAATCATATCTATGGAAGCTGTGAGAGGTATTCCTAAACTGAAGATTGATGATGGCAAAATATGTGGTGAATGTCAAATAGGCAAGCAAACCAAGATGTCCCATCCAAAGCTCCAACATCTGACAACTTCCAAAGTTTTGGAATTATTGCATATGGATCTTATGGGACCTATGCAGGTTGAGAGCCTTGGTGGTAAGAGGTATGCCTATGTGGTGGTTGATGACTTTTCAAGGTATACATGGATAAATTTTATCAAAGAAAAGTCTGATGTATAACAAGCGAGGAACGAGTGACCACAAGCTCCGCTTAAGCGCTAGACATGCAGTTAGCTTAAAACATGTTCATCATGTGGCCGAGCGAAGCGCACCTGCGTGAAGCAGCCTAGCATCACTTTAGATAGGAGAAGAATGGATGACTTACAACTGAAATTCAGTTCTTCGGATCGATATATCGTACGACGTAATGGAGATCTTGGTCTAGGATTCAAAGATTTATGCCAAAGAATACAAAGAGAAAAAGCAAGCTGTATGGTCAGAATAAGAAGTGACCATGGAAAGGAGTTTGAGAATCAACAATTCTCAGATTTCTGTTCTTCAGAAGGAATCAATCATGAATACTCTTCACCTATCACCCCTCAACAGAATGGGATTGTTGAGAGGAAGAACAGAACTATCCAAGAATCAGCAAGAGCTATGATCCATGCTAAAAAGTTACCATTATACTTCTGGGCTGAAGCTATGAACACAGCTTGTTACATTCATAATAGAGTCACTCTAAGGAAAGGAACCTTGTCCACAATCTATGAAGTCTGGAAGGGCAGAAAACCTACAGTTAAGTATTTCCATGTGTTTCGAAGTAACTGCTATATTCTGGCTGATAGGGAGTAAAGAAGAAAAATGGATCCTAAAAGTGATGAAGGGATTTTTCTTGGATACTCTATAAACAGCAGAGCCTATAGAGTATTTAACTCTAGAACCAAGGTTATCATGGAGTCCATAAATGTGATAATTGATGATGCCCCTGCAGATGTTACAGATGATGTTGGAACATCTGCTGACAGTCAGACTGAAGCTGAAATAAAGAGTGATCATTCTGACTTCACTCAAACTGAAGCAAGGACAGAACAATCCAGCAAACCTCCCTCCATCAGAATTCAGAAGGATCATCCCAAAGATTTAATAATTGGTGATCCCAACAGAGGTGTAAGCACTAGATCAAGAGAGGTGATTTCAGGTTCTTGTTTTGTTTCAAAAATAGAACCTAAAAACATCAAGGAAGCTCTTAATGATGAGTACTGGATTTGTGCTATGCAAGAAGAATTAGGTCAGTTCACAAGGAATGAAGTGTGGGATCTTGTTCCTAGACCTGATGACATAAATGTGATTGGAACTAAATGGGTGTATAAGAACAAGTCAAATGAGCAGGGAGTTGTTACAAAGAACAAAGCTAGACTTGAAGCTCAAGGATACACACAAATTGAAGGAGCAGACTTTGATGAAACCTTTGCACCAGTAGCAAGGCTTGAATCAATAAGACTACTTCTAGGAATTGCTTGTATTCTGAAGTTCAAGTTATTTCAAATGGATGTGAAGAGTGCCTTTCTAAATGGATATCTTAATGAAGAGGTATATGTAGAACAACCTAAGGGATTTGTTGATCCAAGCTGTCCAAACCATGTGTACAAACTAAGGAAGGCCCTTTATGGACTGAAGCAGGCCCCAAGAGCATGGTATGAAAGGCTGACTACTTTTCTCACAAAACAAGGATACAGAAAAGGTGGAATAGACAAAACCTTGTTTGTGAAGGATGAAGAAGGAAATGTCATGATTGCTCAAATATATGTTGATGACATTGTCTTTGGTGGGATGTCAGACAGGATGGTTAAACATTTTGTCACTCAAATGGAATCTGAATTTGAGATGAGCCTAGTAGGAGAACTAACCTACTTTCTTGGACTACAAATCAAGCAGATGGAAGATTCAATGTTCATATCCCAAAGCAAGTATGCCAAGAACACTGTGAAGAAGTTTGGGATGGATAATGCAAGTCACAAAAGAACTCCTGCCCCCACTCATTTAAAGCTGACTAAGGATGACAAAGGTGAGAAGGTGGACCAAAGTCTATACAGAAGCATGATTGGAAGCTTATTATATCTGACTGCTAGCAGACCAGATATAGCCTTTGCAGTAGGAGTATGTGCAAGATATCAAGCTGATCCAAAGGTTAGCCATCTAAACCAGGTCAAGATAATTCTAAAATATGTCAATGGTACTTGTGACTATGGCATAATGTACTCCCATGGATGTAAACCAATTCTCACTGGCTTCTGTGATGCTGATTGGGCTGGAAGTGCAGATGATAAAAAGAGCACATCAGGAGGATGCTTCTTCCTAGGAAACAATTTGATTTCTTGGTTCAGTAAGAAACAAAATTGTGTGTCCTTATCCACTGCTGAAGCTGAATATATTGCAGCTGGTAGCAGTTCTTCACAGTTGGTTTGGATGAAGCAAATGCTCACTGAATACAATGTCCCACAAGATGTCATGACATTGTACTATGACAACTTAAGTGCTATTAACATATCAAAGAATCCTATCCAACATAGCAGGACCAAGCATATTGATATCAGACATCATTTCATCATAGATCTTGTGGAAGAGAAAGTGATCTCATTGGAACATGTAGCTACAAATCTGCAATTGGCTGATATATTTACTAAAGCTTTGGATGCTACCCAATTTGAAAACCTAAGGGGTAAATTGGGAATCTGCTTATATGAAATATAGCAGTTATGGAGATGTGCCAACATGTCCTATGACATCGTGTGGCATGATCACCAGATGGCAACATCAGTCTGGTCAAGAACTCTGTGTATTCCACTCCTTAAAATTCTCCAAGTAACAACCTTTATAAAAATACCAGCTTGCTCTCAGCTATTCATCTTCTCATCATCCTCTCAAAACGAATTGCATACTCTAACTGATTTTCAGAGCTCATCAAAATCATTCAAACTTAAACTCTTCATCCACCACTTTCGAAAATGTCTCAACACCAAAACCCTAACATCTCTGATGAAACCCATGCAACCCCCATTTCTGTGGTACCTATGGATTCAACTCCCATGGACGAAATCAGAGGAAGTGTTCCTCTTGCTCAAAAGCCAAGAACTCCTACTGTTAGAAGGGCAAAGGAACCTGTTTTTAGCAAGGCCAAAGGGATGCCTTCATCCTCAAACACCACTCCCAAAGCCTCTGATTATGTGGATGCCTCCATCAAGCATCTTTTTAATAGGATTCTGTCTGAGCAAAGAGTTGTGAGTGGCATCTCTATTCCTCTGAACACCATGCCAGCTCCACAAGAAGATCAGAGTAATCAAGTGAAGAGGAGACTCCTGCTCAACAGGATGTCCCAATAGATGTTGAGACATCTGAGGACCAGCACAAGGCCTCCACTGATGATCAAGTCTCTGTTGATCCACCTGCTGAAGAGAATTCTGTTGATCCCCCTGCTGAAGAGGAGACTGCTCAACCTCCTCCTGTTGTAAACATAGAGCATGATTCTGACACAGAAATCATTGCTTCTGTGAACCCTAGCATAGCCAAAAGGCTTAGGACTAGGAAAGAAAAGAAGACTGCAGGACATGCAACTCCTGAGAAGAAGAAGCCTACACCAAAGAAGGACAAAGCTAAAGTTGCTTTTGGTCCTACCAAACAATGGAGCAAGGTGAATACACAGAAGAGGAAAGTTGTCACTCCTCCAGATTCAGATGTTGAAGAGGATGTCCCAACATCTCCACCAAAGAAGAAACCAACACCTTCAAGGTCCTCCTTTGCTGTTCCAGAAGCTCCTCTGGACAACATTTCATTCCATCATGTGTCAAGTGTGAGAAGATGGAAATTTGTCTACCAAAGAAGGGTAGCACTTGAAAGAGAGCTGAGCAGCAATGCACTTGAATGCACTGAGGTAATAGACCTAATTTCATCTGCTGGTTTATTTAAAACAGTTTGAAACTTTTCACCATGCTATGAGCTGCTAGTCAAGGAATTTATTGTCAACCTTCAAGAGGATTGTGCTGATGGTAAGTCAGCTGACTTCAGAAAGGTGTATGTAAGAGGGAGATGTGTGGAATTCTCTCCTAGGGTTATCAACCACTATCTAGGAAGAGAATCTGATGGACCTAATGAGCTGGGAAAGACAGATAACCAGGTGTGCAAAGTCATCACTGCTAATCAAGTCAAAGCTTGGCCAGTCAAGGGGAAATTTTCTGTTAGCTTGCTGACAAGGAAGTATGCAATGCTGCATAGGATTGGCACTGCAAACTGGGTCCCTACCAACCATACCTCCTCAATAGCAACTGGATTGGGCAGGTTCATATATGCTGTAGGTACCCAAACAAAGCTGGACTTTGGGTCTTACATTTTTGATCAGACATTGAAACATGCTGGAACATCTGCAACAAAGATGCCTATTGCCTTCCCTTCTTTGATGTGTGGAATAATACTTAGCCAGTATCCTGGTATCCTCACTGAGAAGGACTCAATATGCAAAAGAGAAAGTCCTCTGTCCTTCCACTACAAGCTGTTCTTAAGTCATCATGCAGCTGATGTTGAAGCTCCCTCTGGGACATCTGCTGGAACTTCAAAGACAAAGTCTCCAATATCCAAAGCTGCTTTGATTGCTGAGCTGAAGAACACCTGCAAAGAGCTGGATGCCAGAAAGCAGAAGCTTGAGGAGATTATCCAAAGGTTGGAAATTGAGGAGAGTGCTCAGAAGACTGCTGCTTCTGATGAGGAAACTGAAGAAGAGGAAGACACTGAATATGAGGACTCTGAGTGAAAAATGTATGTGAGGAATATGTACTGTATCAACATTGTAATTCTGATTTTGTATTTCTCTGACTATGTAAAATTTGGCCCCAATTTATGGCTAATAAGGGGGAGAAGAGAACTGAACGAGAACTGAACAACAACAACAACAATGTATGATGCAACTTACTGATTAATGAAAAATGACTTCTGTTTGATTCTGAACTAAAGCTGTGTTTTTTTAATGAAAAATTTCTGTTGAAACAAGTCAAAACACATGTAGGTTTGAGGGGGAGTAAACTCACACATGACTCAACAGAAAAGAACTGTTGTACTCTGATAAAAGAAACTCTGCTGCACTCTAATAAACCATAAGATTATGTTAGCCAAAAATTAGCCAAAGGGGGAGTTTGTAGATGTTTAGAATTGGCAAAATTTTTGACCAACAAGAAGTGTTGAATTTAGTTCAGGATGTCACATCAGATGTTGTGACATTATCAAACAGAGTATAATTAAATGAACTTAATTCAGGATGTCACACCAGATGTTGTGACATTGTATCAGTTAATGAAGTAAGTTCAGTTTACAGGATGTCACACCAGATGTTGTGACATTGTATCAGTTAATGAAGTAAGTTCAGTTTTCAGGATGTCACACCAGATGTTGTGACATCTCAAACCTGCTACCAGAATTAATTAATGATTAACAGAACTGAGTAAATTCAGGGAAGATATCTGGAATTAATTATGGATGGATAAAACAGAAGAAGGCGCATCTGTAGGGAGATTTGTTATATGACTTCAGTATAATCAGAAGAACTGAATCACCTAGAATCAAGGAGGTAACAAACCCTAATTCAAGGTGATGGCAGCATGCGTATCAGGATTGGATAAACCTACAGAAAGCCCAAAATCCAAACACCTATTTAAGCAATAGGAACTCTTAGAATAGAGTACGAAATTAAGAAGACTAAATAGGGTGTCTATGTTTTAATAGCAGGTTGTTAATGTGTATCACTTTATGAGCTTTTAAGCAAAAGTGTATTTGTGTCTTGATTGAAACTGTGAAGTAAGATCAAGCTGTTTTGTTTGAAGTATGTCTTCAATTTTATTAAACTTGTAAACACACCACTGTGTGATTGAGGGGGAGTGAGTTGGTACTCATATCTAAGTTGTGTCTTAGGTAGAAATTGCCTTGGGTAGATATTAAGTGAAATATTAAACTGGGTGGTTTAAGTCTAAAATTAATATTACTTATATTGGATTTCCTTCCTGGATTGGTAGCCCCCAGATGTAAGTGTGGTTATACACTGAACTGGGTTAACAAATTCCTGTGTTGTTTAATTTTCCTGCACTTTAAGTTTTGATCAAGTCTTCAAGTGTTTAAACATCTCATTCGACATCACGTACCTGATCACATAATTTCACTAAGGTTGCTAAGGTTTGCGTTAACTAAGGATTCACTCTTGAAGCAACTTAGTTCACAAGATGTGAGGAACACTATTAGAGTTGAGAAATATGGTTTATGACCATCATGATTGTCAGCTATCTATTAACAATTTGAGGAACTGATCACCCTCAATCCCTTGTTGATAGTGGACAAAATTGTGTTGGATGCAAAAGACATATTTTTCAGCTGAGATAGTATGTTCAGTAGACTATTTGGAGTTAAGCCAAAGTTATTAGTGGTTTAAAAGAATAGATATGGATTCCGGTATCCAAAAAAGAGATGGATTTGAGGATTGAGTGTGTTTATTAGATATTACTAATAGTTACCCCTCAGTGAGTAGGAAGTGAATTTGAGATGAATGATTGTAAAAAGTTAAACGTTGTGTCTACTGGGTACGTAGAGGAACTTTTGAGAGGGGACTCTGATGTCTGATTTGGTTGCATATATGGTATTGATTGGGAGTAAGGTCACAATGATGGATCGTCTGTAGAGTACAAATGATAATGGTGTTTTAAAGAATATATTAAAAGTATTGTTACAAGGAAAGATGAAACTATTCCTTGAATGGTCCCTGGTACTAAGAGGAATAGTTAGGGGATTCATTGACAAAAAGGAATTATAGAAGCAAGGGTGCCTTCTGGGAAAACTTTGGTGTTATTGATATAGAAAGATGAAGATATGAAGTTGCATGTTGATTAGTAAATATTATGAGAATTCATATTTGTAATGGGAATAGATTAGATTCGATTGATAAAGGATCAAGAGTGAATTGGAATTCATCCGTAGTATTACTGTTGTTGTGATTTTGATTATTGTGCCTATCAGAACCTTGAGTTAGTTGGGACTTTGTAAGAATATCCTAAAGGGAATGGGGTAATCGAAACCAAATGTTGACAAGTCATGTTGGATAAATTTACTTTGTTGAAAGGTGTGGAATGGAGATTTTGGATGTAAGTATTGAGTTATGTTTTGGCATAGTATGATAAGAGGTGGATGAGTCTTTGGGAAGTATGAAGGTGTAATTTTTGTTGGAAATTAATTATAACCACGTGTCTTCATAATGTAGTGATGTTGGGTCGATGCCTAAGGAGTGTGGTATATGTTGATACAAAGTATGGATAGTTTCATAGATGTTTTTGAGACGGTGAACCGGGAACTACGGGATTGGTTTAAAGATATCTGTCGTGGTTATTATGGGATGAATGGAGAGAAATATAAGTATCATTGTATGTGTTGCATCAATAAGACAAAAGTAAAATAGTAAGTGTGCAATATTTATCTTCTGGAATTTATGAATTAAAGGTCTAGTTATTTTGGAATTTGAAACGTTGGAAGGATGATCCAACGAGAGAGTAGAAGTAATGTGAAACTATGAAATGATCATGGATGTTGTGTAGGAGATAGTGGTGACTGATATGTATTAAGGCGAGTATGGAGTATGAATTGTGCCTTCCATATTTACTGGATAATTTCAAAATGATAACTTTTGGAAGATGTCAGGATCTATGATGAAAGTAGAAAAAAGGATTTGTAGAATGTTGGAAATTGAAATATAAGATTTGGAAAAGATATAGTTATATACTAAGCTATCAATGATGATTTGTATGAATAGGTGTGGGTGTGTTCGATTGTGTTGTTCGGAGAAAGGTATGGGTATGAGTTTGTCCAAAGTAGACGTGGATCTACAATGATGGAAACGAGTAAGTTATAAGAGATTAGAATGTATTTGGACTTAGTTAGTTGTTATTGCAGGTTATAAAAAGTTTTCCAAGTTCATATTTTGTTGTTCGGATAACTTGTGAAAGATAAGTTGTTCGTTGAGAAGGGTTGATTTGAGGTAGAGTGTTAGAGAGCCGGAGTAAGAGTTAATTGCGGTTACAGTATGATTTTGTTTGACTCTGAAAAGCGGTGGATAGAATGTTGGATAATAATATGATAAGTTGATATGTTATTAGTACTTGGTCGAAAAGTCGTAGTTGGTATTACACGATGAGAGATGAAATATGGAAGTAATTGTATTAACCATGGATTAGAAGTGCATGAGAGTGAAATTGTGTTGGGTACCCGATATTATTGTTGTTGCGATTGAATATTGAAGTGTTTGGTAATCATATAAGTATATAATTCCGATTTAATCGGGAGAAGTGAAAGATGAGACGACTAAGATAGTTGGAATGTCTGAGGTTGGGAGTCGGGAACTTTTTCTATGTTTGCATTGATAGTTAAAGAGTTGAAATTGAGTTAGAAGTCAAGGGACTTGCGTACGGATATTGAGGTATGCTAAGTGAATTGTTATAATTGTGGTGAAGTTTAGAAAAGGTTAAAGTTAGAGGTGAACTTCATGGGATAGATAGTTGCTGGTAATCAAAGTGCGCAACGGAGGAGTGTAGTGGTGTAATTATTTATACATAAATGGTTAGTAAAGACTCAAGATATTGAACAATAAGACCTGTTAAGATATTGAGACTATTGGACATCCCGAAATGGATGGGTAATGGTAAGAGGTTATCTACATATCGAGAATTGAGGGATATGCAGAGATATTAATATATGTGATGTATGTGCTTCATTGATGGGTTATGATTATGTTGTTTTGGTGGAGAAAACTGCAAGGTTAGCCCGTTATCAGTGTTGTTGTAGCTAGACAATGTATACCGTGGAATTTTGGTTTTTGTCATTGTTGTCGCCTCGTTACCTATGGTGATGGTCCAAGTGCGAGTAATTAATTCCTATGATGGGGATTAAGGAAGTGTTACATATGGTGATGATAGTGATTCTTGTTGTGTTCTATTTCAGGTGTATACCTGCGTGTTGTGAATTGATGATTGTGGTGTTCTTTTGTGGTAGTAGTTGTCTTGGCACTATTATTGTTGTTTTGGATTGATTGTAGAGTTGCCAGTTTTGGCAACGGAGTGATTGGTTAGGTGCGAGAGTATATATAAGTAATTCTATTTAGTACAATTTTCGAGGACGAAAATAATATAAGTGGGGGAAGTTATAACACCCTGATTTTATAATTTATTTAATAAAATTAATTATTATGAATATGGGCGGTATTTTGGAAATTGTGAGTAATGAATTGTTTTATTTAAATAATAATATGATAATAATGTGGTATTATTTGAATATTGTTATTAAATAAATAAATTAATAAGAATTGGAGGTCTAAGGGGCAATATGGTAAAATGGTATTATTTTATAAGAAGAGAAAAGGAATTCATTTTCATTGATCGTGTTTTTGGTGGAAGAGGGAGGAAACTGACTCTGGAGAAAGAGGAAAGGAAGGAGAAGTGCAAGGGATCTAAAGCCCCAAGATCAAGATTTTGCAAGGAAGCCATTGCATTCGAGGTAAGGGGGGGGGGGGAGGTTCTTTATTGGTGATCTAACATGAAAGGGTAGTGCAGAGGTCCTTACTCTCCTAGGGAATATATAATTTTGATCTATTTTGATGAAATGTGATATGTGTATGAAATTACATGATTGATTATTGTATTTGGAATAATTTTTGTGTGAATTGTATGGTATGGTTAGTATGAAAGCTATCATATGAGTATTGTTGTTGTTGATGCCAATTAGGATGATGGAGTATAAGGTAGTATTAGAGGTATAAAATGAGTATGAGAGCAATATTTGTACTGTTTTGGGTGATAAAAGTGATGGAATTCGAACTGGTATGAAATTAGGAGAGAAAAGTGATTTTTGGAAAAAAAGTGAGTTTTGAGTCGCAGGGCTCCTGACACGAGCCGTGTCAGACTACGGGAAAAGGATTTTTGATGGAATTTTGGAGGTATGGGCTTCAGAGGGCCTTACACGGGTCGTGTCACACGACACGGGTGACCGTGTCAGCCTTCTGTCTTTGATAAAAATGTGATTTCTGAGGGGGAGCGTCAGGCCATGTGACACGGGCCGTGTTAGGGGACACTGTAACACGGTGGGAGAACTGACTTTAGTTATGTTGCGGATAGCAAGAGTCGCCACCGACTTTTATTTTATCCAAAAGGAAAGGGTATAAAAGAACAGGAAAGACCTTAAGAGATATTTTTGGGTCCGGGGGGTAGGTTATGTAAAGGGAAGGTGTTAGCACCCTTTACATCCATGGTTATCCATGGGCTCTTAGTTACTTAGCTCACTTTTGAATTGTTTTTGAAATTGTAGTGTGTGAATAGAAAATTTTTCAGAATAGTTGATAATAATCCATGTATGGATGTGTAAAAACTTGTTTGAAAATTTGTTTGAAATTGTGAAGAGTTTGAAAAGTTTTGGAAGTGAGCAAGTACATAAGAGGAACCTACCCTAAAGTTTTAAGTCTTTCTTGTTCTTTATCCTTTCATTGGTAAGACTATCCCTACTATTAAGGAGTAGGTAGTCATTACCTTGGATGTAAGGGACATGAGAGGGACATTTTTATGAAGGCAACTGTGGGGTGTAATAAGCATACTGGAGGGACTATCATCATTATTCGAAGGGACTCGATTCGTAAAGGCAACCACGAGGGACTTGATGATTTTTTCTTTTTAAAGGGACTTGCTTTATACACCCCACTTGACCTTATTATTTAGGCAACTTGAGGGATAACCCTAGAAAGTGAGACGGCGATAAAAAATCGACTTACGTGTGTGAGTGTTTAATTTAATTATCTTGCGATTAAAATGATCTAAGTTAATTTTAAAGAACATGCATGTTTTGCACTCCCTAATTACTAACCATAACAACAATAATTAAATAATTATAAAATTTACATCCAGGAGCATTTACATAATAATTATAATAATAAGCAAAATAAATAATAAGCAAATAATAATAATTTAATAATAAATAAATAATGGGTTAGTAATAATAAAAATTAAGAAATAGGATTAGTAAAAATATTAAGAATAAATAAAGTTAGTAAAAATAATTAAATTTAATGAAACAATAATAATTATAAAAATAGACAAGGTTAGAAAAATAAGATAAAATTTTAAGATAATAAACAAACAATAAGAATATGTTTAACAATAATAATTAGTAGAAATAAATAGAGAAAACATTATAATAACATGATTAAACACAAAATTTGATTTTAATTTAGAAACATAGATAATTAAATAATTACTATAATATAAAGTTCTAAATATAACATAATTATAAATTTTTAATCATTTACAAAAATTTAATTATTTCTAATTATATATCAACAATTATTAAAAATATTTACATATTGTGAAGAATATATCATGTTCATAAAATAATCATATTTATAAAATTTATAAGAATTATAATAAATATATATATACATAATAATTACATTAGGAATTGGAAAATAAATTTATTTAAAAGAAAATAGAATTAGGTTTTATTTTAGAAAATGTTTTTAGAATAAAGTTATTTTAATTAATATACATACTATAATTTATTTACAAAATTATAAAAATAATTTTCAGAGAAAAATATATATAGAATTTGAATTACATTTAACATTATTTTAATTATATTTATATACATATGATTTTAATAATTAAATAAAATAGAAAAATAGAAAAAAAGTGCAAAAAGAGAGGAACTTACCTGACCAGGATTTGATCCCATGTCCTCATGTTTGCCAGCAACAACAATAACCACCAGGCTAGCCCACACGCAGGCAACAATGAAGGGGCAAGAATTTGTTTTGTGTCTTGCTTGAGAAATTCAGAAAAAATAGAGAAACAAAAAGGCCTGGGGTGGGATTCGTACCCAGGACCTTATGAATGCAAGCATGCGCGCGTTACCATCTGGCTGGGAGAGCCCATCTGACTATTGAATGGCAAGAAGCCATAATATATTCAATCTTCTTTATCCTGAAAAATAGAACAAAAATAATGGCCCAAGCAGGATTCGAACCCTGGCCTTTTCATCGAACACAAGCACATCCTTCCACTGGGACAAGCCAGCGCTTGTGATAACCAAACAGCAATCAAACATAATATTTTAAACAATAATTTAAATTCCTGAGCGCGCGGCAAACTTCATCTTCAACCTCCTGAGCTGCGAATTTTCTTATGAAAATACTTGCAAATTTTCCTGCGAAAAACCATTCCCAGCAAAACCTACGAATATCAACAAGCAACAAAACCATACAATTTTACAAAATTAAGAATAGCATTATAATCCAGACATTCATACGATCAAGCCTATGTTGTTAGGATCCATTTAAGTTTCTTAAATCCAAAATCCCTAAACCTAGGTCCAAACCCTAACTATGGCATCTTGTGAATTAGGTACGGGTTCTTTGATTTTCCTGTCCAGAAACAAGCTACACAACATTATAAACAACATTAGGCAATCAAAATCCATTTAAATGCAGTGAATTGATGTAATCGAAAAAAATAATTTCAAGCATGAACAAAGCTTCGGGTTCATCATTATGGCATGCTTTAGATGAATGTGAGTGATGGTTTTGCTTCCATGATGTCCAAGGAACACGTCTATGAGCTTATTTTACCTTGAAACCTCTTGAATGATGGAATCCGAATTGGTGTTTTTGCTTGAAATTTTTGAATTGAAAACCTACCTTTGAAGCTGCTGGATCCGTGTCTTGAGGCTGGGGTTATGTTTGATACTTATATGTGAGTGAATTAGGTCAGAAATATGGACTAGTTGTGTGGAGATTTGGATCCAAAAAGATTGAAAAAGATCATAGTTTAAAGTTCAAATATTTGATCATGAAGGCTTTCTATCTTTGGATAAATCACATGATTCCTTTCTCTTTCAAATTCAATCAACAATTAAGAATTTCTAGAAGCATTATCTTCCTCCAAAAATAGATTTTCATATTTTATATTTATTTAAAATGATTTTTATGAATTAAATCAATAATAAATAAAAATAAAATAATAAAAATGCTGAATTTTGGTCAATTGGGTCGTGCATAGTACTAGTGTATGGATTGGATCACAATTTGGGCAGCCCATTTGGAAAGAATTACTTTTAGGCCTCCATTTTCAACATAAATCATCACAAAATTTCCCAACTTTGCAAGGGCACATCTCCCTCAATTTTAAAGGTATGAGGGTGTTCTTGGACTTTTTGGAAAGCTTGAAGAGTCCTCTAAACAACCCCATTGGTTTCAGGTCCATATCATTTACCAATCTCAAGTTATGCCCTTTTGAAGTTGTTGACTTTTTGTTGACTTTTGAAATGACCTATAATGTCTTAGATCATATCTTTCAAATGAAGCATTTTTGGGCTTAACTTTAAACATCAAAGTTGTAGAGAAATCAATTTCCTTCAAAATGAGCTTTGGATGGAGACTTGGTGATGAAGTATGTGAAAGTTATGGCTGGTCAAAGTTCAGTTGACTTTTACTGAGGAAACCCTAATTTAGAAACTCCTGATTATTGATGATCTGGAATATCCTTGATGAATCATGATCAACCCTTGATAAAATGATGAATTTTACTTCATATACTTGATGTTGGCAAAAAATCATGAAGTTTGACTTTGGTTTGACCACAGTTGACCTCAGTTTGACTTTTTAACTGCATTGACTGATTTTGACTTATCTGATCATCTGACTGAGCAAACTTTTGAGAAAAGTCTTGAAACTTGTCATGGGGGTTCTTATACACATATAAGATGTTATGAAGCTCACTTGAGGTATTGGAAGTCCATTTAGCCTGATTAAAGTCAAAACCCTAGTTTTGGATGCACTGCTTAGGAGGTGCATTGTCTGAGGGAATTGTCAACTCTTTTGGCCAATTGTGAACTTTGTGAACCTTGTGAACCATCATAAAATGTCTTATGAACCTCATGGGAGGTATTGTGAAGCTTGTGAACCTTGTGAACCTCATGAAGTGGCTTTGTAGACCTCATGAACCTCAGGAAAGCTTTGTAATCATTGTGAATCTTGTGAACCTTGTGAACCTTCAAGAAGTAACTTGTAGACTTCATGAACCTCATGAAAGGTATTGAAAGCATTGTGAAACTTGTGAACCTTGTGAACCTTCATAAAGCAACTTGTGGACTTTATGAACCTCATGAAAGGTCTTGTAAATGTTGAGAAGCTTGTGAACCTTGTGAACCTTCAAGAAGTGACTTGTAGACTTCATGAACCTCATGAAAGGTTATATAAGCATTGAGAAACTTGTGAACCTTGTGAACCTTCTTAGCACACAAAGTCTTGTATTGTGAGGGCAAATTTTGGGGTGCAACAGCTGCCCCTGTTCAATTTTCTGAAACCTGAGGGGTTAGATTGGTATATTTGCCAGTCATAACCTGGAAGGTTGAAGGGGATTGAACACAAAAGCCCAAAAATTTGCACTCACCAGTGCATAGAGTGATACAGATGGCTAGTTGAATATGATTGAGTGGGCTTAAAGATGCCACTAGGGGAAAGTTCTTCAGATATATTTCTTGGAAGATAAAGCAATCCAAAATATGGAGGTATAATGAAAGCTGTCAGGAGTCTGGAACAGTCCCGAGGTATTGATGATATGTTTTCAGAATACTGGAGTAATCCTGATGTACCAGCATGTCTTCATGAGGATAGAGCAATCAATAATGATAACCCTAAAGCAGTCTTGAAGTAATAATATTATTTCAGGAGGATAGAGCAATGATAACTCTAAAGCAGTCTTGAAGTGATGATTTCAGGAGGATAGAGCAATGATAACTCTAAAGCAGTCTTGAAGTGATGATTTCAGGAGGATAGAGCCATCAATAATGATAACTCTAAAGCAGTCTTGAAGTAATGATTTCAGGAGGATAGAGCCATCAATAATGATAACTCTAAAGCAGTCTTGAAGTAATGATTTCAGGAGGATAGAGCCATCAATAATGATAACTCTAAAGCAGTCTTGAAATAATAATGTGATTTCAGGAGGATAGAGCAATAAATAATGATAACTCTAAAGCAGTCTTGAAGTCATGAGAAGTTATCAGGAGGATAAAGTAACCCTGAGGTAACAATAAAGCAGTCCCAAAGTAATAAGAAGCTCATCAGGAGGATAAAGTAACCCTGAGGTGACGATAAAGCAGTCCTGGAGATCATAAGTTTGTTTGTTGGATAATTAACCTGAAACAAGGTAGCTTTTGTATAATAACATTAGTTTATGCTTTATGTATGCATGTATGATATGATGCACTTAGGTAATGTACTATATGTCTATGGATATATATGCTATGGTATGATGTAAATGATGTATGTATGATATGATACTGCCAGAAGCGTCTGGATATCTTTGTATAACAACTGCTGGCCAGGGAAAATAAATCCCGATTCGTTGTTGAAGAATATATAACCCTCCGTCTGCTGGGGATAACAGGGTATAAATAACTTCCCGTATGCTGGGGATAGTAAGGATAGATATCACCTCCCGTATGCTGGGATAGTAAGGTATATATAACCTTCGTCTTCGTTTGATGGTAGGGTAGATATAACATCCCGTCTTCGTTCGTCGTACTCTTATTGGAAAGTAAATTCCCATGTATCCGTATGAGGATAAAAGAGATGGATATAAATTCCAGGGGAGATGTGACTTTATGAAGATGGATTTGTCCCACTGAGGGTTTTGTAACTGTTTTGTAGAGATGAATCGGCGAAGCTTCGTTGAAATCCTCCCCTCGTTCGTCCTTAGTAAATACTATTACTGCATTTTCATGCATTTCTGGTAAACATCAATCATATTAAAAGCATACATGCATTTTTGGTAAACATCAATCATATTCAAAAGCATACATACATTCAAACACAACCAATGGACGTTTCGCTTATGTAAATAGGGTAAAAGTAAATCTGGATTCAAAAGATGGAATTTATTTATATCAAAAAGTGACCCATACACGGGTAAGTTTGTACAAGGAGACATAAACCCTAGTAAGAGGATTTTGCCATAAAGTTTTACAAAAAGAATCAGCTATGTGGGAAACAATCCTATTGAGTTTCAATCCTACTATTGCCCTTCAAGTATCTCATCTTCTTGCTGTTGAGACGGAAATGATTGGATTGAGCTTTATCTGTTCGAGCTTGAATAAGTAGTACAACTGGTTGCAGTTTCCTGGGTGACCCAAACGAGACATAGTCATACGCTTTAATCCCTAACTTTTGCCTGGATTGCCCTTTCAGGTTTTCAATCCACCGGGATACCCTTTTTTGCCCAAGCCGCCATTTCAGGTTTTCGACTTGCCGGGTGTACATCTTTTTATATATATCCCTAATTTTTGCTCAAACCCTTTTGGTTTGCCGGGATGCCCTTATTTTTGCCTAGGCCTGTCAACCTAGCGGGTTTCTTTTTATGCGTAGTATTTTTTAACTATGTCTACGTTTACAGGCTGTGGGAAGTCTTCACCATCCATTGTAGTCAGTATCATGGCACCTCCTGAGAATACTGTCTTGACTACAAATGGTCCTTCATATGTTGGAGTTCACTTGCCCCTCGGATCACCCTGCGGTAATATGATACGTTTGATTACCAAGTCATCAGCCTGATATACCTTTGGCTTAACCTTCTTGTTAAAAGCTTTGATCATCTGTTGCTGGTACATCTGGCCATGACAAACTGCTGCTAACCTCTTCTCATCAATCAAATTTAACTGGTCCAGTCGAGTCTGAATCCACTCATCTTCATCCAAGCCTGCATCCTTCATAATTCTCAAGGAGGGGATCTGAACTTCAATGGGCAGAACTGCTTCCATACCATAGACTAAAGAGAATGGGGTTGCCCCTGTTGAAGTACGTATTGTAGTACGATAACGATGAAGAGCAAATGGTAACATCTCATGCCAATCCTTGTAAGTAACAGTCATCTTCTGTACAATCTTCTTAATGTTCTTATTAGCAGCTTCAACTGCCCCATTCATCTTTGGACGATACGGAGAAGAGTTGTGATGCTTAATCTTGAACTGCGTGCAGAGATCAGTAATCATAGTGTTGTTCAGATTAGAGCCATTGTCAGTGATAATCCTTTCAGGGATGCCATACCTACATATGAGATTATTCTTAATGAACCGAGCCACAACATTCTTAGTAACAGATGCAAATGAAGCTGCCTCCACCCACTTCGTGAAGTAATCAATAGCAACCAGGATGAAACGATGCCCATTAGAAGCAGTAGGCTTGATCTCACCAATCATATCAATGCCCCACGTGGCAAAGGGCCAAGGAGCAGTCAACACATTCAATGGTGATGGAGGTATATGAACTTTATCAGCATAGATTTGACATTTGTGACAAGTTCTGGAGTGTTGATAGCAATCAGCTTCCATGGTAGACCAATAGTAACCTGCCCTCAATATCTTCTTCGCCATAGTATGACCACTAGAATGAGTGCCAAAGATCCCATCATGCATATCTTCCATAATCTCAATTGCTTCCTTCTTATCCACACAACGAAGCAAAGTTGAATCATGATTGTGTTTATATAGAATCCCATTACTCAAGAAGAACTTAGCAGCAAACCTTCTCAGAAACTTCCTATCTTTGACAGATGCCCCTTCAGGGAACTCCTGAGCTTCAAGATATCTTCTCACTTCATAGAACCAAGGCTTATCCTCTGCCCCTTCTGTATCAATCTCATTGCAGTATGCAGGTTTTTCAAATCTATCAATAGTAATCTTGGGAGCTTCATCATCCCAGCTAATCTCAAACATAGATGCCATGGTGGCCAAAGCATCTGCCAACTGATTTTCTCTCCGTGGAATGTGCTCAAAGGTAATCTCTTTGAAATGTGGGATCAAAGACAACACATGCTCTCTGTAAGGAATGAGGTTATCATGCTTGGTATCCCAATCTCCTTTGATCTGACTTATTACCAGGGCTGAATCTCCATACACATCAAGGAACTGAATCTTCATATCAATAGCAGCTTTAATACCCAGGATACATGCTTCATACTCAGCCATGTTATTAGTACAATGGAAACAAAGTCTGGCAGTAATCGGGGTATGACAACCTTCAGGGGAACTAATCACAACACCAACACCATTACCAAGTGCATTGGAAGCACCATCAAAAACCATAGTCCACCGGGATCCTTGTTCAGGTCCGTCATATTGTCCAGGTTCTTTGGTAATAATCATAATATCTTCATCAGGGAACTCAAAATTCATTGACTGGTAATCATCCACTGCTTGATGAGCCAAATGATCAGCAACAACACTTCCTTTAATGGCCTTCTGAGTAGTATACTGTATATCATATTCTGTCAAGATCATTTGCCATCTTGCAATTCTTCCGGAGAGAGCAGGTTTCTCAAATATGTACTTGATTGGATCCATCTTTGAAATCAATAAGGTAGTATGAGTCAACATATACTGTCTTAGTCGGCGAGCAGCCCATGCCAAAGCGCAGCAAGTTTTCTCGAGCAGTGAGTATCTTGTTTCACAGTCGGTAAACTTTTTGCTAAGGTAGTATATTGCCTACTCTTTTCGACCAGACTCGTCATGTTGCCCCAACACACACCCCATTGAGTTGTCTAACACTATTAAGTACATGATCAAGGGTCTTTCATCAACTGGTGGCATCAAAATTGGTGGTTCTAGCAGGTATCTCTTGATTTCATCAAAGGCAGTCTGGCACTCATCGTTCCATTCCATCACCTGATCTTTCTTCAACAACTTGAAGATTGGCTCACAGATGGTAGTTAATTGGGAAATAAATCTTGCAATGTAGTTCAATCGTCCCAAGAAACCTCTAACCTCCTTCTCAGTACGGGGAGCTGGCATCTCTCGTATAGCTTTCACTTTTGCAGGATCCACTTCAATACCTTTTCCACTGACAATGAAACCCAGGAGTTTACCAGATCTAACTCCAAAGGTACACTTGTTTGGATTCAATCTCAACTTGTATTTCTTCAACCTCTCAAACAACTTGTGCAGATGATCCAGATGTTGCTCCTCATTCTGAGACCTGGCTATCATATCATCTACATATACCTCTATCTCATGATGAATCATATCATGAAACAAAGCCACCATAGCACGCTGATATGTTGCCCCTGCATTCTTCAAACCAAATGGCATTACCTTATAGCAAAAAGTGCCCCACTGTGTCACAAATGTTGTCTTCTCCATATCTTCAGGTGCCATCTTGATCTGATTGTAACCAGAGAAACCATCCATAAAAGAGAATACCTTATGCTGAGCAGTGTTGTCTACCAGAATATCAATGTGAGGGAGTGGAAAGTCATCTTTGGGGCTAGCCTTGTTCAAATCCCTGTAGTCTACACACATACGTACCTTACCATCTTTCTTAGGAACTGGTACCACGTTTGCAACCCACTGAGGATAAGAAGTTACTGCTAAGAACCCTGCATCAAACTGTTTCATTACCTCTGCTTTGATCTTTTCTGACATCTCAGGACGCATGCGACGAACCTTCTATTTCTTTGGACGACAATCTTCTTTCACTGGTAAACGGTGAACCACAATGTCTGTATCCAACCCTGGCATATCCTAATAGGACCAAGCAAAGATCTCCACATAGTCACGTAACATCTGAATCAACCTGCTCTTGACACTGTCCTCTAAATCAACCCCTACCTTGACCTCTTTTCTGTTTTCTTCAGTTCCCAGATTTACAACTTCGACTGGCTCTTCATGTGGCTGTATAGCTTTCTCTTCTTGTTGTAACAACCTAGCAAGCTCTACAGGTATTTCACAATCGTCCTCATTTCCGTCTTCAGTTTGATAGATCGGATTCTCGAAATCATAATTGGCAATAGTAGAACTGTTATCAACAGGATCCAGAGTGGATGAGGATCTGCATTTTAGTGATGTGGGTGTGTGTAAGAACACATAGCTGATAAAACAAAAATAAAATAAAAGAAAGACAAGGAACACAATATTTACGAAAACGAAACGTCCACTGATTTTATTGAATGAAGTATGCAAATGAAATGACAGCCCGTAACAAACACACCATTGTGCCCCGGGTAAGGCACATGGCTTGAAAATTTTATTGTTCAAGAAATTACAAACTTAAAAGCAACAACATAGTAATAGTATTTACTCCTGACTAAAGGAGATAGGGATAACATCTTCAGCTTTCCAATTATTGAGTCCAACACCTACAGTAGGAAAAATCCATGCATCCAAGTTGTAGTCTTCATCATAGTCTCCCACAGCATTGATAACCCCTTGATTGGTGATACGAGCAGCACAAGCACGACGAACAGCCTTCTGGGACTCTGCAGTGAAACCCAAACCAAACTTGTCAGACTTGTATGGAATATCAGGAAGCTGACCCCAAATAGTACAACCACCTTCATCCACCACAGCTCTAGCATCATTGAGGGAGGCCATGGCCATTGTTGGAGGCTTTCTGGTGATCACAGGAACTTTCTTCACAACAGGAGGAGCTACATAATCATTAACAACCCAGGGAACCACTTCAAATGTCTGACACGGAGTTTCAATGTATTCACCTTCCATTTCCAGATACTTGAAGGTATTCACATGGCTGACAAAGTATTCTTCTTCTCCATAGACAGTAACAACCTTTCCATTCACCGGATATCTCAACTTTTGGTGCAATGTAGAGGTCACAGCACCTGCCCCATGGATCCAGGGACGACCAAGCAGACAAGAGTATGAAGGACGAATATCCATTACATAAAATGTAGCAGTAAACACCTGAGAACCAACTTGGATTGGAAGATCAATTTCCCCATGCACTACTCTTCTAGAACCATCAAAAGCTTTCACCACAATATTACTGGGCTTCAACACAGCATCTTCAGGACTCAGCTTGTTCAGGACTTCCTTGGGCAACACATTCAGAGAGGAGCCATTGTCTATCAGCACATGTGACAGGGTAGTGCCCCTGCATTCAATTGAAATATGCAAGGCCCTGTTATGATCCCTCTTGGCAGGGGTCAAGTCAGCATCAGAAAATCCTAACCCATTGTCATAGGTCAGGTGGGCAACACAGTTTTCAAATTGGTCAACAAAAATTGCACTGGGTACATGAGCCATCTTCAGAAACTTGATCAATGACTTGGCATGAGCCTCAGAACATAACAATAGGGAGAGCATAGAAATCTTTGAGGGAGTATGCCCCAACTGATCAACAATGTCATAATCACTCTTGCGAATGATTTTCAGTACTTCCTCCATCTGCTTAGAGAGATCATCAGCAGCTGGCACATCAGTAGATACAGGCTCAATAACAGGACCCTTGCCCCGAGCATCAGTGGTGGTGGTAGCAGCAGGAGTAACTGCATTCTTGGAAGTATCTGGAGGAGAGAAGACTCTTCCACTACGAGTGATCTTGCTAGATCCAACAATATTATCAATGTCAACAGGCACATCAGCTACAGGCTCTTGCTTAACACCATGGATGTAAACATCAGATCCATAATGCCAAGGAACAGCTTTGTCAGACGTATATGGGATAGGACCAGGAGTAGTAATGACCACGGGAGCTACTCTGGCTTCAGCAACAACTTTCACGGGACCTTCAGCAGTAATTTTGATTGGACCCTGATGGGTGATTTTAATGGGACCCTTTGAAGTGATTCTTAGTGGTACTTTGTCAACCATGTCAACCTCTTCAATCTTCCTTCCTTGAGTCAGATGATCCACCATACTTTCTACAGACGATGGTCTTCTTTCAAACACTATAGTATACTTATCCATGAGACGTTGAATTCCATCTCTCAATATGAAGCAACTATCCGGCTTATAGGTACAATACAAACAATCTTCACGACAACCTGGAAAGATTCCAGCTTGTACTAACCTCTTTTTGATAACAGACAGTGGTGTGGTCAACTCCATAACTGAATAGACATGTAGGTCTTCATCAATGGCATTGACAGTCTTCTCGTGATTTGGCATTGGTGCTGTAATCACATTTGGAGTACCTGGTGGATCAAACTCAATTTCTCCAGCATCAATCATATCCTGAATTTTATTCTTCAAGACCCAACAATTATTAGTATCATGTCCTGGACAGTTTGAATGATATGCACATCGTGCATTGGGATTGTACTTGGGAGAGGTAACATTGGGATTCTGAGGAGCCTCCCTCAGGGTAATAAGTTCAGCCTTCAACAAGTGTTGCAATGCCTGAGCCATTGACATGTTGATCTTCGTGAACTGTCTTCTAGCCCTCTGTTGGTTGCCTTGAGGCTGCTCTGTTGTTGCAGGAGTTGGATTTGAAATATGAACTACACTAACAGACTGATGCCTTCTGTTACGATCAGGTTGACCATAAACAGCATTGGATTCTTTCTTCCCAGTGGGAGGCTTCTTTGCAGCACCTGATGAAGAAGTGCCCACTTGGATCTTACCACTCTTGATACCATTCTCTACCCGCTCTCCTGTCATGATCAACTCAGTGAAGCCAGATGATGAGCTTCCAATGAGATGACTGTAAAACGGACCATTCAGCGTACACATGAACATATCAACCAGCTCCCTGTCAGTCAAAGGGGGTTGAACTCTTCCAGCTAGATCTCTCCACTTCTGAGCATACTCCTTAAAACTTTCTTTGGCACCCATAGACATGCTCTGAAGCTGCATGCGAGTGGGGGCTAAGTCAACATTGTATTGATACTGCTTGTAGAAAGCTTCAGCAAGATCATTCCAGTCTCTGATGTTGACACTCTCCAACTGATAATACCACTCCAGCTGAGCTCCAGATAAGCTCTCTTGAAAGAAATGGATCCACAACTTTTTATCAGTAGTGTGGGGTTGAATTCTTCTAACATAAGACCTCAGATGCAGTTTGGGACAAGAGACCCCATCATAGACAACAAATGTAGGAACCTTGAACCCGATGGGTATGACTACCCCAGATATCAGACTCAAATCCTCAAAATCCAGCCCAGATGACTTCTGCATATCCATAGCATCCATTCTATCCACCAGCATCTTGAATTTGTCTTCATTAGGCTCATGGTAGTAATTAGCCTCAGAATCAGAGTCCCCCATAGTGTTGTGGAGACTGCCCCCCTCTTTCTCAGATTCCTCAGATTCATAGTCTTCAACCTGTTCCTTGGTCTTGACAGGACCTTTGAACCTTCTTCCCATGTTGAGCAACTCAGCAGACCTTCTAGCCTTCTTAGTCTTCTTGGCCAACAGTGTATTCAATTCATCCTGCCCCTTGGATAGGTTCAGGATCAGCTCTTGGAACTGTGCATTCTGTGCCTGAAGATCCTTAACTGATTGTTCAAGAGCCATTGCTGAAATAAACAGCGAGAAGATGAGAAACCTGTGCACAATTATAAACCTGTGATGCAATGAAATGATATGGGAATGCATATGCAATGTTTTCAAGGACCGCAGGATTTAAATTTGCTTAAACAAACAAGAAAGTAACTTTTTATTAGTAATAACTTTGTTTTGCCTCTTAGGCTTACAAAAATGAAAATGAAATAAGTACAAAAGATGGGGTTTTAAGTCTCCCATGGACGTTTCCTCTTTGTGTTGAGGTATGAGTTGAGGTTTCGTTCCTCGTGAAGTTGCTTTGTTAGCTCTAGGATTCTTGCTTGGCTTGCTTTGTAATGAGCCTCGAAAGTATCCCTTTGCTCCTTCAGTTGGATCCATGATCTCTGCAAGTCTTCCTTATCAGTAGGCATGTCTGGGTGAAGGATGGTATAAGCTGTGTCTCCTTCAGCAACAGGTTCCATGGTAACTAGTAGAACGGCAGGATATGGCATCATGAGTGTCTGAGCACGAGATCGTACCCATCTGAGATAAGCCTCCATAGGAATAGTGTACTTAGGCTCCAGTGTCTTGCTGTCAACCCTGTTTACTTTTCCCCAGGCTCGTATGAATCTCTGACGGTAACCCTGAAGATCGTTGTCGTAATCAAACACAATGCCCTGAATCAACATGTCATGTGGACAATCGCTCCGAACGTAACTAAACTGTCGTAAAGCTAGAGAGGGGTTGTAGGTGATGCCTCCTCTTATGCCTAGAAGTGGCACATTAGGAAACTCCCCACAACGGTCAATGATGGTGACATTCTCCATAGATCTGGAGCACCAATGGATATCTGAGTGAGAAAGTGACATGATCCTCTTGGACCATCTGAACCCTTGCTCATTCTTCATTACTGAGCGAGGTAGGTGAGAAATAAACCACCTAGAAAGCAAAGGTATGCAGCACATCAAAGTTCCTCTTGCCCTTGTGGTACGGGTATGAAGAGAATGTAGGATGTCTCCAAGCAATGTAGGCACTGGATTGTGACTCAGGAATATGTTGATGGCATGAACATCTATGAACTGATCTGGATTGGGGAACAATACTAAGCCATAAATCAGTAAGGCTAAGATCTCCTCAAAAGCATCATAGCTCATGGCCTTCAAGAACATTTGAGCTTTATCCATTAACACCTTGGCAAGAATACCCTTAACTCCACTTCTCGTCTCTAGAACAATGTCAGACTTCTTCAGATGTAGAGCTGCAGCAATAACTTCTGGTTTAAGCTCCTTCTCTAAGCCTGTGAAGGGTCTTTGATCAAGAACAGGTATACCCAGAAGTTTAGAGAACTCCTCCATGGTTGGAACCAGCTGATAGTCGGGGAATGTGAAGCAATGGTGCTTAGGGTCAAAGAACTGAAACAGCACACTCATCATGTCTTCACTGAACCCTGAAGTAACTAGATCCAATAAGTGACCATGTCTCTTGTTGAACTGGGAATGATCAGGCACTTGGGAAACCAACTCTTTGAGCTTGGGAGGTATCCCTACAAAGTTGATCCTGATGGTGTTTCTACGAGCAGAAGCCATGACCTGCAACAAAGAACAAAGATAAATCCCTTGGTCCTTGAAATGGTTAGGGAAAATGATATGCTCATGATGCATGATGATATCATGATGTTATGCTCAATCACAAACATGTGGCACACACAAACAAGTCACACCATAGCCCTAGGTTTAAAGGCTTGCATGAGGTTTAAAGGTAAGTACCCTCCCCTGAAGTTAGATGGTTCATCTTGTCCTACAAAAGTAACCGGGTTCTAAGGGATCTCAATATCATTGATCCTTCACAAGGGTGGTTGATCAGAAGGAAACTTACTTGCCAACCAAAACCCTCCAAGTTTAAGATCTCAATGAGCGTAGTATCGAGTGTCAACCAACTTCAGTCTGCACCAAAGCCGGTTACCTCACTACTTTCTAAAAGGCCAAGATGAGTTAACTAGGGTTCTAAAGGTTAGTTCGTGCATTGACAACATATGGCAGCCTCATATTATCCTCAACTTGACTTAAGGAACATAAGCACCAACCAAGAAGTCGCACTAACTATGGCCACCAGATCAACCGTATCGATATACGTCGTACAGTTTCCTTGGTCTATTGCCATTTACCTAAGGTACACTAGATCCGGGTTAGGACCTTTCACACATAAGAGCACCCCAACAAGATAATATAAAGCAAACAAGGCAAACAATTTAAAGTGATCTTAATTCCTAAGGGTACCCCTCTTAAATAGATCCCCAGCAGAGTCGCCAGTTCTGTAACACGGTGGGAGAACTGACTTTAGTTATGTTGCGGATAGCAAGAGTCGCCACCGACTTTTATTTTATCCAAAAGGAAAGGGTATAAAAGAACAGGAAAGACCTTAAGAGATATTTTTGGGTCCGGGGGGTAGGTTATGTAAAGGGAAGGTGTTAGCACCCTTTACATCCATGGTTATCCATGGGCTCTTAGTTACTTAGCTCACTTTTGAATTGTTTTTGAAATTTTAGTGTGTGAATAGAAAAATTTTCAGAATAGTTGATAATAATCCATGTATGGATGTGTAAAAACTTGTTTGAAAATTTGTTTGAAATTGTGAAGAGTTTGAAAAGTTTTGAAAGTGAGCAAGTACATAAGAGGAACCTACCCTAAAGTTTTAAGTCTTTCTTGTTCTTTATCCTTTCATTGGTAAGACTATCCCTACTATTAAGGAGTAGGTAGTCATTACCTTGGATGTAAGGGACATGAGAGGGACATTTTTATGAAGGCAACTGTGGGGTGTAATAAGCATACTGGAGGGACTATCATCATTATTCGAAGGGACTCGATTCGTAAAGGCAACCACGAGGGACTTGATGATTTTTTCTTTTTAAAGGGACTTGCTTTATACACCCCACTTGACCTTATTATTTAGGCAACTTGAGGGATAACCCTAGAAAGTGAGACGACGATAAAAAATCGACTTACGTGTGTGAGTGTTTAATTTAATTATCTTGCGATTAAAATGATCTAAGTTAATTTTAAAGAACATGCATGTTTTGCACTCCCTAATTACTAACCATAACAACAATAATTAAATAATTATAAAATTTACATCCAGGAGCATTTACATAATAATTATAATAATAAGCAAAATAAATAATAAGCAAATAATAATAATTTAATAATAAATAAATAATGGGTTAGTAATAATAAAAATTAAGAAATAGGATTAGTAAAAATATTAAGAATAAATAAAGTTAGTAAAAATAATTAAATTTAATGAAACAATAATAATTATAAAAATAGACAAGGTTAGAAAAATAAGATAAAATTTTAAGATAATAAACAAACAATAAGAATATGTTTAACAATAATAATTAGTAGAAATAAATAGAGAAAACATTATAATAACATGATTAAACACAAAATTTGATTTTAATTTAGAAACATAGATAATTAAATAATTACTATAATATAAAGTTCTAAATATAACATAATTATAAATTTTTAATCATTTACAAAAATTTAATTATTTCTAATTATATATCAACAATTATTAAAAATATTTACATATTGTGAAGAATATATCATGTTCATAAAATAATCATATTTATAAAATTTATAAGAATTATAATAAATATATATATACATAATAATTACATTAGGAATTGGAAAATAAATTTATTTAAAAGAAAATAGAATTAGGTTTTATTTTAGAAAATGTTTTTAGAATAAAGTTATTTTAATTAATATACATACTATAATTTATTTACAAAATTATAAAAATAATTTTCAGAGAAAAATATATATAGAATTTGAATTACATTTAACATTATTTTAATTATATTTATATACATATGATTTTAATAATTAAATAAAATAGAAAAATAGAAAAAAATTGCAAAAAGAGAGGAACTTACCTGACCAGGATTTGATCCCATGTCCTCATGTTTGCCAGCAACAACAATAACCACCAGGCTAGCCCACACGCAGGCAACAATGAAGGGGCAAGAATTTGTTTTGTGTCTTGCTTGAGAAATTCAGAAAAAATAGAGAAACAAAAAGGCCTGGGGTGGGATTCGTACCCAGGACCTTATGAATGCAAGCATGCGCGCGTTACCATCTGGCTGGGAGAGCCCATCTGACTATTGAATGGCAAGAAGCCATAATATATTCAATCTTCTTTATCCTGAAAAATAGAACAAAAATAATGGCCCAAGCAGGATTCGAACCCTGGCCTTTTCATCGAACACAAGCACATCCTTCCACTGGGACAAGCCAGCGCTTGTGATAACCAAACAGCAATCAAACATAATATTTTAAACAATAATTTAAATTCCTGAGCGCGCGGCAAACTTCATCTTCAACCTCCTGAGCTGCGAATTTTCTTATGAAAATACTTGCAAATTTTCCTGCGAAAAACCATTCCCAGCAAAACCTACGAATATCAACAAGCAACAAAACCATACAATTTTACAAAATTAAGAATAGCATTATAATCCAGACATTCATACGATCAAGCCTATGTTGTTAGAATCCATTTAAGTTTCTTAAATCCAAAATCCCTAAACCTAGGTCCAAACCCTAACTATGGCATCTTGTGAATTAGGTACGGGTTCTTTGATTTTCCTGTCCAGAAACAAGCTACACAACATTATAAACAACATTAGGCAATCAAAATCCATTTAAATGCAGTGAATTGATGTAATCGAAAAAAATAATTTCAAGCATGAACAAAGCTTCGGGTTCATCATTATGGCATGCTTTAGATGAATGTGAGTGATGGTTTTGCTTCCATGATGTCCAAGGAACACGTCTATGAGCTTATTTTACCTTGAAACCTCTTGAATGATGGAATCCGAATTGGTGTTTTTGCTTGAAATTTTTGAATTGAAAACCTACCTTTGAAGCTACTGGATCCGTGTCTTGAGGCTGGGGTTATGTTTGATACTTATATGTGAGTGAATTAGGTCAGAAATATGGACTAGTTGTGTGGAGATTTGGATCCAAAAAGATTGAAAAAGATCATAGTTTAAAGTTCAAATATTTGATCATGAAGGCTTTCTATCTTTGGATAAATCACATGATTCCTTTCTCTTTCAAATTCAATCAACAATTAAGAATTTCTAGAAGCATTATCTTCCTCCAAAAATAGATTTTCATATTTTATATTTATTTAAAATGATTTTTATGAATTAAATCAATAATAAATAAAAATAAAATAATAAAAATGCTTAATTTTGGTCAATTGGGTCGTGCATAGTACTAGTGTATGGATTGGATCACAATTTGGGCAGCCCATTTGGAAAGAATTACTTTTAGGCCTCCATTTTCAACATAAATCATCACAAAATTTCCCAACTTTGCAAGGGCACATCTCCCTCAATTTTAAAGGTATGAGGGTGTTCTTGGACTTTTTGGAAAGCTTGAAGAGTCCTCTAAACAACCCCATTGGTTTCAGGTCCATATCATTTACCAATCTCAAGTTATGCCCTTTTGAAGTTGTTGACTTTTTGTTGACTTTTGAAATGACCTATAATGTCTTAGATCATATCTTTCAAATGAAGCATTTTTGGGCTTAACTTTAAACATCAAAGTTGTAGAGAAATCAATTTCCTTCAAAATGAGCTTTGGATGGATACTTGGTGATGAAGTATGTGAAAGTTATGGCTGGTCAAAGTTCAGTTGACTTTTACTGAGGAAACCCTAATTTAGAAACTCCTGATTATTGATGATCTGGAATATCCTTGATGAATCATGATCAACCCTTGATAAAATGATGAATTTTACTTCATATACTTGATGTTGGCAAAAAATCATGAAGTTTGACTTTGGTTTGACCACAGTTGACCTCAGTTTGACTTTTTAACTGCATTGACTGATTTTGACTTATCTGATCATCTGACTGAGCAAACTTTTGAGAAAAGTCTTGAAACTTGTCATGGGGGTTCTTATACACATATAAGATGTTATGAAGCTCACTTGAGGTATTGGAAGTCCATTTAGCCTGATTAAAGTCAAAACCCTAGTTTTGGATGCACTGCTTAGGAGGTGCATTGTCTGAGGGAATTGTCAACTCTTTTGGCCAATTGTGAACTTTGTGAACCTTGTGAACCATCATAAAATGTCTTATGAACCTCATGGGAGGTATTGTGAAGCTTGTGAACCTTGTGAACCTCATGAAGTGGCTTTGTAGACCTCATGAACCTCAGGAAAGCTTTGTAATCATTGTGAATCTTGTGAACCTTGTGAACCTTCAAGAAGTAACTTGTAGACTTCATGAACCTCATGAAAGGTATTGAAAGCATTGTGAAACTTGTGAACCTTGTGAACCTTCATAAAGCAACTTGTGGACTTTATGAACCTCATGAAAGGTCTTGTAAATGTTGAGAAGCTTGTGAACCTTGTGAACCTTCAAGAAGTGACTTGTAGACTTCATGAACCTCATGAAAGGTTATATAAGCATTGAGAAACTTGTGAACCTTGTGAACCTTCTTAGCACACAAAGTCTTGTATTGTGAGGGCAAATTTTGGGGTGCAACAGACACGAGGGGCCATGTCAGGCCTTTGTTTTGGGAAATTTTTCGTATTCTAAGATGGTTTTGTCCTGATTTCTTATTTAATACTTGTCCCATTAGTTTAAGATGTTGAGGATAATATTAATGGATAGTTCCTAGAAGACAACAAGCAATAATTAGTGTTTAAGTTCTATATGTTTGTGTTGGTTTGTATGATTTTGTAATGGATCAATTGGATCGTGTTGGTTGGGGACATTGTTGATTGTATGTTTGGTGTAAACCACATGATGAAATGTTTGGTAATTTATGAGGATCGGAAGGATCATATTCTGTTGGGTAAATATATGGGAAATAGTTGAGGATGGAATTAATGAATAGTTCATAGGATATGATAACCAATGATTAATGTGTAAGATATATGTGCTTGTATTGATTTGTATAACTTTTGATGATGAATTATATGGATCGTATTGATAATGTGTATTGACTATTGTCTGATTTTTATGTGACCCATGTGATGGGGTGTGTGGTAACTTATGTGGATCAGGAGGATAATGTTATGTATGATTATGTTCATGCATGTATTTTGGTATGCATAATCGAGTTTTGCATATGCATGTATGGTGGGATAATCATGTCTCGGATGGAGCGTAAGTGATTATCTAGATTCATTGTGAATCATTGGTGCCGGGATGATCGTGTCTCAGTCGGAGCGTAAGCGATGCATACGGGGTTCAAATTGATGAACCATTGTTGAGTCGGTACCGCATTTGCATTGTGTCATGGAGTCACTTTGCATTTTTTTGAATGAATGATATATGAAATATGATATGTGACATATGTTGATGGATTGTGTGAGATTACCCTTTAAGATGTTATATGCACCGTTAAAATATTGAATTGTTTTCTCCCCCCTTTGTTGTTTGGTTGCGTCTGTGCTTCTTCGGAAGTACAGATGATTCAGGTACTTGAGTACGCTCGGAGTACAAGTTGTTTGGTCGAGTCCTAGGAGTCGCTCTGATACGTAACACGGGAAATGGGGATATTTGTTGTTTAATTATTCTTATTAGTAATAGTTATGTATCATATTTTGTTGAAACTTATAAATTAAGAGAATTGATTAATATTGTGGATATTTGGCGAATTTCCGTATGATGAATAAAAAGATATTTTTCTGCTGTTTTAATTAATAACTGTAATTGTGTTTCTTTTGAAAAAGTTAGCATTCCACTTTTGATAAAAAAATCTGATTTTTCTTAACAAAATAGTTATTTTATTTAATTGGGAAAAGTGGGTGTTACAAGTAACACCCATATCCATTACTCAAGATACAAGTGGCTTACCATCCTGTGATGTGGTAATGGAATTGACACTGGGGAGGGTATTTCCATCGGGAGGAATTAGAACTTAAAGCTTTTGTAGTGATATCCTGGTGGGTGACGGTGCTTCATAAAACATGTTTCCATGGTATGGTCGTGACATCCATAATGCGTAGGTTCTTTGAGGCGTGTTTCCAAGACCAAGAGAAGATCGACCACGACCTCGTGAAGAACCTGAAGCTCCCCCAGATTGATTGTGTGTTTGAAATTGAATAACCATAGAAGGGTTTTCAGCATTATCAACCGGTGGAAGAAGAGATATATGTTCCTGACCAATCACCATAGAGAAGGTTTTCTCAAGAGAAGCTAAAGGTTCTAAAAGAAAAATTTGGGAACAAACGGTGGAAAAGGAATCGTTGAGACCTTTGAGGAATTTGAGTACACGATCTTGATCTTTGTAGCATCTGAGATTAGAAGCCGCACCACAGGTACAGGGGATTGCACAAGCGTAATTGCAAGTGGGTCGGAGGGAGTCAATTTGTTCCTAAAGCGGTGTGAGTCTAGTGAAGAATTTTGAAACGTCTAGGGTTCCCTGATTGAGATTGATGAAATCATCTTAAAGATCAGAGACCTTGAATATATCACCCTTAGAAAATCGAGTGGAGAGATTTGTCCAAACGATGCGAGCATTATCAATCTGCAAGATTGATTGAAGAATATTCTCAGTGATGGAGTGCTGAAGCCACAAAAGTACCATGTTGTTGAAGCGGATCCATGGATTGTACAATATGTGTCCTTGAGCAGGTTAATCAAAAGTACCATCGATAAACCTGAGTTTGTTCTTGGAAATCAAGGACACACACATGAAACGAGACCAAGAAATGTAGGTTAAGTGGTCAAGAAGTGGGGAAACAAGAACAAGGGAGGGATTTTCATTCAAATGGAGGTAGTAGGGGTTCGAGGGATTTTTGGAAAAATCAACAAAAGGATTATCCACCATTGATGAAATTTAGGGTTGTGAATCGATGGTGAAAGAAAAATCAGTGATGTCAAAGAAACAGGCAAATAGGGATTCGTTAGAAATCGAAAAAAAAGGAAGGGGAAAAAGAATGAAATTAGGGTTTGTGAAAGGATTTTGTGGACATGAATATTGAGGGTTCGATGAAGAGAGAGAAAGAAAGATTGAAACACTACTACGAAAAAACGCATTTAACAACGGTTGGGAATACCATACCTACAATCACAATCAAGTAGGAATTGTAATAATCTGGAAAGGACGCTACGTATTACAACAAGTATTATAATGAAGCGTTGTAATAAATATAATTGTCATGGGTTCGATTCCCTGCAACGCTGTTTTGATATTTATTTTTTCCTGGATAGAGCACCAGATATTATAACGGTTATCAAATATACCCGTCGTTAGTTTTCTGCAAAATTAACAAATATGATAACGGTTATGAAATACAACCGTCATTAATTTTTCTGTAAAATTAACAAATTTTATCATGCGTTTATAATTAATCCCATTTTTACCAGTATTAATGTCCTCCATATCACAACGAAGCAGAAAATATAATTCACATTTACAGCGAATCAGATATACCACATTAGAGTGAATCAGATATACCTTACATTGAATCAGAGCAAACAACTTATATATTCATAATATCATATTACAATTTATCAGAACATAATTAAACTTACATATTCACAATATCACATTACAATTTATTAGTTTATCAGAACACACATTACATAACTTCACATAATTGTAACTCGGGGTATTGATATCTTGTCTCTTTGGTGTCTTGACTCTTGGCCTGGTACTGTCTGGACTCAAAATACATATGATTTCAAATAATTATACTTAGTTAAAATATACTTCTAAACTATAACATGTATAAATAATATATTATGAATATATAATAATTTATGTACTTGTTAATTTTCCCATATGCCTTCTTAATGATCAGGTCGTATAACATGCACGAAATCTCTATCAACTTCATTATATGAGGTAGGAACTTGTGTTGTGTAAGAAGGCATGGATGGAATATCAAGACTTTCATTAATAAGAGTAATATGTTTTCCTTGGAGAACGGTTGACCATTTCTCCGATATGTCCGATGGATCGGCAACTTAGAAAACTTGTTTTTCTTGAGAATCCATAATAAAAGGTTCGGTATTAAAAGATGCCTTGCCAAGGTCGACCCGAGTGAATTGTAAGTCATCAATGTCTATAACAAGGCTCATCTCAAACTCAAATTGCATTTGCTTGAAAAAATGTTGAACCATCTCATCAAACATCCCTCCAAACACAATATCATTAACATAGATTTGAGCAACCATGAGATTTCCTTCCTTTTCTTTGACAAACAATGTTTTGTCAATACCACCTTTCATGTATCCATGATCAATAAGAAATTCTATCAGTCTTTCATACTAAGCTCTAGGAGCTTGTTTCAAACCATAAAGAGCTTTTCCCAACTTATACACTTGATTGGGAAAATTTGGATCAATGAATCCCTTGGGTTGTTCCACATAAAATTCTTCATTTAGGTATCCACTCAAGAAGACACTTTTGACATCCATCTGAAACAATTTAAATCTCAGAATACATGCCACTCCTAAGAGTAATCTGATAGATTCTAGACGAGCAACAAGAGCAAAAGTTTCATCAAAGTCAATCCCTTCAATTTGAGTGTATCCTTGAGCAACCAATCTAGCTTTATTTCTGATGACCACCCCCTTTTCACCAGACTTGTTCTTGTATATCCATTTAGTACTAATCGCATTTTTTCCTCCAGGTCTTGGAACAAGTTCCCACACTTCATTCCTCTTGAATTGTCCCAACTCTTCTTGCATAACATTAATCCATAATTCATCAGTTAAAGCTTCCTTAACATTTTTTGGTTCAATCTTTGACATAAAGCAAAAACTTGAGATGACTTCTCTAGATCTGGTAGTGACACCTTTGTTAGGGTCTCCTATGATAAGATCATTAGGATGATCCTTTGGATTCTTATAGAGGGTCCCTTGTTTACATGATCAAATTCAGATACTATACTGCTAGGATTAAGATCAACACTTCTACCTGGAGCTTCAGCAGGGATATTAAAGAATGTTCCAACATCTTCTGGAACATCAACTTCCTTATGCAAATCATAAATAACCACATTTATGGATTCCATCAGAACTTTGGTTCTATAATTTAAGACTCTATAGGCTCTTGTATTTGTAGAATAGACCAAATATATTCCTTCATCACTTTTAGGATCCATTTTCTTCTTTGTTCACGATCTACCAAGATATAGCATTTGCTACCAAACACATGGAAGTATTTGACTGTTGGTTTTCTTCCCTTCCATATTTCATATAAAGAAGTCACAGTTCCTTTTCTTAAGGTCACTCTATTATGAACATAACAAGCAGTGTTCATTGCTTCAGCCTAAAAATGATAGGGCAATTTCTTAGCATGAATCATAGCCCTAGCAGATTCTTGAATGGTTCTATTTTTTCTTTCAACAACTCCATTCTGCTGTGGAGTAACAAGAGATGAAAATTCCTTCCCAATCCCTTCAAATGAGAAAAAATCATCAAATTTCTGGTTCTCAAATTCCTTCCCATGGTCACTTCTAATTCTGATAACATTGCTATCTTTTTCTCTTTGAAGTATTTTGCAAAGATCTTTGAACACATCAAAAACTTCAAACTTTTCCCTTATAAAATTCACGCAAGTGTATATGGAATAGTCATCCACCACCATATAAGCATACTTCTTTCCTCCAATAATCTCAACCTGCATAGTATCTATCAAGTCCATGTGCAAAAGTTCTAACAATTTTGAATTAGTGAGATTTTTAACCTTTGGATGTGACACCTTATTTTGCTTCCCAACTTGACATTCACCACATACCCTTCCTTCTTAAATCTTCAGTTTTGGAATTCCTCTGACAGCTTCTGTAGAGATGATTCTTTTCATCCCTTTTAGGTGCAGATGACCAAGTTTTTGGTGTCATAGTTTCACTTCATATTCTTTGACTAAAGCACATATGGATGAGTAACTAGAATCTTGAGGAACTCATAAGTAAAAATTATCCTTAGACCTGACTCCCTTCATGATCAATTCATTCTTTTCATTAGTAACCAAGCATTCTGACTTAGTGAAGTTGACATTGAATCCTTGATCACACAGTTGACTGATGTTAATCAGGTTAGCAGTTAATCCTTTAATAAGCAGCACATTATCAAGGTTTGGAACCCCTGAGCAATTTAGATTTCCTACTCCCTTGATTTCACCCTTGGCTCCATCACCAAATGTCACATAGCTGGTGGAATGAGACTTCATGTCTACTAATAGATTTTTAATCCAAGTCATGTGTCTAGAACACCCACTGTAAAAATACCAATCCTTTTTAGCTGAGACTCTGAAGGAAGTATGTGCTATTAAGTTGGTATTTATATCCTTAGGAATACATTGTTTTCTCTTAATAGTGGTATTATGATTGATTCTAGGTAGAGAAACAGGGTTAGGATATCCATATAGTCTGTAGCAAAAAAAGGTTTATATGACCAAACCGCCCACATTAATGACATATCCTCCTTTGAAATTTAGTGTTTGAATTGACCTCTTCCATGATGTTGAGACATGTGGTGTGACATCTTTGGTTTAGGTTCAGAAGGATTGTCTTCTGAAGAGGGGAATATTTTCTTCATTGAATCCTATCCCAGTCATGTCTCCTGTCATTTTCTAACATGAAGAATTTCATCTAAAATGTTCGAACCACTGTTCAGCATTCTGACAGATTTGGACATTTGGTCAAGTTTAGAATTCAGTAGGATTACTTCATTTTTCAACTTAGAGATAATTTCAAGATGTTCTTCTTTTTCAACCTCCAGTTGGATAATGAGTTTTTTCTCCTTCTCTCCTTGTTGGCATATTTCTTCACTTCTAAGACACAACTTACTATAGGAAGCTACCAGTTCTTCAAAGGACAATTCATCATCACTAGAATCTTCATCAGAGACATATCTCCCTATCAGAGCAGTAACATTTTTAGCATATTCTTCTTCAAGTTCAATTTCAGAGTCCTTATCAGACCAAGCAACAATTAGACCTTTCTTTTGCTTCTTGAGGTGAGTAGGACATTCAACTCTAATGTGACCAAATCCTTCACATCCATGACACTGAATCCCTTTGCCTTGAGTGGATTTTTCTTCAGACCTTGTTCTTCTACCATCATAATTGGACCTATTGATGTCAGATGGGTTGTTCTTGACATTAGCTTTTGACTTCATGTCCATCCTTTTTATCACTTTATTAAACTATCTTCCAAGCATCACTAAAGCATTGGATAATCCTTCATCAATATTTAGATCATATTCCTCTTTTCCATCTTCAGTATTAGACACAAAGGCTATACTTTTGAATTTCTTTTCAGATCTGTCACTAATCCGCATTTCAAATGTTTGAAGAGATCCATTAAGTTCATCCACACTCATATTGCTGATATCTTGAGCTTCTTATATGGCCGTTTCTTTCATACCAAACCTCTTAGGAAGAGACCTGATAATTTTTCTAACAAGCTTTTCTTCAGACATCTTTTCCCCTAAGGCACTTGAGGAATTGGCTATCTCAAGAATATTCATATGAGAATCATGTATGCTTTCATCATCTTTCATCCTTAGGTTTTCAAACTTCGTAGTAAGCATTTGAAGTCTTTACATCTTCACTTTAGAAGTACCTACATGTGCAGTTTTAAGAGTATCCCAAACCCCTTTATCTATCTCATAATTGTTCATTAATATGAATATATTTCTATCAATTCCATTGAATAAAGCATTCAAAGCTTTGGAATTTCCAAGAGCCAATTCATCCTCCTCCTTGGTCTATTCTTCCTCAGGTTTTATATTAGAAGTAGATTTTCCATCTTTCCCAATAGGATGTTCTAATCCTTTTACAACAACTTTCTAGGACTTATTATCCAAATATTTCAAGAAGGCCACCATACTAGGTTTCCAATAATCATAATTGGTACCATCCAGAATAGGAGGTTTGTTCATAAATCCTCCTTCCTTATCCATACTACCAGAAAATGGTGTACCTATATCTCACCCAAAACCAGAGCATGATGCCTGCTCTGATACCAATTGAAATTCTAGTATTAAATATGAGATTTCAAAGGAGATCGCACGGCATTAATATCCGAATAATTATTAAAATATAAACAAGATAAATTAAGCAGTAAACAATTGTAAAAGACACAAGCAATTATTAACCCAGTTTGGTGCAAACACACCTACGGTTGGAGGCTACCAAGCCAGGAAGGAAATCCACTAAACAAAATGAGTTCAAAGACTCTCAGCAAACAACCTTCAGTTTACAGTCTTCTCACATAATCTCTACTTGTGTAACTTCTATCTAAGACACACTTAGATAATAGACACCTCTAACTCCCCCTTAATTACAAGCAATGATAATAACAAAAAATTACAAGAGAGAAGAACATTCTTCAAAAACAATACTTGATCTTGCTTAAAATCTTCAATCAAGAACAATGCACTCGGGCTTACAAACTTAGAGTGAACAACTTACAACTCAATAAAAACTCGGTCCAATTCAAACATCTAAGTGATGTGTGAATGGATCACAATTAACAAAAACAAAGGACACAACCCTAATTCTTGAACACACAACTTTATCTCTCTATTCTCTCTGTCTCATAATAAGGGTTAACACCTCTTTAAATACAAAATGATCTTTGTTAATTCTCCGGATTATATGATTGGCATTTATGTTTGGAAAAAACTAATATAACATCAATATGTTAAATATGATGCTCTAACTTGTAGGAGAAAACAGGTTGAAGTTCTATGTATGAAGGAAAATGTTGTGTTGAGATGTCTCGACAACTGGAGCAACATGTCGAAGAAGATGTCCTTAAAGAAGCATAATGCATCTCATACAACATCGTGCTTGTGCTGAGCTGGAGTGATTGGTTCTATTATATTTTAACAGATGCATAATATTCTGGAGATATTATGCAATCCTATGTGGCACTGTATTAAAGGGGTGCTGATTTAAAGGTCTGGAAGATTCAATCATAATTCATAAAGAAATATATCCTTCCAAATAAGGAGATAATTTAGGAAACTAATGATTGAAGACCTATTTTCTTGGAGGTTAATTTGTAGACTTTGTGCAACCTTGTTACTGCTATTTTATAGGCCCAAATCCAGTTGGGAAATATGTTATAAATACAAGCATTGTAACATAGTTTTATTAACAAGCCGTGAATAGAAAAGATGTAAACATTAGTGATTTATTTGTGAACCACTCTCTAGGAGAGTTAGTATTTGTGATCCACTCTTTTATCATTATGATATTAGGGTTGGATTGTCATTGAGTTGTATGTTGTCCACTATAAGCTTTTAATCACGAGTGTATTGTTCTTGATTGAAGCTTTTAAGTAAGATCAAAACTTTGTCTTGGAAGAGTGTTCTTCTTTCTTTGTAAGGTTGTGTTATCATCACAGTGAGTGATTGAGGGGGAGTAAGAGGTGTCTCTTATCTAAGAGTTCTTAGATAGAAATTGCATTCACTAGTGATTAAGTGAAGAGTGTAAACTGAGTGGTTTAGCTCTGAATTGATACTAATAATAGTGGATTTCATTCCTAGCTTGGTAGCCCCTAGAGTAGGTGTGAGTCACCGAACTGGATGTCTCAACATTTTCTAGGACATTTGGGATTTGTCATACCATAATTTCAATTGGTATCAGAGCAGGCATCCTGTTCTGTTTTTGAGTGAGATCTTGGGAATATACTTTCTGGTTGTAGGCAAGGAAGAAGGGTTCTACTGAAAAGAAATTTGAACTTAGATAAGTTCATATAGGTGTTTGAATGGTCCCTTGAAGTGGAGGATGGACTATTCATGACAAAGTATGTATTGGACCTGTCTGTTGTTATCAAGTGTGTAGCTTTGGTGGAGAACTGCTGTTGTGAGTTTGCTTTATTTTCAAACCTATTCTAATTTGTTGGACTTGTATTATGGTGATGGTGTGCAAGGATTATTAAGTCGTGCCTAAAGTTTGTTGATAAGTTGTTGTGTGTTCCGTTGCATGGTATCTGGTGTAACTCTGGTTGTTTCTTGTGTCTCTGGTGATCAGACTTTAGGAAGGTATTCTTGGAAAGACATTAGGGTTTGGTCTCCTCATAAGGTTATTCTATGTTGTTGCAGTTTATACAAGACAACTTCAACCGTTTGGTTAGAGATGCCAAAGATACTTGATGATTATCTCAACTCCACTTATAAATGTACATATCTTTGCTATGGGAAAGAAGTAATCAAAATGTGAATGGATCTTATTAAAGACCGTATGACATGGGAGTTTTAGCTAGTTTTTTCTCAGAAGAAGAATATATTTCAAATCAGGTATTGGAGACCAATTTGTCCGGAACATTGATTCCTTCTTTCTCAATTTTCCTGATGGCGAAGGAAGAGGGCGAAGCCAAAGAAAAAGAGTATCACTGTTAAATCTTTCATGTGTGAGTGAAGATATTGATAAGTTATCTCTTAAGCTTATTTGTGGTGACCTAATTAGGAGAATCTTCCTGGTTATGGTGTCCAATGTAGTACTGGTATATCTGAAGATGAATTCTCTTGTGAAGATACATGTTTCTGATTTTCTAAATCATGAACTAGAGGAAGTTTCATCAAGAAAGAAGTTGAGTTTGATATGTCAATCCTAATGTCATGACATCGCGTTACACATTGAAAGTTTATGGTAAATGCTGAGTCAGAGACCTATCGTATTGTAGTTGTTTTGAAGGATCTCTGAAGCTATGAAGTTGAACACTACTTGAGATGCTACTGACGGTTGTATTTGTGCAAAATATCATTCATAATGTCATAGAATTTCAGCTGGAGCTGGTTGAAGAAAAAGGTAGTAATCTTGAAAGTAGAAGAAAATTAGATGATCCTTGTTTGAGATAAAATGTTTGAGGACAATATTATAGGGAAAATGCATCCAAGAGATTGTGTGCAGTAGCAGTGTAAATCATCCAGTGGTCAATTGGTGTCTGCATTCGTTGTTTGGAATGTCATCCAAACTGTTAAAGTTGAGCTCTTCCAGTTTCGTGGCTTAAAGGATTGGAAGTAACATATTGTTTATGGTATGTTGATGCCATGGTTGTTGTAATGTGCTTCAGATACGTGTTAGAGGGAATCTCCTCTTTAGATGCATAAGGATGGTAGTTATCACTCTTAACTTAGACAAGAGGTCTAAACCTTGTGCTTATAAGAAGAAGCTTCCGTAAGAGCGTGTTATGCAAGTTACTAAAATATTGTTGGTCTGATCTTGGAAGTTGATCAGATGTTGATATGTTCTTTTGTGTTCCTCGCAAGAGATATGTGTGGCTTACTATGGATGTTGGTCTTTAGCCATAGTAATTGGTGCAATCCATGTGTTTGAGATTATTGTCAGATATGATGTTGGAACAACATCTCAAAGGTGTTGAGTTTTTAGCCAAGGAAGTTAGTTGTGCTCATGGTGGAGTATCAGGAAAGCCACTAACCTAATATGAAATTATCAGTGGTGTGGATTTATAAAAGAGGGACCAGCTAGTGCCACAAGTGTGGAAAAAAGAATGTCAGACCAAATGTCATACCTTGTGTGAGAAGGTTACCTTATCACACATGATAAATACCTTGACAAGTGTCGAGTATTTGTCTTCTTTTGATAAGGATATGCATCTAACTGATAGTGAATACTCCAACGGGAGTTGAGCATTTACCTATCTATGAAAGATGTTGTGCATTCAACTAATGACAAAATACATTGAAGGGAGACTTTGTATATGTCTGATGTAAAAGTGCAGGACTGCAGTCTGAACATCATAATTCAAGAAGTGTTGAGAATTTACTCTATGTGACTGTTTATTTATCTTTGTGGATTTTTGGTGTGTGACGACCTAAATTAGCTGCTGAAGGTGTGATCTTTTGAATATCTTCTTGTATTAAAGGACTATCAAGTTTAATGAGCTCTTTGAATGATATATCAAGAACCAATTGATTGGGTTCTATGAAGAAAAAATGATGTCCTAAATGATGTTGTAACATCACTTTGTGTTATCCCTGAAGGAGGTTTGAGATTATGATATGGAGGATTGAGGATCAACGTTGTTGTCAGAAGATGAAGTTATGACTTTGTGGATCAGAATATGTAGATTATAATAGTATGCTTGGTGAATGCATGGCTACTATGTTGAAGACTCCACTAATGCAAGCAATTGCTAGTAGATATACAACAGAAGAATGTGTCAGACAATGGGGATATGATTAGGAAGATTTTGGTAAAATGTTATTTTCTTCTGCTACAAGTAACCCTACCTGAGATTGGGTTAGTCTGGACCTCAGTAAAGCTTTTGAGCAAATTGAGTATATGTGGAGGAGTGGTTTCCTATGGAGCAAGGAAACTATCTATTTTGGCACTGGAGTGATGTCAAACCAAGTATGAATGACACTTTGTCTAACCAAAAGGTCATGATACTGTATGGATATGAGAGTCATTTTTCAGTCATGTCATTGTTGTGTGAAGAGCTCAAGGATTTTAGAGTTATTCTCAAGGAGATAGTGTATCTGCATCTGTAAAAGTCAGGATTGATTTTACAGTTTATGAATGTGTTTAGCAAGATTTTCAGCAAATATGTGAAGTAGTGGTCAGGAGTTTTGGTTATCAATGACAGGGGGTCAAACTCTTGTCTATGGAGTTATGTTGCAGTGATGCAGTTATTGTGAAGCTTGTGTGTGTTTCAAGCTTGTGGAGATTGTGTACCTCTTGAGAGGGTGTGATGTTAGACAACATACCATGACATGTTCTTACTGGAAGTAGTTTTTGGTGTGTTGTTCTAGCTGTGTGAAGCCACTTATTTGAAGCATCTTCTTACATGTTTCTCAAAAGGAGTCTGAAGGGAAGTTTTGTATGTGTCTGGGAGAATTTATTTTTTCTGCGGTTTTTCTTGGAAGGACTCTATCATAAACTTTGGTTGAATGGGATATGTTACAGGTGATATTTCAAGATTTTAATATGTACTGAGTAAAAGGAGTAGTCTTAGAGTCCAATGGAAGTCTTTGTGATTATGCTACATTTGTAGCATTTGTGTGGCTGGAGATGGTACAAATATAGACTATGTCTGATTGAATGTGGATATGTTTTTCTTCAGACCAACAAGGAAATATTGGGGAAGATGGGGATTATTTAGATGTTGGTTAATCTGAGATCAGGTTTTGCAGGTGGTTTGCAAAAATGTCAAATAAGATATCTTATTCCGAGTTTGGTATGTTTGAGGGTGATTATGTTCTGAGTTACCCGGAGTAACTGTGAGATCCTTTGAGTTGGTGTTGGGTCACCTCATTAAGTTTCCTCTTATGCCATATGTTAGTGTGTGGTTGTAATTCAATAAAGTAAGATTTACTTCCTAGTGTAAGTAAATTATTTTGGGCTGAGGGGGAATATCATATATCTTCGTCCTCATGTACACCATGACTTCATGACTTTCTCCTTTTATCCTAAGGTTATTGTTCTGTGGTGTTGAGTTTAGGGTGCTGCAATAGAGTTGATGTTATGACATCAACCAGACTAATCTTTTTCTTTCCTTTGTCATATTATGGATAAAAAGGGGGAGAGATGTGTGTTAATTGTTGATTCTCTTAAGAGAGAGAGAGAGAGAGAGAGAGAGAGAGAACATGTATATGTTGGACTTTCTGTCATGAAGAAGACCCTATTGTTGATGGTGTGACATCATGTATGATGACAATAAAGTCGGACGACTGTCAAATATGTGAGGACTAAAGATTGTTTGCTTTGATGGTTGCTGCTAACTGTTTGTACTGTTTGGCCTTTGTTTTATGTTCTGATTATATTTTCGCAAAGGTTATGGAAACTAGTTTTAGCCAAAATAAGCCAAAGGGGGTGATTGTTAATTCTCTAGATTATATGATTGGCATTTTTGTTTGGCAAAAACTAATATAATAACAATATGTTTAATATGATGCTCTAACTTGTAGGAGAAAGCATATTGAAGTTCTATGTATGAAGGAACATGTTGTGTTGGGATGTCTCAACAACTGGAGCAACATGTCAAAGAAGATGTCCTTGAAGGAGCATACGACATCGTACCTGTGTTGAGCTGGAGTGATTAGTTCTGTTATATTTTTATAGATGTAGAATATTTTAGAGATATTATACAATCCAGTTTGGCGCTGATTTAAAGGTCTGGAAGTTTCAATTAGAATTCACAAAGAAATATATACTTTCCAAATAAGGAGATAATTTAGGAAACTAATGATTGAAGACCTATTTTCTTGGAGGTTAATTTGCAGACTATATGCAACGTTGTTACTGCTGTTTTGAAGGCCCAAATCTTGTTGGGAAATATGTTATAAATAGAAGCATTGTTACATAGTTTTATTAACAAGCAGTGAATAGAAAAGATGTAAACATTAGGGCTTTATTTGTGAACCACTCCCTATGAGAGTTGGTATTTGTGAGCCACTCTTTTATCATTCTGATATTAGGGATGGACATTCATTAAGTTGTATGTTGTCCACTCTAAGCTTTTAAGCATGAGTGTATTGTTCTTGATTGAAGCTTTTAAGCAAGATTAAGCTTTTATATTGGAAGAGTGTTCTTCTTTCTTTGTAAGGTTGTATTATCATCACAATGAGTGATTGAGGGGGAGTGAGAGATGTCTCTTATCTAAGAGTTTTTAGATAGAAATTACATTGGGTAGTGATTAAGTGAAGAGTGTAAACTGAGTGGTTTAGCTCTGATTTGATACTACTGATAATGGATTTCCTTCCTAGATTGGCAGCCCCTATAGTAAGTGTGAGTCATCGAACTAAGTTAAAAATCCTTGTGTGTTGTTTATTCTTTTCAATATTGTTATTATTATATGCGTTGCCTTGCTGTTTCTGTCAGACCAGATGTCTCGACATCCTGTAGGACATCTGGGATCTGTCATACCAGAATTTCAATTGGTATCAGAGCAAGCATCCTATTCTGTTTTTGGGCGTGATACTGGAAAGATAATTTCTGATTGTAGGCAAGGAAGAAAGATTCTACTGAAAAGAAATTTGAACATGGATAAGTTCATATAGTTGTTTGAATAGTCCCTTGAAGTGGAGGATGGACTATTCATGACAGGGTATATATTGGATCTGTCTATTGTTAACAGGTGTGTAGCTTTGGTGGAGTGTTGTTGTTGTGAGTTTGATTTATTTTCAAACCTATTCTGATTTGTTGGACTTATATTATGGTAATGGTGTGCAAGGATTATTGAGTCGTGCCTAAATGTTGTTGAGGAGTTGTTGTATGTTCCGCTCCATGGTATATGATGTAACCCTAGTTGTTTCTTGTGTCTCTGGTGATGAGACTTTAGGAAGGTATTTTCTTGGAAAGACATTAGTGTTTGGTCTCCTCAGCAGGTTATTCTATGATGTTGTAGTTTATGCAAGACAACTTCAACTGTTTGGTTAGAGATGCCAAAGATACTTGATGATTATCTCAACTCCACTCATAAAGGTACATATCTTTGTTATGGGAAAGAAGTGATCTAAATATGAACGAATCTTATTAAATACTGTATGACATGGGAGTTTCAAGTGCTTTTTCTCAGAAGAAGAATATATTTCAAATCAGGTATTGAAGACCAATTTGTCCAAAAATTGATTCCTTCTTTCTCAATTTTCTTGATGGTGAAAGAAGAGGGTGGAGCCAAAACATAATAGTATCTTTGTCAAATCTTTCATGTAGGTGTGAAGATCTTGATAAGTTATCTCTTAAGAATATTTGTGGTGACCTAATTAGGAGAATATTCCTGATTATGGTGTACAATGTAGTTCTGGTATATCTTAAGATGAATTCTCTTGTGAAGATACATGTTTCTGATTTTCTAAATCATGAACTGGAGGAAGTTTCATCAAGAAAGAAGTTGAGTTTGATATGTCAATCCTAATGTCTCGACAACACGCTACACATTAGTAGTTTATGGTAAATGCTGAGTTAAAGACCTATCAGATTGTAGCTTGTTTGAAGGATCTTTGAAGCTGTGAAATTGAACACTATTTGAGATGCTATTGACGATTGTATTTGTGCAAAGTATCATTCATAATGTCATAGCATTTTAGCTGGAGCTGGTTGAAGAAAAGGTAGTAATCTTGAAAGTAGAAGAGAAGGAGATGATCCTTGTTTGAGCTAAAATGTCTGAGGACAATATTATAGGGAAAATGTATCCAAGAGATTGTGTGTAGTAGCAGTGTAAATCAGCTAGTGGTCAATTGGTGTATGCATCTGTTGTTTGATGACATCAACATACATCCTTAGACCGTGAATAAGGTCTATAATGCTTTGACTGGCCAAGAGTCTTGGAATTGAACCCCCCATTGAAGCTAGTCAATAGATCCCGATCTTACCTAATCAGAAGGGCCTTCCAGAGGTCGAGCACGAACAACAAAACTGTTGGTAAGTGAGGAGGGTGTGTGCTTGCAAGGCACTCTGATGCCAAAGTAAGTATGCGGTACAAAAAGTGGTAAGAGAGAATATATTTTAGAATACCTGACCCTTTAGTGAAAAAGGGTATTTATAGTGAGCCCCCAGCGTTGGGCCAAGGTTCTTCTTTGGTCTGGATTAGCTAGGCCCAAGGAAGATCTGCCAAGGTACGTGTAGGAGCGTATGAGTCCTAGCACGTGGTCTTGCTCTTGGTCCAACTGCCCCTATTTTTCAGGAGATAATGGTGGATAATTGGGTGACGTGGCAGGTGAAGGGGAGACATGGTCTCCTTTTCATTAGTTCAACGGGTAAGGTGCATGCCCGACACGCCAACCGCCTGCTCGGGCAGTTACAGATCTTCCCGACGATGCAGAAGATGTGGCCTACTGGATGGGCCTCTGCCCGACATGTTGGGATATGGGCCAGCGATGTCCTCGAGGCCCAGTCCGGAACAAGAGCCCCCCTAGTCGAGTCTCCAAGATGAAGTGATGAGTTAAGAAAAAATAGAGTCAGGCACAACCAACATGTCGAGGTAGGACATAGACCGTGGAGTGGGTCGTCGGGATTGCCCGCGCCATAGTGGTTGACATGAATCATTCGGTAAACCGAGGAGGACGTATTTTGAATAGACCGAGGAGTGGCGTCTTTAATAGTCGAGGAATTTTTAGTTAGGTCGGGGAGACTTAGAGGTGCTCGACGTCGTTCAGTATTCTCTAAGCGCCGCGTCTGAGGAATTTAAAGCGTGTAGCTTTGTATCCTGTGCTAGGGCCGGCCTTGGGAGCCTAGGTAATGATTAACTAGGCGCGTCCCCCACACATTTCCTTAGTATATAAAGTGGTGAATCCTCTTCATTTCACTTTTTCGCTCATACGTTTAACCAGACTAGCAGTTCAAGAGCTCTTCTCAACCGTTGCCGCCGCTTACCACTGTCAACTCCCTGTGCACCACCATTCTCTCCCCGCCATTATCATGTCAGGTAACCCTTCAACTATTCTCTTTTTGATCATTTTTACGCTTGGTAGGTAGTGAAGACAATAATTTTTCCGTTTAGAGTAAGTATATCACTGTTTTAGGCTAGTTTTTAGGTTTTAGATACGATCGTCCCGGGCGCAATTTGCATGAGTTGGGAGAATTATGCATATCTGCGTGAATAAGTCGGCCGAAATCATCATATTTTTGATGAAGGTTACGAGCGCCCCATGCATTCTCCAGGCAAGAATTCCTTAGCTTTCTTAGGAACTTTAGGTGTTCCGTGAGCGCTCGAGAGGGACCCTCACTCGTTCCTTTGTTGGTTAGGGCAACATTAGAGAACTTGGAGCGTTCAGCTCTTCGCCCTTTCACTTGAACTGCGGTGGAAGGGTGAATTTGATGCGATGTCGAATTCACTTTCTCCTTCTTCTTTTCAGGTACAGCCGACCAGAGACAGCCCGAGGACGGAAATGAGGTCGCCTCTTCGTCCGACCAAGACGACCTATCGTGGGTCGCCGACGAGCCTTTGGAAGAGGAATCTCACTTCGCAGATGAAGGTGTCACTGCGTACGCGGTAGTCGAGGATATAGGTCCCGAGGATAAACCCAATTGGCAATGTATGAGTTTGCTAATGGGGAAACAATTCGCGATGTATGAGTTCGCCGATGGGTGATCAGATATGCTCGCGTTTCCCGGGGAAACAGTTCGCGATGTATGAGTTCATCGATGGGTGATCAGATATGCTCGCGTTTCCCGGGGAAACAGTTCGCGATGTATGAGTTCGCCTTCCGAGAGGCGAGGATGAGGCTCCCCTTTAACGACTTTCAGATGGGGGTCTTCAGGTGGCTCAGGATGGCGCCTTCACAACTACATCCCAATACCATCTCTTTCATCCGGGCATTCGAGCTGGGCTGCCGGTACCTTGGGATCGGGTGCACACTTTCGTGTCTTCCACCTGCAACGGTTGGGCGCAAGAGGGTGTCATAACTAGGTGTCTTTCAAGAAACCTTCGAGGTTGTTAAAGATGTACGTCGATTCAGCCCACCACTTTAAAGGGAGATGGTACTCGATGAAACCGATCACCCAGTATGCTCTCGATAGCCTCTACTTTCTTAAATATGATGCAAATGGCGAGGAGAAGTTGATGTCAAAGATCCCCCTAAGATGGAAGCCAGACCATTATGATCTATCGACCAGTCACTACCGAGTCCGACATGGAAGTCTAGGGGCCGAGGATCGGCGGGCTTATCAAAAGTTTGTGGATTATGTCCAAAGCTTTAGCTTGGCGGTCTACGTGGACCGAATGGACAACCCTTACCTGGATGACGACGGGATTCTCGTCCTAGAAACTCGCCTGATTAATACCAAGGCCTTGCCGAGTGTGATACAGACGAGGAGGCTATTCGGTTATTACGTAGGTTCTTTCGACCTTTCCCTCTCCTCCGATGTTTATATTTGTTTGCTGATTCTCTTGGTTTTTTGTTTTGCAGGAAGCATGCCCTCGGCCAAGGAACGAGCATTGAAGTTGGCCAACCAGGCAGGGGCCCCGGGCAGGGTCCCAACAAAGAAGAAAAAGAAAGTGACTAGCCGCGTCCAGGAGGTAGCAACCGAGCATGGGGTTGGTAGCTCTGGTACTCCTAGCTCGACCACTAATTCTCCCCAAGCTGTCGCTCAACCAAGCTCCCCGATAACAATACGGGATAACCCTCCACCCTTTGTCAACTCTCCTCGTTTGAAGCGACAACGGACAGATGGGTCTCTTGCCCGATAATGGGCCATTGGCGGTATGCAGTCGGGCGAACAAAGAAGTTACATGCTGCCCCTTGCTATCTAGAGAGGGATTTCTTCAAGTCCGAGGGCTCTGTTGTGGTGGCGGCGCCTGAGGCGAAGGCTTTGCTTGACCAATATGCCACTTCCAGGTGGGCAGATCTAGCCGGGATATCGTTGCCATTATCCGAGTCATGGAGACAGCTTTGGTGTTGCCTAACACCGCTGTCTCCACTGCTATTTTGGAGGAAGTGCTCGAGACCACAAGGGCCGAGAAGGACAAGCTCTCCAAAGATCTGCCCGACTATAAGGAGGAGCATAAACTTCAAGAAAGGTTGAGCTTGGAGCTGGATAAGGATAAATGTGAGCGGGACACCTTGAAGAAGGAGAACAAGAGTTTGAAGGAGCAGGCAGTCGAGCTTAATAAGGCGGCTGAGGAGAATGTGAACCTTCGGGCACGACTGACATTGTTGGAAGGTACAGTCCGTCCTATTGAGGATGAGAACGAAGAAGAGATGACCCTCCGTATTCGGGGTGAGTTGGTCGGTAGGATCCACGAGCTCTACCAAGATCTGGTGGTCGTCTTCAAAGAAGGATTTGATAACGCCACCGATCAAGTCAAGGTTGTGAATCCGACGCTCGTAACCGAGGGGACGACCCATAACTACTGTGTGACCGATGGGAAGATTGTCTGCCCCTTTGTTGCTGAGGAAGAGCTGGAGGAGGAGGAGGATGATAACAATGAAGAGGCGTAAGTCCAGGAAGAGACCCTTAGTTTACTTTGAATTTCTGGCTTGCGTGCATGTTTGTTGTGATGGCCTGCGTGCCTCTTTAGATTTTGTTGTTACGGCCTGCGTGGCTCTTGTATTCACTTGAATGGCCGAGTTTTGGTCGGATTAAATATAATATTTTGTTCGTTATTTTATTGTGTTCGACTATTTGGAACTGCTATTTATTTTGAACTTTTTTGTGCTCGACTTGTTGGACTCGTCGGTTTAGGGAACCGACAAGGTGGCGGGTTTTACGTCTGCCGTGAATCGGGATTAGGGTCGCGGTTGGACACTCTAATCTCGGGGCTTGGGCCTTCCCATCGCGAGCTGGGTGCCCTGCCGACGTGGTACTGCGATGTTGGAGCTCGTTTGAGATGTCCAACATCGGGGAGGGTTGTGCTCGCCTTATGTGGGCGTTATCCTCCCTTTTGATTGGTGACGAAGGTTGTGGTTGTACCTCCCATGCCTTCCTAACTTGTTTTTAGATGTAGTATTGCTACAGTTTTTCTGCATTCCATGGTCAAGCAAGTTCTTCACCTAGTAGGTTTTCGAGATAGTAGGCCCCGTTGCCCATCTTATCTCGAACACGGTACGAGCCTTCCCAGTTAGCAGCTAACTTGCCTTCCCGTGGGTTTTTTTGGTTCCGTCTGAGGACCAGGCTACCCACTTGGAATTCTCTTCTTATGACTTTCACTTCGTGGCGTAAAGCTATTTTATGTTTAAGGTAAGATTCCCTTAGGGCTTCCTCAGAGCGGATTTCCTCGACGAGGTCTAGCTCGACTCACAATGCTTCATCGTTTAACTCCTCGTCAATGGGTGCTTCTGTGCGCATCGCCGGCTCTCGAATTTCTACAGGGATGACCGCTTCGCTACCGTATGTTAACCTGAACGGGGTTTCCCCGGTTGTGGAATGTGGCATTGTGCGATACGCCCAAAGGACGCTGTGTAGTTCCTTGACCCATGCCCTTTTCGCCTCAGCGAGCCTACGTTTCAGTCCCTGTATGATTACCCTATTGGCTGCCTCGACTTGGCCATTAGTTTGGGGGTGCTCGATGGCTGTGAAGTGTTGCTTTGTGCCTAAGCCAGCGACGAAGTCTTGGAATCTTTCGTCCGTGAACTGTGTCCCGTTGTCGGTGATAAAGACTTGAGGTATGCCAAAGCGTGCGAGGATATTTCATTTGAAGAAACGGAGAATGTTCTGTGTTGTTATTTTGGCCAGGGCTTCTGCTTCGATCCACTTCGTAAAGTAGTCCACCCCCACGATGAGATATTTGTTTTGGTATGAGTCGGTCACGAAGGGGCCAAGGATGTCCATCCCCCACCAAGTGAAAGGCCACAGAGAGGAGAGTGTCTTTAGCTCGTTGAGAGGCATGAGATGCATGTCGGTGTGTCTTTGGCACTTGTCACATTTCTTTACATGTTCCTTAGAGTCGTGTTTCATTGTCGGCCAGTAATAGCCTGCTCACAAGGCTTTGCGCGCCAATGATTTCCCACCAAGATGCTGAGCATTGATCCCCTGTGTATTTCTCCCAGTATGTCGGGGACCTTTTCCTCTTCGACGCATTTGAGTAACGGAATGGAGAATCCCCTTCGATAGAGTTTGCCCTCGAGGAGAACGTATGAGCACGCCCTTCTCTTGGTCGTGGCTGCCTCTTTGGGTTCCGTAGGGAGTTCGTCTTTCGTGAAGTAGTTGTGAATGAGTGTCATCCAGCAGTGGGCGTCGCCAATTGCGTTCACTTCGAGCGGGGGAGGTGACTGTTCGATGCTTGGTCGAGGAAGGATTTCTCTGATGACGGATTTATTTCCGCCCTTCTTCCTCGTACTTGCCAGCTTAGATAGAGCGTTTGCTCGCGTGTTGTGCGCGCGGGGAACGTGTTGGACCTCCCATGCATCGAATTTTTTGAGTTTATCCTTTACTAAGGCTAAGTATTCGATGAAATTGTCATTCTTAGCCTGATATTTTCCTCATACCTGTGATGCCACGAGTTGAGAGTCAGTTGATATCTTTACCTCCTTTTCCCCTAAGTCCTCGGCTAATCTTAAACCCGTTAGGAATGCTTCATACTCGGCCTGGTTATTAGTGGTCGGGAAGGCCAATGCCAGTGAGACCTCGATCAGAATACCATCTTCGTTTTTTAGGATGATCCTTGTGCCACTGCCTGCCGAGCTGGAGGCACCGTCGACGAAGATCGTCCACTTGTGGGTGCCACTAGTTGGGACTGGGTTATGCATCATATCTGCAATGAAATCAGCTAGGACCTGAGCTTTCAGAGCTTTCATGCTTTCGTATTGGATGTCGAACTCAGATAGCTCCAACAACCATTTCAGCATTCGACCGGCCATGTTTGGTCGGCCGAGGAGTTGCTTGATGGGTTGGTCGGTTCAAACTTTAATCTCATGGGCAAGGAAGTAATACCATAGTCTCCTTGCGGCATTTATCAAGGCTAGGGAGACTTTCTCGATCTGTTGATACCTGAGCTCGGGGCCTTGGAGAGCTTTGCTCGTGAAATAAATAGGTTTTTGCTCCTCGATGGTTTCTCGGATGAGGACGGCGCTGACGTCCTCAATCGCTACGGACATATACAGGTACAAAGTCTCTTTTTCTAGTGACCAGGATAGGACCGGAGGTTCGGAGAGTGCCCTTTTCAGTGGAGTAATGTCTGCTCTCACTCTTCGGTCCACTTGAAGGTGGCCTCTTTTCGTAATAGTTTGAAGAAAGGCAAGGCGTGTTGGGCGGACTTGGCAACGAAGCAGGATAGGTAAGCGAGCATACCGTTGAGGGATTAAATGTATTTCTTTAAAGTTGGGGTTGGGAACTCTGAAAATGCTTGACATTTGTCGCGGTTGGCCTCAATTCCGCGCTCGGCGAGATAGAAGATGAGGAATTTACCTGCCCGGACACCGAAGGTGCATTTTTCAGGATTAAACCTCATTATGCATTGTCTCGCCTGCTCGAAAACCTTTTGGATGTGTTGCACATGGTCGACTTCCTCGTGCGACTTCACGATCATGACGTCCATGTATACTTTAAGCATGTCCTCAATCTCTCCTCGGAAGACCTTGTTCATCATCCGTTGGTATATGTCCATAAAATAAAAGAGTCTGAAACTTGCAGAGTTGTCGACCAGTTTATCTATGTTAGGCAGAGGAAAAGCATATTTGGGACAAGCCCTATTGAGATCGGTATAGTCAACACACATACGCCATTTTCTATTATTTTTCTTAAATAGGACTGCATTAGAGAGCCAGGTTGTGTACTCGGCATCATAAATAAAATTTGCCTCTAAGAGGTCTTTTATAGCTCACTCAATAGCCTCCGCTTTCTTGGGAGACTGTTTGCGCCTACAGGCTTAATTTCCTGGTCTAAAGCTAATTAATGACAGGCGACCTCGGGGTCGAGACCGAGCATCTCTGTAGCATTCCATGTGAAGAGGTCTGCGTTCTCCTTGAGGCAGATTGTGAGTTGCTACCTTGTCTCTGCGGGCAGTCCCGTGCCTATCTTCACAGCTTTGTCAGGGTTGTCGCCCAGAGGGATGAGCTCGAATTCTCCGTCGAGGACCGGCCGGAATGGGTGGGTCGGGACTTGCCCATGGATGAGGTTCTATGCTTTAGTGTCGTCCTCGCCGATGCGGCTTTCGAGGTCGATGGCGTTGATTCCCTAGGGGGAGGCTGCTCTTCGACTCTAGGCTTCTTGCTATTCTTGGTGTTGATTATGGCCCGTCCTTTTAGTGCAGCATCATAGCATCTTCGAGCGGCCTCGATGTCACTGTGGATTGTGACTACGCGACCTAGTTTGGTGTAGTACTTCATCTTCAGATGGACGATGGAGGGGACCGCAATCAATTTGGACAGGGTTGGGCGACCGAGGATGCAGTTGTAGAGGGAGGGGGACTCAATCACCAGGAATTTGACTTTGACTTCCCTAGCTGTCTCTTGCTCTCGGAACGTGACGAGGAGTTCGACATACCCCCATGGTTTTGTGGTGGCTCCATTGAATCCTTGAAGGTCGGATCCGACGTATGGGGATAGGTTAGTTCTGTCTAGCTTGAGAGTCTTGAATAGGTGGACGTACATGATGTCCACTGAACTGCCTTGGTCGACCAGGATGCGTCGAACGTCAAAGCACGCCATTTTGGATCTTATCAGTAAGGGGATACTTGAATTAGGAGAGTCACCCGACAGCTCTTCGAGGAAAAAAGATATCGGATTGGATTTTCCCCGGTATTTTGTCAGTGTCGCCAACTGTTCGAGTGCGGTCACTAGGAGTTCGTCGAACTTGCGTTTCACTGAAATAGTAGCGTTCTCATTGTTCATTCCTCCTCCTGATATGACGAGAGCTGCTGGAAAGTTTTCCCAGGGACTAAGGGCAGTAAGTCATTCCCCTGGTCCTGGATTGGGGAGATGGAAGTCCTCCGGGCGGGATATGCACAAGGCCACCTAATATGAGGAATTGTCGGGCGGTGTGTCTTCGTGATCTCTCTTCTTCCCTGTCTCCTCGTGCCGGGGAGTATCGTTCCTCTTGGTGTACTTTTTGAGATGGTCTTCCTGAATCAGGATCTCAATTGCGTCTTTCAGATGGACGCAGTCTTCAGTCACATGTCCGTAACTTCTGTGAAAACGGTAGTACTTTGACTTGTTAGTATGGGGCTTAGGTGCAGAACGTTTGGGGAACCTCACCATGCCCTGCTTAAACTCAGAATTGATGCACTCGGCGATGATGCGTTCACGGGGAGCTGTTAGCAATGTGTATTCATTGTAACGTCCCGCGGGACCCCTCCCTTCACGAGTCTCACGGGGTTTATCGTCTTTCCGCTTGTCCCCATTGCGGCGGGGAGCGTTGGGGTCCTCGCACTTGGGGTGAACGGTTTCATCGGTATTGTAGTTATTCCGAGCATTGTGGGAAACTTGTTTCTCTTTATATCTGATGTAAGCTTGGGCTTTGTGTAGAAGCTCATCCAGGGTACGGGGAGGCTCTATCCTGACTGCTCTGATGAGTTCGCTTCCGGGTAGGAGCCCCCTCTCGAGGAGGTATTTATTCATGTGCTTCGTTGTATCTACCTCGACAGCTTCTTGTTTGAACCGCTCGATGTACGGGCGCAGTGTCTCATTTTTCCTCTGCACTATAGCTTCAAGGGTTGCCTCAGTTTTGGTATGACGTCGGGAGGCTGTGAATTGCTTCGTGAACGTGGATTTCATGACTCTCCAGGACGTGATGGACTCTGGGGCCAGGCTTTTGTACCAGGCCATGGCTCCTTTTCTGAGAGTTGTTGAAAACAATATGCACTTGAGATGCCCGGTGATGTCGTTGCGGTAGTCGAGCATAGCATTGATGTTGTCTGTAACGCCCCGAAAATCTAAATTTAATTATTTAATCATTTATTTAATTAATTTAGAAAAATTGGAGAGTTTGGACTATTTTGAGAATTTTGGAAGAAATGAGTATTTTTATATAATAAGGATAAATAGTGTTTTATTATGCTATTTTATTATTATTATTAAAAATATATTAAAGAAAAGGGTAAGGTGGTCTTTTTGTGAAATTATGAGGGTGAGATGGGAAAAGGCTAAGCTGGGATATTATAGCCAAAGAAGAGAATACGATCAGTCTCTCATATTTTGTTTTTCTATCGTGTTTTGGAAGTGCTCTGAAGAAAAGAGGAACTCAGAGTCAGGAGGCTGTGGAGAACCCAAGAGAAGCGTGTAAAGCGTCGAAATTCTCTAAGGTATGGGGAGTTTTCATAATCTATGATAAATGTATAGGAATTAGAATATGAATGGATTAGGATGGTATGAATTTTAGGAGTTTTGGGGTTTTGAGTTAGGTTGAGTTTTAGAAGAAATCTTGATGAATTGGAGTGATTAGAATGAGTTGTAATTGTATATTTATCTGTATAATTGTTGTCTGGATGTTGTTGAGGTTTATTTGGTGTTTTTGAATGGTTTTTGGGTGTCATGATGTGAAATCCGTAATGGGGTTTGGGAATTTTGGAAATTGGAACAGTCTGCATTTGTGTAGCAGATGACTGTTGAAACGCGTGCGTTAACCGGTTAACGCTTTGGTTAACCGGTTAACCATTGGAAATTTTGGGGCATTTTCTGAAAATACGCAGGCGTTAACCGGTTAACGCTTTGGTTAACCGGTTAACACTGTTGAAACAGTAATTTTTATTTCTTTAAAAATTCATATCTTTTAAACCGTAAGTCCGATTCGCATTCCGTTTGAAGCGTCGGAACGAGTACAAACTGAACCTTATTTTAATGAATAGAAACGAGAAAAATGCAACAGTTTTGATAAATGAATTTGTGAAATAACCTTATAATTACCTTATAAATTACCGGGTACGGGTTAATTCTTGAGGTGTTAGAGTGGTTAGGAAACCAATGTTCAGGGTGTAATGTCATGATGATATATATGACTATTTGATGATTGTTTTGCTGATTGAAATGAATGATGCGATTTATTTTGGTGAATTCTTGGTGTAGCGCATCATTGCATTTCATAACATTCACGGTGGGGCTTCGGCCTATTTATTTGCTTCAATCCCATTGTGTGGATTGAAGTGTCTCGGTAATTATGGTGTGCTCCCTTGTGGAGGGTTGATGGTCATGTATCCATCTTATGGTGTGCTCCCTTGTGGAGGGTTGATGGTCATGTATCCATCTTATGGTGAAATTGGTACCACATGCATATTGCATATCAGGATGTAGAATTGCATATTCTGGATGAATTTCATGACTGTATTGGTGTTGATTGATTTCATGAATATGTTGTGGTTGTTACTGAATTTTGTAGTTGACAATGTCATGTTATGTGTACTAATTTATTTATGATTCTATATTCTTGTAAGTTTATGATATATTATGATTACTCACCCTTCCTGCTTGGAAATGTTGCCTCTTTCGTGGGTAACTTGCAGATGTCGAAGAATAGTCCTGCAGTGCAATAGGAGTAATGCATGAGTCTCAGAGCGTGCTTTAGTGTTCCTTAGGAGTGGTTATGGTTTATGTGTCCTGCTCTGTGTCATGTAACACTGGGATGGGTTTTATTCTGTTAACTGTTTCATTTTATGTTATAATTGGATAAATGTTTTCCTAATTATATGATGTTAAATTCAGGATGGTGAAAATTATACTTATAAGGTTGTGAACTTTGAAGTTAAATTCCGCTGTGAAATGTTTATGATATTTTGATGTTGTTTAACCCGTGTTACGGGACAGGACACTGTTGTGTATTTTTGATGAAAATGTGATACCCTTTGTGATGATTACTATGATATTATTTCAATATTATGTTTGGGGTAGAAGGGTGTTACATTAGTGGTATCAGAGCAGGTCGGTCTGTCCGGCCAAGTCTTGTTGTTGTCAGTCAGTTGTCAAGTCGTTATTTATTTAACGACTATTCTCCTCTGATGTGGTGAGTGTTGTGCAGAATGGCTGGAAACAACTCGCGTGCTCTCGCTGATGCTATTACAGCTCTTACTCAGAATGCTGCTCGAAATAATGCGCATGATGACCTTCGTGCATTGGAGAAGTTCCAGAGGAATAATCCACGTGTGTTTGAAGGAACTCATGACCCGGCGAGCGCACAGAAGTGGCTCAAGGCGATTGAGAAGATTTTCAGAGTGATGGCGCGTGCTGACGTGCAAAAGGTTCAATTCGGAACTCATATGTTGTCAAAGGAAGCTGAAGACTGGTGGGATAATACCCGTCAGCGTCTTAAGGATGAAGCTGTTATGGTGACTTGGACGGTGTTTAAGGCGGAGTTCCTTAAGAAGTATTTTCCGGAAGATGCTCGTGGTAAGCTGGAGATAGAATTCCTTGAGCTGAAGCAAGGAAACTTGACTGTGGCAGAGTATGCTGCCAAATTTGAAAGGCTGGTGAAGTTTTGTCCTCACTACAACAGGGCAGATGCTGAACTTTCCAAATGCCTTAAGTTTGAGAATGGGCTGAGACCTGAAATTAAGCAGGGAATTGGATGCCAACAAATTTGCAAGTATGCAGAGTTGGTGGATAAGAGCCGTATTTATGATGAGGACAGCCGAGCTCAGTCAGCTCACTATAAACAACTGAGCGAGAAGAAAGGCAATAGTCAGTATAGAGGAAAACCTTATGTGACTACTGGTGATAAGGGGAAGCATAAAGCATATGATGAGAAGAAGCAAAGTAGGGGAGCTGCTAATGTACCTGTTAAGTGTTACAAGTGTGGAGAGGCAGGTCATAAGGCCGATGTGTGTACCACCAGAGTTATGAGATGTTACCGTTGTGGCAAGCTTGGGCATAAGGCGAGTGATTGTCCTAATGAAGGCCCAACCTGTTACAATTGTGATGAACAGGGGCATATCAGCACCCAATGCCAGAAACCAAAGAAGAATACTGCTACTGCTCAGAGTGCTGGAAGAGTGTTTGCATTAGCTGGTTCAGAAGCTCCAAAGAAGGACAACTTGATTAGAGGTACCTGTTTTATTAATAATATTGAGTTGATTGCCATTATTGACACTGGAGCTACACATTCATTTATTTCTCTTGAGTGTGCTAATAGATTGGGTTTAAAGTTGTCTAATATGAATGGTAATATGATAATAGAGACTCCTGCTAATGGTTCTGTGACTACCATGCTTGTCTGTTTGAAATGTCCTTTGACAATTTTCGAGAAGAATTTTGTGATGGATTTGGTGTGCCTACCATTACACCAAATCGATGTTATCCTTGGTATGAACTGGTTGGAATTCAATTATGTTCATATTAACTATTATAGTAAAACGGTGCAGTTCCCTAATTTGAGCGGGAATGGTGAGTTAATGTTTTTATCTGCTAAGAAAGTGGATGAACTTGTTTTAGATGAAGCTTTGATGTTTGCAGTGTCTACCTCATTGCAAGTTGATGATAAGACTGTCAGTTCAGAGTTGCCAGTGGTTTGTGAATTTCAAGATGTGTTTCCTGGTGATATAAGTGATTTACCACCGGAACGTGAGATTGATTTTTCTGTGGACTTAGTACCGGGTACGAGTCCTGTCTCGATGGCTCCTTATAGAATGTCGGCTTCAGAGTTAAATGAGTTGAAGAAACAATTAGAAGAATTGTTAGAGAATAGGTTCATTAGACCCAGTGTTTCTCCTTGGGGTGCTCCGGTGCTGCTTGTTAAGAAGAAGGATGGTAATATGAGATTGTGTGTCGATTACCGACAGTTGAATAAAGTGACTATCAAGAATAAGTGAAATTCTGTGATCAGGTATGAGATGTCCTAAGAGATGTCCCAACACTTAATAGGACATTTGACAAATTTAACCAAAACTTAAACAGCAGGAAAAGTAAACAACACAGAAGTTTGTTAACCCAGTTCAGTGTATAACCACACCTACATCTGGAGGCTACCAAGCCAGGAGGAAATCCACTATTAGTAATATTAATTCTAGACTTAAACCACCCTGTTTAATCTATCACTTAATACTTACCCAATGCAATTTCTACCTAAGACACACTTAGATAAGAGTACCCTACTCACTCCCCCTCAATCACACAGTGATCAAGTTTACAAGTTTACAGAAATTGAAGACATCCTTCAAACAATACAGCTTGATCTTACTTCACAGTTTCAATCAAGTCACAAATGCACTTTTGCTTAAAAGCTCATAAAGTGGTACAATAAAAACAACCTGCTATTAAAACACTAGACACCCTATTTGGTCTTCTGAAATTCGTACTCAATTCTATGAGTTTATGTTGCTTAAATAGGTATCTGAATTTTGGGCTTTCTGTAGAATGGTCCAGCCCTAATGTGCAGCAGCTTCCACCTTGAATTTAGGGTTTGTTACTTCCTAGATTCTAGGTGCATTAGGTCTTCTGTTTTAATCTGAATCTTCAATATAAAACTCCCTACAGATGCGCCTTGTTCTGTTTTTATCCATCATTAATTTATTCCAGATAACTCTCCTTAAATATCTCTGATCTGTTAATCAATAATTAATTCTGGAAGCATGTCTGAGATGTCTCAACATCTGTTGGGACATCCTGAAAAACTGAACTTAAGTTATTTACATAATGTCCCAACATCTGGTAGGACATCCTGAAATAAGTTCATATACTCTGTTTGCTAATGTCCCAACATCTGATAGGACATTCTGAACTGAATTTAACATTTCTTGTTTGGTCAAAAATTCTGCCAATTCTTAAACATCTACAAACTCCCCCTTTGGCTAATTTTTGGCTAACATCTTTTCTGGTTTTCAGAGTGCAGCAGAAGTTCTTTTTATCAGAGTATAGCATTACTTTTCTGTTGATTCTTATTTGAGATTACTCCCCCTCAAACATATATGAGTCCAGCCTTGTTGCAACAGAAATATTCACACTTATTCAGTTCAGGCAGAAACAAACAGATTTACTTAAACAGCAATTATATTTGATGTTGTTCTCCCCCTTGGTAGACACAAAATTAGGGGCCAAAGACACTATTACTGTCATTACATTGCTGTCATTACATTTGCCTCACATACATTGATCACTCAGATTCATTACTCTCAGTTGCTTCCTCAACTTCTGTGTCTTCATCAACTTCTGTTTCTTCATCAGCATCACTGTCTTCATCAGAGTTTGCTTTCTGGTCTTCTTCATTCTCCAACCTTTGAATGATTTCCTCAAGCTTCTGCTTTCTAGCTTCAAGCTCTTTGCAGGTGCTTTTGAGTTCAGCAATTAAAGTCTTCTTGGAGATGGGATTCTTAGCAGTTGAGGGACCAGCAGATGTCCCAGAAGGTGCTTCAACATCTGCAGCATGGTGACTGAGGAATAATTTGTAATGAAAAGCCAGGGGGCTCTCTCTCTTGCAGACTGTGTCCTTCTCATTTAAAATCCCAGGGTATTGACTTAGAACAATACCACACAGCAATGATGGAAAAGCTATTGGCAGCTTTGTTGCAGTAGAGATGGCATGCTTCATGGTTTGATCAAAGATGAAAGCTCCATAGTCCATCTTGGTTTGAGTTCCCACAGCATATATAAACCTGGCTAGACCAGTTGAGATTGAGGAAGTGTGGTTGGTAGGCACCCAGTTAGCAGTACCAATTCTGTTCAGCATGGCATACTTTCTGGTAAGCATGCTCACAGAAAGCTTTCCCTTCACAGGCCATGCCTTGACCTGGTTTGCAGTGATCACCTTGCATACTTGATTATCTGTTTTACCTAGCTCATTGGGTCCATCTGTTTCTCTTCCTAGGTATTCATTTATGATTTGGGGGGAAAACTCTACACATTTACCTCTAACATAAACTTTTTGAAACTCAGAGGACTTACCATTGGAGCAATCCTCCTGAAGATTCACAATGAACTCTTTGACAAGAAGTTCATAGCAGGGAGAGAGATCTGATACTGTCTTGAATAGTCCTGCAGCAGAGATTAGGTCTATCAGTTCTGTGCACTCAAGTGCATTGCTGCTTAGTTCTCTTTCCAGGGCAACCCTTCTTTGGTACACATATTTCCACCTGTTCACACTAGAGACATGGTGAAATGATATGTTGTCCAAGGGAGCTTCTGGTACAGCAGTGGAAGCTCTGGATGTTGCTGGTCTCTTCTTGGGAGGAGATGTTGGGACATCTGATCCAACATCTGAATCTGATGGTGTTGCAGCTTTTCTCTTCTGGGTTTGAACTTTTCTCCATGGTTTTGCTGGACCAAAGGTGGCTTTAGCCTTGCCTTTCTTTGGACTAGCCTTCTTCTTATCAGGAATGACAGGTTCAGCTTGCATTTTTCCTTTCCTGGACCTTAGCCTTTTGGCTATGCTGGGTTTGACAGATGCTATGATTTCTGCATCAGAGTCCTGCTCCAGATTTACTACTGGAGGGGATTGAGCAGTCTCCTCATCAGCTTGTTGATCAGCAGAAATTTGATCTTCATTTGAGTCTTTAGCCTGTTCCACAGAAACTTCTTTATCACTTTCACTTGAGGCCTCTTTCTGGTCCTCAGTCTGTTCAGTATCAGCATCAGATGAGTTTGCTTTCTCATCTGCAGATGTTCCAACATTCATTGGGACATCTTGTTCTGCAGGAGTGTCTTCTGCAGTCTGAGCTGGTTCTTCTTGAGGTACAGGCATGGTATTCAAGGGAACAGAGATCCCACTCACTACTCTTTGTTCAAAGAGGATTTGGTTGACAATCTCCTTGATGGAATCATCAACATATTTTGAAGACTTTGGGGGCATGTTAGCAGGAGAAGGAATGCCTCCTTTTGCTTTGCTGCAGACTTGATCTTTAGCTCTCTTTGGTGTTCTTGCCTTTTTAGTGTGAGAGACGCTTCCCCTGAGTTCGTCCAATGGGGTTGATTGCATTGGCACAACAGATATTGGAGTGGCATGAACCACGTCTTCCTTGTTGAGAATTTCCTCAGTAGCTTTAGGGTTTTGAGACATTGTAGAAGAAGATGGATGAACAGCTTTAGGGTTTATGATTTCTGAAGGATTGAGAGTTAATGTGATTTGCTTGTGATGGTATGATGAGAATCTTGATAGCTTCTTATAAGTAGTTACTAAATATGTAGCCGTTACAGTCCAAATGATTAGGGATGGAATTCCCAAGGATCTAGACCAGACTAGCTTTGCCATCTGGAACTTATGCCATGCAATGTCATATGACATGTTGGCACATCTCATTAACTGCTAAATATCACATAAACAGATTCCAAGTTTACCCCTTAAATTCTCAAATTGAGTAGCATCCAATGCTTTGGTAAAGATATCAGCTAATTGCAAATCTGTAGCTACATGCTCCAATGAAATCACCTTTTCTTCTACAAGATCTCTGATGAAGTGATGTCTGATATCAATATGCTTAGTCCTGCTGTGTTGGATAGGATTCTTAGATATGTTGATTGCACTTAAGTTGTCACAGTACAATGTCATGACATCCTGTGGGACATTGTACTCAGTGAGCATCTGCTTCATCCAAACCAACTGAGAACAACTGCTACCTGCTGCTATATACTCAGCTTCAGCTGTAGATAAGGATACACAATTCTGTTTCTTACTGAACCAAGAAATCAGATTGTTTCCTAGAAAGAAGCATCCTCCTGAAGTGCTTTTTCTGTCATCAGCACTTCCTGCCCAATCAGCATCACAGAAGCCAGTGAGAATTGGTTTGCAACCATGAAAGTACATTATGCCATAGTCACAAGTACCATTAACATATTTAAGGATTCTCTTGACTTGATTGAGATGACTGACTTTTGGATCAGCTTGATATCTTGCACAAACTCCTACTGCAAATGCAATGTCTGGTCTGCTAGCAGTCAAGTATAACAAGCTTCCAATCATGCTTCTATATAAACTTTGATCTACATTCTCACCCTTTTCATCTTTAGTCAGCTTTAAATGTGTGGGAGCAGGAGTTCTTTTATGAGAGGCATTTTCCATTCCAAATTTCTTCACTATGTTCTTGGAGTACTTACTTTGGGAAATAAACATTGAGTCTTCCATTTGCTTTACTTGCAGACCAAGAAAGTAGGTTAATTCACCTACTAGACTCATTTCAAATTCAGATTCCATCTGCTTGACAAAATGTTTGACCATCTTATCAGACATCCCACCAAACACAATGTCATCAACATATATTTGTGCAATCATGACATTTCCTTCTTCATCTTTAACAAACAATGTTTTGTCAATTCCACCTTTTCTATATCCTTGCTTGATAAGAAATGTGGTCAGTCTTTCATACCATGCCCTTGGAGCTTGCTTCAGACCATACAGTGCTTTCTTTAATTTGTATACATGATTTGGACAGCTTGGATCAACAAATCCTTTAGGCTGTTCTACATATACCTCTTCATTGAGATAACCATTAAGAAAGGCACTTTTCACATCCATTTGAAATAGCTTGAACTTCAAGATGCAAGCAATTCCCAACAGTAGTCTTATTGATTCAAGCCTTGCTACTGGTGCAAAGGTTTCATCAAAGTCTACTCCTTCAATTTGAGTGTATCCTTGAGCCACAAGTCTAGCTTTGTTCTTTGTAACAATTCCTTGTTCATTTGACTTGTTCTTATACACCCATTTTGTACCAATCACATTTATGTCATCAGGTCTAGGTACAAGATTCCACACTTCATTCCTTGTGAATTGACCTAATTCCTCTTGCATAGCACAAATCCAGTATTCATCAGTGAGAGCTTCCTTGACATTTTTAGGTTCTATTTTGGAAACAAAACAAGAACCTGAAATCACTTCTCTTGATCTAGTGCTTACACCTCTGTTGGGATCACCAATTATTAAATCTTTGGGATGATCCTTCTGTATTCTGATGGAGGGAGGTTTGCTTGATTCTTCTGTCCTTGTATCAGTTTGAGTAAAGATATATTGATCATTCTTTTCTTCAGCTTCAATCTTGATATCAGCAGATGTTCCAACATCTTCTGGGACATCTGTAGAAACATCATCAATTACCACATTTATGGACTCCATGATAACCTTTGTTCTGTAATTAAATACTCTATATGCTCTGCTGTTTATAGAGTATCCAAGGAAAATCCCTTCATCACTTTTAGGATCCATTTTTCTCCTTTGCTCCCTATCTGTCAGAATATAGCATTTACTTCCAAACACATGAAAGTACTTCACAGTGGGTTTTCTGCCCTTCCAGACTTCATATATTGTGGACAGGGTTCCTTTTCTCAAAGTAACTCTGTTATGGATGTAGCAGGCAGTGTTCATAGCTTCAGCCCAGAAATACAGAGGTAACTTTTTAGCATGGATCATAGCTCTTGCTGATTCTTGAATAGTTCTATTCTTTCTTTCAACAATCCCATTCTGTTGAGGAGTGATAGGTGAAGAATACTCATGATTGATTCCTTCTGAAGAGCAGAAATCTAAGAACTTTTGATTCTCAAATTCTTTTCCATGATCACTTCTTATTCTGATCACACAGCTGGATTTTTCTCTTTGCAATCTTTGACATAATTCTTTGAATACATCAAATACATCTGACTTTTCTTTGATGAAGTTTATCCATGTATATCTTGAAAAATCATCAACCACAACATAGGCATACCTCTTACCACCAAGACTTTCAACCTGCATAGGTCCCATAAGATCCATATGTAGAAGTTCCAAAACTTTGGAAGTTGTCAGATGTTGGAGCTTTGGATGGGACATCTTGGTTTGCTTGCCTATTTGACATTCACCACATATTTTGCCATCATCAATCTTCAGTTTAGGAATACCTCTTACAGCATCCATAGATATGATCTTCTTTATGCCTCTGAAATGAAGATGACCTAGTCTTTGATGCCACAGTTTCACTTCTTCTTCTTTAGCTAGAGAGCAGGTTGAAGTGAGACTGAGATTTTGGGATTCCCACATGTAACAGTTGTCTTTAGATCTGGCTCCTTTCATGACAACCTCTTGTTCTTTGTTAGTCACTATACATTCAGATTTGGTAAAGTTTACACTGTATCCTTGATCACATAGTTGACTTATGCTGATCAGGTTAGCAGTTAAACCTTTAACTAGCAGCACATCATCTAGTCTTGGAACATCTTGACAATCCAAGGTTCCAACTCCCTTGATTTCTCCTTTAGCTCCATCTCCAAAGGTAACATACCTGGATGAATGTGATTTTAAGTTTACTAGCAAATTCTTCAATCCAGTCATGTGTCTTGAGCATCCACTGTCAAAGTACCAGTCTTCTTTAGCTGATACTCTCAGAGATGTATGTGCTATGTAAGCAGTACTTTTCTTTGACCAGATGAGTTGAGACTTCTTTTGATGCCTCTGCCCTGTGTGTTGTTCAACTGATCTCCAAGCTTGATTGTTGATCTGGTTCTTGGGTATGTGGCTTTGATCAGTCTGAATGTCAGCTTTTGGTCTCCAAACCTTCTTGATGACCTCTGTCTTCTCCTTAGGAGGTTGCTGATTTCTTTGATGTCTATGCAGCACTTTCTTGGTACCTTCTATTTTCTGTTTGGAAGGTTGCTGATACATCTGATTTGGATATCCATGTAGCTTATAACAGTGAGGTTTGATATGCCCAAATCTTCCACAGTGATGGCATCTCCATCTTTGATACTTCTTCTTCATTTTGTTCTTTCCAGAATGTTGAGACATCTGTTGGAACATTATGTTTGTCTTTGTGTTCTGATGTTGGAGCATCTGTTGGGACATCTTGTTTGACTGTGTAGTTTTTGAAGTAGTTTTGCTAGAGCTGGCTTCATCTCTGTTAAATCCCAGTCCACTTTTGTCCCCTGAATGTTTATTATTGCTGAGAATAACATCCAGTGTGTTTGAACTGCTGTTCAACATTCTAACAGATTTGGACATATGTTCCAACTTAGAGTTGAGAAGGCTTACTTCACTTTTTAAGGTGTCAATGATCTCCTGATCATTTGCTTTGTCATCTTCTAATGCCTCATTCTGCTTCTTTAGCTTTATAACTTCACTGCATATTTCAGAGCTTCTTTTGTATAGATCTTTGAATGCTTGCTCAAGTTCTTCATAAGTAAGTTCTCCACAACTGGAATCACTATCATATTCACACAGTCCAGCTAGAGCAGTAATATGCTTAGCTGATTCTTCTTCTGACTCTCCTGAGTCTTCATCAGACCAGGTCACAGAGAGTCCTTTCTTTTGCCTCTTTAAGTAGGTAGGACATTCAAACTTGATGTGTCCATATCCTTCACATTCATGGCATTTGACTCCTTTATCTTGACTGGTCTTTTCAGCAAACTTTGACTTTCTATTAGCATCATATGGTCTCCTGTTCTCAGAGTTTGTGTTTCTTCCACTGGATTTGGATTGGCCTTCCATTCCTCTGAGAATCTGTTTGAATTGTCTTCCAAGCATGGCAAGGTTGTCTGATAAGCTTTTATCATTTGTTGATTCATCATCTTCTTCTTCATCTGTATTTGAAACCAAGGCTATGCTTTTGTTCTTTTTAACATTTGTGTCATTCATTCCCATCTCAAAAGTTTGAAGGGAACCAATGAGTTCTTCAACTTTCATGGAGCATATGTCTTGAGCTTCTTCTATTGCTGTGACTTTCATGTCAAATCTTTTTGGCAAAGATCTGAGAATCTTTCTTACAAGCTTTTCATCAGTCATCTTTTCTCCCAAAGCTCCAGAAGTATTGGCTATATCCAAGATGTTCATATAGAACTCATGAATTGATTCATCTTCCTTCATTCTCAAGTTTTCAAACTTGGTGGTGAGAAGTTGAAGTCTTGACATTTTTACTTTTGATGTTCCTTCATGAGTTGTTTTGAGAGTATCCCAAACATCTTTGGCCAGCTCACAATGATGTACAAGTCTGAAAATGTTCCTATCAATGCCATTGAATAAGGCATTTAAGGCTTTTGAGTTGCCTAGTGATGAGTCTTCTTCCTCCTTACTCCATTCTTCTTCAGGTTTCAGCACTTTTGATCCATCTTTGGTGTCTTGGACAGGATGATCCCATCCAACATTAACTGCTCTCCATGCCCTGTTGTCAAGTGACCTTAAGAATGCAATCATTCTTGGCTTCCAGTAGTCATAATTAGATCCATCCAGTATAGGTGGTCTATTTACTGACCCTAAATCTCTGTCCATGTTACAGAATTTGTATTCCCTAGATCTCACCCAGTATAAACAGGCAGGGTGCCTGCTCTGATGCCAATTGAAATTCTGTGATCAGGTATGAGATGTCCTAAGAGATGTCCCAACACTTAATAGGACATTTGACAAATTTAACCAAAACTTAAACAGCAGGAAAAGTAAACAACACAGAAGTTTGTTAACCCAGTTCAGTGTATAACCACACCTACATCTGGAGGCTACCAAGCCAGGAGGAAATCCACTATTAGTAATATTAATTCTAGACTTAAACCACCCTGTTTAATCTATCACTTAATACTTACCCAATGCAATTTCTACCTAAGACACACTTAGATAAGAGTACCCTACTCACTCCCCCTCAATCACACAGTGATCAAGTTTACAAGTTTACAGAAATTGAAGACATCCTTCAAACAATACAGCTTGATCTTACTTCACAGTTTCAATCAAGTCACAAATGCACTTTTGCTTAAAAGCTCATAAAGTGGTACAATAAAAACAACCTGCTATTAAAACACTAGACACCCTATTTGGTCTTCTGAAATTCGTACTCAATTCTATGAGTTTATGTTGCTTAAATAGGTATCTGAATTTTGGGCTTTCTGTAGAATGGTCCAGCCCTAATGTGCAGCAGCTTCCACCTTGAATTTAGGGTTTGTTACTTCCTAGATTCTAGGTGCATTAGGTCTTCTGTTTTAATCTGAATCTTCAATATAAAACTCCCTACAGATGCGCCTTGTTCTGTTTTTATCCATCATTAATTTATTCCAGATAACTCTCCTTAAATATCTCTGATCTGTTAATCAATAATTAATTCTGGAAGCAGGTCTGAGATGTCTCAACATCTGTTGGGACATCCTGAAAAACTGAACTTAAGTTATTTACATAATGTCCCAACATCTGGTAGGACATCCTGAAATAAGTTCATATACTCTGTTTGCTAATGTCCCAACATCTGATAGGACATTCTGAACTGAATTTAACATTTCTTGTTTGGTCAAAAATTCTGCCAATTCTTAAACATCTACAATAAGTACCCACTTCCGAGGATTGATGATTTGATGGATCAGCTAGTAGGTGCTTGTGTCTTTAGTAAAATTGATCTGAGGTCTGGTTATCATCAGATTCGAGTTAAAGCTGAGGATATTCCGAAGACAGCTTTCAGGACGAGATATGGGCATTATGAGTATACGGTGATGCCGTTTGGGGTTTCTAATGCGCCTGGTGTGTTTATGGAATATATGAATAGAATCTTTCATGAGTATCTGGATAAGTTCGTGGTGGTCTTCATAGATGATATCTTGGTATATTCTAAATCAGAAGAGGAACATGCCGAGCATTTGAGAGTTGTGTTGCAAGTGTTGAGAGAAAAGAAATTGTTTGCTAAATTATCTAAGTGTGAATTTTGGCTAAGGGAAGTGAGTTTCCTCGGCCATGTAATTTCAAGTGGTGGAATTTCGGTGGATCCTTCAAAGATTGATGCGGTATTGTAGTGGGATACTCCGAAGTCAGCTACAGAAATTCGAAGTTTTCTTGGGTTGGCTAGTTACTATCGTAAGTTCATTGAAGGTTTTTCTAAGATAGCTTTACCGTTGACGCAATTGACTAGGAAGGGTCAAGCGTATGTGTGGGATGTTTCTTGTGAAGAGAGTTTCATAGAACTGAAGAAAAGATTAACGACCGTGCCAGTATTGGTCTTACCGAATCCAGATGAATCCTTTGTAGTTTATTGTGATGCTTCCAAGATGGGTCTTGGTGGAGTTTTGATGCAGGATAATAAGGTGGTTGCTTATGCTTCTAGACATTTGCGAGTTCATGAGAGGAACTATCCTACTCACGACTTAGAGTTAGCAGCTGTGGTGTTTGTGCTTAAGATTTGGAGGCACTACTTGTTTGGTTCGAAATTTGAAGTATTCAGTGATCACAAAAGTTTAAGGTACTTGTTTGATCAGAAAGAGTTAAATATGAGACAGAGGCGGTGGCTTGAATTATTGAAAGATTTTGATTTTGATTTGAATTACCATCCGGGTAAGGCAAATGTTGTGGCTGATGCTTTGAGTAGGAAGTCGTTGCATATTTCCAATGCTTATGGTGAAAGAATTGGAAATGATCGAGAAATTCAGAGATATGAATTTATTGTGTGAAACTACTACTGATAGCGTGAAATTGGGAATGTTAAAGCTGACCAGTGAGATTTTGGAAGAGATTCGTAAAGGTCAGAAATCTGATTTGAAATTAGTTGATCAATTGATGTTGGTTGATCAAGGTAATGCAGGTGACTTTCGAGTTGATGAAGATGGAGTTTTAAGATTCCGAGATAGAGTATGTGTGCCGAATATTGCAGGAATTAAAAAGAGTATTTTAGAAGAGGGGCACAAGAGTCGACTGAGTATTCATCCTGGTGCTGCGAAGATGTATCAGGATTTACGCAGGATGTTTTGGTGGCCGGGTATGAAAAGAGACATTGCTGAATTTGTATATGCTTGTTTGACATGTCAGAAGTCAAAGATAGAACATCAGAGACCTTCAGGTATGATGCAACCATTGAATGTTCCTGAGTGGAAATGGGATAGTATTTCTATGGATTTCGTGACTGGGTTACCTAAGACTGCTAGAGGTAATGATTCGATTTGGGTAATTGTTGATCGGTTAACTAAGTCGACACATTTCTTGCCGATGAGGATTAACCATTCCATGAAAAGGTTAGCTGAGATTTATATTGATGAAATTGTGAAGTTGCATGGTGTACCTTCAAGCATTGTATCGGATAGAGATCCGTGGTTTACATCGAGGTTTTGGAAGAGTTTGCAGGATGCTTTGGGTACTAAGTTGAGGATGAGTTCTGCTTACCACCCTCAAACGGATGGTCAGACGGAGAGAAAAATCCAATCTTTAGAAGATTTGCTGAGAGCTTGTGTATTAGATCAAGGAGGATCTTGGGATAGCCATTTGCCGTTGGTCGAGTTTACGTACAATAATAGTTTTCATGCTAGTATCAGGATGGCTCCGTATGAGGCATTGTATGGTAGACGTTGCCGTACTCCATTATGTTGGTATGAGTCAGGAGAGAGTTTAGTGCTTGGGCCAGAGATTGTCCAAGAAACAACTGAAAAGATAAAAATGATTCAGGAAAGGATGAAAATGTCGGAGAGTCGTCAAAAGAGTTACCACGATAAGAGAAGGAAAGCACTTGAGTTCCAAGAGGGAGATCATGTGTTCTTAAGAGTTACTCCTATGAGTGGTGTGGGAAGAGCTTTGAAGTCTAGAAAGCTCACTCCACGTTTCGTCGGTCCATATCAGATTATGCATGGGAGATCACCCTCTTCATGTATATTGGACATAACCCTCTTCATGTATATGGGTGGTGGGTTATTTTATAGGGGAAGTGGCCTATCGAGTGGCTTTACCTCCCTCTCTTGCGAATTTACATGATGTATTCCACGTATCACAGTTGAGGAAGTACATTCCAGATCCGTCGCATGTAATTCAGATAGATGATGTTTAGGTGAGAGATAATCTGACGGTTGAAGCTTTACCAGTGAGGATTGATGGTAGAGAATTGAAGCGACTTCGAGGTAAGGAAATTGCTTTAGTGAAGGTATTGTGGGGAGGACCAGCTGGAGAAAGTTGGACTTGGGAGCGCGAAGATCAGATAAGGGAGTCGTATCCGACTCTATTTACTTCAGGTAATTTTCGAGGACGAAAATTCTTTAAGTAGGGGAGAGTTGTAACGCCCCGAAAATCTAAATTTAATTATTTAATCATTTATTTAATTAATTTAGAAAAATTGGAGAGTTTGGACTATTTTGAGAATTTTGGAAGAAATGAGTATTTTTATATAATAAGGATAAATAGTGTTTTATTATGCTATTTTATTATTATTATTAAAAATATATTAAAGAAAAGGGTAAGGTGGTCTTTTTGTGAAATTATGAGGGTAAGATGGGAAAAGGCTAAGCTGGGATATTATAGCCAAAGAAGAGAATACGATCAGTCTCTCATATTTTGTTTTTCTATCGTGTTTTGGAAGTGCTCTGAAGAAAAGAGGAACTCAGAGTCAGGAGGCTGTGGAGAACCCAAGAGAAGCGTGTAAAGCGTCGAAATTCTCTAAAGTATGGGGAGTTTTCATAATCTATGATAAATGTATAGGAATTAGAATATGAATGGATTAGGATGGTATGAATTTTAGGAGTTTTGGGGTTTTGAGTTAGGTTGAGTTTTAGAAGAAATCTTGATGAATTGGAGTGATTAGAATAAGTTGTAATTGTATATTTGTCTGTATAATTGTTGTCTGGATGTTGTTGAGGTTTATTTGGTGTTTTTGAATGGTTTTTGGGTGTCATGATGTGAAATCCGTAATGGGGTTTGGGAATTTTGGAAATTGGAACAGTCTGCATTTGTGTAGCAGATGACTGCTGAAACGCGTGCATTAACCGGTTAACGCTTTGGTTAACCAGTTAACCATTGGAAATTTTGGGGCATTTTCTGAAAATACACAGGCGTTAACCGGTTAACGCTTTGGTTAACCGGTTAACACTGTTGGAACAGTAATTTTTATTTCTTTAAAAATTCATATCTTTTAAACCGTAAGTCCGATTCGCATTTCGTTTGAAGCGTCGGAACGAGTACAAACTGAACCTTATTTTAATGAATAGAAACGAGAAAAATGCAACAGTTTTGATAAATGAATTTGTGAAATAACCTTATAATTACCTTATAAATTACCGGGTACGGGTTAATTCTTGAGGTGTTAGAGTGGTTAGGAAACCAGTGTTCAGGGTGTAATGTCATGATGATATATATGACTATTTGATGATTGTTTTGCTGATTGAAATGAATGATGCGATTTATTTTGGTGAATTCTTGGTGTAGCGCATCATTGCATTTCATAACATTCACGGTGGGGCTTCGGCCTATTTATTTGCTTCAATCCCATTGTGTGGATTGAAGTGTCTCGGTAATTATGGTGTGCTCCCTTGTGGAGGGTTGATGGTCATGTATCCATCTTATGGTGTGCTCCCTTGTGGAGGGTTGATGGTCATGTATCCATATTATGGTGAAATTGGTACCACATGCATATTGCATATCAGGATGTAGAATTGCATATTCTGGATGAATTTCATGACTGTATTGGTGTTGATTGATTTCATGAATATGTTGTGGTTGTTACTGAATTTTGTAGTTGACAATGTCATGTTATGTGTACTAATTTATTTATGATTCTATATTCTTGTAAGTTTATGATATATTATGATTACTCACCCTGCCTGCTTGGAAATGTTGCCTCTTTCGTGAGTAACTTGCAGATGTCGAAGAATAGTCCTGCAGTGCAATAGGAGTAATGCATGAGTCTCGGAGTGTGCTTTAGTGTTCCTTAGGAGTGGTTATGGTTTATGTGTCCTGCTTTGTGTCATGTAACACTGGGATGAGTTTTATTCTGTTAACTGTTTCATTTTATGTTATAATTGGATAAATGTTTTCCTAATTATATGATGTTAAATTCAGGATGGTGAAAATTATACTTATAAGGTTGTGAACTTTGAAGTTAAATTCCGCTGTGAAATGTTTATGATATTTTGATGTTGTTTAACCCGTGTTACGGGACAGGACACTGTTGTGTATTTTTGATGAAAATGTGATACCCTTTGTGATGATTACTCTGATATTATTTCAATATTATGTTTGGGGTAGAAGGGTGTTACATTGTCGACATGGTCATATGGGTCAGTCGTCCCGTCATAAATAGCCAAATATGGGGGTTTCTCCATGCCTTTGGGGAGCGACGCTTCCATAATAGCTCGCGAGAGTGGGCAATGGGGATCTTACTCATCACTTCTCAGCGGGGGAAAGTCATTGTTTCCAGGGCTATGCTCGCGTCGGGGTGATGTCCTCGATCGATCGGTCTCATGGCGTATCCTGGATTTATTCTTCTTGGGCTCGGGAGAGCGTCTTCCCCGCCGTGGAGGAGAACGTCCTCGTTTCTTATCCATTTCCGGACGTTGCTTCTCGTGCAGCGTCCTTCGTCCTTGTTGGGGGTTATCTTCCCGTCAGTCAGTCTCCAGGGCCATGATTCTCTCGTTCTGCTGGTAGAGCATGGAGTTGGCCTGATTAAGGGCGTTCACCATAGCTATCATGGTGACGTCTCCTTCGACGGGAACTGGGATGGGTTGAAAGGGAGCGACCAGCAGAATTTGAGATTGAGGTTGTGGAACCCCATTGACTTCGGGTTCAGGCGACAGAGTGGAAGGTTGCTCGTCTCCGAGATCAGCTTCATTGTAGTTCAGGTTATCCTCCATCGTGTAGTCGACGAGGGGAATGCGGTGGTTGTCAACGTGCTCTCCGGCCATACTGGAAGGATGAAAGATGGATTTGAGCTTTGATCTTCTGTTGTGGAAGAAGGGGATAACTGTTTCCCACATACGGCGCCACTGATCTTACCTGATCAGGAGGGCCTTCCAGAGGTCGAGCATGAACAACAAAACGGTTGGTAAGCGAGGAGGGGGGTGTACCTGCAAGACACTCTGATGCCAAAGTATGTGGTACAAAAAGTGGTAAGAGAGAATATATTTCAAAATACACGACCCTTTAGTGAAAAAGGGTATTTATAGTGAGCCCCCAGTGTCGGGCCAAGGTTCTCCTTTGGGCTGGTTTAGCTAGGCCCACAGAAGAATTTCCAAGGTACGCATATAAGCGTGTGAGACCTAGCACGTGGTCTTGCCCTTGGTCCAACTGCCCCTATCTTTCAGGAGATAATGGTGGACTGTTGGGTAACATGGCAGGTGAGGGGGAGACATGGTCTCCTTGTCATTAGTTCAATGGGTAAGGTGCATGCCCGACACGCCAAGCGCCTGCTCGGGCAGTTACAAATCTGCCCAACGATGCAGAAAATGTGGCCTACTGGATGGGCCTCTACCCGACATGTTGGGCTATGGGCCAACAATGTCCTCGAGGCCCAGTCCGTAACAAATCCCTTTCGATCCAGATTCAGATTCACAGATCTGAAATTGATCAAGTCTCATCTTTCCTCTAGCTAGACCGCATTCCGAGCTTGCGTTCGCTCAAATGGTACCATAGCCAGCCCGCGCCAAATGTTTCATCATTGTAAAACCCTTATGTTGGATGTATTTCTATGAGCATCCTAAAGTATGGGGATACGAAATAATGAGGGAGATGTGTGGCTATGAGTATCCTAATATACAGGGTAACTCGTAGGATTAGATGATCAATCGAGCTCCAAATTGATGAAGTAAATAAGGGCCACTGGATCTCCATTGACGGGAGAAGTCCCTAGCACCCCAGCCTTGTTCCAAAGGAAAGACTATGAAGACGACTGTAACACGGTGGGAGAACTGACTTTAAGTTATGTTGCGGATAGCAAGAGTCGCCACCGACTTTTATTTTATCCAAAAGGAAAGGGTATAAAAGAACAGGAAAGACCTTAAGAGAATATTTTGGGTCCGGGGGGTAAGTTATGTAAAGGGAAGGTGTTAGCACCCTTTACATCCATGGTTATCCATGGGCTCTTAGTTACTTAGCTCACTTTAAATTGTTTTTGAAAGTGTAGTGTGTGAATAGAAAAATTTTCAGAATAGCTGATAATGATCCATGTACGGATGCGTAAAAACTTGTTTTTTGAAAATTTGTTTGAAATTTGTTAAGTGTTTGAAAAGTTTGAATAGTGAGCAAGTACATAAGAGGAACCTACCCTAAAGTTTAAGTCTTTCTTGTTCTTTATCCTTTAATTGGTAAGACTATCCCTACTATTAAGGAGTAGGTAGTCATTACCTTGGATGTAAGGGACATGAGAGGGACATTCTGTTTTATGAAGGCAACTGTGGGGTGTAATAAGCATATAGGAGGGACTATCATCATTATTCGAAGGGACTTGATTCGTAAAGGCAACCATGAGGGACTTGATGATTTTTATCTTTTAAGGGACTTGCTTTATACACCCCACTTGACCTTATGATTTAGGCAACTTGAGGGATAACCCTAGAAAGTGAGACGGCGATTAAAAATCGACTTACGTGTGTGAGTGTTCAATATTATTTATCTTGTAATTAAAAGTGATCTAGAATTAATTTTAAGAGAATACATATTTACACTCCCTAAATTACTAACCATAGCAATAATTAAATAATTAAATATTTACAAAATTACACCAAGAAGCAATTACATGATTATAATAATAAATAAATAGCAAAAATAAATAATAAAGCAAAATATAAATAAATAAGCAATAAATAATAAGTAAACAATAAATAAATAGGGGTTAGTGATAATAAAAAAAACAAGGTTAGTAAAAATATTAGAAATAAGTAAAATTAGTGAAATAATAATAATTAGAGAATAAACAAGGTTAGAGAAATAAGAATATAAGATAATAATAAGCAAAAAATAATAATATGGTTAGCAACAATAATTAAAATAGAAAAATATGATAATGACATGATTAGAATAATAAGCACAAAATTGAATTTTTAATATATAAGCATTTATTTATAAACATGAATAATTAAATAGAAAATTTTAAACATGATATAATTATAAATTTTAATAATTTACAAATTTAATTAATATTTACACATTGTAAGAAGAAAATAAGTTTTAAATATTATATTCACAAAATTTATAAAATTTAATTTTTATTAGTTATTATATTTACAAATTATTTTAAACCATATACCAAAAAAGATAATTATTATAAATTAAATTGTTTCTAAACATATATTAAAAGAAAAATAATTTAGATTATAAATATATTCACAAATAAGTTATAATTATTTTAAATAAATATACACAATAATAATTACATCATAAATAAACAATTAGGTTTTAATAGGTATTTAGAAAATAAATTAGGGTTTTGTTAGAAAAAATATTTTTAGGGTTTATAATATAAGATTATTTTAATTAATATACATATTATAATTTATTTACATGATTATAAAAATAGTTTTCAGAAAAAAAAGAAATATAGAATTTGAATTATATTGAACATATATAATATTATTTTAATTATATTTATATACATATGATTTTAATAATTAAATAAAAGAAAATAGAAAAAATTGCAAAAAAGAGAAACTTACCTGGCTGGGATTTGATCCCATGACCTCACACTTGCCAGCAACAGCAATAACCACCAGGCTAGCCCATACGCAGGCAACAATGAAGGGAGGAGAGTTTGTTTTGTGCTTTGCCTGAAAAATCCAGAAAAATAATGAAACAAAAAGGCCTGGGGTGGGACTTGAACCCAGGACCTCTTGATCATTCACGCGCATGCTTTACCACCCGGCTGGAAGAGCCAATTCTGTTAACATGCTGGCTATAATTGATAATATATTAAACCTGAAAAAACAAACAAAATAAAAGAGCAAAATGTCATAAACGGGGAATCGAACCCCAGACCAGGCCAATATACGCGTACGCCTCCAACCACTAGGACACAAGCGCTTGTGTGACAAATAAATAGGATATCAAAATAATATTTTAAGTCAAAATTTTGAATATAAGCTTCGCGCCAAACCAGTCTTCATCTTCAACCTCCTATCCTTCGAAATTAGCTGCGATTTCACCTATGATATTTCCTGCGAAAAAATAAACCCTAGCAAAACCTACAAAACTCAACAATCAACCAAACTATGAAATTTCACAGAATTGAAAGCGTAAACATAATCCAGAGGTCAATCCCAATCAAGCCATGGTTTTAAAAATCATTTATATTCACTGGATCGTTAAACCCTAAAATGAAGGTCATGAACCCTAGAATGGCACTATGCGATTCGGCCATGGTTTCTTCAATTAACCTGCCCAGAATTCATCACAAACCTTTCTTGAACACAAATCAATAAGCAAAATCCATTAATATCATGTAAATTGTTATGAACGAAAAATCAAAAAAAACATGAAAAGAATGATTCGGGTTCATCAATATGCGATGCTATGAGGCAATGTAATGATCTGGTTATGTTCAATGATCATCATAGAAGAGATTGGTGTGCTTGGAATGTGTTGAAACTACCTCCAATTCAAAATCTGATTATGAGTTTTGCTTGAAATTTTTTGAAGTGAAACCTACCTTTTGATGCTGGAAATTCGTGAATGAATGTTAGGTTTGTGTTAAGTATATATATGTGAGTGAATTAGGTTAAGAAAACTCATTGGTTGTGTGGAGATTTGATCCAAAAAAGATTGAAAAAGATCATGGTGTAAAAGTCAAATATTTGTTCATGAAGACTTGCTATTCTTGGATCAATCTCATGATTCCTTTCTCTTTCAAATTCAATCAACATTTATGAAATTCTAGAAGCTCAATCTTCACCCAAAAATAGATTTTCATATTTTATATTTATTTAAAATGATTTTTATGAATTAAATCAATAATAAATAAAAATAAAATAATAAAAATTCTGAATTTTGGTCAATTGGGTCGTGCATAATGATATGATGTGGATTGGATCACAATTTAGCAAGCCCATTTGGAAGGAATTGGTTCTAGACCCCCATTTTCAATATAAACCATCACAAAATTTCCCAACTTTGCAAGAGCATATCTCCTTCAATTTTAAAGGTATGAGGGTGTTCTTGGACTTTTTGGAAAGCTTGAAGAGTCCTCTAAACAACCCCATTGGTTTTAGGTCCATATCATTTACCAATCTCAAGTTATGCCCTTTTGAAGTTGTTGACTTTTTGTTGACTTTTGAAATGTCCTATAATGTCTTAGGTCATATCTTCCAAATGAAGCATTTTTGGGCTTAACTTGCAACATCAAAGTTGTAGAGAATTCAATTTCCTTCAAAATGAGCTTTGGATGGAGACTTGGTGATGAAGTATGTGAAAGTTATGGCTGGTCAAAGTTCAGTTGACTTTTACTGAGGAAACCCTAATTTAGAAACTCCTGATTATTGATGATCTGGAATCTCCTTGATGAATCATGATCAACCTTTGATCAAATGATGAATTTTACTTCATATACTTGATGTTGGCAAAAAATCATGAAGTTTGACTTTGGTTTGACCACAGTTGACCTCAGTTTGACTTTTTAACTGCATTGACTGGTTTTGACTTATCTGATCATCTGACTGAGCAAACTTCTGAGAAAAGTCTTGAAACTTGTCATGGGGGTTCTTATACACATATAAGATGTTATGAAGCTCACTTGAGGTCTTGGAAGTCCATTTAGCCTGATTAAAGTCAAAACCCTAGTTTTGGATGCACTGTTTAGGAGGTGCATTGTCTGAGGGAATTATCAACTCTTCTGACCAATTGTGAACTTTGTGAACCTTGTGAACCATCATAAAATGTCTTGTGAACCTCATAGGAGGTATTGTGAAGCTTGTGAACCTTGTGAACCTCATGAAGTGGCTTTGTAGACCTCATGATCCTCAGGAGAGCTTTGTAATCATTGTGAATCTTGTGAACCTTGTGAACCTTCAAGAAGTGACTTGTAGACTTCATGAACCTCATGAAAGGTCTTGTAAATGTTGAGAAACTTGTGAACCTTGTGAACCTTCAAGAAGTAACTTGTAGACTTCATGAACCTCATGAAAGGTTATATAAGCATTGAGAACTTGTGAACCTTGTGAACCTTCTTAGCACACAAAGTCTTGTATTGTGAGGGCAAATTTTGGGGTGCAACAGCTGCCCCTGTTCAATTTTCTGAAACCTGAGGGGTTAGATTGGTATATTTTCCAGTCGTGACCTGGAAGGTTGAAGGGGATTGAACACAAAAGCCCAAAAATTTGCACTCACCAGTGCATTAGAGTGATATGATTGAGTGGGCTTAAAGATGCCACTAGGGGAAAGCAGTCCAAAATATGGAGGTATAATGAAAGCTGTCAGGAGTCTGGAGCAGTCCTGAGGTATTGATGATATGATTTCAGGAGACTGGAGTAATCCTGATGTAACAGCATGTCTTCAGGGGGGGTGAGAAGCTATCAGGAGGCTGGAGCTGTCCTGAGGTAATAATATAATTTCAAGAGGATAGAGCAATCTTTGATGATATGCTTTCAGGAGACTGGAGTAATCCTGATGTAACAGCATGCCTTCAGGAGGATAGAGCAATCAATAATGATAACCCTAAAGCAGTCTTGAAGTAATAATATGACTTCAGGAGGACAGAGCAATCAGTAGCTCTAAAGCAGTCTTGAAGTAATAATATGATCTCAGGAGGATAGAGCAATCAATAATGATGACTCTAAAGCAGTCTTGAAACAATGAGAAGTTGTTAGGAGGATGAAGCAACCCTGAGGTAATAGTATGACTTCAGGAGGATAGAGAAATCAACTCTAAAGCAGTCTTGAAGTAATGAGAAGCTGTCAGGAGGATAAAGCAACCCTGAGGCAATAATATGATTTCAGGAGGATAAAGCAATCCTGATAATTGTAAGTCTGTTTGTTGGATAATTAATCTGAAAATAAGACAACATTCTGTATGATAGTGTTAGTTTATGCATTATGTATGCATGTATAATATGATGCACTTAAGTAATGTACTATGTATCTATGGATATGTATGTTATGGTATGGTGTAAATGATGTATGTATGATATGATACTGCCGGAAGAGTCTGGATATCTTCATATAACAACTGCTGGCCAGGGAAAATAAATCCCGATTTGTTGTTGAAGACTATATTATACATAACCATCCGTCTGCTGGGGATAATAAGGTATGGATAACCTCCCGGATGCTGGGGATAGTAAGGTATGGATACCCTCCCGGATGCTGGGGATAGTAAGGTATGGATAACCTCCCATCTTCGTTCGTCGTACCCTTATTGGAAAGTAAATTCCCGAATATCCGTATGAGGATAAAAGAGATGGATATAAATTCCAGGGGAGATAAGACTTTATGAAGATGGATTCGTCCTACTGAGAGTTTGTAACTGTCTTGTGAAGGTGAACCGGCGAAGCTTCGTTGAAATCCTCCCCTCGTTCGTCCTTAGTAAATACTATTACTGCGTTTTCATGCATTTCTGGTAAACATCAATCATATTAAAAGCATACATGCATTTTTGGTAAACATTAATCATATTCAAAAGCATACATACATTCAAACACAACCAATGGACGTTTCGCTTATGTAAATAGGGTAAAAGTAAATCTGGATTCAAAAGATGAAATTTATTTATATCAAAAAGTGACCCATACATGGGTAAATTTGTACAAGGAGACATAAACCCTAGTAAGAGGATTTTGTCATAAAATTTTACAAGAGAGAATCAGCTATGTGGGAAACAATCCTATTGAGTTTCAATTCTACTATTGCCATTATCTTCAAGTATCTCATCTTCTGCTGTTGAGACGGAAACGATTGGATTGAGCTTTATCTGTTCGAGCTTGAATAAGTAGTACAACTGGTTGCAGTTTCATGGGCGATCCAAACGAGACATAGTCATACGCTTTAATCCCTAACTTTTGCCTGGATTGCCCTTTCAGGTTTTCAATCCACCGGGATACCCTTTTTTGCCCAAGCCGCCTTTTCAGGTTTTCGACTTGCCGGGTGTACATCTTTTTATATATATCCCTAATTTTTGCCCAAACCCTTTTGGTTTGCCGGGATGCCCTTATTTTTGCCTAGGCCTGTCAACCTAGCGGGTCTCTTTTTATGCGTAGTATTTTTTAACTATGTCTGCGTTTACAGGCTGTGGGAAGTCTTCACCATCCATTGTAGTCAGTATCATGGCACCTCCTGAGAACACTGTCTTACTACAAATGGTCCTTCATATGTTGGAGTCCACTTGCCCCTAGGATCACCTTGTGGTAATATGATACGCTTGATTACCAAGTCACCAGCCTGATATACCTTTGGCTTAACCTTCTTGTTAAAAGCTTTGATCATCCGTTTCTGGTACATCTGGCCATGACAAACTGCTGCTAACCTCTTCTCATCAATCAAATTTATCTGGTCCAGTCGAGTCTGAATCCACTCATCTTCATCCAAGCCTGCGTCCTTCATAATTCTCAAGGAGGGAATCTGAACTTCAATGGGCAGAACTGCTTCCATACCATAGACTAAGGAGAATGGGGTTGCCCCTGTTGAAGTACGTATTGTAGTACGATAACCATGAAGAGCAAATGGTAACATCTCATGCCAATCTTTGTAAGTAACATTCATCTTCTGTACAATCTTTTTAATGTTCTTATTAGCGGCCTCAACTGCCCCATTCATCTTCGGACGATACGGAGAAGAGTTATGATGCTTAATCTTGAACTGCCTGCAGAGATCAGTAATCATAGTGTTGTTCAGATTAGAGCCATTGTCAGTGATAATCCTTTCAGGGATGCCATACCTACATATGAGATTATTCTTAATGAACTGAGCCACAACATTCTTGGTAACAGATGCAAATGAAGCTGCCTCCACCCACTTCGTGAAGTAATCAATAGCAACCAGGATGAAACGATGCCCATTATAAGCAGTAGGCTTGATCTCACCAATCATATCAATGCCCCACATGGCAAAGGGCCAAGGAGCAGTCAACACATTCAATGGTGATGGAGGTACATGGACTTTATCAACATAAATTTGACATTTGTGACAAGTTCTGGAGTGTTGATAGCAATCAGCTTCCATGGTAGACCAATAGTAACCTGCTCTCAATATCTTCTTTGCCATAGTATGACCACTAGAATGAGTGCCAAAGATTCCATCATGCATATCTTCCATAATCTCAATTGCTTCCTTCTTATCCACACAACGAAGCAAAGTTGAATCATGATTGCGCTTGTATAGAATCCCATTACTCAAGAAGAACTTAGCAGCAAACCTTTTCAGAAACTTCCTATCTTTGACAGATGCCCCTTCAGGGAACTCCTGAGCTTCAAGATATCTTTTTACTTCATAGAACCAAGGCTTCTCCTCTACCCCTTCTGTGTCAATTTCATTGCAGTATGCAGGCTTCTCAAATCTATCAATGGTAATCTTAGGAGCTTCATCATCCCAACTAATCTCAAACATGGATGCCATGGTGGCCAAAGCATCTTCCAACTGATTCTCTCTCCGTGGAATGTGCTCAAAGGTAATCTCTTTGAAATGTGGGATCAAAGACAACACATGCTCTCTGTAAGGAATGAGGTTATCATGCTTGGTATCCCAATCTCCTTTAATCTGACTTACTACCAGGGCTGAATCTCCATACACATCAAGGAACTGAATCTTCATGTCAATAACAGCTTTAATGCCCAGGATACATGCCTCATACTCAGCCATGTTATTGGTACAATGGAAACAAAGTCTGGCAGTAATCGGGGTATGACAACCTTCAGGGGAACTAATCACAACACCAACACCATTACCAAGTGCATTAGAGGCACCATCAAAAACCATAGTCCATCGGGATCCTTGTTCAGGTCCGTCATATTGTCCAGGTTCTTTGGTAATAATCATAATATCTTCATCAGGGAACTCAAAACTCATTGACTGGTAATCATCTACTGCTTGATGGGCCAAATGATCTGCTACAACACTTCCCTTAATGGCCTTCTGAGTAGTATACTGTATGTCATATTCTGTCAAGATCATTTGCCATCTTGCAATTCTTCCGGAGAGAGCAGGCTTCTCAAATATGTACTTGATTGGATCCATCTTAGAAATCAATAAGGTAGTATGGGTCAACATATACTGTCTTAGTCGGCGAGCAGCCCATGCCAAAGCGCAGCAAGTTTTCTCGAGCAGTGAGTATCTTGTTTCACAGTCGGTAAACTTTTTGCTAAGGTAGTATATTGCCTGCTCTTTTCGACCAGACTCGTCATGTTGCCCCAACACACACCCCATTGAGTTGTCTAGCACTGTTAAGTACATAATCAAGGGTCTTCCATCAACTGGTGGCATCAAGATTGGTGGTTCCAGCAGATATCTCTTGATTTCATCAAAGGCAGTCTGGCATTCATCATTCCATTCCATCACCTGATCTTTCTTCAACAACTTGAAGATTGGCTCACAGATAGTAGTTAGTTGGGAAATAAATCTTGCAATGTAATTCAATCGTCCCAAGAAACCTCTAACCTCCTTCTCAGTACGGGGAGCTGGCATCTCTCGTATAGCTTTCACTTTTGCAGGATCCACTTCAATACCTTTTCCACTGACAATGAAACCCAGGAGTTTACCAGATCTAACTCCAAAAGTACACTTGTTTGGATTCAATCTCAACTTGTATTTCTTCAACCTCTCAAACAACTTGTGTAGATGATCAAGATGTTGCTCTTCATTCTGAGACCTGGCTATCATATCATCTACATATACCTCTATCTCATGATGAATCATATCATGAAACAAAGCCACCATAGCACGCTGATATGTTGCCCCTGCATTCTTCAAACCAAATGGCATTACCTTATAGCAAAAGGTGCCCCACTGTGTCACAAATGTTGTCTTCTCCATATCTTCAGGTGCCATCTTGATTTGATTGTAACCAGAGAAACCATCCATAAAAGAGAATACCTTATGCTGAGCAGTGTTGTCTACCAGAATATCAATATGAGGAAGTGGAAAGTCATCTTTAGGGTTGGCCTTGTTCAAATCTCTGTAGTCTACACACATACGTACCTTACCATCTTTCTTAGGAACTGGTACCACATTTGCAACCCACTGAGGATAAGAAGTCACTGCTAAGAACCCTACATTGAACTGTTTCATTACCTCTGCCTTGATCTTTTCTGACATTTCAGGACGCATACGACGAACCTTCTGCTTCTTTGGACGACAATCTTCTTTCACTGGCAAACGGTGAACCACAATGTCTGTATCCAACCCTGGCATATCTTCATAAGACCAAGCAAAGATCTCCACATAGTCACGTAACATCTGAATCAACCTGCTTTTGACACTGTCCTCTAAATCAGCTCCTATCTTAACCTCTTTTCTGTTTTCTTCAGTTCCCAGATTCACAACTTCGACTGGCTCTTCATGTGGCTGTATAGCTTTCTCTTCTTGTTGTAACAACCTAGCAAGCTCTACAGGTACTTCACAATCGTCCTCATTTCCGTCTTCAGTTTGATAGATCGGATTCTCGAAATTATAATTGGCAATAGTAGAACTGTTATCAACAGGATCCAGAGTGAATGAGGATCTGCATTTTAATGATGTGGGTGTGTGTAAGAACACATAGCTGATAAAGCAAAAATAAAAGAAAAGAAAGACAAGGAACACAATATTTACGAAAACGAAACGTCCACTGATTTTATTGAATGAAGTATGCAAATGAAATGACAGCCCGTAACAAGCACACCATTGTGCCCCGGGTAAGGCACCTGGCTTGAAAGTTTTATTGTTCAGAAATTACAAACTTAAAATATAACAACACAGTAATAGTATTTACTCCTGACTAAAGGAGATAGGGATAACATCTTCAGCTTTCCAATTATTGAGTCCAGCACCCACAGTAGGAAAAATCCATGCATCCAAGTTGTAGTCTTCATCTTGATCTCCCACAGCATTAATCTGGTCCTTCACAACCCCTTGATTAGTGATACGGGCAGCACGAGCACGACGAACAGCCTTCTGGGACTCTGCCGTGAAACCCAAACCAAACTTGTCAGACTTGTATGGAATATCAAGAAGCTGACCCCAGATAGTACAACCACCTTCATCCACCACAGCTCTAGCATCATTGAGGGAGGCCATCGCCATTGTTGGAGGCTTTCTGGTGACCACAGGAACTTTCTTCTCAACAGGAGGAGCTACATAATCATTAACAACCCAAGGAACCACTTCAAATGTCTGACACGGAGTCTCAATGTATTCACCTTCCATTTCTAGATACTTGAAGGTATTCACATAGCTGACAAAGTATTCTTCTTCTCCATAGACAGTAACAACCTTCCCGTCCACCGGATATCTCAACTTTTGGTGCAATGTAGAGGTCACAGCACCTGCCCCATGGATCCAGGGACGACCAAGCAGACAAGAGTACGAAGGACGAATATCCATCACATAAAATGTAGCAGTAAACACCTGAGAACCAACTTGGATTGGAAGATCAATTTCCCCATGCACTACTCTTCTAGAACCATCAAAAGCTTTTACCACAATGTTGCTGGGCTTCAGTACAGCATCTTCAGGACTCAGCTTATTCAGGACTTCCTTAGGCAACACATTCAAAGAGAAACCATTATCTATCAGCACATGAGACAGGGTGGTGCCCCTGCATTCAATTGAAATATGCAAGGCCCTGTTATGATCCCTCTTGGCAGGGGTCAAGTCAGCATCAGAAAATCCTAACCCATTGTCATAGGTCAGGTGGGCAACACAGTTCTCAAATTGGTCAACAGAAATTGCACTGGGTACATGAGCGGTCTTCAGAAACTTGATCAAGGACTTGGCATGAGCCTCAGAACATAACAACAAGGACAACATAGAAATCTTTGAGGGAGTATGCCCCAACTGATCAACAATGTCATAATCACTCTTGCGAATGATTTTCAATACTTCTTCCATCTGCTTAGAAAGATCATCAGCAGCTGGCACATCAGTAGATACAGGCTCAATAACAGGACCCTTGCCCCGAGCATCAGTAGTGGAAGTAGCAGCAGGAGTAACTGCATTCTTGGAAGTAACTGGAGGAGAGAAGATTCTTCCACTACGAGTGATCTTGCTAGATCCAGCAATATTATCAATGTCAACAGGCACATCAGCTACAGGCTCTTGCTTAACACCATGGATGTAAACATCAGATCCATAGTGCCAAGGCGCAGCTTTATCAGATGTATACGGAATATGACCAGGAGTAGTAATGACCATAGGAGCCACTCTGGCTTCAGCAACAACTTTCACAGGACCTTCAGCAGTAATCTTGATTGGACCCTGATGAGTGATTTTGATGGGACCCTTTGAAGTGATTCTTATTGGTACTTTGTCAACCATGTCAACCTCTTCAATCTTCCTACCCTGAGTCAGATGATCCACCATACTTTCTACAGACGACGGAGTCCTCTCAAACACTATAGTATACTTATCCATGAGACGCTGAATTCCATCTCTCAATATGAAGCAACTATCTGGCTTATAAGTACAATACAAACAATCTTCACGACAACCTGGAAAGATCCCAGCTTGTACTAACCTCTTTTTGATAACAGACAGTGGTGTGGTCAACTCCATAACTGAATAGACATGTAGATCTTCCTCAATGGCATTGACAGTCTTCTCGTGATTTGGCATTGGAGCAGTAATCACATTTGGAGTACCCGGAGGATCAAACTCAATCTCTCCAGCATCAATCATATCTTGAATTTTGTTCTTCAAGACCCAGCAATTATTAGTATCATGTCCCTGACAGTTTGAATGATACGCACACCGTGCATTGGGGTTGTACCTGGGAGAGGTAACATTAGGATTCTGAGGAGCCTCTTTCAGGGTAATGAGTTCAGCCTTCAACAAATGTTGCAATGCCTGAGCCATTGACATGTTGATCTTCGTGAACTGCCTTCTAGCCCTCTGTTGGTTGCCCTGTGGCTGCTCTGTCGGTGCAGGAGTTGGATTTGAAATATGCACTGCACTAACAGACTGATGCCTTCTGTTACGATCAGGCTGACCATAAACAGCATTAGACTCTTTCTTTCCAGTGGGAGGCTTCTTTGCAGCACCTGATGAAGAAGTGCCCACATGGATTTTACCATTCTTTATACCATTCTCTACTCGCTCTCCTGTCATGATCAACTCAGTGAAGCCAGATGATGAGCTTCCAATGAGATGACTGTAAAACGGACCATTCAGTGTACACATGAACATATCAACCAATTCCCTGTCAGTCAAAGGGGGTTGAACTCTTCCAGCTAAATCTCTCCACTTCTGAGCATACTCTTTGAAACTTTCTTTGGCACCCATAGACATGCTCTGAAGCTGCATGCGAGTGGGGGCTAAGTCAGCATTGTATTGGTACTGCTTATAGAAAGCTTCAGCAAGATCATTCCAGTCTCTGATGTTGACACTCTCCAACTGATAATACCACTCCAGCTGAGCTCCAGATAAGCTTTCTTGAAAGAAATGGATCCACAACTTTTTATCAGCAGTATGGGGTTGAATTCTTCTGACATAAGACCTCAGATGCAGCTTGGGACAAGAGACCCCATCATAGACAACAAAAGTAGGAACCTTGAAACCCACAGGTATGACCACCCCAGATATCAAGCTCAAATCCTCAAAATCCAGCCCAGATGACTTCTGCAACTCCATAGCATCCATCCTATCCACCAGCATCTTGAATTTGTCTTCATTAGGCTCATGGTAGTAGTTAGCCTCAGAATCAGAGTCCCCCATTGTATGGTGGAGACTGCCTACCTCTTGCTCAGATTCTTCAGATTCATCGTCTTCAGCTGGTTCTTTGGTCTTGGCAAGACCTTTGAATCTTCTTCCCATGTTGATCAACCCAGCAGACCTTCTAGTCTTCTTAGTCTTCTTGGCCAGCAGGGCCTTCAATTCATCCTGCCCCTTGGACAGGTTCAGGATCAGCTCTTGGAACTGTGCATTTTGTGCCTGGAGATCCTTAACTGATTGTTCAAGAGCCATTGCTGAAATAAACAGCGAGAAGATGAGAAACCTGTGCACAAATATAAACCTGTGATGCAATGAAATGATATGGTAATGCATATGCAATGTTTTCAAGGACCGCAGGATTTAAATTTGCTTAGACAAACACGAAAGTAAACTTTTATTAGTAATAACTTTGTTTTGCCTTTTAGGCTTACAAAAATGAAAATGAAATAAGTACAAAAGATGGGGTTTTAAGTCTCCCATGGACATTTCCTCTTTATGTTGAGGTATGAGTTGAGGTTTCGTTCCTCGTGAAGTTGCTTTGTTAGCTCTAGGATTCTTGCTTGGCTTGCTTTGTAATGAGCCTCGAAAGTATCCCTTTGCTCCTTCAGTTGGATCCATGATCTCTGCAAGTCTTCCTTATCAGTAGGCATGTCTGGGTGAAGGATGGTATAAGCTGTGTCTCCTTCAGCAACAGGTTCCATGGTAACTGGTAGGACGACAGGATATGGCATCATGAGAGTCTGAGCACGAGATCGTACCCATCTGAGATAAGCCTCCATAGGAATAGTGTACTTAGGCTCCAGTGTCTTGCTGTCAATCCTGTTTACCTTTCCCCAAGCTCGTATGAATCTCTGACGGTAACCCTGAAGATCGTTGTCGTAATCAAACACAATGCCCTGAATCAACATGTCATGTGGACCATCGCCCCGAGCGTAACCAAACTGTCGTAAAGCTAGGGAGGGGTTGTAGGTGATGCCTCCTCTTATGCCTAGAAGTGGCACATTAGGAAACTCCCCACAACGGTCAATGATGGTGACATTCTCCATAGATCTGGAGCACCAATGAATGTCTGAGTGAGAAAGTGACATGATCCTCTTGGACCATCTGAACCCTTGCTCATTCTTCATTACTGAGCGAGGAAGGTGAGAAATAAACCACCTAGAAAGCAAAGGTATGCAGCACATCAAAGTTCCTCTTGCCCTTGTAGTACGGGTGTGAAGAGAATGCAGGATGTCTCCAAGCAATGTAGGCACTGGATTGTGACTCAGGAAAATGTTGATGGCATGAACATCTATGAACTGATCTGGATTGGGGAACAATACTAAACCATATATCAGCAAGGCTAAGATCTCCTCAAAAGCATCATAGCTCATGGCCTTCAAGAACATTTGAGCCTTATCCATTAGCACCTTGGCAAGAATACCCTTGACTCCACTTCTCGTTTCTAGAACAATGTCAGACTTCTTCAGATGTAGGGCTGCAGCAATAACTTCTGGTTTAAGCTCCTTTTCCAAGCCTGTGAATGGCTTCTGATCAAGAACAGGTATACCCAGAAGTTTAGAGAACTCTTCCATTGTAGGAACCAGCTGGTAGTCAGGAAATGTAAAGCAATGGTGCTTAGGGTCAAAGAACTGGAATAGAACACTCATCATGTCTTCATTGAACCCTGAAGTGACTAAATCCAATAGGTGACCATGTCTCTTGATGAACTGGGAGTGATCAGACACTTGAGAAACCAACTCTTTAAGCTTGGGAGGTATCCCCACAAAGTTGATCCTGATGGTGTTTCTACGAGCAGAAGCCATGACCTGCAACAAAGAACAAAGATAAATCCCTTGGTCCTTGAAATGGTTAGGGAAAATGATATGCTTATGATGCATGATGATGTCATGATGTTATGCTCAATCACAAACATGTGGCACACACAAACAAGTCACACCATAGCCCTAGGTTTAAAGGCTTGCATGAGGTTTAAGGTAAGTACCCTCCCCTGAAGTTAGATGGTTCATCCTGTCCTACAAAAGTAACCAGGTTCTAAGGGATCTCAATATCATTGATCCTTCACTAGGGTGGTTGATCAGAAGGCAACTTACTTGCCAACCAAAACCCTCCAAGTTTAGAATCTCAATGAGCGTAGTATCGAGTGTCAACCAACTTCAGTCTGCACCAAAGCCGGTTACCTCACTACTTTCTAAAGGCCAAGATGAGTTAACTAGGGTTCTAAGAGTTAGTTAGTGCATTGACAACATATGGCAGCCTCATATTATCCTCAACTTGACTTAAGGAACATAAGCACTAACCAAGAAGTCACACTAACTATGGCCACCAGATCAACCGTATCGATATACGTCGTACAGTTTCCTTGGTCTATTGCCATTTACCTAAGGTACACTAGATCCGGGTTAGGACCTTTCATACATAAGAACACCCCCAACAGGTAAGTATAAAGCAAACAAAGCAAACAATTTAGAGTGATCTAATTCCTAAGGGTACCCCTCTTAAATTTAAATCCCCAGCAAAGTCGCCAGTTCTGTAACACGGTGGGAGAACTGACTTTAAGTTATGTTGCGGATAGCAAGAGTCGCCACCGACTTTTATTTTATCCAAAAGGAAAGGGTATAAAAGAACAGGAAAGACCTTAAGAGAATATTTTGGGTCCGGGGGGTAAGTTATGTAAAGGGAAGGTGTTAGCACCCTTTACATCCATGGTTATCCATGGGCTCTTAGTTACTTAGCTCACTTTAAATTGTTTTTGAAAGTGTAGTGTGTGAATAGAAAAATTTTCAGAATAGCTGATAATGATCCATGTACGGATGCGTAAAAACTTGTTTTTTGAAAATTTGTTTAAAATTTGTTAAGTGTTTGAAAAGTTTGAATAGTGAGCAAGTACATAAGAGGAACCTACCCTAAAGTTTAAGTCTTTCTTGTTCTTTATCCTTTAATTGGTAAGACTATCCCTACTATTAAGGAGTAGGTAGTCATTACCTTGGATGTAAGGGACATGAGAGGGACATTCTGTTTTATGAAGGCAACTGTGGGGTGTAATAAGCATATAGGAGGGACTATCATCATTATTCGAAGGGACTTGATTCGTAAAGGCAACCATGAGGGACTTGATGATTTTTATCTTTTAAGGGACTTGCTTTATACACCCCACTTGACCTTATGATTTAGGCAACTTGAGGGATAACCCTAGAAAGTGAGACGGCGATTAAAAATCGACTTACGTGTGTGAGTGTTCAATATTATTTATCTTGTAATTAAAAGTGATCTAGAATTAATTTTAAGAGAATACATATTTACACTCCCTAAATTACTAACCATAGCAATAATTAAATAATTAAATATTTACAAAATTACACCAAGAAGCAATTACATGATTATAATAATAAATAAATAGCAAAAATAAATAATAAAGCAAAATATAAATAAATAAGCAATAAATAATAAGTAAACAATAAATAAATAGGGGTTAGTGATAATAAAAAAAATAAGGTTAGTAAAAATATTAGAAATAAGTAAAATTAGTGAAATAATAATAATTAGAGAATAAACAAGGTTAGAGAAATAAGAATATAAGATAATAATAAGCAAAAAATAATAATATGGTTAGCAACAATAATTAAAATAGAAAAATATGATAATGACATGATTAGAATAATAAGCACAAAATTGAATTTTTAATATATAAGCATTTATTTATAAACATGAATAATTAAATAGAAAATTTTAAACATGATATAATTATAAATTTTAATAATTTACAAATTTAATTAATATTTACACATTGTAAGAAGAAAATAAGTTTTAAATATTATATTCACAAAATTTATAAAATTTAATTTTTATTAGTTATTATATTTACAAATTATTTTAAACCATATACCAAAAAAGATAATTATTATAAATTAAATTGTTTCTAAACATATATTAAAAGAAAAATAATTTAGATTATAAATATATTCACAAATAAGTTATAATTATTTTAAATAAATATACACAATAATAATTACATCATAAATAAACAATTAGGTTTTAATAGGTATTTAGAAAATAAATTAGGGTTTTGTTAGAAAAAATATTTTTAGGGTTTATAATATAAGATTATTTTAATTAATATACATATTATAATTTATTTACATGATTATAAAAATAGTTTTCAGAAAAAAAAGAAATATAGAATTTGAATTATATTGAACATATATAATATTATTTTAATTATATTTATATACATATGATTTTAATAATTAAATAAAAGAAAATAGAAAAAATTACAAAAAAGAGAAACTTACCTGGCTGGGATTTGATCCCATGACCTCACACTTGCCAGCAACAGCAATAACCACCAGGCTAGCCCATACGCAGGCAACAATGAAGGGAGGAGAGTTTGTTTTGTGCTTTGCCTGAAAAATCCAGAAAAATAATGAAACAAAAAGGCCTGGGGTGGGACTTGAACCCAGGACCTCTTGATCATTCACGCGCATGCTTTACCACCCGGCTGGAAGAGCCAATTCTGTTAACATGCTGGCTATAATTGATAATATATTAAACCTGAAAAAACAAACAAAATAAAAGAGCAAAATGTCATAAACGGGGAATCGAACCCCAGACCAGGCCAATATACGCGTACGCCTCCAACCACTAGGACACAAGCGCTTGTGTGACAAATAAACAGGATATCAAAATAATATTTTAAGTCAAAATTTTGAATATAAGCTTCGCGCCAAACCAGTCTTCATCTTCAACCTCCTATCCTTCGAAATTAGCTGCGATTTCACCTATGATATTTCCTGCGAAAAAATAAACCCTAGCAAAACCTACAAAACTCAACAATCAACCAAACTATGAAATTTCACAGAATTGAAAGCGTAAACATAATCCAGAGGTCAATCCCAATCAAGCCATGGTTTTAAAAATCATTTATATTCACTGGATCGTTAAACCCTAAAATGAAGGTCATGAACCCTAGAATGGCACTATGCGATTCGGCCATGGTTTCTTCAATTAACCTGCCCAGAATTCATCACAAACCTTTCTTGAACACAAATCAATAAGCAAAATCCATTAATATCATGTAAATTGTTATGAACGAAAAATCAAAAAAAACATGAAAAGAATGATTCGGGTTCATCAATATGCGATGCTATGAGGCAATGTAATGATCTGGTTATGTTCAATGATCATCATAGAAGAGATTGGTGTGCTTGGAATGTGTTGAAACTACCTCCAATTCAAAATCTGATTATGAGTTTTGCTTGAAATTTTTTGAAGTGAAACCTACCTTTTGATGCTGGAAATTCGTGAATGAATGTTAGGTTTGTGTTAAGTATATATATGTGAGTGAATTAGGTTAAGAAAACTCATTGGTTGTGTGGAGATTTGATCCAAAAAAGATTGAAAAAGATCATGGTGTAAAAGTAAAATATTTGTTCATGAAGACTTGCTATTCTTGGATCAATCTCATGATTCCTTTCTCTTTCAAATTCAATCAACATTTATGAAATTCTAGAAGCTCAATCTTCACCCAAAAATAGATTTTCATATTTTATATTTATTTAAAATGATTTTTATGAATTAAATCAATAATAAATAAAAATAAAATAATAAAAATTCTGAATTTTGGTCAATTGGGTCGTGCATAATGATATGATGTGGATTGGATCACAATTTAGCAAGCCCATTTGGAAGGAATTGGTTCTAGACCCCCATTTTCAATATAAACCATCACAAAATTTCCCAACTTTGCAAGAGCATATCTCCCTCAATTTTAAAGGTATGAGGGTGTTCTTGGACTTTTTGGAAAGCTTGAAGAGTCCTCTAAACAACCCCATTGGTTTTAGGTCCATATCATTTACCAATCTCAAGTTATGCCCTTTTGAAGTTGTTGACTTTTTGTTGACTTTTGAAATGTCCTATAATGTCTTAGGTCATATCTTCCAAATGAAGCATTTTTGGGCTTAACTTGAAACATCAAAGTTGTAGAGAATTCAATTTCCTTCAAAATGAGCTTTGGATGGAGACTTGGTGATGAAGTATGTGAAAGTTATGGCTGGTCAAAGTTCAGTTGACTTTTACTGAGGAAACCCTAATTTAGAAACTCCTGATTATTGATGATCTGGAATCTCCTTGATGAATCATGATCAACCTTTGATCAAATGATGAATTTTACTTCATATACTTGATGTTGGCAAAAAATCATGAAGTTTGACTTTGGTTTGACCACAGTTGACCTCAGTTTGACTTTTTAACTGCATTGACTGGTTTTGACTTATCTGATCATCTGACTGAGCAAAATTCTGAGAAAAGTCTTGAAACTTGTCATGGGGGTTCTTATACACATATAAGATGTTATGAAGCTCACTTGAGGTCTTGGAAGTCCATTTAGCCTGATTAAAGTCAAAACCCTAGTTTTGGATGCACTGTTTAGGAGGTGCATTGTCTGAGGGAATTATCAACTCTTCTGACCAATTGTGAACTTTGTGAACCTTGTGAACCATCATAAAATGTCTTGTGAACCTCATAGGAGGTATTGTGAAGCTTGTGAACCTTGTGAACCTCATGAAGTGGCTTTGTAGACCTCATGATCCTCAGGAGAGCTTTGTAATCATTGTGAATCTTGTGAACCTTGTGAACCTTCAAGAAGTGACTTGTAGACTTCATGAACCTCATGAAAGGTCTTGTAAATGTTGAGAAACTTGTGAACCTTGTGAACCTTCAAGAAGTAACTTGTAGACTTCATGAACCTCATGAAAGGTTATATAAGCATTGAGAACTTGTGAACCTTGTGAACCTTCTTAGCACACAAAGTCTTGTATTGTGAGGGCAAATTTTGGGGTGCAACAACGACTAAGGTGAATTTCAAGGGGAAATACAACTCGTGTATGATAGGCATCTTGAGTATAAATACCTAGGATATTATGCATGCCATAGAAATGGAAAAGCATCGAAGATCCATCAGCCAACTTAAATTCCAACTAGGATCCCCTTGGTCTCTGACTGAACTGCCAACCAACTTGAATATCCTCATGAGGGATTTTCGTCCATAAATTCTAGCCCCCTTCCACCTGAAAGCATAACCAAGCACATCCATTAGAGTCTAGCTATCTCCCAAGTCGAAGACCTAGTCCTACTGATAGATCAGAGGCCACATTGCCCGAACAACACATTTTAGGGCGAGCAACCGATACACAATTGTGGTCGACCGTAAGATTTTATTAATGTATTTTTAAATATATTGCCTTGCTGTAATTACTGATATAACTGTTAATTGCAAACTATATGGATATATGTATTACTAAGATATTGTTTCTGTTATGGTTTCTAGTGTAGTTGATGTCGAGCTAAATATTTTAGGGGTGCTGATAGAGATGCTTTGCATGTCTGATTAAGGCAATCAAATTCCCATAGCTCCAAGTGCACCTAAAGATTTAGAGGTTGAGGTCAAAGACGTTTTGCACGTCCAACTAACGTAACCAAATCCTCATAGTGTCGAGTGCGCCTAGAGATTTAAGGGTTATTGTTGGAGACGCTTTGCACGTCCGAATAAGTTATGTGGACTTCCCAACTTCTTCCTAGTGTCTTATACGTCATGCATATGTTATTTCCCATGCTCTCTCACCTTCACTATAATTCTATCTCCAACGGTCAGCGATAGGAGGCAACAAATAGTTAACTTTTAACTTCATATTAACCTAATGACTATTGTTAACAAAACCAACTGCAATAAGCTTATGTTTACTCACATACTTAGATAGAGATACCACCAGTGGAAAGCAAGTGATATTAAGATTCTTGGACAACAAGGCCAATATCACACTGTATCTAGAAGCAATAGAGTAACATATATCAGGATTGTGTCATAGAATACCTTAGAATACAATTAATGGTATTGATAAACTTCACCATCTAACTACTATCGAACCAAAGATCGAGACTCTTCACCCTATCCAAGTAAAAACACAATAGCACGAAAACCACAATTTCCATCAAGCTCCATATGTCATCAATGTAGTTATCTAAGAAAGCTGAAACTGAAATAGGTAAAGATATCTTGAAGACTGGATAGACGGTTGACTTAGAGTTGTTTTGTACATGATCTCCTCGTCACCAGACTTCCTTGCGAGCCCTTAACATACTCTCACTGCGAAGGATCTTGATGCACATCACTCTCTTAACCCTTTTTACTCTTCTTATTTCCCATATTTGGCTTGTACTTCACTAGTGGTGGACACATGAAAATTGTAGATGGATGTCTTAGTTCCCAAATTTTTTTCTTCATTACCATCTGGCCAACTATATCTAATGTACTGGAATACCACTTCAACTCTTCACACTCTTATTCTAAATCCAACTATATCCCATTATCTTATTGAGTAACTTCATTATCTTAAATGTATAATTTCTTCCAAAACACATGAATTGATCCCATCGAAACAACTTACCTTATATTTGAAGACCTGCAAGTTGACACACACACAAGGTAACCCTTGTGTTATTCTATTGAAGCAACCACATGCATCTTTATCAGAACCAACTAATTTTACCCTTTCCAACTCATATGTAACGTGTTGTATGCACTGTCTTGAAACAAAGTCGTGCAAACTAGAGTAAAACAAAGTGTTGTACCGATGCTCAATTCTAGGAATACTTTTTGAAATGATATTATGATTGATCCTAGTTGCAACTATAACATGATGTTCACAACATCCCAACTTCTGCATAAATCTTCCCGGCTAGTAGTCAACATTTTTTTAGCCTATAATGTGCAAACTCAACACTAAAAACATTAGTAAAAAATTTTATAATTTGATAATTAGTATTGTACAAATAAAGGGTGAATCTATTAGTCCAAGTAACAACACACTTTTCTTTATATGGTGTCAACCATGCTTCGTGCACATACTGAACAAATAAAGGGATATCAACATATACTAAGTCAAGATTCTTTAATTGTTCCATAAACTCAAACTCCCTATTCAAATGCACGAGTTTTTTTCTACAGATCCATAACACGCTTTTGCCTAATAGATTCTATATACTACTTACACTTCATACTAACATTCTTTGAAATATGGAACACACATAACATATGAATTGATGACGAGAACACAAGTTCCCAATCTATCACTTGAGCCTCTTGTAGTAACTTCTTGGATGAAAACAACTTTTTAAGCTTCTCTAGTGCCCATTTGAATTTTTCCTTCCTTTCATGTTCTAAATAGGGAAAGTCAACTGAAAAAGTCAACTTCATTAGTAACACCAATAATCTAAAGTAGTGAAAGTTGGTAAATGTTTTTTTTTTGTATGTATAGTCAATAATTAACAAAATATGAAATTTAATCATCAACTTCCCAGAATCAATTAAAGGAAGTTACAATTTTTGGGAAAATAAATACATGTTTGTATTGCATGGACAATATAAAATCAACACCAAATGAAATATGCTTAACAACTTCAGTGAGTCAGGATGTGTCCAAAATATATTAGCAACAACATTTGAATCGTCGATGTTTCTGGTCCAATATATGTATTTCTCTTCATGAATTAGACTCAATAAATGTTGCATTTCAACCAATGAACCTCTCTTGCCCGTCTTGTATGTAAATCTTGCCTTTTACACTTGCATAACGCTCATGAGGTTTTATGGATTTCTATCTTTCAAAGCAACAACTATGTACCTGAGAGCCATATTGTATTTTGCCATGTCATTCACAAACAATCTTTCATCATGTTTTAAATGACCTAATATATCATGGCCATTTAAATTCGCAGCTAGTTTATGATTGGGAAATCCACACATGACCATCACCTTTTGATCGCTACCACTTGACACAAATCTCAACATAAATTAACATTTAACTTTCATACTAGAAATGCGTTCAGAGGATTTTTTTTGCGGGATCAGAATAAATAGTAACAATAGTAACATCATGATGTTTACCAATGAATTGTGCACATACCAATACATCAACCCATAAGGGAAATATTTTTCAAAGAATGAATTATCAATGACAGAGATACCCAAAGCCTATTAAATTTTGAGCAAGTTAAAAACAACACATGCAAGTAAAACATATAACTTCAGTGGTGAAAAACTACGTAAATTCTATAGAGGAACCATCAGGATCTAGACAACAGAGCACAAATAAAGCATTGTGAATTGAACTACTGGATTTTTTTTACAATAAGTTAACAATTCAACATATTAATATTAAATTTTGAACAAGTTAAAAACAAAACATGCAAGTAAAACATATAACGTCATTGGTGAAAAACTACGTAATTCTATAGAGGAATCATCCAGATCTGGACAACACAAATAAATAATTCTGATTGAACTACCCGATTTTTTTACAATAAACTAAAAATCCAGTATATTGAAATTTTAATTTTTTTTAGAAATTTTGTTGCTTCTTGGAATTTTGTTAAGTTCGGTAAGTAATATCGTTTTTCCTAGAAAATACCTGATTTTTTTGGAAAAATGCGGAATAATTGCATCAAATATTTAAAAGTTTGGTAAATATGCAACGTTTTCTAGAAAATTTCCTATTTTAAAAAGAATCCAATAAAAAATCATATCAATTATTTAAAAAGTCGATAAAAATGTTAAATTTTCACCAAATTCCAAAATTTTCCGCGTCTTATTTTTGTTATAACTATTTTTTGTTATAACTATCAAATTTTTAAATGTAAATTTTTTTAACCATCTATAATTTCGAAATAAATAAATAATAACAATATCATTTTGATTAATATAAAAATAAGGGGTGTGAGTGGGTTGACATATATAAAATATAGAGATTAATTGATATGCACTCACAATGTAAAATATTTTACACTTCAATTCATCACTATCATCCGTTTGTTATATTTTATAAATTTTTAAAATAAAAGTCAAATTTGTTATATCATCCGACGACTATGATTTACTGACTGTGTAAAACAGTCCATATCAATTAAATTATAAAATTATTTAAAAAATTATATAATTATTATTTATTTATTTGTAGTTTTTAATTTTTTTTTGTATGAGTGTATACCTAAATGTTTGTGACCATAGAAGACTTCCTCCTCTATATACATATAACTATTAACCATTTTGATAATTGAAATCTGTTCTATAGGCTAAATTAAGTGCTACCATTATCAACAGGATATGAAATCTGTTCTTCCCTTTTTCTTATACTTCCATCATACTCAAATCTTGATTATTCATTCACTTTATTTGTCTTTTATGAACTATTACATTTTTTGTGTGGATCTATCAACCATTAAATTATAAAATGAGGATAATTGAACCATAAAAATTTGAAAGGATCCAAATCCTTATCAAACTTTACACGTTAACAAAATACATTTTATAAGTAAATATGATTATTTAATTTAACTCAGCGGCAAAATTTTATAATTTAATTAATTTTCTTTCGAAACAAGGACAAATGAACCAAGTTACCAACATTAAAAATTCTAATTTGTCTTAGTGGAGTGTTGTGAGGAGCACTACAAGATGGATTAATAATGTGAAAAATAAAAGTTGTGTGAATCTAAGTGGCTTTTATTCAAATAAAACTGCGTTTTGTGTCACATCATTGACGTGGACAATGGATTACTATTCTATTGTCAAAGGAAAATGATTGGTATAGTGCTAATTAAAAAAGTGATTATGTGACTTTTAAGCCTAAGTGCCATTCAAAATTGGCTTTTGCCTAACTTATATAGGTATTAAAAATGATATGAAAAAGCTTAAATATGTTTATTTTAGTTACATGAACATGTAAATTTAAATAGAAGTCATAAAACGGATCCAGTCCGTTAGATATATACGTTTTGTCTAATAAATTAAGAATAGTAATCTATTTACATTTCTACATTAGTCATTTACATTTCTTTTTCTCCCTTAATTATTAATTTCTTTTTTCCTTCAACGACTAAATGTTAATAGTAGTCTATTTACATTTCTACATTAGTCATTCTTTCATTATCATATTTCCACGGTTCTTACATTATTATGTCTCAGTTATTAGAAACTCTAATGTTAATAGCACTGGAATACTTAAGTGGTTCTTGTATTGTATTATACATTGATGCCAACAAAACCTAAGTGGTCCTTCTCACCGTTATTAAATTATGCAGAACTGGAATAATAGTAGTACTATTAAGAACATGAATGAAAACTTGTTGCAATCTATGGACTCATTTACATATCTAACAATTTATTGTAAAACAATAAAAGTAAAGAATTGTATGTTGTTGAAGAGTCTATAGATTTCAACCAACTATGATTTTCTTATTCAAGGATTTTGTGCACAAAATGATGTGTCAGTTTAGTTGTTGAAGAAGAGTTTAGTTGTTGAAGAAGATGAAAAAGATAGTTAAAGTCCCACATCGAATTTGCAACTGGAGTATTTATAAAGCATTTTTCACACTATAACAATAAAACTTGATTGTTGGGCTGCTATGGTAAATGAGATGAGCTTCAAGCCTAAATATTTTATATTAAAACTTCTAAAAATTAATTTAAATAGATTTTCTAAATAAATTAATAAATAATTATGCCGTCTCTGCCACGTTATTTCGGTCTACTCTCAAAAGAGGACCAAAAAGGATATTGATTGTACCTGGAGATCAGGATCCGATATGGCCGGCGTCGAGCGTTGTTGAAAGACGGTTGATAAGGAGAGGAGGGGGTGTACCTGCAAGGCACTCCGATGCTAAAGTAAGAGACTGAGCAAATAGCGTGCAAGTACGAGAATTAAGGTGAGAGAATTGAATACCTGGCCCTCTCCTCTGAGGCGTCGAGCATTGTTGAAAGACGGTTGATAAAGAGAGGAGGGGGTGTACCTGCAAGGCACTCCGATGCCTAAAGTAAGAGACTGAGCAAAGAGCGTGCAAGTACGAGAATTAAGGTGAGAGAATTGAATACCTGACCCTCTCCTCTGAGGCGTCGAGCGTTGTTGAAAGACGGTTGATAAGGAGAGGAGGGGGTGTACCTGCAAGGCACTCCGATGCTAAAGTAAGAGACTGAGCAAAGAGCGTGCAAGTACGAGAATTAAGGTGAGAGAATTGAATACCTGGCCCTCTCCTCTGAGAGGGTTTATATATTGTCGTTAGTGGATGATTATTGGTTCAAACCGTTTGGCGCGGATCGCGGAATCCGCACGAATATGTAACGATCAAAACTAGCCGTTGGGGGATTTCATCCTGGTCGGTATGGCTTTGGTCGACAAGGACCGTTATTCTTGGCGTTGTGCTCGACGCCGAGCGTGTCATAATGCCACTTTGCTTGGCCCAATTCTGGGAGTTGGGCCTGCCTAGAACAGGAGCCCCCCAAGTCGTTGCTCCTGCGGAGGAGTGGTGACTTAGTGATGGTTTCTTGTCTAAGGCGTATGCAGTGCGTCTGGTATCTTTCGTGCGCGGACCAGGGAGTTATCATCGATGACCCACGACAGGCGGGCAGTTGTTTCGTCGCTCGACAAAGGGGGAATATGAAACGAAAAGTTGGTGTGTCTGGGAATTCGCGCCTATTTAATGTTCTGACGGCTAGCCTATGGGCCAGAGCATAGGTAATCATTGCCTAGGGGTAGGGGTCACGCGTTTCTGCACGTGTTCCCTTCCCTATAAATAGGAACCCAACGCATTCTGTAAGCTTTTTCGTTTCGCCTTTTTCTTCACTGCACTGCTCGTAAGTCAGCCATCGACCACCGTTTTCATCCGTCGACCACCGCCTTCCAAGCTGACTTCTTCTGCAATGGTCTCCCAAGCTCCAGGTACGACTCTTATTTACGTTTATATTAGTCATAGGCTTGATATTTAGCAATGCATGTGGCGTAAGATAGATTTTCCGGTAGTTTAGGCTTAAAATAAGTAGATTAAAGATCTTCTGTCACCGTTGCTCGTCGACTACGAACCCTAATTCGTGGTCGACGATGGTCCTGGTCGATTTTGACCTAGGACCTGGCAAGCATCTAGGTTTCGATCGTATCATCGCCGTTGTCGGGCGTTGGCCATCGCCTTGAGTGGTGGCTAGCCGAGGGCTATGGCTCGGGATCTTATTCCTGGGCCGATACGCGCCCTTTCACTTTTTGAGCGGTGGAAGGGTGGGTTTGATATTCTTAATCGAATTCACTGACGCCTTTCCTCTGCTTTTCAGGTGAGAATTCGCTTATGGACCCGCTCGATATCTCCTCGGAGGAGGTATCCTCGGAAGACTCTGGTTCTTCCGCATTTATTCCCTCTGACTCCGGAAGCTCGTCGGGAGAATCAGACGCGACCACGATGGAGGAAGGAGCCCCTGACTCGGGAGAGACAACAGATTCCCCTCGATGTCCGGAAAACATAATAATCGCGCCCGAAGAATGGGTAGTGGAAGACCTGCTCGATAAGGTGTCGTCATTCTCGAGGCCTCACGCGGAGCCTTTGCCTACTGTTGGCGATCCGAAGGATTGGTTCGTCACCTGCCCGGGGGATGATGACCAGATATTTTCAGATTTTGGTGGCCGCAAGTTTTCAATGTACGAGTACGCGACTTCAGTCCTAGGGGTAACCTTGCCCTTCAGTGACCTGGTTTGTGTTGTGCTCGGGCACTTGGGTGTGGCCCTGTCTCAGTTGCACCCCAACTCTTACGCGTTTTTAAGAGCGTTCGAGGTAACGTGCGCCCATTTGGGTGTTGGGGCCACGCTTCCCTTGTTCTTTCGTTTGTTCTCACTACAGCGCCAGGTAGGGCGGGGGACCGACCGAAAGGGATTTATTTCCTTCAAACAGTGGACCAAGATCTTCAAAGCTCACTCGGAATCTATCCGGGCTTTCAAGACGGATTACTTTTTGATTAAACCGGCGAGCGCGGAAGCCGTGGGGGCACTGAGTTTCTTGTGGATAGATACTGACGAAAATGATGAGCCCAGACTCGACGATCAAGGGCAGGTGATTCCGAGGAGGCTCTAGCTGTTTCCTTTCTCGTGGAGTTATGCTCACTACGGGCGCCCGGTTAGTGAGTTTGTCCAAGTAGGGGATTCCCTTAACGAGGACGATGCGGCCATCTTCGAGGCTTTTAGGAAGTTGGTAGCTTCTTTTACCCCGACTCCTCTGCTGGACGGGGAGGGCAAGATAATGCTGAATCAAGATGTGGGAGAGGTTGTGGAGCGTCCTTTGATAGACGTCACAGACCTGCTGGCGTGTAACACCGGACAAGAAGTGTCCGAGTTTTTTGGTATTCGTTTTTATTTCTGCTTGTTATTATGTTTTGATAATTTTGGACGTCCGTGACTAATCTTGTGTGTTCTTTTTTCTTTGTAGGCTCCCTGTCGAACCCCCTTGACAAGATCTAGGAGCGACTGCGTCAACAACAAAAAAAGAGGTTGCGGGTCGTCCAAACCAAGCTGACCAAAACGAGCGGTTCTGGATCGGGCCCCCTGGTTCAAGGGTCTCCGAGCGCGTCTACTGGCTCGCTCATGAAGAAGCATAAATCTGCAGCGACCGTGGACTTGACGGCCAATGCTAACCCAAACCGAAGCATGTGTTGCCGCCTTGCTTTTTGAAGCGAAATTATTTTGAAGGGACGAGCATGGATGTTGATCGGGCGGATTCTTTGTTCGTTGAGGAAATGGATCGCCCTTCCCGACGTCTGTCTCTGGCTCAGGATACAAGCGCAGTTATGCGGGTTTTGTCTATGGCCTGGTTGACGGCCGAAGAGAACCCTAGGCAAGAAAGGGAGGTGGCGAAGCTGAAGGAGCTCTTGGCTACTGCCGAAAGGAAGTTGGCTACGGCCTCTGAAGAAGCTACTGCCTCTGCTAAGGAGATGACCGATCGAGGGAATATCATTGCCAAGCTGGAGGTCGATAAGAGGAGGGCCTTGGAGCAGAGCAAAAAGCTGAAGGACGCCTTTTTCCCAAAGGAGGATGCTGACACCAAGAGTTTGGTGACCAGGGCCCAGTTCCTTGCTCGGATCGACCAAGACATGGAAGATCTGAACTCGTTGACTGAGCTTAGTTTCCAAAATGTTGTGGACCAGATACGAGCTCTTCATCCTGAGTTGGCTTTGGATACCGGTCGCATCAGCTATCTCTACAAATTCGAGGATGGCCAGATAGTGGTCCCCTCGGACTTGATCGTGGAGGACTCCCAACCCGGGGTGATTGCTCAGCCTGACCAATCAGAGGTGCAGCCGCCTCAGAGCGAAGGTCAACCCGGTGCTCCAGAAGGGGAGGGGAATTAGTTTGGCCTGCGTGCCGTTACCTTGTAATTTATTGTGTTTTTCTCGGGGACGTGGTCCCCTTTGTATGTGATTATGAATAGGTCGGCCCTTCGGGGTTGCAACTTTGCAGTAAAATTTTCCGACCTCGGTGGTCGTTTGTTATTTTACAGTGTTTTTTTGTTTAACTGTGCGTCCGTCGGAGGACTTTTTCCTTTTATGTTTTTATAAATGTTAAGTGTTTGACATCTTTGTAATGATTAGATGTGATTAGGAAAATACGGGGCGTGTGTTTGTGATCTGTTGGTTTGGGGGACCAACCAGATTTTGGAGTTTGGCTCCTGGTCGGCACCCGGGCCAAGGTAATGACTCGAGCTCCGAGGCTTGAACGTCCCATCGCGAGCTGGGGTTCTGCTTGGTCGTGGTACGTAGGCGACGTCGGACTCGTTTGAGTATCCGCCCGTGCAACAGTCATCTCCTTCCCTTGGAAGAAGATCCTGATAATCATGTTATTTTGGGCTGTTGTGCTTGTACCTGGGCACGCAGTACGTAGTCGGACCTATTGCTCCTTGCTTGAGAGTCGAGCAAGGTGACTCTTTAATTTAACTGTAATATTGCTTGAGCTTCTCGGCATTCCACGGCCGAGCAAGTTCTTCCCCGTGCATATTTTCTAAATAATAGGCTCCGTTTTCGGTCTTTGCCCGGACGCGATATGGGCCCTCCCAATTAGGCGTTAGCTTTCCTTCGTGGGAATCTCTGTGATTTCTTCTTAGAACGAGACTACCCACCTCGAATGCTCGTCTTATGAATTTAGAATCGTATCGAGCTGCTATTTTCTATTTGAGAGTGGCCTCTCGGAGAGCAGCTTCTGATCGGATTTCTTCGACCAGGTCAAGCTCGTCTCTTAAAGCTTCGGAGTTGGTGTCTTGGTCCATTGGGGACTCTGTTAGTCTGGATCGGATGTGCATTTCCACAGGAATCACTGCTTCGGTCCCATATGCCAACCGGAACGGGGATTCACCGGTTGTTGAGTGGGGAGTGGTTCTATATGCCCAAAGCACGTTGTGTAACTCCTCGACCCAGTGTTTCTTGTGCTTGTCTAGTCTCCATTTTAGACCTCTTAAGATTACTCTATTTGCAGCTTCTGCTTGTCCGTTAGTTTGGGGATGCTCCACCGAAGCGAAGTGCTGTTTTGTTCCCACTGACGCAACAAATTCTTTGAAATGTCTATCGATGAATTGGGTACCGTTATCGGTTACAATGGTGAACGGTACCCCGAACCGAGCGAGAATGCTCCTCTTGAAGAAGCATAGTATGTTGAGTGTAGTAATTTTGTCCAAGGCCTCAGCTTCTATCCATTTGGTGAAATAATCGACGCCCACAATGAGGTATTTATTTTGGCCGGATCCGACGATGAATGGTCCTAAGATGTCCATCCCGCACCATGCGAATGGCCACGGGGAAGACAACGATTTTAGCTCGGTAGGGGGTGCTACGTGTATGTCTCCGTGTTGTTGGAATTTGTCGCATCTTTTTACGTGCTCTTTCGCGTCGTGCTGGAGTGTCGGCCAATAATACCCTGCCCGAAGAATCTTTTGGGCTAGCGATCGTCCGCCTGGGTGTTATGCGTTAATTCCTTCACTGACTTCTCTTAGTACGTGTGGGATGTTCTCTTCCTCTACGCACCTGAGGAGTGGCGTAGAGAACCCTCGGCGATACATACGCCCACCGACCAGGGAGTACGAGCACGACCTTCGACGCACGGTGCTGGCCGTTTTCGGGTTTGTCGGTAACTCACCCTTGGTCAGGTAGTTAAACATTGGGGTCATCCAGCAGTTGGCATCGCCTATGAGATTAATGTCTAGGTGGGTTGAAGATTGTCCAATGCTTGGTCGGGGGAGCACTTTTTGTATAACGGATTTGTTGTTTCCTTTCTTTTTAGTGCTTGCCAACTTGGAAAGGATATCAGCCTGGGTATTATTCTCTCGCGGGACGTATTTGACCTCTACGCTTGTGAATCGTTTTAGTTCTTCTTTTACAAGGGCCAGGTATTCGACCATAGTGTCGTTTTTGGGCTGGAAATCTCATCGGACTTGGCTAGCGACCAGCTGCGAATCTGTGCAAATTGTGATTTCTTCTGCCTCCAGGTCGGTCGCGAGTCGTATGCTTGCCAGGAAGGCTTCGTATTCCGCCTGGTTGTTGGATGTAGGGAAGGATAAAGTTAAAGATACTTCGATGATGCTTCCCTCTTTGTTTTCCAGGATAACTCCAGCTCCACTACCCGCCGGGCCAGATGCTCCATCTGCGAAGATGGTCCATTTGGATGGAGATTTTGGCTCCTGCTCGGTGAAAGTGAGCTCAACTACAAAGTTGGCTAGTGCTTGAGCTTTGAGAGCTTGTCTCCCTTCGAATTTGATGTTGAATTCGGACAGTTCCAACGACCATTTTAGCATTCGCCCGGCCATATCGGTCGACCGAGTAAGTGTCTTATGGGCTGGTCTGTTTTCACAATGATGGTGTGGGCTAAGAAATAATGTCGTAGTCTTCTGGCTGCAAAAAGGAGGGCCAGGGCCACCTTTTCTACCTGGAGGTATCGAAGTTCGGGGCCATGGAGCGCCTTGCTCATAAAGTAGATAGGTTTCTGTCCCTCGGGTAGGTCGCGTATGAGGGTTGCGCTTACAGCCTCGTTTGCTACGGCGAGATAGAGGTAAAACGTCTCCCCTTCTTTGGGCCTGGACAAAAATGGGGGTTCAAATAATGCCCTTTTCAAGTGGGACAAGGCTTGCTCGCACTCCTCTGTCCATTCAAAGGTGGCCTCTTTGCGGAGGAGTTTGTAAAAGGGGAGGGCGTGCTGAGCGGATTTTGCCACAAATCGTGCGAGGGAAGCGAGGACCCCGTTCAACGATTGTATGGATTTTTTAGAATTAGGAGTATGAAGTTCTGTGAATTCCCGACATTTGTCAGGATTGACTTCAATACCTCGTTCAGTTAAATAGAATCCGAGGAACTTCCCTGCTCGGACCCCAAGCGTGCACTTCTCGGGATTGAAACACATTTTGCATTTCTGGGCTTGATCGAATACCTTTCGTAAGTGGGACGCGTGGTCCATCTCTTGCTGAGACTTGACGATCATGTCGTCCATGTACACCTCAAGCATGTCCCCGATTTCTGCCCGGAATACCTTATTCATCATGCGCTGATATGTCGCGCCCGCGTTTTTTAAACCGAAGGGCATAACGTTATAATAATAGTTACCCGATTCGGTCATGAAGGCCGTGTATTTTTTGTCGGACACATCCATGGGTATTTGATTGTACCCCGAGTAGGTGTCCATGAAGGACAATAGCTTGAAACCGGACGAATTGTCGACCAGTTTATCGATGTTGCGCAAAGGATATGCGTCTTTCGGGCATGCCCGGTTAAGATCAGTATAGTCAACACACATTCTACATTTTCCACTAGATTTTTTGACAAGTACAACATTTGAGAGCCAGGTTGTGTACCTGACCTCAGTTACAAAATTTGCCTCTAGGAGGTCTTTAACAGCAGATTCAGCCGCTCTGGTTTTCTCGGTTGACTGCTTCCTCCTATGCTGGGTGACCTCTTTGTGTGTTGGGTCGATGGAGAGGTGATGACAAGTCGTCTCGGGGTCGAGCCCTGGCATTTCTGCGGCGCTCCAAGCGAACAGATCTGTGTTTCCCTTGAGACATGCTTCTAACTGTCGTTTCGCCAAGTCGGGCAGATGTGCCCCGATCTTGACGCACCGAGCCGGATCATCTCCCAAAGGAATCAGTTTGAATTCTCCGTCTGGAATTGGCCGGGAAAGTGAATCGGTCAGCCTTTGAATGCCCTCGTTCTCGTCTGAGATCATGCAGTAAAGATCGATTGAGTCTACCTGAGGAAAAGCCTTGGATGTTTGTGGAGTATCTGGCGAAGTCAGTGCTGAAGGGTTTGGTTGGTAAGATATCGAGCTAAGACCTCTGGATGCTGCCTCAAAACATCGGCGGGCAGCTTCGACGTCACCGTGCAGCGTAGCGACTTTGCCCGAAGTAGTATAATACTTCATTTTTAGGTGGACGGTGGATGGAACAGCGATCAGCCCGGCCAATGTCGGTCGTCCCAAAATGTATTGGTACAACGACGGGCAATCTACAACCAGGAATTGGACGCGAACAGTTCTGGCGGTTTCGGATGTCACAAAGGTGACGAAGAGATCGACGTAGCCCCATGGTCGGGAGACTACTCCGTTGAAACCTTGTAAGTCTGATCCGACGTACGGAGTCAGGTGTGTTTCATTCAACTGGAGTGTTGAAAATAATTGGGAGTACATGATGTCGCAGGAGCTACCTTGGTCCACCAGGATTCTCCTCACATCAAAATTTGCCATTCGTTCACGAATGAGTAGTGGGATGCTGGCATTTGGTGCTCCTCCTAAGAGTTCCTCCCGGTAAAAAGCAAGGGGTACTGAGCCTTCTCTTGGGGGGTCTAGGGTCGCGCTCTGGGCAAGGCCTTTCGCGATCAGTTGGTCGAATTTCCTCTTTACGGATCCGGCCGTGATATTGTTAAAACCTCCCCCTGAGATGACCATTGCAGATGGAAAGGTCTCCCATGGGCTGTGGGAGGAAAAATATCCTGGACTCCCCGTGTGATCGGGCAGGAAGAAATCTTTCGGGTGATAGATGCTCAGGGCCACCTGCATGTTCGCATCTGCTGGAATGGGCACAACCTCTTAGATCTTTTTAGTCTCCTGTGCTTCTTGTCGAGGGGTGTCTCTAGATTTGGTAAACTATTTGAGGTGCTCGTCTTTAATAAGTATCTCGATTGCGTCTTTGAGATGGATGCAGTCTTCAGTATTATGGTCGTGACTCTTGTGGAATCTGCAGTAATTCGTCTTGTCCGCGCTCAATTTGCTAGGCAGCTGTTTCGGAAAGCGTACTCCTGCTTGCCTGAATTCTGAATTGGCACATTCAGACAAGATCTTTTTCCTAGAGACCAGGAGGGGAGTATATTCATGAAATTGGCCGACGGGTCCTCTGTGCTCCCGCGGTTCACGGGGGCGATCATCCTTTCTTTTGTCTCCTCCCCGACGAGATGTCGAGGATTCATCAACCCGGTGGGGCTTCGCGTCCTCGCGACGCCGGGCGTCTCGGATGGAGCTAGCCGCCTGCTTTTCCTCATATTGGATGTAAGCTTGGGCTTTCAACAAGAATGCGTCAAGGGTGGCCGGGGTCTCGATGCCAACCGCTCGGTGGAAATCGGTCGACGGGCGTAGTCCCCGTTCTAGTAAGTACTTCTTCATGTCGTCCATTGTGGATACCTGGACTACTTCTTTGTTGAACCTCTCGATATAGGTTCGTAGAGGTTCGTCCTTCCCTTGGATGATCGCTTCGAGCGATGCTTCCGTCTTCGAATGTCGTCTAGAGGCGGTGAAGTGCCTGGAAAATGTGCGTCCGAGCTGTTTCCAGGAAGTGGTGGACTATGCTTCGAGGCTTTTGTATCACGCCATCGCTCCCTTCCTTAGAGTTGTAGGAAAGAGGCGACATTTGATCGCCCCTCGCACCCCTCGGTAGTCGAGCAAAGCATCAATATTCTCGATATGCTCGTCAGGATCTGTGGTCCCATCATATGAGCCTAAGGGTAGAGGTTTTTCTAAACCCCTTGGGAGTTTAACCGCCATGATTTCCGACGAGAGAGGGCCCCTGATGTCTTCATCATCGCTGGAATTGAATGAAGGGGACCTGGGCGTGCGCTTCTTTGCTCGTCGGGGTGATGCGGATCTTGATCTGCTCCTTCTTGATTTTCTTGGAGGGGAAGATCGAAGAGGAGATAGGCGGGACCGTTTGTCACTAATAGATTCGTCGATGCGTCCTTTCCTCTTTCTCTTGGGAGGAGAGGGACTACGCCTTCTTTGGTGTATCGCGGGAGACCGGGGTGGTCGAAGATTATTGTCTTCAAGACGGGCAATCTTCTCGCCATGGACGAAGAGCAACAAATTTGTCTGATTCAGAATTTCAGCCAGCGCTGCAAAATCGGATCCTGAAGGAGTTGGAGGAAGAGGAACTTCCGGGCGACTTTCTAGAGGTTGGTCGTGGTCGGGGGAAGGTGAGGCTGTCTTCCCGTCTGGGTGATCTTGCACGGTTTCTTCGTGCGGAGGATGATGAATGTTGCTCTCACGTTGCGTGAGGAGCATGCCGTTGTTCGACCGGTTGTCCGGATTATTGTCTCGAGCAGCCATGGATCTTGGTAAAAACTTTGGTTCTTGAAGATTTTGAGAGAAGAACGGGGAAATCAGTTTCCCACAGACGGCGCCACCTGATCGTACCTGAAGATCAGGATCCGATATGGCCGACGTCGAGCATTGTTGAAGGACGATTGATAAGGAGAGGAGGGGGTGTACATGCAAGGCACTCCGATGCTAAAGTAAGAGACTGAGCAAAGAGCGTGCAAGTACGAGAATTAAGGTGAGAGAATTGAATACTTGGCCCTCTCCTCTGAGAGGGTTTATATACTGTCGTTAGTGGATGATTATTGGTTCAAACCGTTTGGCGCGGATCACGGAATCCGCACGAATAGGTAACAATCAAAACTAGCCGTTGGGGGATTTCATCCTGGTCGGTATGGCTTTGGTCGACAAGGACCGTTATTCTTGGCGTTGTGCTCGACGCCGAGCGTGTCATAATTCCACTTTGCTTGGCCCAATTCTGGGAGTTAGGCCTGCCCAGAACATATATTAAGCCTATTTTATTTAAAATATTATTATAGTGTATTCATGAAATTAGTCTCTTTATTTTAAAACGCTGGATCCTTGGTCAAGACACCGCCATTAAATTCTAGACAGATGTTTCGCCAGGTCATCCTTTCATCTCGGAAACTTCTGACTTTATCCTCATCATTCAAGGCATAAACATCAGTCCAACTGTATCCACATACTTGATCAACAATCAATGGTCCCTACCTTCCAATTGGTCTAATCATTTTCCTTTCATATCTCACATACTACCTGTTACATCTCAAGAGGATCAGACTCATGAACAAATGGTTCAACCATCGTCTTCTCTCAGGATTATTAAGCCTTAAAGATGCCTACCAGCTCAAGACACCCATTACATTCCCTCATCTTGGGTTAGACTCTTATGATGCAAAGACACTCCACTATCGAAATCAATATTGATTCGGAAGCTAATCATTCACAAAGTCCCTAATGATGAAGAGCTCATGACAAAGTAAGTCTCGCTTATCTTAGTTTGTTTCCAATGTCATTGTGACATTGAAACCATTGCTCATCTCTTCTCCACTTGTAGTTTTGCAAAAACTATTTGGAATTTGACTCGACCAAGATCAGTACCAAACCATACAAAATTGAAGAACTTCTCCACAACTACAATCATGGTAGGTCCAAGTAATTCTCTCTTGTTCTCAGAGCTTCAATTACTTACATTGTCTACCACATTTGAAAAGCTAGAAACATGTGGCTCTTCAAACATCACACTCCAAATGTCAACTACACAATCTCCCAAAGTCAAGTTCAAATTGTTCTTACAAGTAAGAACTCTAACCTTACTTCTAATTCCTCTATACATGATTCCATTCTCCTAAAAGCTTTTATGGTTTTGATATACCTTCCCCCAACTCTTGTGATCAAAGAAGTATTGTGTAAACCTCCCATTTTAAACTGGTACAAATGTAATTTTGATGGAGCATTCAACCGTGAAACAACAAACTCGAGTTATGGTGGTACTTTCAAGAATAGATAGGTGATTTCATTTTAGCATACTTAGAGAAAACTTCAATCTCATTCCTCATTCCACTATGAGATTGGTGAAGTAATATGTGTCACTATTATTTCTAATGAGAGAGGTTGGTTCAAGCTATGAATATAACCCAACTCCTTTTTCTATTGTTCAAGGTTACACCAGACGTTCCATCAATCTTTTGGCATCTTAGGAATCTTTGGAAATCTTCTATAGAGAAACAAATACTATGTCTTTTTTGCTAACTCACATCTATAAAGAGGAGAACAACTATGTAGAATTTTTGGCTAACCAAGGTTTCACAACTGATTCCTTATACATTTTTTTATTCTATCCCTTTGAAAACCAGGGGAGACATTGTAAAATAAAGGTTGAGTTTATGTATGGCAACGAGGCAGATTAGGAACTGTTTTTACCTTCTCTAAATCCAAACCTAAATCCCTAAGCAATTGTGTTTCCCACCCCAAATTCACCGGGGGTGGAGAATTAAAACCCAAGCTCATACAAACGGGTTTAGTATCCCCGTCACACCACCATTCATTTAGTGAAATACTTTTTTTAATAGATTTTATTTTTTTCAAAATCACATTACACTATAAATAATAAAATAAAACAATCTCAAAACTTTTCATACATACTTTTCAAATAGTTTAAATAATAAATACAAATCAAAATATTAAATAATAATATATATAATAAAATAAATGAGGTGGATATAGAGTGAGTACTAATATTCTCATTATCCGACCCGTCCCGTATTTTGCAATCGGAGAAAATCCAAATCCGAACACAAACTCAGTCAAAATCGATTTTTTCTATCAAATTCGGGATAAATTCAGATGGTTACCGTATATATGAATTTTATTGTCATATTTGATTGAGTTTGCATTTCTTTATTTTTCCTTCCTTTTGTGTGGATTAAGGTCCCCCACCTCTTTTGTGTATTTTTTTTTCTTTCTATACGATCCTTTATTTAATAACAAATTTTGTATTTAACATTTTAAAAAAAATGCATTATCTATAAAACTTGATTTAATTTAAATGTGAAAAGGTGTATTATATAAAAAGTGTGTGGATGTAGTCCCCCACCATAAGAAGCAATCTTTAACAGAAGAAACAGCAAGCAGCAACATCACCATTCTCTTTCTGGATCTCACCAAACTCACTTACCATCATCCTATCATATCTGACACACACTTCACTTTCCAAATACACTCCAACCCCAACTTCACTAATTAACAACAACCCTTTCCATTTTTATCATACTATTTTACTCCCAAACAAAACAACAACCTTTGTCTCTTCTTTGTTTTTGTTTCTTCTTGGAAACTGTGTATGGAAATGGAGGATTTTTCTTCAACCATAATGAATGACTATGGTTCATCTTCTTCTCTTGTTTTGGATAGAGAAAGAGGAGAGCTCGTGGAAGCATCCGTGAAGTTGGAACGCAAAGGTGTTTTACCTGAGAGAACTATTGAAGCTCTGAAGAATCATAGTGAAGCTGAGAGGAGAAGAAGAGCAAGAATTAACTCGCATCTTGATACCCTTCGTACCGTTATTCCAGGTGCTAATAAGGTTAGTACTTTCATTTTATTTAGACTCCGAGAAATCCCGACTATAACGGACTTTAATATCATTTTAAAATTTGGTTGAGTCTGAGTTTAACTTGTCCTTACAAAACCGGTTCAAACAAAATGATATATATGTTAATCTTTGATGACTTGAGAATCTAAGTTTTTTTTTCTCTATGTACTTTTTGAACATAGTTGGACAAAGCATCATTACTAGCTGAGGTTATTACACATTTGAAAGAGCTAAAAACAAAAGCAGCACAAGCAAGTGAAGGACTAATGATACCAAAAGACAATGATGAGATAAGAGTTGAATCACAAGAAGGTGGATTAAATGGTTTCCCTTATTCGATTAGAGCATCACTATGTTGTGAATACAAACCAGGTTTATTGTCTGATATAAGACAGGCACTTGATGAACTTCATCTTATGATAATAAGGGCAGAGATTGCAACTTTGGGAGGTAGAATGAAGAATGTCTTTGTCATAATAAACTGCAAAGAGCATAGTTTCGAAGATGCTGAGTATCGACAGTTTCTCGCGGGTTCGGTTCATGAAGCTCTTAGATCTGTTGTTGATAGATTTTCTGTTTCACAAGATATTTTAGAAACTAGAAAGAGGAGGAGGATTTCTATATTCAGTTCTTCTTCATCTTTAGGAGATTTCTTATGAAACTTGTTTTTTTGTTGTTGGTATATTCACATGTGATGTGAATCTTGGGTTGTACATGTGTTGGGAACTTTTGTAGATATAGGTAGGTTGATACCTGAATTAAGAATGTTTCAATCTTTTGACCAAACACATTGAATGAACTTGTTTTATGACATTTATACTCAGTCAAAACACACATTAGAACTTTACCAGTGAACATTACAATTGTGTTTCATGTGGATAGAGCCCTGACAAAAGAGGAAGTAGATTATGAAACCATGATATGAAGAATGTTGTGAATGTATAGATAGGATCAATGAAACATGCTGTGAAATAGAATACACTGAGTTGAACATGGGACGCCACAACCATCCAAAAGTTAGTATTCACACACTACCCATGCAAATATCTCAACATAGTAAAATTTTGTAGGCCAATGTGATACAGAGACTAGGATCTGTATTTTCCTATAAATATTGGATTATGTAATCATTTCAAAATAACAATCAATCAAATCAAGTTATTTTGCACATATTTATATCTTTTACTTTACTATAATTTAGTAGTTCAACATCCTTACACACTATTTTTGAAGTAGTTAAAAGACTTGTATTTAAGAGACAAAATTCTTCTCTCAACAAAATTGTTTGAAAAGTTTATTCTTGAGAGCTATTAATTGATCACTCGACTAATTTTCAATTTCAATAATAACTATAAATGAGAAGTATACTCTTCCAATCTAATATATCATTTCAATTTCATTTATATATTTCTCTTATTTTCTTTCTAAAGCATTGATCTCTAGGTTGGTTGTTTCTTAAGAACTGTGATTTTTTTATCTGTAAGGCTTAACCCTGAGAAATGTACCTTCTTCGTAAAGACGGACACATTTTTGGGTTTTTACAACATCAAACTTGCACAAATGCGAAACAATCATTCAGAGGAAGGTCACAATATCTAAAAATGACATACATAAATTGAACGGGATGTTGGCAACTCTGAACAAGTCCATCTCAAAATCAGCAAATATGCATTGCAATTCTACAAATTAATGAGGAAACAAGCAGAGTTCGATTGGAACGTCGAATGTAATGTTGTGTTCGACTCCTTGAAAAGGATCCTGGCTACCTAACCAGTGTTCACCCGACCATCATTATAAGGAATGTTGTATCTCTACTTAGCAGTAGTCGAAGAAATAGTAAGTGTCGTCCTCATAAGAAAAATGAGTGACAAACAAAATCTGATATACTTTGTGTCCAAAGCCTTAGCAAGAGCAAAAACTCAATATCAAAAAATTGAGAAAGATGTCATAACTGTCATAGTGGCGTCTCAAATACTCATAAGATATTTTCTAACACATTCTATAATAATTCGAACAGATTTACATATGAGGTAGATACTCTACTGACATATGTAGCTCGAAACAGAGCTAATACTTCAATGTTTTTAGATATCTAATTAATAAGTGTATCAGTTCACATGAATTTTATCAGAAGTGTGAAACTTGAATGCCATCAGAAGTGTGAAACTGTATTGTGTCATCCTATATTGTATAAACAATTATCCTTAAAAAATAGTTGTAACCTTTGCGATTAGATTGTGTTCTTGTAACACCCACACATAATATACATCTAAAAATATATTACATATAATGTAATTTGATATTAATAAACATAAGTGCCTGTCGACAACGTTATATATATATATATATATATATATATATATATATATATATATATATCCAAAAGAATAATATACAATATGACATATACTATACAAAGGTGCATAGAAAAAACTAAGATCTATGTACAATATCCATATATGTACACAATCTATAATGAAAGATCTTCACATCAAAAGCCTATGAAACATCATTAGGCAAGCTTACCCTTGCCCTTCACCTGTAAAGAACCACTTGCAACAATAATAATGAGGTGAGATAATAATCACAGTGGATTCCCTATCTTATGAGTCCACTCGACTCTAAAAGGGTTAATCTCAAATCCTCAACTTAAGTTTCTCGATAAAATAATACACATGTACACTTACACAATAGAGAAAAACTTAAGTATCTGAGGAATATTCACATTATATGGAAACATGTAACTTAAGTTCACTTAACTCAATAAATCACTATTATGAAAATTGTCACTAAGCATCTTCCCTGACCGGACCTACGTCTAGGGTAAGGCTCGAGTCATAAATGTTTGTATGATTCAACTTTCCTGTGGATTCAGATTCTCCATGGGACTATAACCCACTTCAAGAACCGTCGCCCGCATGAGACTCAAACTCACTTATGGTATCTTTCCTTGTATGAGACTCAAACCCATTTGTAGGTCCACCTCTCTTCTATGAACTCAATCCGTAGTAGAGACTCAAACCCATTGTGAGTCACGAATCATTGGTGTCTACATCCCAATTCTACTTTACATAAGCATTTTAATTGGGATGTACACAATCAAAGGTTATTTTCAAATATGTAATTAGGTTCCAACATCACCGTGATTCCACTCATCAATCACTAGGTGATCACATTCACCAAATTCTCATATCATCATAACATGTTCCATTCAAAGTCTATTGATTCAAAATTCAAGTAACTACTCATCCACTATACACACTAAGGTACATTCGTCTCAAATCATGTTCATACCCTAAGTTATCTTCCTAACATTTTAACCTAATCAAGATTCTAGGTTAAAGTTCACACATGTTACATTCGTTTCAAATCATGTTCATACCCTAAGTTATCTTCCTAAGATTTTAACCTAATCAAGATTCTAGGTTAAAGTTCACCCATTTTATGGATTTCAATCAATTATTGTTAATTAAATTCATACATATCATAGTATAAGTTATAAGGCACTTAACTTAGAAACATCAAATAAGTGATTTTTGGCAAGATACAAGGGAAACAATTGATTGCCTAGGAGGACCAATCAATCGGTCTGATCATTCTATCCAAATTTTCACTAAAAACAACAAATCGATTGATTGTTGGGAAGGACTAATCGATTTTCATGAGCTTTGTGTCCAAATTTTCATTAAAAAGGCATATGACGAATTGATTGGTCAAGGGTGCCAATCGATTAACACTTGTAGTTTTCCATTTTTTTCACACATTTCATGGAACCAATCGATTGTTCCTGGGAATTTCTTCATACCAATCATTTGTCTCTCATTTTCCTAAAAAATAACACTTCTAAACACACCCTCTTCCAACCTTAGCCATAACCTCAAGAACAAAACATATATACAACCATGCTTCTTCTTCATTCATACATCATATATTCCACATATCAACAACAACAACATATTATCAACACAACATCCAACAACATAGAAATCACAAACAAGCACGAAACAATCAAATATTATCAACACAACATCCAACAACATAGAAATCACAAACAAGCACGAAACAATCAATAAAACATGTATCGATATCAATTTCAATAATCATACCAACAATACCGAAAACCTAAATTTCCATTTCATGTAAATTGTTTCCTCAAAAGTTAAAATATTTAGAACCTATCTTTAAGAGATGAATATAAATTTGAGATGAGATGATGATGATGATCAATTAATCTCAACTGAGAACAAATAAAATATTTACAAAAATATGAAATACCACGGTTCCGAAATATAATTCTACTAAATAATGATCTTTGACATGTTTTAGATTGAATTGCTCAGCAAATTCAATTTTTGCCGAGCATATTCCCCTTATTCTTAAGCCTATTTTATTTATAGACTATGTGATTCTTATTTTGTTTTGTTGTTATTTTTTATTTATTTTGGGTAGGGTTGTTTGACTAACTTGAAACCAAAGCAATCACTATCCATCAGTTCCAATCCATGAACCGAACCCCTCCATTTCAGACCGTTAGATCTCACATCTGTTCGAATCAGACGGCCATCATTGTTGTGATGCAGAACCGCTTCGGTGCAACTTCATCTCCTTCCTGAGTAAGAATCGAAGCACACCGAACCTTCCTTCCAAACCCCTTTTCTCCTTCTCTCTTCTACGAAAAAAATTACCAAACCCTAATCTCCAAAATTCTTCCCCAAATTCGCACCTCCTGAAGACCCAGATCGTTTTCTTCTTCCTCCAAATCCACTGCCATCGAATTTATAATCCTCTTTTGTTTCCGAATCATGAAGAAGGATGAGATCAAACCCGACATTGAGAAAATCGGGAAAGAAAGCGAAGATATTGAACCCATAGAAATCGTTCTCTTTCAAGTGCCCGAGTGTTACGTCTACATGGTAAGTCTTGTTTCAAATTTTGATTTTGATTCATTTGTTTTTGGGAATAGTATGTGATAGGAATGTGTATATATTCAAAATTTTATTTTGATAATTTTGATTGACAATGGTAATGTTGAATTTACTGTTAGTGATGATGAGATGAGGCTTGGAATTCAAAATTTTGTGGTTTGAAGCTAATAGATTTCTACTGTTTATGCAGATACCTCCAAGAATGAGTGCAGCTTCTTACAGGTTTCTAAGCAATTGCAAATCATAGCTTATGATCTATATTGTGATTGAGATCTTTTTAGTTCATAGTAGCATAATGTTGAAATTAGTAATGTATCTACCTTGATAAGGATTCAAGAAGCAGTAGTTTTCAGTGTTCATCACGGAAGTTTGTTCTGTTTAATCATTAATGCGTTTGCTATACTTTGATAATTTTGTTATGGGATTGATTTTCAACCTTTTTTTTCTAGTTTTTGGACTTGATTTATTTTTTCCCGGATGTTTCTGCTAAGTGTATAATTGCTCAGCATTTATATATGTGAAGTTCGTTTCAGGGCTGATGAATGGAATGTTAACAAATGGACATGGGAAGGGATTCTGAAAGTTGTTAGCAAGGGAGAAGAATGTATCATAAAACTAGAAGATAAGAACACAGGTAATGATCACAATAAACCTGCTCTAATTAGATTATACAGTTAATCGTTTTTATTTTATTACTTAAATGAATTATATGTAACTAGGTGAATTATATGCTCGGGCATTTTTAAGAAATGGAGAGCCGCATCCTGTGGAAGCTGTTATTGATAGCAGCAGGTGGTTTTCCGTAACTGTTAATAGATTATTTTCGGTTGTACTTTTTGATGCTAAAATAATTATCCTTATCTTCTTCTGCAGATATTTTGTTCTTCGCATAGAAGAGAACATAGGTGAGAAGTTTTATCTAGATTATTCATACTACCCACTTTCAATCATATATATCAGAAAGACACTGAAATATCAGTCATTACTTGTTTGAGTTGAGAGTTTTGAGACTAATATAGAATACCTAGTTTTCAGTCCTACTGAACATGTGAACAAACAAGGTGTTTTATCAATCATAGATATTCCTAACATCATAATCTTTATGCTTTTGATTAAATTGTGTCACAATAGCAATCAATAGAATATGATCATACGGATAACATTCTTGGTACTCTCCTACTTTGTCTACCTGAAAAATTGATTATTTGTTCCTTTAATGCCAAGTAGCTTTAGTTTTACTATTATGCTGCATTAGCATAGTATTACTTCTTTTTTTAGCAAAAGAAAGTTTGGACATTTTAAGTTGGAAAGATTGTTGTGTTTTACTCCCATATTATCAAATAATATTTGTCATTTTTCTGCGCTCTATTTCTTTATTACTTATGAAATTTGGTCTAAATTATTGAAAAATCATGCAGGTGGTCGCCTTCGGCATGCTTTTATAGGCATCGGATTCCGAGAAAGAACAGAAGCTTATGACTTCCAAGCTGCCTTGCATGATCATATGAAGTATCCTTCCATCTAGCATATTTTGAATTTACAAAGTTTTACTCTCATTATTGGCCAAATTCGGCTTGTTTACTTTACTCCGAGTTTTTCCTAAATTGTTTTGAAGATACCTGAATAAAAAGAAAACTGCAGAAGAGATGGAACAACATTACCAGCATAGTTCCTCAGTTGATTACAGTTTGAAAGAAGGAGAGACTCTTGTGCTTCAAATAAAAAACAATGTATGCAAATCTTCATTTTCTGTTATGTGCGTAGTTTTTTTCTCCAGCGTCATTATCTCTATACTATCCTATTTATTGTATGCAGCGAAGTGGCGGCAATGTGAAGTCCAAGTTTTTTGAGCCGAGTCAAAACAACTCCTCGGAAGAAAAGAATGAGAGAAAAGAATCTGTACCGTGTATTAAGTTACCACCACCTCCTCCATCACCAGGTTCCCCTGCTGTTACACCGGAGAAGTCTCCGACAGACTCACCTACAAAATTGATACTTGAGAAACCTGCTGAAGTCGAGACCTCTAAAACCATTAAAGAAGAAACAGAACATGAAAAGGCTCCTGAAAATCAAAGCACGCAGGAAGTAGTAGATGATGATTTTGGCGATTTTCAAGCAGCTGGTTAAATAAATACCTATCCAGTACGCAGTTTAAATTTGCAATGATTAGGAAACATGCAAAATTATCTCATAGCTGGTTAATATCTGGTATATCACAGACTGCTGATTCAATTATGTCAGACTACAATATATCGTTAAGAATCTCAACATATATGTTTGTTTAACCTGTTGGTGATTATCTTAGTTGCTGCATTACGGGCTAGTACGAGGTTTCTTCCTCCCACTTGAGTCACTATGCTTTTAGATTTCTCATAGTTGGAACTTGGAATGTCTTAATAGTATTTGGTACTGATCAAGGGTTCATAGCTTTGCTAATATCATGAATCCTGTTCTGCTCAATGAACCAGATTGGGATTGCTTGAACTTCGTTAATCAAATTCTCTCATCATTATAATTAAATAGACAACTATTCTGTTAGTTGCAGGTGGATCTAAATAGACAACTATTCTGTTGGTTGTCTCCGTAGGCATCCACTTTATGAACTTTTCTCTTTGCTCATCTTAAACTTTTTTTTTCTTCTAAAATTCATATAACATGTTTTGATTATGTAGTGATTTTGAGGTATTTGGTTCTTCTAAACTAGAATTGATTCCGTCTCTAAAATATATTATATTTGAAATTAGAATTTATAGCTTCGTAGTTTAATCATGATTTTTATGCTATAATTTGTTGTTAAACTCACTTTTAAATAAATGTATTAAAACAAAAATAAAATTTGCTGAATATAATTCTATCAAAAGTCATATTCAATTATGGTAAAATCAATTATGTGCACCACTAATCCAAACACACATGGTGCATGTTAGTCTTGTGACCCGAGGTTTCATAGTATTGCTTTGAATGTATTAATTAATTATTTTGCTTCTTCCACTTCCACTTCTGTCCTACAAAACATAATTGTCATTAATAAAAAAATGAAAACACTTTCGTATAATGATTAATTATCATGGGAAGAATTAACTTGATCCTATTAGCCATAGTTTATGGGCAGCAAACATAGTCGGACACTATCTTTTAAATTGTAAAAGAAATAAAATTATTAATGTCCGTGCATAATATAAGATTGGAATGGGTATATTAGAGGAAATTTGTCGGGTATATTAGAGGAAATTTGTCAAAAAAAACAAGATTGGAATGGGTATATTAGAGGATGCAGAACTAAAAGTTTGATCTATCCCAAAAAAATATTAGCAAAATGAACAAAACTTGACGATAGAATTATTTTACCACTCCAAATTTTGATAATAATATTGAGCATAGTATATAGGCATGTAATTACTAGGGTAACATGAGTGCTTAGTTTTAGAAATGCAAATTAGAGGATTTTATTTACCATAGTACCCTACTTTTCCACTTTAATTTTTAATAGGGAACCTGTTTCATTTTTAATAAGGCCCTTTTTTCTCATACACTTTTTTTCTCATAAACTCTAGACTATCACACTACATTTTAATAAGAAAAAAAAAATGCATTTGGCCTTCCAAATACCATCTACCTCCTCTCCATTCTCTCTATTTTTTCTTAACTTCTTTATTTTTCATCATTCTCTCTATCTCTCTCACCTACATGCTTAAAAGTCATCAGCTTATGATGAAAATATACTGTGAATTTCACTTCACTTTATATCTCTTCTAAACGTATCAAGTGATCAGGCAAGAAAACTTTCAGATTAGGTGCCTTGGGAGAAATCTGAATGAGGTCCCCATCTTTAATGGCATACTTGATATGAGAACCATCAATATATATCACACCTTTTCTACTAGCCCATGTAGTGTTCATTGTTTCCTCCTGTTTAATGAATCCATGCATAAAGTCAGACACTGCCGCAGCCGCGATAGGTTCCCTTACCATGTACTGAAGACCCCGAGATAAAATGGGCATCGAAAATCCACCTGCTGAATGCATTGCAGCCGTTGAACCTGCAGCTGTTGAAACCCTTAGACCACTTGATCTACCGTTAACTAGTGGCGAAAATGATTGATTTTCCTTTATAATTCTGCAAACAAATAAGCTTAATTGGCTTCTCTTTTGTTTCAGCGGTGGGAGACAGAATTGATTTTGGAAATGAAAAAAAGTACATGAATCAGAGTTTTGATATCTCACATGGAAGACATTACCTGAAGGAGAATCTAGAGGTTGAAGCAGGACATGGATTTGCAACTAAGATATCATTGAGAGCATAAGTTGGCAAGTGTAGTGCATTTACAGATATCTTGATCCTTGTTAACTTGGAAGGAGCTATTCGATTTTCGAGTATACCATCTAGAACCTGAAAGATTTAAGAGAAAAATATCATATTGAAAAACATCTACTAAGCTCATGTTTACACTTGTTCAAGGTTTAACAGAAAGGATGAAATAATATGATGTAGCACTTGTTCAAAGTTTTGATTGAAGAACTAATCTTACTTGTTCAAATTTTTCAACAGTTGCAGCACAAAGATGACCGGTGCTTCTGGCAGCATCAAACTCACCACTGAATTTTTCCACCTATCACAAATAAAATATGAATTAATTCAAATGAAATGTCGAAATTCTGAAGCCAATATATCAATATTTAAAACAAAGATTGCATGTATATAATAAACCTCATCAATCCGAGTAGGATCTGAGTTCACTCCAAGAACAGGAATTTTGTCATCCATTAAATGGCTGGCCAACAGAAGTGTTCCATCGCCACCAAGTGCAACAACCAGGTCCACATTATTGATGGGCTGTGTCAAATTGTTTCCAAGCACTGCTTTCCATTCCACTGACTTTTTCCGCAGAATTTCTTGACAAAAGTTAACGGATTCACCGTGCACCTTTCGCCGATTATTCAAAAAGTCCAAGACCTGCATTTCTTTAGCAGTATTAGAACTTCAAATTCAATAAAGGTTCAAGTTCTGGGATATTTGCCAAGAAACAAGTCATATACAATATAACCATACCCATATAGACATTTTATCAAACAAGATGCGTGCAAATATGAAAGTGTGAAAGAAACTCCATCCCATGAAGCCATTATTGAGAAGTGGGAAAGGAATTACCAGAGGATGAGTGTGGGAAGCTGGTTGCGCTGATACAGCAGAGGGTTTTAGCAGTAGTAACAGTCTCTTCATCGTCATTTTCTTTTGCTCTCTCAACTGAAATTGAAACTGAAATAGCACTTGTGTGTGTGGAGAAAAAGTATAGTTTTTGAGATTAATGGTGATTCTAATATGCAATTGATATAGAATTTAGTTAGTTAGAGTTTGTTACTAGGGGATTAGTTAGGGTCAGTTATTTGTTAAGTATAGTTTGTTATTAGGTAGTTAGTTAGAGTTTGTTATTAGGTAATTAGTTTGTTAATGTCTCATAAACTCTTTATTTAAATTATCTCATGTAATTATTTATTATTTTTTTGAATTTACTTTAATATGAATTCTATGGATTTTTTATTTATTTATCAAACTCTCACGTTTATTTTTCACGAAATTAATCTTCGTCTCTTTGATCCTTCTAAGTGATGAAGATGAAACTTTTGTTGATAATTATGATTCTGATCGGTTAATATAGAGACAAAGATTTTGATTTTGCGACTATAAAAAAAAATGAAATTTGAATTCATTTTCGGCAATATTTGTCGAGAAACAAATCTTGAAAAGGAGGTAGATGATTTTAATGGGTAATCAAGTCATAATTCATCAAGCAAATTTTAAGTTAAGGTTAGATGTCACCTTCATTGAGAATACCAAGTTCTCATCGAATCTTGAAAAATTGCTCTTTAACCAATGGTTTAGTGAATATATCGGCAAGTTGATTGTGTGTATCAACGAACGTAACATCGACATCTCCGTTTAGAACATGATCTCGAAGGAAGTGATGCCGAATATCTATGTGCTTTATTCTTGAATGCATGACCGGGTTCTTCGTGATATTTATGGCACTTGTGTTATCACACCGGAGAGGGATACAACCAAGGTCTATACCGAAATCGAGGAGTTGTTGTTTAAGCCACAAGATTTGGGCACAATAACTTCCTGCTGCGATGTACTCCGCTTCGGCCGTGCTAAGTGCAACACATGCTTGCTTCTTACATGCCCACGACACTAGTGCATTCCCGATAATGTGACAAGTACCACTTGTACTTTTTCTATCGGTCTTACATCCTGCATAATCAGCGTCAGAATAACCAACTAAAGAACATGTACTACCTTTAGGATACCATAATCCGACGTGCGTCGTTCCTTTGAGATACTTCATGATCCTCTTCACGGCGGTGAGATGTGATTCTTTTGAATTAGCTTGAAAGCGAGCACACAAACAAACACTAAACATAATGTCAGGACGGCTTGCCGTCAAATATAATAGTGAGCCGATCATACCTCGATACTTTGTAATATCTATTGAAGTGCCGGATAGATCTTGATCAACATATGTTCCGGATCCCATTGGAGTAGACATTTCTTTGCAATTGCCCATATCGAATCTTTTCAATTATTCCTTGCAATACTTGGATTGGTTGATGAAGATGCCATCCTTTGTTTGCTTGATTTGTAATCCAAGGAAGTAGTTCATCTTTCCCATCATGGACATCTCGAATTCACCTTGCATCATAAGAGAGAATACTTCGCAAAGATCTTTGTTTGTTGAACCGAAGATGATGTCGTTGACATAGACTTGAACTAGTAAGGTGTTTCCCTTGAAGTTCTTGATGAACAAAGTCTTGTCAACCTTTCCTTTCGTAAAACCCTTCTCACAAAGGAAGTTGCTAAGACGATCATACCATGCCCTTGGTGCTTGCTTTAAGCCATAAAGAGCCTTCTTCAACTTGTAGACATGAGAGGGATTCTTGAAGTCTTCAAAACCCGGAGGTTGTTTGACGTAGACTTCTTCATTGATGTAACCATTCAAGAAGGCGCTTTTGACATCCATTTGGTACAACTGAAAATTCATTGAACAAGCGTAAGCAAGTAATAATCTAATTGCTTCTAACCTTGCTACCGGAGCGAATGTTTCATCAAAGTCGATTCCTTCCTCTTGGTTGTAGCCTTGTGCGACCAATATTGCTTTGTTACGAACTATGATTCCATTCTCGTCAAGTTTTCTTTTGAACATCCATCTTGTGCCTATGATATGTTTGTTGTCCGGTCTTGGTACAAGAGTCCAAACTTGGTTCCTTACGAATTGGTTGAGTTCTTGTTGCATAGCTATTATCCATTGATCGTCGCCTAAGGCTTCATCGATTTTTGTTGGTTCAATTTGAGATACGAACTCCATGTTGAGACAAGCATCCTTGAGATTTAGTCGAGTTGCAATGCCTTGGCTAATATCACCACTTACTTTATCTATCGGGTGATCTCTATGAGTTCTCCATTCTTTTGGAAGATCTTGATGTTCTTCAATGGTTGGTGAGTCATCTTCTTGTGATAATGCTTGATCTTTTGATGTCTCCTTTTGTTGTTGTGATATATCTACTACATCATCATCATCATCATCCACAATAATATTATCCTCTTTCGAGGGGTTAGTCTCATCAAACGAAACATGAATAAATTCTTCAATAGTAAGTGTTCGTTTATTGAAAATTCTAAAAGCTCTACTTGAGAGAGAATAACCAAGAAATATACCTTCGTCGGACTTCTCATCAAACTTACCAAGGTTGACCTTGCCGTTGTTGAGAACGAAGCATTTGCATCCGAATATGTGGAAAAAATATATGTTTGGTTTCCTACCCTTGAACAACTCATATGGAGCCTTATTGAGAATTGGTCGAATATTGACACGGTTACTTACAAAATAAGCCGTGCTAACCGCATCCGCCCAAAAATATTTAGGAAGATTTGAGTCGCTAAGCATTGTTCTTGCAAGTTCCACTAATGCCCTATTCTTCCTTTCTACGACACCATTTTGTTGAGGAGTCCTTGGTGCGGAAAAATTGTGAGAGATTCCATGCTCTTCACAAAAATCTTCAAATGATGAATTTTGAAATTCGCCACCATGGCCGCTTCTAATGGAGACTATTGAGAGTGACTTCTCGTTTTGAATTTGCTTGGCATACTTCTTGAATGCTTTGAAGGCATCACTTTTCTGCACTAAAAAAAAGTCCATGTGTATCGAGAGAAATCATCAACAATAACTAAGGCATAAACGTTACCTCCGAAGCTTTTTGTTCTTGATGGACCGAAGAGATCCATATGTAACAATTGTAGTGGTCTTGAAGTAGATATCACTTTCTTGGTCTTGAAGGATGTTTTGGTTTGCTTCCCCTTTTGACATGCGTCACAAAGCTTATCCTTGATAAACTTTATCTTCGGAAGACCAACAACTAGATCATGCTTTATTAATTTGTTTAAATGCTCCATGTGAATGTGAGCAATCCTCTTATGCCAAAGCCATGCCTCGTTGTTGTTTACCATTAAGCACTTTACCTTCAAGGAAGAGTCATCAAAATAAATCATGAAAATGTTATTAAATCTTTTACCTTTTAGCAAGAGGTCATGAGTGACTTCATGTTCTATCAAGCATTCCTCCTTTGTGAAGTTGATTCAGAACCCTTTGTCACACAATTGACGTATGCTAAGAAGGTTGTATTTAAGGCCTTCCACATAAAAGATGTCTTCAATGATTGTATGAGGAGATGCACCAACGGTTCCAACTCCAAGAATCTTTCCTTTATTATCATCACCGTAAGTAACGTATCCTTTGGCCTTAAGTGATAGACTTGAAAATTTGTTGATATCGCCCGTCATATGCTTTGAACAACAACTATCGAGATACCATTTAGTAGAATTTGTTTTTAAGCGTACCTACAAAACAAAGTCAAGTATTGTTAGGTACCCAAATTGCTTTGGGTCCTTGATAGTTAGTACCCTTTTCAACCCACACATAATGCCCTTTAGCAACACCAATGTTGCGCACATAGCAAGCATTAGGTGTATGGCCTTTGATTCCACAATAAAAACAAGTAGGTTGAAATTGACTTTTATATCTAGGAACATATTTTTCTTTCTTAATGATTCTTTTCTTTTTATGAATTTGATACATAGTTTTAGAATTGTTAGTCTTTTCTTTAACAATTTGTTCACTAGCTTTTACGAAAACGGTTTCACTTGTGCTTGGTTTGGAAAACTTAGAATATCCTAAACCACTTTTGTCATTGGGATATCTTTGGTGCCTAAGAATTTCCTCCAAGCCAATATCTTTGGTGTCTAAGAATTTCCTCCAAGCCAATTTGAATTTTTTCATATCTTTCTAAGACTCTTTTAAGTTGAACAATTTGAAAAGATAATGACTCACAATTTTTGCATGCAAGGCTTTGTTTTTCATCCATTACTTTTTGTTTTTCATTTTCAATGTACTTTTCAAAAGATGTATTTTGTTCTTCTAAAGATAATATTCGTTTCTTTTGGGATGAAATATTTTTGTACAAAGTCTTGCATTCTTTTAGAAGTTCATCTATGACTTCTTGTGCATCATTTTCATAAATTGAAAAGTTGTTACTAACCTCGTCATTTTCTTCATCGGAGTGATGTGAAGCCATTAAAGCCATATTTGCACATTCATCGCTTTCCGATTCCGATGAGGAACTAACTTCATTATCGTACCAAGCAACATAAGCCTTTTTATTTTTGAAGTCCTTCTTGCCTTTGAATCCTCCTTTCTTTGCAAGTCTTGGACAATCTGGTTTTATGTGACCTTGCTTCCCACATTCATAACATGTGATTTCTTGAATCGATGTGGATGCATCCTTCTTCCTAAAATGTTTATTCTTTTTAGGAAAAGAGGAATTTTTATTTTTGTTAAAAAACTTACCAAGCTTCTTAACAAGAAGCATGGAGTTCTCATCTTCGGAAGTCTCGTCATCTTTGTCATCCTTCGTGTCAATCTTCAAAACAATTCCTTTGGACTTTTTCTCTTGACTTTCGTGCTTCTCTAGCCTTCCAAGTTCCAATTCGTGCTCTTGAAGTTTTCCAAATAGAGATGCGGATGTCATCGTTGAGAGACTCTTCTTCTCCGAAATAGCGGTCACTTTCGGTTGCCATTCCCTTGTCAAGGACCTTAGGAATTTCAAATTGAGATCATCGTTGGTGAAGGTCTTCCCGAGTGCAATCAAGTGGTTTGTTAGATGAACAAATCTTTTTTGTAAGGCAACAATAGATTCTCCGGGCTGCATACGGAACATTTCATATTCTTGACTCAACGTGTTAAGCCTTGATCTTTTTACTTCTGTTGTTCCTTCATGTGTTTCTACCAAAGTATCCCAAATCTCCTTTGCCGATTTGCATTGTGATAAGCGGAAGAATTCGTCCATACTAAGAGCGCTTTGGAGTATGTTGATTGCCTTCTTCTCATTTAGGATCTTCTTCTTATCATCTTCATCATACATATTCTTCAACGTTGCGGTTCCAACGCCATTGATCACATTAACAGGATTATGAGGACCTTCTTCGATTGCTTCCCATATACCTTCTCCTTGGGCTTCAAGATGTGCCTTCATTCTGATTTTCCAAAAATCAAAGTATTCGCCGGAGAAGAGCGTAGGCTTGTTGCTACTTCCACCATCTTTGAAAACAAGATTCGAGTTTGCGGAAGCCATATAGGATCTTGTAGGAACAGGTTACCTAAACCTGCTCGGATGCCAATTGTAAGATCAAAGTGCGCCTAAGAGGGGGGGGGGTTGAATTAGGTGTTATAAATTTTTTTCTATTCTTTTTCTTTGATGGATGGATTTTGCTTTTTATGGTTTATGGTATGAAAACAATAAAGCAAGAAATAAAAAGTGACACGTAGATTTATCCTGGTTCCCTTCACAATCCGAAGGTACATCCAGTCCCCTTTCAAACACGAAAGAGTTTTCCACTAGTTTTTAGAAACGTACTACCTATCACACCTTCAAATGGTGAGGCCTACTTTCTAAACAACTAATCAACCTAGTGTGCAAGAACAATCCTCTTGCAACACTATCCCTTATGTCCAAACAAACCTTGGATCACAAGTCACACTAGAAAAACTTTCTATAATTTTTGTAGTTTGAGTGAGTAATACAATGATTGGTATCAATATAAAATTGATCTTCTCCTATGTTCAAAATTCAGTTCTCAAAATTCAATACAAGTGTTCAAATGGAATATGAAATATGATGAACTATGAACACTTTTAGAAGTATGAAAAATATTTGAATTTTTGTGAATTTGATTGTGTGATAATATTTGAAAATTTCTTGGAGGTGTTTATGAATTTGAAAATGAGGGTCAAAACACCTATTCAAAAAGGTATGAAAAAATTATGAAATAAATTATTGAAGAGGTATAACATTTAAAAAATATTTGAAATGAAAAGAAACAATTTTTTCAGAAATCCTTCAGTGTTAACCGGTTAACCATATGATTTAATCGGTTAACGCGCTGAAACGTTGCCACAAAATTCAAAATTTGGGACCGTTAACCGGTTAACCAATATGGTTAACCGGTTAACACTGTTAAAACTCAGAAAAATATTTGATTTTTAAGTGTTAAACTAGTTCCGATTTATTTCAAAATATGCATATGCAGTGAATTATCATGATAAATTATTTTGAACACTTGTATATCATTCTAAGGAGTGTGTTTTGATATACCTAAGCCTTGTGTCCAAGTCTTGAAAAGTTTGCACAATAGCTTGATTCGAACGATAGCATTCCATTGATGATGCATAGCCATGATCTTGATCTTTGTTGACATCTCGACTTTTTGCAATACGGAATGAGCTTGAATATTGTTGACGTCATCAAAACCTTGAGCTTGAAGTATGCTTCTACATAACCTTCTTATCCATTACTTTTCATTCTATAAATCACCGATGAAAGTTTTGGATACGTTTATTTCAATTCAAAGGAATTTTTTGTGGCATAGGGTGCATGATAAGAGATATGTTGATTGGGTGAGTTGGGACAGTTTATGTAAACCGAAAGAGGCGGGTGGGCTTGGAGTTAAGGACTTGAAGTTATTTAATAGAGTTGGGTGGATAATATTGTTAGATAGGCTTCCGTCTAGATCGAATCTTTCCTGCCGGGGTATTTTTCAAATCCACATGATATTGTGTGCATATTTTGTTTTACACAGTTGGAGGACATATTTTTTAATTTTCTTGCATTAAATAAGTTTTAGTGTGGAAAATGGTTTGCAATTGTGAAGCATGGCTTCTTAAGGATGTTTTGATGACAACAACATTACATCAACCTACTTCATGCAAGCATAAAAAGGATTGATCAAAGACCTTGAAGTATGAACAAGGATGAATAAATTAAAGACTTGATTAAATTGATCAAAAGGTATAATTTAATTTTTCATGAAGCAAAAATATTTATAAGTGGTCAAATATAGGACGGTAACATATGAACAAAAATGATGCATTGGATCTATTTTTGTATACTGGGTTTAGAAAGAATTTTTCAGAATTTTCTTCAAGTAACCAGTTACTTCAACCCAATTTTGAAAAATATTAATGTTACAATAAGTAATCGGTTACCATTATGGTAGTAACCATTACCACTGTTTAAGTATGAAAATTGCACATTTTCATGGAAAAAATGTTGTTTTCTTAGGTTTTAAATTATGACAATTCCCCGACCTGGACCTAGAGAGGCGACTCACGGCCCTCGGTCCCTGGGAAGACCTCCCGACAACTCTTGTTATATCAGGAGGGGGGATGAACAACGAAAATTCTGCCCTTTCCGTGAAACGCAAATTTGACGAACTCCTGCTGACCGCACCTAAGCAGATGGCTACATTGACAAAATACCGAGGAAAGTCCAATACAATATCTTTCTTCCTAGAGGAGCTGTCGGGCGTTTCCCCCAATTTCGGCATCCCTTTACTAATAAGAGCCAAATGGCGCGCTTCGACATTTGACACATCCTGGTCGACCAAGAAAGTTCAGTAGATATCATGTACGCCCACCTATTCAAGACCCTCAAGCTGGACAAGACCAATTTATCCCCGTACGTCGGGTCCGACCTCCAAGGATTCAATGGAGCCACAACAAAGCCATATGGTTATGTCGAGCTCCTCGTCACCTCTGGGGAGCAGGGAATAGCTAGAGAGATCAAGATCCAATTCCTGGTGATAGAGTGCCCCTCCCTTTACAACTGTATCCTCGGCCTCCCAACCCTGACCGAATTGACCGCGATGCCTTCCACCGTCCACCTGAAGATGTAGTACTACACCAAGCTAGGTCGCGTGGTCACGATCCTGTTGCACCCCAAACATTGACCTCACAAGATAAGACTTTGTGTACTAAGAGGTTCACAAGGTTCACAAGACATCTCATGAGGTTCACAAGGTTCACAAGATTCACAATTAGTCAGAAAGTTTGACAATCCCCTCAGACAATGCATCCTCCTAAGCAATGCATCCTAAACTAGGGTTTTGACTTTTATCAGGCTAAATGGACTTACAAGACCTAAAGTGAGCTTCATAACATCCTATATGTGTTCAATAATCCCCATGTCAAGTTTCAAGACTTTCCCAAAAGATTTGCTCAGTCAGATGATCAGATAGGTTAAAATCAGTCAAAGCAGTTAAAAAGTCAAACTGAGGTCAATTGTGGTCAAACCAAAGTCAAACTTCATGATTTTTTGCCAACATAAAGTATATGAAGTAAAATTCATCATTTGATCAAGGGTTGATCACGATTCATCAAGGAGATTTCAGATCATCAAGAATCAGGAGTTTCTAAATTAGGGTTTTCTCATGAAAAGTCAACTGAACTTTGACCAGCCATAACTTTCACATGCTTCATCAAAAATTTTCCATCCAAAGCTCATTTTTAAGGAAATTTAATTCTCTACAACTTTGTTTCTCACAAGCCAAGCCCAAAAATGCTTCATTTGGAAGGTATGAGCTAAGACATTATAGGTCCTTTTAAAAGTCAACAAAAAGTCAAAAACTTCCAAAGAGCATAACTTGAGAATGGTAAAAGATATGGACATGAGACCAAAGAGGTTGGTTAGAGGACTATTTAAGCTTTCCAAAATGTCCAAGAACACCTTCATAACATTAAAATTGAAGGATTTGTCCCCTTGAAAATTTGGGAAATTTTTGAGAGGTTTATGAAGTAAATGGGGTCTTAAAACCATAATTCTTCAAATGGGCTGACTTTTTTGTGATCCAATTGGTTCCATGACATCATGCACGAAATTAACTTAATATTTTTATATTTTTATTCATTTTATTTTTATTTATTATGATTTTTTATATTAAAAATCATTTTAAATTCAAATAAAATATAAAATAATGAAGATTTAAATTTATTTGGTTTCTAGAATGTCATAAAGTTTATTTGGACTTGATTGATATAAGAGTTATGAAGATCATCCTAAAATAGCAAGCTTATATCAAGAATATTCAAAATTTAAAAGCTAATCTTTTTCAATCTCAAACTATCCAAATATCCATCAAATTGTTAAAGTTTCTGACCTAATTCATTCACTCATATATATAGAACATTTAGCAACCTAGGGAACAGGAATTCACAGCCTCCTAGCACAAGAACCAACTTCAAAATTTTGAAAGAAAACTCAAATTCGGTTTGATACTTCCAGCCACTCTCAAGACAAAATAAAGGTTGCAAATTGTTCCTTGAAGGTCACTGAGTGTTTCTGGATCATAAAACCATCCTTCCCTGCACTAAATCATGAAAACCGAATCCATGTTCATGCTCATCTTATAATTTTTCGTTTTTACATATTCACTCATGATAAATCATATTTGACTGATGTTTTGTGTTTGTTATGATACAAGGAACGTTTCTGGATGAATCAATTTGATTTTAGGTACACGAATGAAGATTAGCCATGGCTAGGGTTTGGACCTTCGAATTAGGGTTCTGTTATTTACTCAATTTAAATGATTTTGAAAACCATAGCAAAACTGTATAAACTGTGGGAAATCGTTTTATGCTAGCAATTGGATCCAATTTTACGTGTTTCATAGGCGTCCAAAAACCTAGGTTCTTCTGTAAAAATATGTGCAGGAAATTTCGCAGAAAGACTGGTGGGAAAATTCGCAGGAAAATGTGCAGGTCAGGAGGAAGAAGAAGCTGCGCGCGAATTCAAAATTTAAATTTGAATATATATTATATATTTATGTTTGTATTTTATTTCATGAATGATGTTGATGGTGTAGTGGTGAGCGTACGCGCATGTGAGGACCAGGGCAGGGGTTCGACTCCCAGCTTCAACGTTTTTTTGTTTATTCTTCTTTGTATTATTAGGCTTAATATATAATGAACAATAGTCATTCATTGTTCACCATCAGCGTGCAGCCCAGTGGTAGCTTGTTACGTCCAGAGGTTGGCAAAGCCTAGGGCATGGGTTCAATCCCTGCCCCAGGTAATTTTTTAATTGGTTTTTGTTTAATTGTTTTATTAATTATTTTTATTGTTAAATACAATTATGTTAATATATATAATTTAAATAATTCTAGGAACTTAATATTTTATTTTTTTCTAAAAAAATTTCTAAAATAATTTTCTAAATTCTAAAACTAGTTTTTATTTATTTGAATTAAAACATGTATATATTTAGTTAATAATTAAATTAATATTGTATATTAAATTAAAAACCCTAATATTTTTATATATAAAACCCTAATTTTCTTTAGAAATTTTAATTTCTCCTTTTAATTATTTTGTACCTAATAAATATTTCTTATACATAATTAAGTAAATTAATTATAGTTTATTTTGTAAATAAATTAGTATATAATTATTATAATTGTTTTATTCTCATCTCAAATTCTTTGAAAATCGTTTATTTAAATCTAAAAAAACATTTAATTAATTTCTATATTGTATATTATTGTGCTAACCTCTTTTCTCTTATAATTATTTTTATTACTAACCTTTTATTTATTATTATTATTATTATTTAAATTGTCATATTATAATGTAATTGTACAAGCTATGTAATAGTTGTAGTATTTTAATTGTTTATTTATTTATAAATTGCTATGGTTAGTAAAATAGGGAGTGAAAACATGTTTTGCTTTTAAAATTAATTTAGATCACTAATTATAAGATAAATATTTGAATTTGTACACGCACACACGTAAGTCGATCTTTGATCGCCATCTCACTTTCTTAAGGATATCCTTCATGTTGCCTAAATAAAAATGGTCAAGTAAGATGTCTAAAAGCAAAGTCCCTTCTCCATTAATATCATCTTGTACCTTTACGATTATAAGATCAAGTCCCTTCGAATGTTGCCTTCGTAAATGATCTTGTCCCTTTCGAATAAAAGATGATAAGTCCCTTCGAATTGCTAAGACACCTTACAGTTGCCTAAACACAAATGACCCTTCACACGTCCCTTATAACATCCAAGGTAATGACTACCTATTCCTTAATAATAGGAATAGTCTCACCATTGAAAGAACATCTAAGAACAGTAAAGATTTAAATTAGGGTAGGTTCCTCTTAAGTACTTGCTCACTCATTCAAAAACATTTCATAAACACTTCACATTTTCAAACAATTTTCAAAACGAAGTCTTTATATATATCCATACAAGGATCATTATAAAGTACTTAAGAAATTTTTAATCACACACTACACTTCTCAAAACAGTTTAAAGTGAGCTAAGTAACTAAGAGCCCATGGATAACCATGGATGTAAAGGGTGCTAATACCTTCCCTTTACATAACCTACCCCCCGAACCCAAAAATCTTTTAAGGTCTTTCCTGTTCTTTTATGTCCTTTCCTTATGGATAAAATAAAAGTCGGTGGCGACTCTTGCTATCCGCAACATTTAACTAAAGTCAGTTCTCCCACCGTGTTACAGATCCACGACAACATTGAGGCCTCCCGAAGATGATATGATGTTGTAGTAAAAGGACAGGCCATAATTAACACCAAGAATAGCAAAAAACCCAGGGTCGAGGAACAACCTCCCCCTAAGGAATCAACGCCATCGACCTCGACAACCACATCGGCGAGGATGAAGCTGAAGAGCAGGGACCCATCACCGGGTAGGCATCAATACATCTGTTTCGCCCGGTACCTGACGACGAGTTCGAGCTCATCCCACTGGGCGACAACCCCGACAGAGCTATGAAGATAGGCACCGGTCTGCCCGCCGAAACGAGGAAGCAGCTCGTAACCTGCCTCAAGGAGAACACTGACGTCTTTGCATGGAACGCTGCAGAGATGCCCGGACTCGACCCCGAGGTCGCCTGTCATCAGCTAGCTTTAGATCGGGCAGTTAAGCCCATAGCACAATGTGGGGCAAATAGTCTCCCGAGAAAGCGGATGCTGCTGAGTGAGCCGTAAAAGACCTCTTAGAGGCAAATTTTATTTCTGAAGCCCACTACACAACCTGACTCTCTAATGTAGTCCTCTTTAAGAAAAATAATGGGAAATGGCGTATGTGTGTTGGCTATACCGATCTTAATAGGGCTTGTCCCAAGGATGCTTTTTCTCTCCCTAACATTGATAAAATGGTCGACAACTCTGCAGGTTTCAAACTCTTGTCCTTCATGGACGCATATAGTGGATATAACCAAATCACTATGTCGAACGCGAATAAGAGACATACGACCTTCATGACCCCGACGGGTGTAAACACCCCAAATTTGCCCTCACCTATTCACACCATGGCTTGTGATCTTTTCATTTGCATAAGTTTAATCATATCATCTCACATTGCATATTTTCTTCACTGCATTGAATCAAAGTCATCTGCATCTAGGGTTTATGGTCTGAGCAATCCAAGAGCCATTTGAGCCACTCCAAAGGTCTTCAACCACTTCAAAGGGGTCCATGTGTGTTCAAGCATCATATTATATCCTCTCAAAGTCAAAGAAGCCAAAGAATCACAAGAACTGGGAATGGCATGGAAGCAGAGCCAGGATTGACTGCACAGATGACCTAGAATTAGGGTTTTGGTTTCAAAGGCCATAACTCCAAATTTTTTGGTCATTCTTGTTTCTATTGGTCTCTATATGGTATAGGGATCATGCATATCAATTTTCATGAAGAAATTCCATGGGGAAGGCATCTGATCAAGAGTTGACTTCTTGAGCAAGTCAGTGTAAAATCAGGGCATCTGAGGCCCCCAATGACCCAACCAAAGGGTGTTCTTCATCATTTTGATGGTGTATGATCTTTATTTGATCATAGAAGATGTTAGAAGTTCACAAAATTGAAGAATTTCAAGCCATTTGCAAAGTTGACTTTTTGGGAAAATGACTTATAATGGAAACTTGCCATTTTGGGAAACTTTTTCAACCCTTGCTTTTTGATTCAAAAATGCCTCAAATGGGAAAACTTTGGTCATGAAAGTTGTAGAATGGATCATTCCCTTTTCAAAAAGTACAAGAACTCATTCTAATTCATTTTGGATCAAAAGTTATGGCCTTGCAAAGTTGGACAAAATCATTGAAATTTCACTTTTGCACAAAATGGAAAACTTGCAATTTCTCATGGCAAGCCTTTATGTGACTTCAATGTGACCTCTAATCATCACACCAATGCAATGCATGACCTAAAAATCAGTTTGGCCCAAGAATTTTCCATTGCTATGCCTTGATTTTCACATAACCATAAGCCATTCTTCATGAAAGTGCAAAGAGGGATTTTTTTTCAAAATCATTCCCAAAGGGATTGTTTGGTCTCTAGCTGGTTTCAAAGCATTGCCATGACTTCATGAGGCATCACACACCAAAATTCAGCAAGGTTTTCTCACACATACATGGCCAAAAATCATGAAATGTGACAAGTTGTCAAGTTGCAAAAACTCTCCCAACTCATGATCCAAATGCAGCAGCCTTTCATGAGTCATCCAAGGGCCATCCTTGACTCAAGCTGAGGCAGGACAAGCCTCTAGATCATCTCTGCCACAGCCCATGCTGCAAGTACACAAAACTTGACTTTTTGGCCAATCATCCCATACCAATCCCACAGTGCACACCTGCTCTCCAGATTTGTTGGGATAGTTTATGGATCACCTAAGGATCATAAAACACCACATATACAAGCCTGAAACACACACATTGCAGCACACTCCAAAAACTGTCAAAATCTTTCCCTCTTCGAATCACACAACACAGCCATCAAACTTCAATAATTCCTTCACCAATCAACCAGAAATCATCCATAGAACAAATCCCACCCCTCACAATGATCTGAAACAGCACACACAAGAACCTCATTTCCTGCTACACCAGAACTGAACCACAAAAACTAGCCACTCTCAAAGCATTCTAAGCTCCATTCCATCATCAGGAGAATCAAGGGAGAAGGTTTGTGCAAAGCTTAAGGCCAAGAAGCTCAGAATCAGAGAAGCTCCATCTCAGGTAACATGAAGAACTTTTTTCCCAGAAACTGATTTTTAAGTTCTTGTATGATGCTATGTCTTCCCCTGATCATGAATATGTGTTTAGTTTTTAAAATGGTGAAGAAACCAGCATGTATGGTACCTCTGAATATTTTCCCGTGTTTCATACTTTGCTTCGATTCAGGCTTGTGAGTGAAAATAAATGAGTTTGGGGAGAGGGGTTAGGTTTAGATTGAGGAGAAGATCATTTCTGTGGAAGAAATTGCATGTTTAGTGACCTGTAGCGAAATCTAGGGTTTGGGTTCGCCGGAGAAGACGACCGGAAGTCTTCTCCGGCCACCTGAAAGTCATTAAGCCCTAATTATGTCATTAAATGAAGTTTGAATGTGGAGCGTAGATCAGGCTGACTTTGTTTGACCCGCGCGCGTTTTGATGGCCAGGATGCATCATTAAAACCCTAACCTTGTTTAATTAATTAAAATCCAGTTTAATTAAGTCATAAACCATTTTAGCCAGATTTGAATCTGGGCCCTTGGATCTGGCGCGCAGTCAACAGTCCAAGCCCATATCAAATCCTGGCCCTCCCTTTTAATTACTTTCATTTTATTCTATTTTTATTTCATTTCATTTCATTTCTTTTCCTCATTTAATTTAAAATAGCAAAAAATGTTTAAAAATTATGAAAATTTTTGTCAAAGTTTTCATTATTTTTCAGAACACAAAAATATTTTTATTTTTATTTTTTGCATTAAAAATTGTTTTTAAATCATTTAAAAGTTTATTTTTAATTAGTTAATGAAAATTAATTAATTAAAAATACTTTTAGGTATTTAAAAATCACAAAAAAATTCAAAAAATATTTAAAAACATTTAGAAACATTGTCCAACTCTCAAACCAAATTTATTTTTGGTCCTTGATGCCTTTTGATCATTTTCAATGGAATTAATTTCATTTCAAGGTAATATTTTGGTTCAATCTTCAAAAATTCACTTCTGCCTAACCATTGAGAGTTGAATGATGATTCTTTCTGCATTGCATCTTTTATAGCATGTAGTTTATAGGATAAAATTGGCATGATTTGATCTTGCATTTTCAATTTGTTTGGCATTTTTCTTGACAAGGTACCTTAAAACCCTAGCAATCTTAGGAAAATCATAACTCTCACTAGGTTAAGAGTTGGATCCCCTTCTTTGGGCAGTGAGTTTGTATAGGTTTAGGGTTCCTTTGATTGCATTTTCAAATTTTTATCATGTCATTTGCTTCTGGTTTTGGATTTTTGCTTTGTATGTTGCATATAACCCTAATTCATGCCTTCCTTTGCATCCATCTTCCATTTGCTTGCATACCATGACTTGCCATGACATTTTGTGCATCTATTTGATTCATAATACATCTTAGGACATATTAGAATCATGATTGATCATTGCATCTTTCATTTTCCATGTTATGTGTCTCTTGCATTCCATAACTTTTCATGAACATTCATGGTTCAAAGCATGCTTCTCTTGCATCCACATGTTTGAATGATCATTCTAATGCCTTGCCTCATGCTTACATCATCTCTTAGCATCATTCACATCATGTTTATGCTCCTGGTTTTGGTTTGCATCATCACATTGCATCTCATTTGCATTGCATTTCATTTCTTTACTAACTTTTCAGGTGGTAAGTTGTTTTGAGAAGTGAATTTGCCTTCACTTCTCACAATCTCCTTTCATCTCTCTTATACTTCATTGCTGCATATTATCTTGTGCTTTCGATTGAGCTTGCTCATTCTTGTTCATCTTACTTTCTTTCTTCAAGCAACTTGTCTTCTTAAGTGAAGCAAGTTGTTTTGCTTCTTCTTGATCCTTTCATCTGCTTCTCTCCTTGGTGGCTCTTTGAAGATTTCTTTCTCTCTTAAGCCTCACAAACCCTAGGAATGACCAAGCATGATAACAATTAGGGTTTGATTAGTCCCCCACTTAGCTTTTACCTTTGTGTCTCTTTGAGTTTTCTCTTCTCATCCCATAATCAGGGACTAAACCTTAAAGGCTTTAAGGCTTTGTGATTAAGCTTATGCCTGCATCCTTCTATTAGGATGGAGTGTATAACTTTAATCCTAAGTGTTAAACCCTTAATGTGTTTAAATCCCTTAATCAATTCACTTAATAATCATCAAGACATCAAGCTTGTAACTTGGGCCTTGCATTAGGGTTCTAATTCTTCCTTAATTGGTTAAGAAGGACTAACCCTAGTGTTAATGGACAAGTCCCCCTCAAGTTGTCTTACAAACCATAAAAATCACTTCTTCATCTTATCATTAACTAAAATCCACTTAATAAAGACTTTGTTTTGTCATGAGGTTAATCCCTAATCATGGATTAAGTTGAGGAGTTTTCCCCAGCTTAAACATTCTCATCTATTATCCTTCTATTAGGATGGTGTAATGAGTCTGTTTAATCCCTGATTATGGCTTAATCTCATTACTCAACACTAAACAAAAACAACAAAAACATCTAAGTAATCACAAGTAAGTTAATGATCTTAATCCTACACCATGGTGATTAAGTGTGAGATGCTGACTTCACACTTAAGGTATCCTCATTACCCCTAATCAGAGGGAAGATGTGATGAGTTTACTAACCCATTGGTTTAGGCTTAAGCTCATTAATTTATGACAAACTTTCAAAAGGAATAAAAGACTGAAAACTCAAAAACAAACAATAATCGTCTCCTCCGGGATTCTTTTCTCATCTCATTCACTCACAAACGGGAACTTGCTTCTTCCGTCTAATGCAAGACAGTTTGCACCTGAGCCAGACAGGTCATACACTTGAGCATAGGCAAGCAAGCAGTTCACAAGTCAATTTATCTTTCAGTATCTTTGGGTCGAACTACGGTGTTCTGACTTCCTCATTGCACGAGAGGATATGTAGGCATAACTTAACAGTTATCAAACAAAAGTCTCTGTATATTCCCCCTTCCTTCCAGTTTCATTCTTTTAAGCCTCATGATCTTGAGCATTTCACTCTTGTTCTCACACTGACACTTTACTTATACACTTCACCTTTCTTTTCTTACACTGACACTTGCATTCTTTCCAGCTTTGATACATAAATAGCACTGACACTACCCCTTTAAAACACAAATCTTTTAAGCGTGGATCCCGTCGAGTACGGCGGACAATCTGGGTGCTAATACCTTCCCAGGTTGTAACCAACCCCCTTTCTCAGTCTCTCTGGTTCGCAATCGTCCTATCCTTATCTTTTCTTAGGTCTATGCAGCATTACCTTTCCTTCGGGATAAAAATGCCTAGCTGGCGACTCTATTTCTTTTGAGTTCACCCCTGTGTTCTCATTCCTCTTTTCGCCGACCGTTCGCGTCTATACCCCTTCTGGCCTCGAGGTGTCATTTTGGTGGGAGCGACAGCTTGGCGACTCTGCTGGGGACCCTTATACTGTAACCAGGGCTTCTGGTTCTTTTTGTGGGTTCCTCCTAGCGCTTGTTTGATTTGTGTTTACTGGGGTGTTATGTGCTAATTGTGTTTATATATTTGCTTTATTTACTGCTTTATGTACAGTTATTTATTGCTTTCTTTACAGCTTTATATATCATACTGTCATACTGTCATCTGGCTGGATCTGGTTTTTTGTTTTGGTGGGTGGGGTTTTATTGAGAGATAAGGTCCTATACCTGGAACCTGAGTGACACCTAGGCTAGAGTGGTTCATGTTCTTTCCCATTCCATTTCGGTCTGGTGCGGGAATATGAAACACGGTTCAGATGTGGGTTTCTTCTTGAGAACTCTGTGCTACAGATTTCCTGTAGTGCTAGGGCTATCTGGGAAGCCTGCTAAGTCTGGATGACCTTTATTATGACCTTCAGAAACTGAGGTGAATTAGAGGAGGATTCTTTATGGTTATTGTAAACACTGTACCTCCGGGTTATAAGTGTTTACACTTCTCATAACTGATCCAAGTCTGAGGATCCTTGTTCTAGAACACTACCTGTGAGGGGGTTGGGATGTTTACAGGTTTGCAGGAACCCTTGGCCGCATCATACCCTGATTCTTGTTTTGTTTAAAGAATGCTTCACTTTGGACAGTTCTTGTGACTTAACCTTGGACATGTGACTCTTTATTTGAGTCCCCCACCTTGGTTACTGGACTTCTGAACCTCCATCCGGACTTCTTGGACATACATGTACCTTTATACCAAGGCAATAATCAGATCCAACTTGTTCACAAACCCTTGCATATCATTTGCATACATCCTCATTGCATCATTTAACATTTGTTTATTTGTTTTTCAGGGTATCCATATTACATCTGGCTTGGTTTTGACCCCTTCATCTGCATAGACCTCTATTTCATCAGCTATCTGCTTCAGCTATCTTCATCAGTTGCCTGCTTCAGCTACTTTTGTCACCAACCTCAGCCTATCAGTGGTTCATCTCCAGTATCAGTCATCAGCATCTGTTTTCAGCTCTTCATCAGCAGTCATGGCACCCAAGAAGAGCAACATTTCATATCATTTCTTTGAGCATGTGCTGACTGGCATCAGGCAGGTCCAGACACTTATCACTCCAGACCATATCCCATTATTCAGAGAACACTATGGAGGCATCCTCGATATGGTTATGGACTTGGACCCTTCTCAGAGGAGTTTGATTCACACTTGCCTACAGTTCTATGATCCTCCTTTGAGATGCTTCACTTTCCAGAATTTTCAGTTGGGACCTCTATTGGAGGAGTTTTCATCATTGATTGGAGTACCTGTCAGGGGTGGTATCCCCTTCAACCCAGAGATGGCTTCTCCCAGTAATAAAGAAGTGGCAAAGGCACTGTATTTGGAACCTATTTTGATTGAGCAGAACATGACAACAAAGGCTGGGATCCCTGGTTTACACTTAGACTTTCTGACTTCTCAGGCTATCCTGAAGGCCTCCTTGGGAGAATGGAGGGCAGTTTGTGCATTGTTAGCCCTCAGTATATATGGGGTTATACTTTTTGCAGATGAGCCCAAGTTTATCAGCAAGAATGCTATTCATCTCTTCCTTTTGAGAAACCCAGTACCCACCTTGCTGGGAGATTTCTATTATTCTGTTCACCACAGAAATGAGAAGCAGAGAGGGAGATTGTTGAGATGCTGTGCTCCTCTGTTTCACACCTGGCTTCTTAAACACTTACCCAAGACTGATGCCTTCCTTAACCCTCACCAACAGAAGAATTGGGCCAGGAGGCTTATTGCTTTGACTTCAGATGACATCAGATGGTGCACCCAGAGCACCAAAGGCAAAGACATCATCACTAGCTGTGGGCAATACCCAAATGTACCTTTGATAGGAGTAAAGGGTTGTATTAATTACAATCCTCTGTTGTTTAAAAGACAACTGGGCTATGCTTTGGTTCACCCTCCTAGAGTGCAAGACTTGGCTGAAACCCTGTATTGTGAGATAAAACCTAATCTAGTTGTTGTCAGACAAGCATCCTGGGCTTGGGACAACATCCAGACCAAAGGGATGGCCATTCTTGGAAGATGCAATAATGTGGCTTCAGCTCAGTATTATGAATGGTCTCAGGCTAGAGCTCAGATTTCTGGGATGCCTTTTACCATTGAGGATGCACCTGGACCATCCACAGTGCCACCTCCAGCCACTGTCAGCTTGGAAGAATTTGAGAAGCTGAAGGAAAGGAATGAGAATTTATCTCAGGCTCTGAAGAAGACCCTCTGAGAGAGGAGTGATGGTCGTATAGACATTGAGAGGTTGGAGAAGCTCAGAATGGAACATCTGGCCAAGATTGGGAAAGCAGAGGACTACATCAAGAAATCAAGAGCTGGAGAGCAAATATTGAAGAATGCCTGTAAAGAGGCCCAGTTTCAGAAGGCTAGGACTGATCTCTATCTAGAGGAAAGTCAAGCTAGGTGGGTCAGGATCACTGAAGCTCGCACTCAGGAGGATAAGAGAACTCAAGCTAGGATCGAGCAGTTGGAGGCTAATGAAAAGAAGCAACAGGAGGCTTTGCTGGCTGCCCAAAAGGAAATTTCAGAATTGAAGCTTAGGGCTGGTGTGAAGAGGTCAAAGGACCAAGACAGGCACAAGAAGCTGACCACTGCTATTGCCACCAAAAACCTTCTCATCAGAAACATCACAGAGCATCCAGTTGGTCCTGTGACTGAAGCACTTTTGAAGGAGGTTAAGAAGGATGAATTTGGCCTAGATGTTTGACTTATTTGCTTGTTGTTATTTCCATTTCATGTACTTTTCTTTTTGTGTTGTATTTTGACCCTTCAGGGGCGTATGTTGTAAAAGCAAAATATGTATGATTCACCACTTGTAATGTATTTGTTAGTTTTGTTTCATTGAGTCTCTTTCTCCCAAGCAACATCAAAGTATATTCCTCAGGGTCTGGAAAGGTCAAAACCAAGTGCCAAGCCGGATACCTTGGAAAGCAAATAAGCATACTGCATTGCATACTAACTTTTGTTTTGTTTTGTAGGCTTTTGTTTTGTTGTTACTAACTCTGTTGTGGTTCAGGAATTATTGCTCGCCGTCGGTTGTTCCCTCTCAACCGTCCGCACAGGTATCCTACTCGCAACAATCTTCCTGGTATCCAAATGGATCAAGTACAGCAAGATCTGACAGAGGTCAGAACTCAGATGGCTAATGAAAGACAGGAGATGAGAAACCAAATGACCCAATTCATGGAAGCAATGAATGCCTTGGCTCAAAGCCAAGAAAGATTGAGGGCATTGGTAGAAAGACAAACCCCGGAAGAGCCTCCTCTAGGAACTGGGGGAACAAGTAACAATGAAAGGGGTCAGCCTCATATTAACCCACCAGTATATGGGCCTCATCTACATCCGGAAGTTAACATCCCGGGTAATGTGCAAGGAAATACTACTGGAGGAAGAGTCTTACAAGAAGACCCCCAAGAAGAGCAGTTTACTGTGATGGGAGTTGGGGATGAAGTTTATGATAGGAGGTTTGATGAAATTGCTGAGAAATTGATATCTCTGGAGTCTCAAAACTCCTTGGGTTTTGATGTCATGGATATGGGGTTAGTGGATGGGGTAAGGATTCCTCATAAGTTTAAACCCCCATGCTTCGAGAAGTACAATGGAACTTCCTGTCCACGAACTCACTTACAGTCTTTTCTGGGGAGACTTAAAGCATACACCATGGATGAGAAACTGTGGATGTTTTACTTTGAAGATAGTTTGACTGGGGTTTCAAGGGAGTGGTACTCTCACTTGACCAGAGCTACTATCAGGTGCTGGAAGGACTTAGCTGAAGCTTTCATCAGACAGTACCAATACAATCTGGACATGGCTCCTAACAGAACCCTTCTGATGGGAATGTCTCAATCCTCCAGAGAAAGTTTCAGGGAATATGCCCAAAGGTGGAGACAGCTTGCTGCTGCTGTCCAACCACCCATGTCGGAAAGAGAGATGGCCGACATGTTCATGAATACTCTGCAAGGAACATATATTGATAGGCTAGCTGCTTTTTCTTCCACCAGCTTCGCTGACGTAGTAATAGCTGGAGAAAGAATTGAAAGCCTTCTGAAGATGGGTAAAATTTCTGATAATGGTGCAAGTTCGTCAAGCAATCCTAGGAAGCCTTTTGTGGGACCTAGAAGAACTGGTGAGACAAATGCCATTCATGCCACCAGGGGCAGACCTCAGTATGTCCACCGATCAGTAGTGGCTGTCACTATTCCAACTCCGATTCCTCAGCAACCAGTATATCAACCACAACAACAACCACACTATCAACAGCAAGTTCAGTATCCACCACAAAGAGCCTACAACAACAACAACAACAACAATCCACAACAAAGACCTTTTCAACAAATACCGTCACAGGCAAATAGGGTGATTGACCCTATCCCTATGCCTTATGTTGCCTTATTGCCACAACTCCTGAAGCTCAACCTGGTTGAGTTAAGGACATTGGCACCACCAGATCCTTCTAATCTTCCAAGAAACTATGATGTCAACGCCAGATGTGCTTTTCACTCCAATGCACCTGGCCACAATACTGAGAAATGCAGGGCTTTACAAATGAAGGTACAAGATCTGGTGGATTCTAAAGCCCTCAATTTTGCACCCCCTCCAAATGTCAACAAGAACCCCATGCCCAATCATGGAGGTCCAAGAATTAATGCCATCGAGGAAGACAAGCCATCTTTCTTGATAACCAGTGTTGGGCAGATTCGGACACCTCTGGTAGAAATTAAAGCTCAGCTTCTAGAGTGCCAGATGTTCCCCGGGTGTGAGCTCGGTTGTGGTTATTGCAACATTTCGGTCAACGGGTGTGATAATTTGAGAAGCGGCATAGATGGTCTTATCAAAAGTGGTATACTTCAGATCACAACAACGGCGCCTACAAATCCAGCAATTCCTCTGACAACAATTCCTGACTCTTCTACAACTTCAACAACAATCATTCCTACCAACTCCTCAATATCATCAACAATGGCTCCATCCATCACTTCAGCAAACCAGATGTCAACAACCCTCTCTTCTACAACATCAGCACCCATTCATTCAGCAGAATCTTCTACAACACCGACAGAAATTAATGAAGATATCTCGGCAGTCACGATTTACTATGATCCCTCAAATGTTCCTCCAAACAACAACTTTCAACAACAAACAGTGGCATCTCCTGCCAGGTCACCAGTCACCATTTACTACGATCCGCACACCATTTCAGTACCCTCCTCTTCTGCAGTCAGTCCGGTTACCATCATGGTGCCTGGACCAGATCCATATGAAAGCAGTAATGCCATCCCTTGGCATTATGGCTCTGACCTCTATTGCAATGGGGTGAAAATCACCTTGGATTCTTCAACCTCTTCTCCACAAATTGATAATGTTGGGGGAGGCGGAGGCTTCATTTGAAGCGGACGCCTTTTTGCCTCACAAGTGCAAAGACCTAATGCCGAAGCAGAAGCTGCTGCCAAAGCAAAAGGAAAAAAGTGTGGTATTTGAAGAGCCAACTGTCAAAGAAACTCAGAAGACATCTTTTGAGCAAGATGTAGACGAGTTTATGAGAATTATAAAGAGAAGTGATTACAAGGTGGTGGATCAGCTTCACCAAACTCCCTCAAAGATCTCCATATTATCCCTGCTGATGTGTTCTGAAGCTCACAGGAATGCATTACTAAAAGTCCTGCACGCAGCATACGTGCCAGAGGAGATCACTGTTAATCAGCTAGAAACCGTGGTAGCGAATGTCAACACCAGTCATGGACTGGGCTTTACCAATGCTGACTTAACAACTGAGGGACGTAACCACAACAAGGCTTTACACATCACTCTGGAATGCAAGGGTGATGTTCTATCCCATGTGCTGGTGGACACTGGGTCATCACTCAATGTTCTACCAAAGAAAGCCTTAGTGAAGATATGATGGCTTGGCATTGCGTCCAAGCAATCTGGTGGTGAGAGCCTTTGATGGCTCAAAGAGATCAGTGCTAGGGGAGATTGATCTGCCTGTGATGATTGGCCCGCAGACCTTCAAAATTACCTTCTATGTGATGGACATTCAGCCGGCCTACAGCTGTTTGTTGGGTAGACCTTGGATCCATGCAGCTGGCGCAATTACGTCTACCCTTCACCAGAAGTTGAAATTCGAGTGGGAAGGCCAGATCATCACCATCTGTGGTGAAGAGGACATCTTTGTTAGCCATCTGGCTACGTACAAATATATTGAGATGGATGGAGAAATCCATGAAACCATGAGCCAGGGATTTGAGGCCCTGAACATTAATGAAGCATCTGCTGTACTGGGAACTTCTATGACGTCTTATCAGCAAGCCAGGAAGGTTGTTGAGGAGGGTACTGCCCAAGGCTGGGGCAAGTTGTTGCCTGTGGAGAAGAAGGAGGACAGATTTGGGTTGGGTTACAAACCAACTCAACAAGATCAATCAGAGGCTGCTAAGAAGCCCAATTTTGTCAGCGGGGGAATGCTCACCCCGGATGCAGTGAACAACTTGGAAGATGAGTCGGAGGATGAACACAACCTGGAGAGATGGATACGTCCAAGGGCCCCGGGGAGCCATATCTCAAACTGGTCTTCCCAGGAAATCATAAGGGTTACTCCTGCAGAGTAATTATTATTTCCTGAATATTTTAAGCATGCATCAAGTCTTGCATCTTGCCCCAGATGACAAGACTCATTTTGTAATCGGGCCATCTTGTAATTTTGTGCAAACAGATCAATCAATGAATATCAGACATCTTTTGCAAATGAGTCTTTTTCTTCTCCGCTCACTGTTTTCCATTTTTCTTTTTGTACAAAAAATAAAATGGCAATATTTTCAAAATGATAACTTTACTTCACTTTTTCTAAACAAAGATTAAAATCAATCACTAAAAAGAACAATCTAACCCCTTGCAGAGAATGCCTTTCAGACTGCACCAACAACAGCACAGCTATGACTTCGTATGACTTTGACAATCCAATCAATCAAGCTGATGAAGGGGTTGGAGAAGATTATGAGCTTCCTGAAGAGCTAGCCAGGTTGTTAAGGCAAGAGGAGAAGGTTATCACTCCTCATCAGGAGGAGATTGAAACGGTTAATCTCGGTACAGAAGAAGATGTGAAAGAAGTTAAGATCGGGGCCTGCCTACAAGACTCAGTGAAGGAACAACTGATTGATATGCTTCGAGAATATGTGGATGTCTTTGCTTGGTCTTATCAGGATATGCCAGGGTTGGACACCGATATTGTCATGCACAAGCTGCCTTTAAAAGAAGATTGCCCACCGGTTAAACAGAAACTGCGCCGTACTCGCCCAGATATGGAAATGAAGATCAAAGAAGAGGTAAAAAAGCAGTGGGACGCTGGGTTCCTTGCTGTAACTAGCTATCCGCCGTGGGTTGCTAATATTGTACCTGTGCCTAAGAAAGACGACAAGGTGAGGATGTGTGTGGATTACCGGGACCTGAACAGAGCCAGCCCGAAAGATGATTTCCCTTTACCTCACATTGATGTATTGGTTGATAATACGGCTCAGTTTTCGGTGTTCTCCTTCATGGACGGATTTTCAGGATACAATCAGATCAAGATGTCACCTGAAGACATGGAGAAGACAACTTTTATCACACCCTGGGGCACGTTCTGTTACAAGGTGATGCCATTCGGACTAAAGAATGTTGGTGCCACTTATCAACGGGCTATGGTAACATTATTCCATGACATGATCCACAAAGAAATTGAATGTTATGTGGATGATATGATTGCCAAGTCCCTCACGGAAGAAGACCACCTGGTAAATCTGCTGAAATTATTCAAGCGTCTGAGGAAATACCAACTGAAGCTGAACCCCAACAAGTGCACATTCGGGGTGCGATCCGGTAAACTGCTAGGATTCATTGTAAGTGAGAAATGGATTGAAGTTGACCCTGACAAAGTCAAAGCCATTCAAGAAATGCCTGCACCGAAGACTGAGAAAGAAGTTCGAGGTTTCCTAGGTAGATTGAACTACATTTCACGGTTCATATCTCACCTTACAGCAACCTGTGAACCCCTGTTCAAACTGCTAAGAAAGGAACAAACGGTCAGGTGGAACGAAGACTGCCAGAGGGCTTTTGAAAAAATCAAGGAATACTTACAAGAGCCTCCAATCCTTATGCCTCCAGTTGAAGGAAGAGCTCTAATTATGTACTTGACAGTATTAGAAGAGTCAATGGGGTGTGTGTTGGGCCAGCATGACAAGTTTGGTCGAAAAGAGTATGCAATATACTACCTAAGCAAAAAGTTTACCGACTGTGAACAACGTTATTCACTGCTCGAGAAAACTTGCTGTGCTTTAGCGTGGGCTGCTCGCCGACTAAGACAGTATATGTTGACCCACACTACTTTATTGATTTCAAAGATGGATCCAGTTAAGTACATATTTGAGAAGCCAGCACTTACCGGACGGGTTGCAAGATGGCAAATGATCCTCACAGAATATGACATCCAGTACACATCTCAGAAAGCCATCAAGGGCAGTGTATTGTCTGATTATCTTCCTGAGAAACCCATTGATGATTATCAGCCTATGAGATTTGACTTCCCTGATGAAGACATCATGTTCATAAAAGCAAAAGATCATGAAGAGCCTGTTCACACTGAAGGGCCTGACCCAGAAGAAGAATGGACTATGATGTTTGATGGGGCTGTTAATATGAATGGTCGTGGCGTTGGTGCAGTACTTATTACACCTAAAGGAGTTCACATGCCTTTCTCGGCAAAACTCACTTTTAACTGCACTAACAACGAAGCTGAATACGAAGCTTGTATTATGGGTCTTGAGGAAGCCATTGACCTCAGGATCAAAACTTTGACTGTATTCGGAGATTCAGCTTTGGTAATCAATCAAACCAACGGCAAATGGTACACCCACCAGGATCATCTGATGCCTTACAGGGATTATACAAGGAGGTTACTGACTTTCTTCACAACAGTCAAGCTTGAGTATATCCCTCGAGACGAAAACCAATTTGCAGATGCTCTTGCCACCATTTCATCCATGATCAAAGTTCAAGCTGCCAACTTTGTGCCTCAAATTGCAGTATCCAGACTTGACAGACCAGCATATGTATTTGCAGCAGATGTTGTTAAAGATGATAAGCCTTGGTTCCATGACATCAAATGCTTCTTGTAGGATCAAACATACCCACCTGGGGCATCTTCCAATGACAACAAGACATTAAGAAGGCTTGCTGGTAGTTTCTTCCTGAATACTGATGGTTCCCTGTACAAGAGAAACTTTGATATGGTACTTCTCAGATGCGTTGATAAAACAGAAGCAGGCTTGTTGATGCACGAGGTGCACGAAGGATCCTTTGGTACCCATGCGGGAGGTCATGCCATGGCAAAGAAATTATTAAGATCAAGTTACTACTGGATCACAATGGATGCAGACTGTTGTGCATATGCCAGAAAATGCCATAAATGCCAGATTTATGCGGATAAAGTGCATGTGCCTCCGAATCCTTTGAATGTGATGTCTTCACCCTGGCCCTTTGCCATGTGGGGCATTGGTATGATTGGCAAGATTGAACCGACTGCTTCAAACGGCCACAGATTCATCTTGGTCGCTATTGACTATTTCACCAAGTGGGTTGAAGCAGCTTCTTATGCAAATGTTACAAGGCAAGTGGTAGCCCGATTTCTGAAGAGAGACATTATCTGTCGATATGGAGTTCCCGAACGAATCATTACCGATAATGGTTCCAACTTGAATAACAAAATGATGGCAGAACTGTGCCGGGACTTCAAGATCCAACACCACAATTCTTCTCCTTACAGGCCAAAGATGAATGGCGCTGTTAAGGCAGCTAACAAGAATATCAAGAAGATTGTGCAAAAGATGGTAGTTACCTACAAGGACTGGCATGAAATGCTACCATTTGCCTTACATGGGTACCGTACGTCAATCAGGACATCCACTAGGGCAACACCGTATCAACTTGTGTATGGTATGGAGGCAGTCCTACCTGTTGAAGTTGAATTACCCTCCTTGCGGGTATTGATGGATGTTAAGTTGAATGAAGCAGAATGGGTCCAATCCCGATACGAGCAACTGAGTCTGATTGAAGAGAAGAGATTAGCTGCAATCTGTCACGGGCAGCTATATCAGAAAAGAATGAAGAAAGCCTTCGATCAGAAAGTCAGGCTCCGAGAATACCAAGTAGGAGATCTTGTGCTGAAGAGACTCCTTCCTCCTCATACAGACCACAGGGGCAAGTGGACTCCAAACTATGAAGGACCATTCGTAGTAAAGAAAGTTTTCTCTGGTGGAACACTGATGCTCAGCACTATGGATGGTGAAGACTTCCTGTCCCCTGTGAATTCAGATGCAGTTAAAAAATACTTCGCATAAAATGACCCGCTGGACATAAAAACAGAATGTAAGTCCAGGCAAAAATAGGGCATCCCGGCGAGTCAAAAACAGAATAAAAGACTCGGGCAAAAATAAGGGAAAAAAATGTACACCCGCTGAGTTGAAAAGCCGCATTGGACGACTCAGGCAAAAATGGGTATCCCGATGGATCGAAAACCTGAAAGGGTGATCCATGCAAAATAAGGGAATAAGCGAACGACTGCATTCTGAATTCGTCTGTATCACTTACAACTTGGTAAGCTTCAAAAGGATCAAGCTTCTTTCAGAATCAGCCTTCTTCAGAAAGCAAGATGAGAAGAACGTCAAATGTCATACGAGTCATAGCAAAGGGAAGCTCCTTGAAGCGTCATCAACATTGCCAATGTCTTTTGTTTCTCAATTTGTAACGATCTCCTCATTTCAGGGGATTTGTTTCCTCGACTGTATTCTCGCCGATTCAGGGCACACGAATTAATAAAATCAAATTTTCAGTCATGTTTCGTCTTGTACATTTTTCATTTGCAAAATTTCCGATGTCTATAAGATATTGATTGCATAAATACAGATGCTTTCTTTCTAAAATACGTGCTTACAGGAAATATATTTACTCCCGGGAGTGTCTAAACTCCTATGACGGAATCCAGTAAGGGATACCTCGGGAAACTTGTACGTTTCTTTGTCATGCAGGATTGCAGTTGTTCAGAGCGCCACATGGGGCATGAAAGCTTCTCCCCAGTAGGCTGCCGGATCATTATTTCCTCAACACACCTTCCAAACAGCACCAGAGATGTCTTCTCCCCATCAGAGTTGCCAGGCGTCACTTCTCCAACATTTCCTACAGAGTAGTACCATAAGTGCCCATATCCCCAGCTGAGTTGTCAAGTATCATCCTCAGCAGAAATCTCTAGGGAGGTCTTTCAGTGATCCCTCTGTCTCCCCAGCTGAGTTGCAAGTCATCATTCCTCCTCAGCTAAGTGCAAGTCAGGAAACCATCTCCCCATAGAGTTTCAGCCTCTATCCGGAAGAGCAATGCTTGAAGATCTCACAACAGAGTGATGAAAGCTTCTACAAACCCCAGCTGGGTTCCTCACTGTCAAGATAGGTCTGTCAGTGATCTATATCCCCAAGCAGAGTCAATTATATCAGATCTACCAATGATCTTATCCCCAGCTGGGAGATCCACTTCAAGCAGATCAGCCAGGGATCCCTGCAGCAGCAGGATCCGAATCCCGGATCGGTATCTTTGCATAATCATAGCATTTGCATCATATTCTCCCCGCAAAGCGTAGCATTCCGTCTAATACGGAGCATTACGGCAAGAATTAAACATATTGCATAATCATAAGCCATGTTCTGAATCAAACATTTGTGAACACTAGCAATACAGCAACAATATACAGAAAACTCTCCAAATTCCCCGGCAGAAAGCCCAGGCATTTGCCCTACACTCATAAATACAAATGCACACTCCTTTTGGCACCCGTCCGTGTCGTGATTCCCCAGTAAAGTCGCCCGAACATTCTTTACAAACAGACACTTATATATAACAGATACTTCTTGACACCCGTTCGTGTCATATCCCCAGCAGAAAGCCAAAGCGTCCCCTTTGCACTCACAGATACATATATATACACAATTACCTGACACCCGTCCGTGTCACCTTCCCCAACATCGTTACCTAAACACTTTGTAAAGCATATACTTGTTTATAATGTACCTTTTGGCACTCGTCCGTGTCACCCTCCCCAGCAAGTTAAACACTCGTCTGTGTTACTCATCATCTTTTACTCATACAGATACTCGTCCGTATCTTGTATATACCACTTATAATCCCTCCAGATTCAACATTCGTCCGTGTTCCTTGTTAACCAGTTGATACTCGTCCGTACCATCATCTCTGAACATGCGTCAGCGTCTGTTTCTACCTGATACTCGTCCGTATCATAATCTTAAGGATGCTCGTCCACATCTTTAATCTATACACAATGTCAGATACTGTTACCTCTTCCTAGAATTTAGACACTCGTCTGTGTCAATTATTCCCCAGAAGGGTCCCCTCGGAATCGACACTCGTCCTTGTTCCTTGTTAACCAGTTGATACTCGTCCGTATCATCATCCCTGAACATGCGTCAGCGTTTGTTTCTACTGATACTCTTCCGTATCATGGTCTTAGGGATGCTCGTCCGCATCTTTAATCTATACACCGTGCCAAACACTTATGTCTTCATGAGATTAGACACTCGTCCGTGTCTAATTCTCCCCAGAAAAGTCCCAGCAAAACTTTTGTTCTATCTAACATTCGTCCTATGTCATGATACCTTTTCGGCAGCCGTACCCTGCCAGGTGATCGTCCTTCACCTTTGGATGACCGTCCCTTATCTTTTCCCCAGCGGAGTCTCCAATTTTTGGAACCCTTTTCTATCCGACATTCGTCCTATGTCGTGATATTTAGCAGCCGTCCCCTGCTAGGTGATCGTCCTTCACCCTTTGATGATCGTCCTTCATCATATTATCCGATGGCCGTCCCCATCGTCGATTTTGTTATCCGACATTCGTCCTATGTCGTGATTTTGAGCAGCCGTACCCTGCTAGGTGATCGTCCTTCACCTCCTGATGATCGTCCTTCATCATGCTTATCCGATGGCCGTCCCCATCGTCGACCTTTTCATCCGGCATTCGTCCTATGTCGCGATACTTTCAGCAATCGTACCTTTCCAGGTGATCGTCCTTCACTTTAGATGACCGTTCCTCATCTTATCCCCAACAGAGCAGCCGTCCCCTGCTAGGTGATCGTCCTTCACCTTTGATGACCGTACCTCATCATTTATTTTTACCTATAATCCCCAAAGAATATTGTTACCTTACCTGATGGCCGTCCCCATCACAATCTCCTATACCCCCAGCATGTCGGCCGTCCCCGTCATTGCCCTTTCCCCAGCATGTCGGCCGTCCCCGTCATTGCCCTTTCCCCAGCAGTCGTCCTCTGCTCGACGGTCATCCTCCGTCGCCCGCACTTTATAATATACTTTATTTTTCTTTTACAATCTATATCCCTTTTCTTCTTCATTCTGTGAGTGCAAATTTTGGACTGTCTTTGGTATTCAACCACAAGTTATCTTGTTTGAATGATAAGCCGTCGCTTATATCCTGCACAACTAACTCATGCTTGAATAAGGGCAGCTGTAAACACCCCAAATTTTCCCTCACCCATTCACACCATGGCTTGTTATCTTTTCATTTGCATAAGTTTAATCATATCATCTCACATTGCATATTTGCTTCACTGCATTGAATCAAAGTCATCTGCATCTAGGGTTTGTGGTCTGAGCAATCCAAGAGCCATTTGAGCCACTCCAAAGGTCTTCAACCACTTCAAAGGGGTCCATGTGTGTTCAATCATCATATTATATCCTCTCAAAGTCAAAGAATCCAAAGAATCACAAGAACTGGGAATGGCATGGAAGCAGAGCCAGGATTGACTGCACAAATGACCTAGAATTAGGGTTTTGGTTTCAAAGGCCATAACTCCAAATTTTTTGGTCATTCATGTTTCTATTGGTCTCTATATGGTATAGGGATCATGCATATCAATTTTCATGAAGAAATTCCATGGGGAAGGCATCTGATCAAGAGTTGACTTCTTGAGCAAGTCAGTGTAAAATCAGGGCATCTGAGGCCCCCAATGACCCAACCAAAGGGTGTTCTTCATCATTTTGATGATGTATGATCTTTATTTGATCATAGAAGATGTTATAAGTTCACAAAATTGAAGAATTTCAAGCCATTTGCAAAGTTGACTTTTGGGGAAAATGACTTATAATGGAAACTTGCCATTTTGGGAAACTTTTTCAACCCTTGCTTTTTGATTCAAAAATGCCTCAAATGGGAAAACTTTGGTCATGAAAGTTGTAGAATGGATCATTAAATTTTCAAAAAGTACAAGAACTCATTCTAATTCATTTTGGATCAAAAGTTATGGCCTTGCAAAGTTGGACAAAATCATTGAAATTTCACTTTTGCACAAAATGGAAAACTTGCAATTTCTCATGGCAAGCCTTTATGTGACTTCAATGTGACCTCTAATCATCACACCAATGCAATGCATGACCTAAAAATCAGTTTGGCCCAAGAATTTTCCATTGCTATGCCTTGATTTTCACATAACCATAAGCCATTCTTCATGAAAGTGCAAAGAGGGATTTTTTGCAAAATCATTCCCAAAGGAATTGTTTGGTCTCTAGCTGGTTTCAAAGCATTGCCATGACTTCATGAGGCATCACACACCAAAATTCAGCAAGGTTTTCTCACACATACATGGCCAAAAATCATGAAATGTGACAAGTTGTCAAGTTGCAAAACCTCTCCCAACTCATGATCCAAATGCAGCAGCCTTTCATGAGCCATCCAAGGGCCATCCTTGACTCAAGCTGAGGCAGGACAAGCCTCTAGATCATCTCTGCCACAACCCATGCTGCAAGTACACAAAACTTGACTTTTTGGCCAATCATCCCATACCAATCCCACAGTGCACACCTGCTCTCCAGATTTGTTGGGATAGTTTATGGATCACCTAAGGATCATAAAACACCACATACACAAGCCTGAAACACACACATTGCAGCACACTCCAAAAACTGTCAAAATCTTTCCCTCTTCGAATCACACAACACAGCCATCAAACTTCAATAATTCCTTCACCAATCAACCAGAAATCATCCATAGAACAAATCCCACCCCTCACAATGATCTGAAACAGCACACACAAGAACCTCATTTCCTGCTACACTAGAACTGAACCACAAAAACTAGCCACTCTCAAAGCATTCTAAGCTCCATTCCATCATCAGGAGGATCAAGGGATAAGGTTTGTGCAAAGCTTGAGGCCAAGAAGCTCAGAATCAGAGAAGCTTCATCTCAGGTAACATGAAGAACTTTTTTCCCAGAAACTGATTTTTAAGTTCTTGTATGATGTTATGTCTTCCCCTGATCATGAATATGTGTTTAGTTTTTAAAATGGTGAAGAAACCAGCATGTATGGTACCTTTGAATATTTTCCCGTGTTTCATACTTTGCTTCGATTCAGGCTTGTGAGTGAAAATAAATGAGTTTTGGGAGAGGGGTTAGGTTTAGATTGAGGAGAAGATCATTTCTGTGGAAGAAATTGCATGTTTAGTGACCTGTAGCGAAATCTAGGGTTTGGGTTCGCCGGAGAAGACGACCGGAAGTCTTCTCCGGCCACCTGAAAGTCATTAAGCCCTAATTATGTCATTAAATGAAGTTTGAATGTGGAGCGTAGATCAGGCTGACTTTGTTTGACCCGTGCGCGTTTTGATGGCCATGATGCATCATTAAAACCCTAACCTTGTTTAATTAATTAAAATCCAGTTTAATTAAGTCATAAACCATTTTATCCAGATTTGAATCTGGGCCCTTGGATCTGGCGCGCAGTCAACCAGTCCAAGCCCAGATCAAATCCTGGCCCTCCCTTTTAATTACTTTCATTTTATTCTATTTTTATTTCATTTAATTTCATTTCTTTTCCTCATTTAATTTAAAATAGCAAAAAATGTTTAAAAATTATGAAAATTTTTGTCAAAGTTTTCATTATTTTTCAGAACACAAAAATATTTTTATTTTTATTTTTTGCATTAAAAATTGTTTTTAAATCATTTAAAAGTTTATTTTTAATTAGTTAAAAATACTTTTAGGTATTTAAAAATCACAAAAAAATTCAGAAAATATTTAAAAACATTTAGAAACATTGTCCAACTCTCAAACCAAATTTATTTTTGGTCCTTGATGCCTTTTGATCATTTTCAATGGAATTAATTTCATTTCAAGGTAATATTTTGGTTCAATCTTCAAAAATTCACTTCTGCCTAACCATTGAGAGTTGAATGATGATTCTTTTTGCATTGCATCTTGTATAGCATGTAGTTTATAGGATAAAATTGGCATGATTTAATCTTGCATTTTCAATTTGTTTGGCATTTTTCTTGACAAGGTACCTTAAAACCCTAGCAATCTTAGGAAAATCATAACTCTCACTAGGTTAAGAATTGGATCCCCTCCTTTGGGCAGTGAGTTTCTATAGGTTTAGGGTTCCTTTGATTGCATTTTCAAATTTTTATCATGTCATTTGCTTCTGGTTTTGGATTTTTGCTTTGTATGTTGCATATAACCCTAATTCATGCCTTCCTTTGCATCCATCTTCCATTTGCTTGCATACCATGACTTGCCATGACATTTTGTGCATCTATTTGATTCATAATACATCTTAGGACATATTAGAATCATGATTGATCATTGCATCTTTCATTTGCCATGTTATGTGTCTCTTGCATTCCATAACTTTTCATGAACATTCATGGTTCAAAGCATGCTTCTCTTGCATCCACATGTTTGTATGATCATTCTAATGCCTTGCCTCATGCTTACATCATCTCTTAGCATCATTCACATCATGTTTATGCTCCTGGTTTTGGTTTGCATCATCACATTGCATCTCATTTGCATTGCATTTCATTTCTTTACTAACTTTTCAGGTGGTAAGTTGTTTTGAGAAGTGAATTTGCCTTCACTTCTCACAATCTCCTTTCATCTCTCTCATACTTCATTGCTGCATATTATCTTGTGCTTTGGATTGAGCTTGCTCATTCTTGTTCATCTTACTTTCTTTCTTCAAGCAACTTGTCTTCTTAAGTGAAGCAAGTTGTTTTGCTTCTTCTTGATCCTTTCATCTGCTTCTCTCCTTGGTGGCTCTTTGAAGATTTCTTTCTCTCTTAAGCCTCACAAACCCTAGGAATGACCAAGCATGATAACAATTAGGGTTTGATTAGTCCCCCACTTAGCTTTTACCTTTGTGTCTCTTTGAGTTTTCTCTTCTCATCCCATAATCAGGGACTAAACCTTAAAGGCTTTAAGGCTTTGTGATTAAGCTTATGCCTGCATCCTTCTATTAGGATGAAGTGTATAACATTAATCCTAAGTGTTAAACCCTTAATGTGTTTAAATCCCTTAATCAATTCACTTAATAATCATCAAGACATCAAGCTTGTAACTTGGGCCTTGCATTAGGGTTCTAATTCTTCCTTAATTGGTTAAGAAGGACTAACCCTAGTGTTAATGGACAAGTCCCCCTCAAGTTGTCTTACAAACCATAAAAATCACTTCTTCATCTTATCATTAACTAAAATCCACTTAATAAAGACTTTGTTTTGTCATGAGGTTAATCCCTAATCATGGATTAAGTTGAGGAGTTTTCCCCAGCTTAAACATTCTCATCTATTATCCTTCTATTAGGATGGTGTAATGAGTCTGTTTAATCCCTGATTATGGCTTAATCTCATTACTCAACACTAAACAAAAACAACAAAAACATCTAAGTAATCACAAGTAAGTTAATGATCTTAATCCTACACCATGGTGATTAAGTGTGAGATGCTGACTTCACACTTAAGGTATCCTCATTACCCCTAATCAGAGGGAAGATGTGATGAGTTTACTAACCCATTGGTTTAGGCTTAAGCTCATTAATTTATGACAAACTTTCAAAAGCAATAAAAGACTGAAAACTCAAAAATAAACAATAATCGTCTCCTCTGGGATTCTTTTCTCATCTCATTCACTCACAAACGGGAACTTGCTTCTTCCGTCTAATGCAAGACAGTTTGCACCTGAGCCAGACAGGTCATACACTTGAGCATAGGCAAGCAAGCAGTTCACAAGTCAATTTATCTTTCCGTCTCTTTGGGTCGAACTACGGTGTTCTGACTTCCTCATTGCACGAGAGGATACGTAGGCATAACTTAACAGTTATCGAACAAAAGTCTCTGTATATTCCCCCTTCTTTCCAGTTTCATTCTTTTAAGCCTCATGATCTTGAGCATTTCACTCTTGTTCTCACACTGACACTTTACTTATACACTTCACCTTTCTTCTCTTACACTGACACTTGCATTCTTTCCAGCTTTGATACACAAATAGCACTGACACTACCCCTTTAAAACACAAATCTTTTAAGCGTGGATCTTGTCGAGTACGGCAGAAAATCTGGGTGCTAATACCTTCCCAGGTTGTAACCAACCCCCTTTCTCAGTCTCTCTGGTTCGCAACCGTCCTATCCTTATCTTTTCTTAGGTCTATGCAGCATTACCTTTCCTTCGGGATAAAAATGCCTAGCTGGCGACTCTATTTCTTTTGAGTTCACCCCTGTGTTCTCATTCCTCTTTTCGCCGACCGTTCGCGTCTATACCCCTTCTGGCCTCGAGGTGTCATTTTGGTGGGAGCGACAACGGGCAATTACTATTACAACGTAATACCCTTCGGGCTAAGGAACGCCGGGGCCACATATCAACGCATGATGAACAAAGTCTTCCAAGGAGAAATCGGGGACATGCTCGAAGTATACATGGACGACATGATCGTAAAATCACACGAGGATGTCGACCACGCGCGACACTTCCGCAAGGTTTTCGAGCAGTAGAGACAATGCAAAATGAGGTTTAACCCTGAAAAATGCACGTTCGACGTCCGAGCAGGAAAATTCCTCGGCTTCTATCTCACCAAGCGTGGGATTAAGGCCAACCCCGATAAATGTCGGGAGTTCTCAGAATTCCCGACCCCAAAGTCGGAAAAAAACATTCAGTCCCTCAACGATGTGCTCGCCTACTTATCTCGTTTCGTAGCCAAGTCCGCCCAGCACGCATTGCCTTTCTTCAAACTGCTACGGAAAGAAGCCACCTTCGAGTGGACCGAAGAATGCGAGCAGGAATTTCTCCACCTAAAGAAAGCACTCTCCGAGCCCCTGGTCCTGTCCCGACCACTGGAAAAGGAGACCCTGTATCTATACATGTCCGTAGCGACCGAGGCCGTTAGCACCGTCCTAATCCGAGAAACTGACGAAGGATAAAAGCCTATCTACTTCACGAGCAAAGCTCTCCAAGGCCCCGAACTCAGGTACCAACAATTCTAGAAGGTCGCGTTAGCCCTTATAAATGCCGCGAGGAGACTACGACACTACTTCCTTGCCCACACGATTAAAGTGAGAATAGACCAACCGATAAAACAGCTCCTCGGTCGACCAGACATGGTCGGTCGAATGCTGAAGTGGTCGTTGGAACTCTCTGAATTCGACATCCAATACGAAAACAGGAAATTTCTAAAAGCTCAGGTCCTGGACGACTTCATTGCAGAAATGACGCATATCCCGACACCGGCGGACATCGCCCACAAGTGGACGATCTTCATTGACGGCGCCTCTAGTCCGGAGGGAAGCGGCGCATGAATCATCCTCGAAAACGAGGATGGTATTCTGATCGAAGTTTCGTTGGCATTAGCTTTCCCGACTTCCAACAACCAAGCCGAGTACGAAGTTTTCCTCGCAGGTCTAAGATTAGCCGAGGACTTAGGGGCGAAGGAAGTGAAGATATCTACAGATTCCCAACTTGTAGCATCACAAGTACGAGGAGAATACCAAGCTAAGAATGACAACCTCATCAAATACTTAGCCTTGGTGAGAGAAAAGCTCGAGAAATTCGAGAAATGGGAGGTCCAATACGTTCCACGCGAACACAACACGCAGGCCGACGTCCTATCAAAACTCGCGAGCACGAGAAAGAAGAGCGGAAACAAGTCAGTAATTGAGGAAATCCTTCCTCGACCAAGTACCGAACGACCACCACTTCTGCTCGAGGTAAACGTGATCGGTGACAATCATTGTTGGATGACACCCATCTACAACTACCTCATGAAGGACGAACTCCCCGTAGACCCCAAAGAGGCAGCCATAACCAAGAGGAGGGTGTGCTCGTACGTCCTCCTCGAGGGAAAACTCTACCGAAGGGGACTCTCCACCCCACAGCTCAAATGTGTCGAGGAGGAGAAGGTCCCTGACATATTGGGGGAAATACATCGGGGAATTAATGCCCAGCATCCTGGCGGAAGGTCACTGGCGCACAAAGCCCTACGAGCAGACTATTATTGGCCAACAATGCAGCACGACTCAAAGGAGCACGTAAGAAAATGCGACAAGTGCCAAAGACACGCCGACATGCATCTTACACCTCCCAACGAACTGAAAACACTCTCCTCCCTATGGCCTTTCGCTTGGTGGGGAATGGACATCCTCAGGCCCTTCATGACCGGTTCTTATCAAAACAAATATATCATCGTAGGGGTGGACTACTTCATTAAGTGGATCGAAGCAGAAGCCTTGGCCAAAATAACGGCACAAAACATTCTCTGACTCTTCAAATGGAACATCCTCGCACACTTCGACATACCCCAAGTCCTCATCATCGACAACAGAACACATTTCACGGACGAAAGATTCCAAGACTTCGTCGCTGTCTTAGGCACAAAACAATATTTCACGTCCGTCGAACACCCACAAACTAACGGGTAAGCTGAGGCAGCCAATAGGGTAATCCTACGCGGACTAAAACACCGACTAGGCGAGGCGAAGAAGGCGTGGGTCGAGGAGTTACACAGCGTCCCGTGGGCATATCGCACGATGCCACACTTCACGACCGGAGAGACCCCGTTTAGACTAACATACGGCACCGAGGCAGTCATCCCGGTGGAGATACGAGAACCGACGAGGCGCACAGAAGCACCCCTTGACGAGGAGCTGAACGACGAAGCACTTCGAGCCGAGCTGGACCTCGTCGATGAAATAGGGTCGGAGGAAGCCCTTCGAGAAACCTCCCTCAAACAGAAAATAGCTTTGCGCCCGACGCAAAAGTCATAAGAAGAGAGTTCCAGTGGGGCAGTCTGGTCCTCAGACGAAACCAGAAAAACCCGCGAGAGGGAAAACTGGCCGCCAACTGGGAAGGCCCATACCACGTCCGAAACAAGACGGGCAACATGGCCTATTACCTGGAAAACCTACAAGGCGAAGAACTCGCTCGACCATGGAACACAGAAAAACTTAGACAATACTATAGCTAAAAACAATCCGGGGTGACATGGAAGGTACGACCACACTCTTCACCACTAAAATAAAGGGAGGACAACGACCATATGAGGCGAACACAACCCTCCCCGACGTCGGGCATCTCAAAACGAGCCCCGGCATCGTAGTACCATGTCGGCAGGGCACCCAGCTCGCGATGGGAAGGCCCAAGCCCCGAGGTTAGGATACCCAATCACAACCCTAATCTCGACTCAGGACGGACATAAAACCTACCACCTCACCAGTTCCCTAAACCAACGCGTCTAATTAGGTCGAGCACTAAGAGTTCAAGTATAAATGAAATTAAACAATCAAGCCTGATGAAAATAACAAGTAGATGAAAACGGCCAAAGTCGGCCACTAAAACTTCATTAAAAAGGGCACGAAGGCCAATATTCAGAGGCACGAAGGTCATTACAAAAGTACGGGGCATAAAAGCCATAACATAGGCACGCATGCCAAACAAAATTTAACAAAGTCTCCGCCCAGAGCTATTCATCACCACCCTCATTCTCTTCCTCAAACTCATCCTCGGCAGCAAAAGGACATACGATCTCATTGTCGGCCACACAATATTTATGAGTCGACCCCTAAGTCACAAGCCCTGGGTTCAGAACCTTGAGCTGTTCAGTGGCGTTGTCGAACCCATCCTTGAACATCACAAGCAATTCCTTGTTGAGCTCGCGGATATGGCCGGCCAATTCACCCTGGGTGCGAAGGGCCATCTCATCTTCAGTTTCATCATCCCGAGGACGGATGCTACCTTCCAGCAGCGCAACTCGGGCACGAAGTTACACATTTTCTTCGGCTGCCTTCTTGAGATCGACGACTTAGTCCTCTAAGATTGATTTCTCAGCCTTCAAGGTGTCCCGCTCGAGCTTCACCTCCTTTAGTTTCGACTTTAGTCCTTCCTGAAGCTTGTGCTCCTCTTTATAGTTAGACAGTTCCTTGGAAACCTTATCTTTCTCGGTCTGAGCAGCCTCAAGAGCATCCTCCAACGTAGCCGTTTTGACAGAGGTCTCAGACAAAACCATGGCAGTTTCCATCACCCGGATGAGAGAAGCTAAATCCCCGGCCAAGTCTTTCTGCCTAGCGACTACGTCCCGGTTGAGAATGGCCCTCGCCTCGGGCGCTGCCACCACGACAGAACCTGCGGACTTGAAAAAGTCCCACTCCAAATAGAAGGGAGGCAGCAGATAGCTCCCAGGTGCGCCAGACTCATTGCCACCCACGACAGCGGACCGGGCAAAATCACCATCCAACCGCTTGCGTTTCAGAAGAGGGGAGGTGGAGGCCGGAGGTCTGTCCCGTATCTGTATCGGGGAAGTCTGCTGGACAGCGGCTTGAGGGGAGTTGGTGGTCGAACTGAGGGTACCCGAGCTGCTGACCCCGAGCTCCGTAGCTACCTTCTGGACATGGGTCACCACCTTCTTTTTCTTTTTAGGGATCCTGTCCGGGGCCCCAGCCTGGTTGGCCAACTTCAAGACTCGTTCACGGTGGGCGGGCATTGTTCCTGCAAAACAAAAACAAGTGAACATCAGTTATATAGGCATAAAAGGCGAGGAAAAGATTAAGGCCAAAAGGACCTACGCAATAATTTTATGGCCTCCTCGTCCGTGTCACACGCGAGCAAAGCCTTTGTATTTATGAAGCGCGTTTCATGGATGGGCATCCAAGCGTCATCGATATAGGCTTTGCCTTGCCGGTCCACCCAAAGCGCCAAGCTGAAGCTCTGAACATACTCCACCAGCCTCTTGTAGGCCATCCGATCTTCAACCCCCATGCTCGAATACCTAACTCGGTAGTGGTTGGTCGATAAGTTGAAATGGTCGGGCTGCCATCTCAAAGGGATCCTCGACATGAGTTTTTCCTCGCCACTAGCATCACGTTTGTAATAGTAAAGAGTGTTGAGGGCAGACCGAGTGAGCGGCTATACCACATACCATCGCCCCTTAAAATGATGGGAAGAATCAACGAACGTCTTGAACAGTCTCACAGACTGTTTTAGAGACACCTAGCTGTGACGTCCCCTTGCACCTGACCGCTGCAGATGAAAGATATGGAAGAAAATGGGGAGTGTACACCCGACACCGAGAAACCGACAGACTAATTCAAATTCCTGGATGAAAGTGATGGCGTTCGGATGCAACTGCGAAGGCGCCAGCCTGAGCCACCTGAAGACCCCCATCTGAAAATCATTAAAGGGGAGCCTGACCCTTGCTTCTAGGAAGTCGAATTCATACATGGCGGACTTCTTCCCTGGGAAACGATGGCATATCCGATCTATTTCCCGAGGAGCAAGACATTGCCAGTTTGCGTTATCATCGGGGCCAATGTCCTCGACCACAGCATAAGCGGTATTCACCTCATCCGTGAAGTATGACTCTTCTTCTAACGGCTCGTCTGCGACCCACGATAGGTCGTTACGTCTAGACGAGGAGACATGCTCGTTTCCTTCCTCGGTCTCTTCTTCCTCGACTCGTCTTTGCTCGGCCATACCTGAAAAAGCAGACAGGAAAAGTGAATTTGACATCGCATCAAATCCACCCTTCCACCGCAGTTCAAGTGAAAGGGCGAAGGGATGAACTCCCTGAAATCCCACTAAACTACCCTAAAATCAACGAAGGGACAGTCCTCGCACCCACTCGAGCGCGAACAAAACCCCTTAAAGCCCTAGATGATCAAGAGATTTTTGCCCGGCCAACGCATCAAACGCCTGAGATCTTCATCGACCGTATGAAGATCATGGCCGACTCATTTATGCATAGATGAGTTTCACTCTCGTGATATGCTAATCCTACCCGAGACGTTCATGTCTAAAACCTAAAAACTAACCTAAAATAGAGATTTACCTACTCTAAACGAGGATTTGCCTACTTTAAACAGGAAAAATCGTGAATTTCACTACTTATCAACCAAAAAAATGCGTAAAAGAGAGGTTATAGGAGGTTACCTGACATAGTGATGACGGGGAGGATGCGGCGGCGTGCGGGTAGAAAGCGGCGGTGTTGTCGGCGGGTACGGGCAGAGGGATGTTTCTTCTCAGAGCTTCCGGTTAAACGTGAGAGCGAAAAATTGAAATGAAGTGGACCACCCCCTTTATATAATAAAAGAGCGCATGGGTGAACGCGCCAGATAATCATTACCTAGGCCCCTAGGCCGACACCAGCACAGTAAACAAAGTGACGCGCCATTAATGCCAAGACACGTCAGTTTAAGAGAATTCTGAACGATGTCGAGCAACCGCATGTCTCCCCGACTATAAAGAGGCATCCTCGACTTCTGAGAATTCCACGTGCCCGGAGATCTAAACAACGCCCGTAGCGGCTTAATAGTCTTATTTTGACACAGGCATATGCTCGGCATCCAACACGGCACCTTCCCCGATACGATGTATGCTTGGCTCTTATAATTCATCGCTCCGACACAAAGACTCGACTTTTGGGGCTCCTGTTCTGGACTGGGCCTCCAGACTATTGGGCCGTGGCCCATTACGTCGATCAGGTGCCCATACACTCGGGCAGGTATATTTGTTGGACAGGTGAACCACTTAACAAGTCGGGCATGTGTTCCATGAGCCGGGCACATACCCTAAGAGACGGGCATAGAACATGTCTACCATTCCACTTGCCACGTCACCCAACTGCCCCCCATTATCTCCTGAAAGGTAGGGGTAGTTGGACCAAGGACCAGACCACTTAGCTAGGTCTTCACGCGTCTTACACGTTCCTTGGCAGTTCTTCCTTGGGCCTCGCTGATCCAGCCCAAGGAAGGACCTTGGCCCAGCGTTGGGGTCTCTCTATAAATATCCTTTTTCACTAAAGGGTCAAGTATTCTGATTTAACTCTTCTAACTTACCTCTTGTTGTACCTCTATTGACTTTGGTATCGGAGCGCCTTGCAGGTACACCCCTCTCCATTTCATCAACCTGACTGTTCACACCCAATTGCTGGAAGGTCCTCCTGATCAGGTAAGATCAGGTAGTATCTTGGCTGACCATTTGGCACATCAACCAATTGATGATTACCAGCCTATCAATGGTGATTTTCCAGATGAGGATGTGATGTATTTGAAAATGAAATATTGTGATAAACCTTTGATTGAGGAAGGGTCGGAGCCTGGATCTCGATGGGGTTTAGTTTTTGTTGGTGCTGTAAATGCACGCGGAAGAGGAATTGGGGCAATGATCATTACTCCCCATGGTTCACATATTCCTTTTGCTTCAAGGTTGACTTTCCCCTGTACCAATAATGAAGTTGAGTATGAAGCCTGCATTATGGGTCTTGAGGAAGATGTTAATTTGAGGATTAAGTATCTTGATGTGTATGGAGATTCTACCTTGGTAATCAATCAGATTTAGAGTAAGTGGGTAACTCATCAACCCCACTTAATTCCTTATAGAGATTATGCCAGGAGGATATCAACTTTCTTCACTAAAGTTGAGTTTCATTATGTGCCTCACGATGAAAATCAGATGGCAGATGTTTTGGCAACTATAGCTTCTATGATAAAGGTGCACTAGTGGAATGACATTTCCATGATCAGAGTGATACGGCTTGAAAGACCAACTCATTTGTTTGCAGTTGAAGAGGTCCATGATGACAAGCCTTGGTATCATGATATTTCCATGATCAGAGTGATGCGACTTGAAAGACCAACTCATGTGTTTTCTCCAGAGTCAGGAATACCCACTTGGGGCATCCGATAAAGATAAGAGGACTTTGAGGAGATTGACAAGCAATTTCTTCCTGAATGGAAATGTGATTTATAAGAGGAATTTTGACATGGTCTTGCTCAGATGCGTGGATAAACATGAAGCAGACATACTAATGAAATAAATTCATGAAAGATCTTTTGGTACTCATGCTAATGGGCATGCAATGGCTAAAACGATGTTGAGAGCAGGTTACTATTGGCTGACAATGGAATCTTATTGTTGCAAGTATGTAAAAAAGTGCCATAAGTGCCAAGTGTATGCTGATAAGATTCATGTGCCACCAACTCATCTTAATGTGATTTCTTCCCTCTGGCCTTTCTCTATGTGGGGGAATTGATATGATTGAACTCAAGGCTTCGAATAGACATCGTTTTATTCTTGTAGCAATTGACTACTTCACCAAGTGGGTGGAAGCGACATCATATGCTAATATGACCAAGCAAGTTGTGGTTCGGTTTATCAAGAATAACATTATCTGCAGATATGGTGTTCCAAATAGAATCATTACTGATAATGGTTCGAACTTGAATAATAAGATGATCAAAGAGCTTTGTGAAGAATTCAAGATTCAACACCATAATTCTTCTCCTTATAGACCGAAAATGAATGGGGTTGTTGAAGCTGCAAATAAGAACATTAAGAAGATCATTCAGAAGATGGTTGTGACATAATAGGATTGGCATAAGATGCTCCCTTTTTCTTTGCATGGGTATCGTACATCTGTCTGCACTTCAACAGGGGTAACCCCCTTCTCGCTTGTTTATGGTATAGAAGAAGTGCTCCCTGTCGAGGTTGAGATCCCATCAATGAGAGTTCTGATGGAAGCCAAGTTGACTAAGGCTGAATGGTGTTAGAGTAGATTTGATCAGTTGAATTTGATTGATGAAAAGAGAATAACAACTTTGTGTCATGGTCATTTGTACCAGCAAAGAATGAAGAAAGCTTTTGACAAGAAGGACAAACCTTGTGTATTCAGAGAAGGCGACCTCGTGCTAAAAAGGATTCAGTCTTTCATTACAGATTCTCGGGGCAAGTGGACTCCGAACTATGATGGTCCATATGTTGTTAAGAAAGCCTTCTCTGGTTGTTCTTAATTCTTGTAACTATGGATGGTGAGGAGATCACTCGTCCTGTGAATGCGGGTTTAGTCAAGAAATACTTCGCCTAAAAATAAAAAGAACAACTCGCTAAGTTGAAAACCCGAAAGGGAGGCTTAAGCAAAAATGAGCATCTCGGTGGATTGAAAACCCGAAAGGGCGGTCCAGGAAAAAATTAGAGACATAAACAGAAATAATTATCTTGGTAGATTGAAAACTCGAAAGGGCAATCTAGGCAAAAGTTAGGGATCATGACAAGTAACTGCATCGACAGACTGGATCACTAGTAGCAACCGAGGATTTCAAATTCTATCCCTCAAAAGAATTGCCCATCAAATATTCTTATCCACTCATCCTTGACCGAAGTTTCAGATACAATGGAGTTCAAAGTTGATAGGGAGAATAGTGATCATTGCATTTCAATGTAGCCCTTTTTCCATTTATTTACCATTTTTTCAAACTTGTAAAGATACATGGAGTCATGCCATTTGTTGACTAGCATTCTATCAATGAATTTAAGCTTTTATCCAATTGTTTCCATTTCTTTATATTGTTTCTGTTTACAAAATTTCAATTTATTGTTGATGATGATTTTTGAAACAAATTTAATCTTTGAAGATTATAAAAAAAAATTCTTTTGATATGTGAACAAAGAAAGGATATCAATAGTGATTCCAGGGATGGTAAAGTCCGAATGTGTGTAACTTGTCTCTCCCAAAGCAGGGTTTGATTCAGTTGTATCCACATGAAATTCCTGAATAGTCTGGGCAGGTTGATGTTAATGATGTTTTGTTCCCCAACAACAAGCATGAACGGGGATTGTATGAATGTTCTTAGTTTGAGTTCTAACTCCTTCCTCGGAAGAGTTGTTGGAAGGGATATTCTTGAGAATCCCCAGCTGAGTTTTGATCTCTTCCTCAACAAGTTATCTTTAACTTGAGAAGCATTGGGAATCCTCATTCGAGTTCTTGTTCCTCAGCTTGAGTTGGTTGAATCCCTTAGCATAAATATTGATATAGCAGACAATTTAGAGGTTTTCTTATACCTGGTGGTGGGTATTGATTTAAAATCCCTCGTAACTATGTTTTGGCTATGATGTTAACTTCTGGTATCCCCATGTGGGTTGGCAAGTCCGAATTTTTGGTGATGAATGACCTCCATAGTTCTTTTCTACAGATCCCCAGTAGGTCTGTGTGTGATGGTTTCCAGCAGATTCCTATTTGATATTTAGCAAGTCTTACACTCTTTCCCCAAGCAGAGTAAGAGTGACATAACTCTTTCCCCAAGCAGAGCAAGAGTGGCATGACCCTTTCCCCAAGTGGAGCAGGAGTGGTATGATGATTATTCCCTGCAGGATTTGATTATTAATGAGAATACTTCTGTCCCTAGTAGGGATTGTGTAAGTTTTTCCCATCCCCAATAGATTATTACCTTTCCTCAGCAAGGTTGTGTCCTTATGCAGAGTTGATGTTTGATGCTCCAATAGATTATGCTTTATTTGCATCACTGGTAGATCTTTATCTTGTTTCCTCAAATAGAGTTATGAAGATATTTTTCCCCATCAGAGTTTAACATGGATATTTCCCTTTTTCCCCAAAGTATGGAAAATTTTATGATGTTGGTGTTTCTCCAACATGTTATCCTCTCATAGTGGAATTTTTGACGTTATCCTTTTATGGATTCTTGAAGATTTCTTTGTGGATTGGATCCCTAGCAGATGTTTTCTCAGTATAAGTTAAGCCTTGTAGTAGGATTTTATTTCCTTTGATGGCTTTTGATGTTCCATGCAGGATTCCAAATGAATTTCCAGCAGGATTCCCCAGCCTTGTCGCCTTGGGATTAGTCGAGTATCCGGTTGTTGTGGTGTTTATGTCACCTGTTGCTATCTTTATGTCTGTTTTGTCATCATATTCATAAGCATAAGCATAATATCTTTTGCTTGCATTCTTGCATTTATCATTGTTCCCCTCTCTTTGGTGTGGATTTTCCCCACAACGTGTGTGTGTGTTGTCTTCCTCTCAAGTTTAGAGTGTCGACCATTAAGCAGAAAGTGTTTATCCTTTATAATTCCCCATTGAGTTTGTTCCTCGTGGATGATATTGATTTAGTTTCCTCCCTAGTTTATTATCTAGATGGAATTTCCCCAGTTGAGATATTTCCTCCTCGGGACGAGTCTTGTTTGACAGTTTCTCTCCAATTTGTTCTTGGATTGAACTTTGGTCCTTTTGGTGAGTTTTTATTGATTTGGAATTAAGCTATCGTTGTTTGATAGTGGACAATAATTTCCCCAGCTTGAGTATATTACTTTGGATTAAGCTATCAATTATTCGATATTGGGTAATATTAACAAATTTATCAAGCTCTTTTGCTTGTGCTCCTACCCAGTAAATCCGGTAGTTGAGAATTCTTTTTCTACCTTGTAAAAAGGTAGTGGAGGTTGTTCCTCTTTTGCTTGTGCTCCTACCCAATAAATCCGGTAGTCGAGAATTCTTTTTCTACCTAGTAAAAAGGTAGCAGAGGTTATCTCTCTTTGATGTACTCCTACCTAGTAAATCCGGTAGTTGAAAATTCTTTTAACATCTACAGTTTTTCTACCTAATAAACAAATAGTGGAGGTTATTCCTCTTTGTTTTACTCCTATCTAGTAAATCGATAGTTGAGTCCATCGTTTTTTATGTCTCCTACCCAGTAAACCGGTAGTTGATGATTCTTTTCTAACTCGGTATTCCTCCATTTTTTGGACTCGAATACTTTGTTTGATTGATTTTCCCAGGCAGAGTGTTTACTCTTCCTCGTTGAACCTTTTACCATGATTATATCTTATTTTTCCCCAAGTTGAGTCATCTATCCAGTGATTTATTTTCCTGGTAACTCTTTTGGTGTCTTTTGTTTTCCCCAACAGGATTTTCTTCTGTGTCCCCAAGCTTTTGCTTTCCTCTAGTGGTGATATTTTCCCCACAGAGATCTTGGGTTTACATATCATATCATGTTCATATCATATCAAGGTCTCTTAGGACAAAAATTGGGTTTTTTGTGTTTAAGTCTCTCCCATCTTGCAGAGACGAAGATGGCAATCTTCATATCTCCAGATTGAAGAAACTTAAATAGGGGAAGCTGTAACACCCTAATTTTTCCCCTAAGTTTTCTTCGCATTTCATCTGCATCTTGCATACAAACAAGATCGCACTGGTTGCTCGGCTCTTCTCGGGTGTAGGTTTATATCTCACAGGGGATCACCGTTGCTTTTAAATTGTTTTATTTTTTTATGTTTACTAACCATTAATTAAAATCCAAAAATATTTTGTTTTCTTCCACTAACACTTTCAGGAAGAGGAACCTTCAAAAATGCCAAAAATAGCAGTCATGCAGCTCGAGTAAAATTTCACAGACAAAAGTCGAAGTTGATCCACAAGTAATTCAAATCTATTTGATCAAGAATTTCCCCACGTTAATTGTTTCATTTAAGGGATTCCAAGGTTCATGTGTTTATTTCCATACCTTCTTCAGCGTACAAAAGAATCGGGTCATAACAACCAAGCAATCATGCTTGAATAAAAAAATTCAAATTTATGCTTGGTTAATCGGTTAACCATTTCCAGTGTAAATTGGTTAACCGGTTAACCAATGCGAAATTTGAATTTTACCTTCAAATTCTGCACCCTTGGATCATTGATATATTTGGAATATTCTAGATCCATTGGCCTCTGATTTCTCTACATCACTTTGATCATTTCCTACCATAAACTCTCACTAATCACCACTTTTTTCTAATTTCCCACCAAATTTCCAATTACCAAGCCTATTTTTAATTACCAAAGCAAGCTCCATTCCATCAAATTCCCATACCTAAGGCCTTTAAATAGGACCATAATTTCATTCATTCACCAATCTTTAGAGCGCCAAATTCACCTTGCAAAAATTTCTTGAAGCAACAAATCTCTTGCAAAAATTCCCCAAAACCAAAAATCTCACTAAAGCTCTTTTCCTCTTTTTGAAGTTATCAAGAATTCACATTGAATTCTTGACTAACTTGAGCTAAACCTTCATCCTACTTATTTCTTGTTCATCAATTGCAGTAGATCTAACTTGATTTGGTCCAATTCGAAGAAGTACTTTTGGTAATTCACTTTTTCCACAAACCCATACTCATCATCAACATTCAAGATGTAGATCTTTGGTGCCTTTGATTCTAGATCCTTTGGATCTCAATTTGTTGTTTGATTACATGGATTTCACTGTATTTTGGTTTTAAAATTCGTGCAAATTCAGATCATGATCAGCAAATGTTTGAAAAGGGTTTTGAAAATGGATCATGCTGAATTTCTGCAATTTTTTTGCTATTGGTTCAGTGTTAATCGGTTAACCATTTACAGTGTAAATTGGTTAACCGGTTAACCATTTACAGTGTAAATTGATTAACCGGTTAACCAGTTTTAAAATTGCATAGGGTTTGCTTGCGTTAACCGGTTAACCAAATTGGTTAACCGGTTAACACAAGTAATAATTGACTTTTTGGCTTGTTTTAAGCCCATTTTTGGTTCCTCTTTCTTCTTCTTCCTCCTTTTTATTTTTACCTTGGGAAACACTTTTGGGAATGATTTCTCTTTAATTTCAATAAACTTTGGGTGTAGATTAGAGTAGTTAATGTTCATTAATTCAAAACTACCTTTCAATGAATTATTTAATTCATTTAAGGCACTTTGCATTAGTAATACATTTTCATGCTTGAATCCACCAAGAAGAGTGATTGAACTTAAGGATGGAATAATACCATGAGTGTGACTCAATTTGGTATTCACCTTTAGTTTTGTGAGGTATTGCGTTCGGATGGCGATTTACATATCGTTTATCTCGCATGCATTAACACTAACATTATTCACCTTAATTGGTGGTGGCCGGCCTCATTTGTAGGGTAATTACTTCGTAAATTACTCGGCAATTGCTTAACATAGACCTAAATGTGTCCCAAATTCAGAATAAAAATCTAATTGGGTACTTGCACTTTCGTGGACCGGATCTCTTGTTGATCGTGTAATCCCAAAGCGTTTAATCATATTGCATTAAGAATCGAGACTTATGAATGTTTGGTGCGTAGGTGCTTTGGGTTTCCCAATCGCCTTTCAAATCTCATTGAATTCGATTCAGTTTTCCTTGATTAATCGCTATAGTGTAAGATACTAAGCGGATCCGGTTGCCTTTCGATTTTGGTTACTCTTTTGGTTGTGGTTGATTAAGTTCACCATATCATTTTTTATGTAAATATTATTATACTATAACTACTATTAATATTTTAGTATTCTTGCACTTTAATTTCTTTTGCTACTAACATTTTAATTCTTGCACTTTTATTACTTTTATTTTATTATGCTTACTTCATCCATTATCATGTTTATGATTTGTTCTTATTTTTGTTATGTTGATTTTCCTTTTGTCCATTTGGACACAAAAACATTAATAAAGGATTAAACCTCTAAAAACCTTGTGATCTTAATCTTTGAACTATTGGTTATTATCCTTGACATTGGAATGAAGTTTTGGACTTAGATTTTAGGACACCTCTCCTTTCCCTTGATCTTCATGAAGTTGGTACTTGCCTTTATTTGGCCATTTGCTAGCTTATAAGCATGAAACTCTTATGCTCATAATTGGAAATGTCATCAAGTTTAGTTAGATCTTTCTTCCTTTATCTCCTTATTTTCTTTTTTATAATAGTCCCTTCATCTTCACCCCTTCTTTAATTTTCAAAATCTTCTCTTTTTTTTCAAAGGATTCCTTTTTTAAAAAAAAATCATCACTTATTTAATAAACAAAAACCTTGACTTTTGTCAAGTGGATTTTAATTTTTCTTTTCATTAAAAACCAATGAATCTAACCATGTTGACCTTAATTCAAAAAAAAAAGAAAAGAATCAAACTCATTCAAGTTGTTTTGTGCCTTTGTGCACTCTTTTTTATTTTCTTTAAAAGAGTGCCGATTATGAGTCATTATTCTTTAGTCGGGTGCAAGTCTTTCAATCTCCATGGTTGTAGTTTGATGTAATTGAGTATCTTGTCATTTATGAGGGTTTAGTGGCATACTCTTTGATTTTATCCGAGTTGGCGCCCTTCCCATAATGATGTATGAGTCCATGCCTTCATTCTCATGGTAGTTTGTTTGGCCATCCACTTGAAAATGACAAATTCTCTTCACTTAATAAAATCAATTATAACAAACCCTTTTCACTATTTGTACCACGAACTACGGGATTTTGATCTCGCATTGTACTTTGTGGGTATGTAGGCATGAGGTGGTAAACCTCTCCAAACACAAAAATATAAAAAAAATATTTCTTTTTTCATCCCTTCACTCTCATTTGACAAACCTTTTTCAAACCAAACGCAGTAAATTTTTCAAAGGGCTCCCGTGGAGTACCACAGACATTTTGGGTGCGTAAAACCTTTCCATTGCGAACCTATCCCCTTACCTGTTTCTTTATTGTGTTTCTTTAGCTTCTTTTTTTTCTTTTAGATTCATTAGGATTTATTCGCTCTTTTTTCCTTTTCCTCTTGGAATAAAATAAAAGCGTGGTGACGACTCTGTTTACTTTGAGTTAAGTTAACCAATAACTTACACTCATGCTTTTACCGCTACACTTATAGGCATGAATATAAACATACAAAATGCAATAAAATAAAGTGCAGGAATTTAAAGAAAGTAATAATTAAATAACCTGAAGTAAATAAAAATGAAGCTTGTATAAAATTGCGAAACGATCCAAGTACAAGAGGAAACGAAAAAGAAAATGATACAAATGGTGTATTAACCACTCAGTGTGAGCGATTAATACTTTGGATAAGTAATATGTCTAGTCCTGTAAGAAATCCGACAGTGCTTCCGCAGGGTATCAATTCGTTTCAAAAGCTGCTCTGAGGACTCCTATATATAGAAGAAAAAATGGCTCCAAAGCGGTTGATGTTTTGAAATTCAAACGAGGCAGAACTGCTTGAAACTACTTATGTATAACTGTTCCCGCGATATATGGCAAACGCCATATGCCAATGGCAAACGCCATTGGCCTTCTATCAAAATTATGGGACTTTGAGGCAAATGGCGAATGTCATTTGGTTCCCTTAAGGGGAATGGCGAACGCCATTCACATGCAGAATGCAGAATGCATAGAAATCTTCCACTTTTCCACTGGTTTGCCACAGGTTCTTCTCTTTTCCTTTGATCCAGCTGCTTGGTATCGGTCCCGGGATTTTCATCCTAGTACAAACGCGAAAGTGGGGCAGAAAAGGTACAATCACTGGCCATGCATTTTTATCCCGAATGAATGGGAAAGGTAATGCTGCACAAACCTAAGGAAGAAGGAAAGGAAGAGGTCTTGCGAACCAAAGATCTGGGTTTGGAAGTCGGTTACAACCTGGGAAGGTATTAGCACCCAGACCGTTCGCCGTATCCGACGGGATCCACATTTGTTACTATGTTTCAAAGAGTGAGAAATAAACTGCTGCTGAATGAAAGAACTACTAACTGGAACTGGAATGAGAGAATGAATTGGAAGAACGAGAATGAAAATAAAGGGGGGAATGTAGGGAAAATAAAGAATGTGCTCGCACGGGCCCTACCCTGCTGCCTACGTACCTCGTCGGGAAAATGAGGATCAAATTCGATGTAGTTCGCCTAACTAAGGCGAAAACTTTGTTTGTGTTTTTTTAGGATGACGTTGCCATATCTCTAACTCAGGTGTTACCGGCTCGCTGAATCGAGGGTGTTACTGTATCGTTGTTTGAAATGTTGAGGCAAGTCGTGATCGTCCACAAAGAATGGGAGATGAGAAGAGAAGACATGGCGTCTCTGTTTATTTGTCTTTTAGAAGAAGTGTTTTCGAGTTCTTTGTTTGTGAAACATTCTCATACTAAGACTTGTTCATTGTGGTAGATGTCTTACACCTCGCTCTGAAATGGGACGTGTATAAGTAACCCACGGAAAAGTCTCCTGATGTACGAGAAAGCTCAACATTTATTAGGTGTTTTACTGTTTATCTTTTGAGAAAAAAAAGAGACTCAAAATCGAGAAAGGAAAAAAACTAAGGGAGACTAAAACCAACCCTAAGTTGTTTATTGCATATCAAAAGAGATCCTAATTGATCGTACCTGGAGATCAGGATCCGATATGGCTGGCTTCGAGAGCTGATGAAATACGGTCGGTGAGGAGAGAAAGGGGGTGTACATGCAAGGCACTCCGATGCCAAAGTAAGTAACCGAGCAAAGAGCGAGCAAGTACGAGGATTAAGGTCAGAGAATTGAATACGTGAACCTCTCAAATGAGAGGGTTTATATAAGGGACTAAATGGAAGATTATTGGTCCATATTGTGAGGCACGGATCGAGGAATCCGTAAAAATAGGTAACTGTCAAAACTAGCCGTTGGGGGACTTTGTCGTGGTCGGTATGCTTGTGGTCGACAGAGACCACTATTCTTGATTCTGCTCGACGTCGAGCGCTTCTATCAAGTTGGTTTGCTTGGCCCAATTGTGGGAATTGGGCCAATCCAGAACAGGAGCCCCCCAAGTCATTGCTCGTGCGGAAGAGCAGTGACTTAGTAATGATTTCGTGCTCGAGGACGGGCAGTGTCAAGGCTAGGAATTTCATTCTTCCGACCTTCGAGGAACGGGCAGCCAATACGTTGCTCGACGGGAGAATGTGAAACGAAAAGCTGGAATATTTGGGGATTCACGCTTATTAATGATTTGACGGCTAGCCTAGGGGCTAGCGTGTAGGGGTCACGCGTGCTTGCACGTGTTTTCCCTCTTATAAATAGGGTTCCCAGGCCCCATTTTGAACTTTTTGCTTCATCTTCTTCTCCGACGCCTTGCTCGTTCAACTTCCACCGCTCCCAGCCGTCGACCACCGCATCTCATTGTCGACCACCGTTTCCAGAACATACATCTTCTGCAAAAATGTCTTCCCAAGCACAAGGTACGGTTCCTTTTCGCTATTTTCGGTGATTATAGTTTAGATATCATAGAAATGCATGTGGTTTAGGATAGTTTTAACGGTAGTTGTAGATGTTATAACCGGAAACTTTAGGACTTCTGCCACCGTTGTTGGTCAGCCGCAAACCCTAACTCATGGTCGACACAGGTGTTGGTCGACCATGACTTGGGATTTGACAAGTACTTAGGTTAGATCCCGTAACTCATGACGTTGGGCGTAAGCCATCGCTCCGAGCGATGGTCAGCCAGGGCTACAGCTCGGGACCTAGTCCCTGAGCTGGTGTGTGCCCTTTCAATTGTCGAGCGGTGGAAGGGTGGATTTGATATTCTTAATCGAATTCACTGACGCCTTTCCTCTGCTTTTCAGGTGAAAATTCGCTTATGGATCCGTTAGAGGTGTCCTCGGAAGAGACGTCCTCGGAAGATTCGGGATCTTCTGCGTCAGTCCCCTCTGGTTCCGGGAGTTCCTCGGAAGATTCGGGCGCGAGCACTACGGAAGAGGGAGCATGAACAGACTCGCCGCAATGTCCCGAACAGACGAGGATTTCGCCCGAAGAATGGGTGGTAGAGGATCTACTGGACAAGGTATCCTCATTTTCAAGGCCTCGAGCGGAGCCGTTGCCTGTCGTCGGCAACCCTATTGATTGGGTCGTAACCTGCCCAGGAGATGACGACCGTATCTTCTCGGATTTTGGGGGTCGGGCGTTCTACATGTACGAGTATGCAGTTTCGGTCCTGGGGGTAACTTTGCCCTTCAGTGGCTTGGTGTATGCTGTGCTCGGACACCGACAAGAACGACGAACCCAAGCTCGAAGATCAGGGGCAGGTATTCCCGAGGAGGCTTTGGCTGTTCCCCTTTTCCTGGAGTTACGCCCATTACGAGAGGTCTGTTGGCGAGTTCGTCCAGGTGGGGGACGCTTTGAATGAAGATGACGCGGCCAGTTTCGAGTCCTTCAGAAGGTTGATAGCGTCTTTTACTCCGACCCCCCTGCTGGATGGAGAGGGGAAAGTTATGCTCGATCAGGATGAGGGGAAGTTGTGGAGCGTCCCTTGATCGATGTTACAGAGTTACTGGCCTGCAATACCGGGCAGGAAGTGGCCGACTTCTTTGGTATCTGTTTTATTTCTATTAGTCGTATCTTTTATTTAATTCTGTCGTCCACGGCTGATCTAATCTTTTTCTTTTTCAGGTTCTCAGTCGAACTCACTTGATAAAATCCAGGAACGCCTACGCCAGCAGCAAAAGAAAAGGTCGAGGGTTGTGCAGACCAAACTGACCGAGACAAGCGGTTCTGGGTCGGGGCCCCTGGTCCAAGGCTCTCCGAGCGCGTCAACTAGCTCCTTGATGAAGAAACACAAGTCCGTAGCGACTGTGGACCTGACGGCCAACGCTCCTTCGAAGCCGAAGCATGGGTTGCCGCCGTGCTTTGTGAAGCGCAACTTTTTCGAGGGGACGAGCATGGAGGTGGACCGTGCGGAATCCTTGTTTCTTGAAGGTATGAATCGTCCTGCCCAGAGGTTGTCCCTGGCCCAGGACGCAAGTGCGGTCATACGGGTCTTGACAATGGCCTGGTTGACGGCCGAAGGAATTCCTGGGCAGGAGAGGGAGATGGGCAGGCTGACGGAGCAGCTGGCTGCCGCTGAGGCGAAGCTGAGAACGGCCACTGAAGAGGCTAATGCCACGGCCAAGGAGCTGACTGAACGGGCCAACATCATTGCCAAGTTGGAGGTTGACAAGAAAAGGGTGTTGGAGCAGAATAAAAAGTTGAAGGACGCTTTCTGCCCGAAGGAGGACGAGGATGACGAGACCAAAAGCATGGTAACGAGGGCTCAGTTTCTTGCTCGGATCGACCAAGACATGGAAGATCTGAACTCATCAACTGAGCTCAGTTTCCAAAATGCGGTGGATCAGATAAGGGTCCTCCATCCCAACTTGGCCTTGGACGTTGGTCGAATCAGCTACCTGTACAAGGTCGAGGATGGCCAGATCGTGGTTCCTTCGGACCTGGTAGTGGATGATTCTCAGCCGGGGTTGATCGTTCAGCCTGATCATCCTGAAGCACAACCGGACCAAGGAAGCTCGCCAGGAAGAAGGCCGCCCGGAGGGCGAGGGTAATTAGTTTCTGGCCTGTGTGCCTTTTAATTTTATGTTTCTTAGTTTTTCTTTTGGGGCGTAGTCCCCTTTGTAATTAAATATGAACAAGTCGGTCCTTCGAGGTCGCAATTTTGTGTTCACATTCTGATGTTAATTAATGGTCGTTTGTTTCGTTATCTTCGTTGTTCAACTGCTCGTCCGTCGGAGGACCGTTTTTTATATTTTAAATGCTAAGTGTTTGTCGTGCGTTTTTGCACTTGATTGGATGTGATTTAATGTGCACGGGGTTTGTTTGTGTTCCATTGGTTTGGGGGACCAAGTAGATTCTTGAGTTTTTACTCTTGGTCGGTGCCCGGGCTAAGGTAATGGTCCGGGCTCCGTGGCTTGAACGTCCCATCGCGAGTTGGGGTTCTGCCTGGTCGTGGTACTTAGACAACGTCAGACTCATTTGAGTATCCGTCCGTGCAGCAAGTTTCTCTTTCCCTTGAAAGGAGATCCTGCTTGATTATGTCATTTTTGGGCTGTCGTGCTTGTACCTAGGCACGCAGTCTTCAGTCGGTCCTATCGCTCCTCGCTTGAGAGTTGAGCAAGGTGACTTTGTGAGTTAGCTGTAATATTGCTTGAGCTTCTCGGTGTTCCACGGATGAGCAAGCTCTTCCCCGTGCAAATTTTCTAAATAATAGGCTCCGTTTTCGGTTTTTGCTCGGACGTGATACGGGCCCTCCAAGTTGGGTGTAAACTTTCACTCGCGGGGATCCCTGTGATTTCTTCTGAGAACAAGACTGCCTACCTCGAACGTTCATCTTATGACTTTATAATCGTACCGAGCGGCTATTTTCTGTTTGAGAATGGTCTCTCGAAGAGCAGCTTCTGATCGAACTTCTTCGATCAGGTCGAGCTCGTCTCTCAAAGCCTCGGAGTTTGTGTCTTGGTCCATAGGGGATTCTGTGCGTCTGGATGTTGCACCCCAAAATTTCCCCTCACAATACAAGACTTTGTGTGCTTATAAGGTTCACAAAGTTCACAAGACACTTCACAAGGTTCACAAAGTTCATCATGGGTCAGAAGATTTGACAATTCCCTCAGGCAAGGCATTCTCCTAAGCAGTGCATCCAAAACTAGCGTTTTGACTTTAATCAGGCTAAATGGATTTCCAAGACATCAAGTGAGCTTCATAACATCTTATATGTGTTTAATAATCCCCATGACAAGTTTCAAGACTTTTCTCAAAGGTTTGCTCAGTCAGATGATCAGATAAGTCAAAATCAGTCAAAGTAGTTAAAAAGTCAAACTGAGGTCAACTGTGGTCAAACCAAAGTCAAACTTCATGATTTTTTGCCAACATCAAGTATATGAAGTAAAATTCATCATTTGATCAAGGGTTGATCATGGTTCATCAAGGATAGTTCAGATCATCAAGAATCAAAGGTTTCTAAATTAGGGTTTCCTTAGGAAAAGTCAACTGAACTTTGACCAGCCATAACTTTCACATGCTTCATCACATTTTTCCCATCCAAAGCTCATTTTGAAGGAAATTGAGTTCTCTACAACTTTGTGTCTCACAAGCCAATCCCAAAAATGCTTCATTTGGAAGGTATGAGCTAAGACATTATAGGTCCTTTTGAAAGTCAACAAAAAGTCAACAACTTCAAGAGGGCATAACTTAAGAATGGTAAATGATATGGACATGAGACCAAAGAGGTTGGTTAGAAGACTCTTTAAGCTTTCCAAAATGTCCAAGAACACCCTTATAGCATTAAAATTGAAGGATTTGTGCCCTTGCAAAGTTGGGAAATTTTAGGGAAACTTATGAAGCAAATAAGGCCTTAAAACCAATTTTTGCTAAATGAGCCCACCAAATTGCCATCCAAACTTTACAATATCATCAAGCACGACCTAGCCCATACATTTTCTGATTTTTTATATTTTATTTGATATTTATTTGAATTTTATTCATTAAAATACAAATTAAATTAAAATAAAATATGAAAATCATATATTTGGAAGAGATTGTGATTCTAGAAGGTCATAAACATCATTCAAGACCAATTATTCATATCCAAATTCGTGCTAGACCAAGATAGTAAGGATATATTGGATTTTTTGATACTTTTGGATGAGAGATTTCTTCATAATCAAGTAATCAATTTTCATGATACAAAGCCCATTCTTTTTGACCTAATTCAATCCTTATATATACATGAATACATAGCAATGCTAAAGGGACGAATTCCAGCCTCCAAGAACACTCTCCAAACTTCAAATTTTCAAGAAAAAAGTGATATTCGGATTTCATCATTGAGGTTGCTTATCAAAGGTTTTAAGGTGTAAAATCGTTCCTGGGTGTTTCCAAAACCTTTCCCAATCATCATGAGCATCTAAAACACCACATAATTGTTCAACCGAATTGTGCTTTGTTCTTGAACATGAGTTTTTCGATTTCATATATTCGTTTGTTTTAAATGATATTTGATGATTGTTTTATGTTTGTGATAGTGCTAGGAACGTTTCTGGACTCTCAATTTGAAGAATCGTGACCTTAATCTCCAAACGCCATTATTAGGGTTCTTGCTCCATGAATGGGGTTTTCTAATTTAACAAATATAAATATATTCTAAATGTATAAATGAACTGGCCTTGTTGTGGGGAGTACAATGGTACCCTCAATTTAATGAAATTTTACAGGTTTGATGTTCTTGACATAAGGCTACGAAATCCTACGAAACCAGGTTCGCAGGAAAAATCGCAGGAAAAATTGAAAGTGAAATCGCAGGAAATTTGGGGAAGAAGATGAAGTCCTTTGGCGCGAAATTCTGATTTTTAAAACTGTGTTTATTTTATTATGTTTTGCTTGTATATATATTTCAGAAAGAATGCTTAGCTCAGTTGGTGGATACGCGCGCATATGAAGCAAAAGACATGAGTTCGAATTCGTCCTCAGTCATATTATTTTGGCATAAATTCCATTTGCTTCCAGGCTTAAAATATAAGAATTGGCATCCATCCCATATTCACATGCGCACACTTGGCCTGGTGGTAGCCTTGTTGGTCCAAGGAAACAAGAGCCTAGGGCGTGGGTTCGATCCCTGCCCCAGGTAAGTCATTTTTTTTCTTCTCTTTTCTTCCATTATTTGTTTTTGTTTGTTTATTATTATTATTTTTACATTAAAATTAATAGTAATTAAATTATAACTCTAATTGTATTCTAATTCTTAATTTACCTATTTATAAATTTCAATTAGGAATATTTAATTTATAATTTGTATTTAGTTTTATATGTAAATAATTTAGTTAATAAATTAACCCTAATTTAATAAAATTAATCTTAATAATAATTTTCTAAAAGCCTAAAATAGTTTGTAAAAAAAACCCTAATTAATCCTAATAATTTTAATCAAACCCTAATTTTCTTCTATTCAAAACTTAATCCTATTTTATTTAATCATGTACGTATTTTATAATTTGTTTATAATTTAAATCTTGTTTAAAACAATTAAAATTTTGTAAATGTAATTATAATTAATCTTATTTTCATAATATGCATATATTCTATAACTTGTTTATAATTTAAATTTTGTATATAAATAATTTTTAATATATGTATAGAAATGGTTAAAAATTGCTAATTTAATTTTTATAATTATAATTTTATTTTCATAATATGTTTATAATTAACTTAATTTTTATAATTTGCATATAACTTAAAACTTTATGATAATTAGTATAATTGCTTATATTTTCTTATTAATCTTAAAAAAATAATTGTTCATATAAAAAATTGATCTTTTAATTATTATACTAATGTTTTGTTTATATTATCAATTATGTTTATTTTCTTATGATATTTATTTATTACTAACCCCATTTATCTTTGTATTATTTATTATTATTATTTCTACTAACCCAATTATTATTATTATTATTATTTATTTTTGCTTATTATATTTAATTCGCTTTAATTATTATTATTATGTAATTGTCTCCTGGATGTAATATTTTAGTAATAATGTTTATTATTTATTTTTAAATGCTATGGTTAGTAAAATAGGGAGTGTAACATGTTTGTATGTTTAAAATTAATTTAGCTCATTAAATTTAAAGATAAATATTAAAATTGTACACTCACACACGTAAGTCGATCCTGGATCGCCATCTCACTTCCTTAGGGATACCTCTCATGTTGCCTAAAACAAAAGGTCAAGTAGGGTGTATAAAGCAAAGTCCCTCATTTCACATCATCTAGTCCCTAAACAGATAAAAGATCAAGTCCCTTTCGAATGTTGCCTTCGTAATGATCTTGTCCCTTTCGAATAAAGATGATAAGTCCCTTCGAATTGCTTATACACCCCACAGTTGCCTAAATAACAGATGACCCTTCACTTGTCCCTTACATCCAAGGTAATGACTACCTATTCCTTAATAATAGGGATAGTCTAAACATTTAAAGGATTCAAGAACAGAAAAGACTTAAACTTAGGGTAGGTTCCTCTTAGATACTTGCTCACTCTTCAAAACATTTCAAACACTTCACACATTTCAAACAAATTTTCAAAACAAAGGTTTTATACGCATCCGTACATGGATCATTATAAAACACTTAAGAAAACTTTTATTCACACACTTCACATTTCAAAAACATTTTAAAGTGAGCTAAGTAACTAAGAGCCCATGGATAACCATGGATGTAAAGGGTGCTAACACCTTCCCTTTACATAACCTACCCCCCGGACCCAAAAATCTTTTAAAAGGTCTTTCCTGTTCTTTTATGCCTTTCCTTTGGATAAAATAAAAGTCGGTGGCGACTCTTGCTATCCGCAACATAACTAAAGTCAGTTCTCCCACCGTGTTACACTGGATAGGACGTGCATTTCTATAGGGATCACCGCCTCGGTTCCATACGCTAATCGGAACGGGGATTCTCCGGTTGTTGAGTGGGGGGTGATCCTATATGCCCATAGTACGCTATGTAGATCCTCTACCCAGTGCTTCTTATGCTCGTCCAGTCTTCATTTCAAACCTCTTAGGATTACCCTATTCGCGGTCTCTGCTTGCCCGTTAGTTTGGGGGTGCTCGACCGAAGCGAAATGTTGTTTCGTTCCTATCGATGCAACGAATTCTTTGAAGTGTTTTCTGTGAACTGAGTGTCGTTGTCGGTCACGATGGCGAGCGGTACCCTGAACCGGGCGAGGATGTTTCTTTTGAAGAAACGTAGTATGTTGAGCGCAGTGATTTTAGCTAACGCCTCAGCTTCTATCCACTTGGTGAAATAGTCGACGCCTACAATTAAGTATTTATTTTGACCGGACCCGACGACGAATGGTCCTAAGATATCCATCCCCCACCATGCGAATGGCCAAGGCGACGATAATGATTTTAGCTCGGATGGGGGTGCTATGTGTACATCCCCGTGTCGTTGGCATTTGTCGCACCTTTTCACGTGCTCCTTTGCGTCGTGTTGGAGTGTGGGCCAATAGTATCCTGCCCGAAGAATCTTTCGAGCCAACGACCGTCCGCCAGGATGTTGCGCATTGATTCCTTCATGGACTTCTCTTAGTACGTGCGGGATGTTTTCTTCTTCTACGCACCTGAGGAGGGGCGTAGAAAATCCTCGACGATACATACGCCCACCCACTAGAGAATATGAGCATGCCCTTCATCGTATTGTACTGGCCGCTTTTGGGTCGGTCGGTAATTCTCCTTTAGTTAGGTAGTTAAATACTGGGGTCATCCAGCAGCTCGTGTCGCCCACGAGATTAATGTCTACGTGGACCGATGATTGCCCAATGCTTGGCCGGGGAAGCGTTTTCTGTATGACGGATTTGTTGTTTCCTTTCCTTTTAGTGCTCGCCAATTTGGAAAGGATGTCGGCCCGGATGTGGTTCTCTCGCGGGACGTGTTTGACTTCCACACTTTTGAATCGCTTCAGCTCGTTTTTTACGAGGGCCAGATATTCGGCCATGTTATCGTTTTTGGCTTGAAAGTCTCCTCGGACTTGGCTGGCGACCAACTGAGAATCCGTGCTGATTGTGATCTCTTCTTCCTCCAAGTCGGTCGCGAGCCGTATGCCCGCTAGAAAAGCTTCGTATTCTGCCTGGTTGTTGGAAGTGGGGAAAGATAAGGTTAAGGATACTTCGATGACGTTTCCTTCTTCGTTCTCCCAGATAACCCCAGCTCCGCTACCTGCTGGGCCGGATGCTCCGCCCACGAAAATAATCCACCTGGAAGAGGATTTCGGCTCTTGCTCAGTGAAAGTAAGTTCAGCCACGAAGTCGGCCAGCGCTTGAGCTTTGAGAGCTTGTCTTCCCTCGAATTTGATGTCGAATTCGGATAGTTCCAACGACCATTTTAGCATTCGTCCGACCATATCTGGTCGACCGAGCAATTGTCTTATGGGTTGATCGGTTCTTACGATGATGGTGTGAGCCAGGAAATAATGGCGTAGCCTTCTGGCTGCGAGAAGGAGGGCCAAAGCCACCTTTTCTATCTAGAGATATCGAATTTCCGGGCCATGGAGTGCTTTACTCGTAAAATAAACAGGCCTTTGCCCCTCGGGTAGGTCGCGTACGAGTGCCGCGCTTACCGCCTCGTTTGCAACGACAATGTAGAGATAAAGTACCTCCCCCTCTTCGGGTCTAGACAAAACTGGGGGTTCACTTAGTGCCCTTTTTAGGTGGGACAACGCTAGCTCGCACTCCTCCATCCATTCGAAAGTTGCCTCTTTGCGGAGGAGCTTGTAAAAGGGGAGAGCGTGTTGAGTGGATTTCGCTACGAACCGAGCGAGGGAGGTGAGGACCCCGTTTAGCGATTGTATGGATTTTTTAGAAGTAGGAGTCGGGAGTTCCGTGAATGTCCGACATTTGTCGGGGTTGGCTTCGATGCCTCGTTCGGTCAGGTAGAATCCGAGGAACTTCCCTGCTCGGACCCCAAACGTGCATTTCTCAGGGTTGAAACGCATTTTGCATTTTCGTGCCTGATCGAACACTTTTCGTAAGTGGGATGCGTGGCCCGTTTCTTGTTGAGACTTGACGATCATGTCGTCCATGTATACTTCGAGCATATCCCCGATTTCTGCTCGGAATACCTTATTCATCATGTACTGATATGTCGCGCCTGCGTTTTTCAGACCGAAGGGCATGACGTTGTAAAAGTAGTTGCCCGATTCGGTCATGAAGGCCGTGTATTTTTTGTCCGACACGGCCATGGGTATTTCATTATACCCTGAGTAGGCGTCCATGAAGGACAACAGCTTGAAGCCGGACGAATTGTCGACCAATTTATCAATGTTAGGTAAAGGGTATGCATCTTTCGGGCATGCCCGGTTGAGATCGGTATAATCAACGCTCATTCTCCACTTTCCACTAGATTTTTTCACAAGTACAACATTTGAGAGCCAGGTTGTGTACCTGGCCTCGGTTACAAATTTAGCCTCTAGGAGGTCTTTAACAGCAGATTCAGCTGCTTCAGTGTTTTCGGTTGACTGCTTCCTTCTGCATTGAGCGACCGCCTTGTGTGTTGGGTCAATGGAGAGGTGATGACAGGCTGTCTCGGGGTCGAGTCTCGACATCTCTGCAGCGCTCCAGGCAAATAGATCTACGTTCCCTCTGAGGCAAGCTTCCAACTGTCGCTTCACCAAGTCGGGCATATGTGCCCCGATCTTAACGCACCGGGCTGGGTCCTCGCCCAAGGGAATCAGCTCGAACTCTCTATCTGGGATTGGTCGGGATAGCGAATCTGTTGGCCTTTGGACGCCCTCGTTATCGTCCGAGAACTTGCAGTCCAGGTCGATCGAGTCTACCTGAGAGAAAGCCCTGGGAACATCTGGTGAATTCGATGTCGAAGGATTTGGTTGGTATGATATTGAGCTAAGACCCTTCGATGCTGCTTCGAAACACCTGCGAGCAACGTCGACGTCCCCGTGCAGTGTGGCAACCTTACCCGAAGTAATGTAGTACTTCATCTTAAGGTGGACGGTGGATGGCACGACGATTAGCTCGGCTAGTGTTGGTCGTCCTAAGATGCACTGGTACATCGACGGGCAGTCCACGACTAGGAACTGGACTCTGACCGTCCTGGCTGTCTCAGCTGCTCCGAAGGTGACAAATAGATCTACATAGCCCCACGGTCGGGAGACTGCTCCGTTGAAACCCTGCAGGCCTGATCCGACGTACGGAGTCATGTGTGTCTCGTTCAACTGGAGTGTCGAAAACAGCTGGGAGTACATAATGTCGCAGGAGCTGCCCTGGTCCACCAGGATTCTCCTCACATCGAAATTTGCCATGCGCGCCTGGATGAGCAAAGGAATGTTGGCGTTGGGCGCCCCTCCCAGGAGTTCTTCTCGGTAAAAGGAAAGGGGTACCGAGCCCTCCCTTGGTGGGTCCAGGGTGGCGTTTTGCGCGGGTCCCTTCGCAATCAGTTGGTCGAATTTCCGTTTCACGGATCCGACCGTGATTTTGTTGAACCCTCCTCCCGAGATGACCATTGCGGAAGGAAAGGTTTCCCATGGACTATGGGAGGAAAGGTACCCCGGACTCTCGGCGTGATCAGGTAGGAAGAAATCTTCCGGGCGATAAATGCTTAGGGCAACCTGCATGTTCGCATATGCAGGGATGGGTATGGCCTCCTCGACTTTTTGAGTCTCTTGCGCTTCTTGTCGAGGAGTGTCTCTGGATTTGGTGAACTGTTTAAGATGCCCGTCTTTGATAAGAATTTCGATCGCATCCTTGAGATGGATGCAGTCTTCTGTGTTGTGGCCATGACTCTTGTGGAATCTGCAATATTTCGTTTTATCGGTGCCCAGTTTGCTGGGTTGCTGCTTTGGAAAACGTACCCCTGCTTGCCTGAACTCCGAGTTGGTACACTCGGACAAAATTTTCTCCCTGGAGGCCAGGAGAGGTGTGTATTCGTGGAACCGACCGACGGGTCCTCTGTGCTCCCGCGGTTCACGGGAGCGATCGTCCTTTCTTTTGTCTCCTCCCCGACGAAATGTCGAGGGCTCATCGACTCGGTGGGGCTTTGCATCTTCACGACGTTGAAAGTCTCTTACCGAGCTGGCTGCTTGTTTTTCCTCATACTGGATGTAGGCTTGAGCTTTCAGTAAGAACGCATCGAGGGTGGCAGGGGTGTCAATGCCGACTGCTCGGTGAAAATCTAGCCGACGGGCGCAATCCTCGTTCTAGCAAATATTTCTTCATGTCGTCGGTTGTGGATACTTGGACCGCCTCTTTATTGAACCTTTCGATGTAAGTTCGTAAAGGTTCGTCCTTCCCCTGGATGATCGCTTCGAGCGAAGCTTCTGTCTTCGGATGCCGCCTTGATGCGGTGAAGTGCCTGGAGAATGTGTGTCCAAGTTGTTTCCAGGAGGTGATGGACTCAGCCTCAAGGCTTTTGTACCATGTCATCACTCTTTTCCTCAGCGTTGTAGGAAAAAGGCGACATTTGATTGCTCCTCGTACTCCTCGGTAATCGAGCAGCGCATCGATATTCTCGATATGCTCGTCTGGATCTATGGTTCCGTCATACGAGCCTAGCGGTGGAGGCTTCTCTAAACCTCTTGGAAGTTTAGCCGCCATGATTTCTGACGAGAGGGGACCCCGAGCGTCCTCGTCATCACTGGAGTTGAATGAAGGAGATCTGTGAGCGTGTTTCTTTGTTCGCCGGGGAGATGCAGATCTTGATATGCTCCTTCTTGATTTTCTTGGAGGAGAAGATCGTGGAGAGGACTGGCGAGGACGTTTGTCGCCCGTTGATTCGTCAGCATGCCCTTTCCTCTTCTTCCTGGCGGGGGAGGGAATGCGCCTTCTTTGGGGTCTCGCAGGAGACGGTGGTCGACGAGAATTATCTTCGAGACGGGCGATTTTCTCGCCATGGGTGAGAAGCAGCAGGTTTGTCTGATTTAGGATTTCGGTCAGTGCGGCGAAATCCGATCCTGAAGGAGTCGAGGGAAAAAGAGTTTCCGGGCGACTCTCCAGAGGCTGATCGCGATCGGGCGAAGGCGATGCTGTCTTCCCGTCCGGGTGATCTTGCACAGTTTCCTCGTGCGGAGGAGGATGAATGTTGCTCTCACGTTGCGTGAGAATCATGCCATCATTTGATCGATTTTCTTGGTTGTCCCGAGCAGCCATGGATCTTGGTAAAGCTTTGGTTCTTTGAAGATTTTGAGAGAAGAACGGAGAAATCAGTTTCCCACAGACGGCGCCACCTGATCGTACCTAGAGATCAGGATGCGATATGGCTGGCTTCGAGAGCTAATGAAAGACGGTCGGTGAAGAGAGAAAGGGGGTGTACCTGCAAGGAACTCCGATGCCAAAGTAAGTAACCGAGCAAAGAGCGAGCAAGTACGAGGATTAAGGTCAGAGAATTGAATACCTGACCCTCTCAAATGAGAGGGTTTATATAAGGGACTAAATGGAAGATTATTGGTCCATATTGTGAGGCGCGGATCGAGAAATCCGTAAAAATAGGTAACGGTCAAAACTAGCTGTTGGGGGACTTTGTCGTGGTCGGTATGCTTGTGGTCGACAGAGACCACTATTCTTGATTCTGCTCGACGTCGAGCGCTTCTATCGAGTTTGTTTGCTTGGCCCAATTGTAGGAATTGGGCCAGTCCAGAACACTAATGGTTAGTGCAGTTTCTAATCCTAATGAGAAAAGGAAAAGAAGAAAAGAGTGTTAGAACTCAACTTACTTCCTAAAGAAGTTAAGTTGTTTTCTAAAGAGGGGGAAGCCTATACAAGTAAAACACCAATGCTAAGGCATATACAACTTTAAAAGCATAAATAGATGAGGAATAAGTACATAACCAAAGGCTTACCTCGACCTCCCTACAAAACAAAGATTAGTTTCGTGATGTATATTAAAGACATAAAGCAAATACAAAGGCTAACCAAGTCAAGGAAACACACTTAAAGGATTCCTAGGACTAAGTCCTAAAACTAAAGGATATTAAATGATAACAAGCTTCTAAATCCAGTAGTTAAACCATATCAAGGCATTCTAAGGTTCTAAGATCAAGCCTAACCAAACTATATCTTAGTGCGACCATAAAACCCTAAAGTTCAAAGTGAAATTACATGGAAACGTTGAATGAAAGCAAGGCACTAAAAAATAGCAATGATCCTGGAAAAAATGTAAAATTAAATCCCTAAAATCATCAACCAGAAGCTAATGTTGTGTTAAATGGCTCCTAAATATTCACAATTTAACTATATCAAATGATCACCCAAATCTACTCGACAATTATTTACAAACTTGTGCAAAAAATGCTACCAAAACAGTGGACAAAATGGGTTTAAAAATATAACAAAAAATTATTTTAGGTTCTTTTTCGAGTCTTCTAAAAGGTGCAAAAATAATGGGGTGAAAATGTAACTGGAGGTGGAAGAAATAAATTGGAAAAAATGAAGTGTGAATATGGAATTTCAATGAAAAAGAAATCAAATGAAAAATCTAAATAAAATTGTAAAATAACTGAAATTAGAATGTAAAAGCATGGAAAAATTCTAAGAAGAATTAATGTGTTTGTGGAATTTTTGTAGAATTTTATTTGGAGTTTTACTATTTTTTATGAATTAAAATGGAACAAGTATGAAAAAAGAAATTAAAGAAAACTAGAAATAGGAAGGGGTGTGAGAATAACAATGTTTTAGTTAAAAGAGCCTTGGGCCTGAATTAAGGGGGGGGGGGTGCAAAAAGCATGGTTATAGGGCCCATAATGTAGTGAGGCTGAAGGAGCATGGTAGGGAAGCGGTCAAAGACTTTGACTCCAATCTGGAGCGTCTGATTCATGGACTGCTAATGTATTCTCATCAAGTGATCCACAAAGCGAGGGAGTATGATTGTTACAGTGAATGGCATGTATGAGATTATGGAGAGAGGAACCTACCGGACGGTGACAAGTGTCACCGCCGGTATGGTGGGAATCTAAAAAAAGCCTCTTGATCTTATCCGCTGGACACATTTTTCATTAAAATCTTACAAAGTCTCTTAAAAATTTTATTAACATAAAACACAAATAAGAAAACCCTAGGACCTCTCTTCTTCTTCCGCCACCCCTATCCCCTTCATCACACTTCATCTTTCTCCTTCCCTAAACCTAGTGCCACCATGAACCGATGTCAGAGAGGAAGAAAGTAAACAGTGAACATCATCCTCTCCCTATGATCATAACCTAAATTGTCCTCTTCTCATTTAAATCCGAAATTAAAAAAAACTCAGATTCTCAAATCATTATGCCGAAAATCACACCAATCGCAACAAATCAAACGCTACGCAGGAACAATGATCATCAAATACTATGTAAGAACAACGTAAAAGAGGTTCGTATCTGGAGATTTTGCCAAAGACGAAGACACATATTGATTACTTCCGCTCGTTGAAGAGGACGCTTTGAGGACACGATGAAGACATTGATGTTGCTTCAACGATGAGTGATACGAAGTCCCATCAGGTATGTATTCCGATTTCGCTTCTCATTCTTCTTCTGTTTCTAATTCGGTTCCGAATTCTTTGTTGCGTGTATGAATTTTTGGATCTTGATATTGAGAGTTTGATGCGTGATCTTCCGAAACTTCTCGCTGTTGTTGATCGATGATTTCTCGATGTATTTCTTGATGGCAGCATTATTGATTTGTGCAACCTTGGGCCGATTTTGCAGGTTGTATTAATGAAGAAGAATAAAGCTGCGATGGTGTCTATGTGAAGAATATCCGGTTGCAGAAAGCTGAGGATGGTTGTGCAGGTTACAACGTTTGCAAGAATTGAGTCGTGCAGGCTGCGAAGGTGGAAGATGAAGAATTGGTATCGAATCTACTCGTTAGTGTATACGTTACTAAATCTTATTGCAATCATTAACGATTATGGATTAAATTTGTTGGGGCTTGAAGATGATGAAGGTGATATTGTGGAGTTGAGGATGAAGATGACGTAGTGATGATGGCGATGCAGTGATGAAGATCGTGATGTTGATGAAGAGGTTAAAGAAGAGTTTTCAGGACCTTTTCTTTTGTTATGGTTTCTTAGAGTTGAATGTGAATGGTTCAAGAGTGTAAAGATCGAAGAAGTGGGATAAAGGATGAAGATGAAGAGTGAAGATTGAAGATAGAGTAATGAACAATGCTGATGAATGATGAAGGTCCAAGGTGGAAGAGGGAGAGATTAATGGTGGATCAATGAAAAAGGATAAAGAAGAAGAAAAATCAGAAAAATTGCAGAAGTTGCAGAATTGGATTGAGAGAGTTTGAGGGAGATGATGAATGAAGAGTATGGTGGAAAGTGAAGGAGAGCCTTGAAGATTGGTGCAACTGTGTTCTTATAGAAGATGAAGATCATGAGGGTAATTTGGTGATTTCCATATTGAATTCAGTTAAGAGTTTGTTAGAAATCAGTTAGGATTTTGTAACTGTTTTTGTATTTATTTTTTGAAGTTTTTGTAATCGACCTTTCTTCTGTGTATTTCTGTTATTAATTTTTATTAGCTTATGTGAGCTTTTCAACTGGATTTTGTATTGAACTTCTTCTTCTATAATTTATGAATTTATGTTATCCCAATTTGCTATCAGATTTTATTTATTTCTTAGGAATTTTGATGAAGCTTCAAGAATTACACTTCACTGAACTAGTACAGATGCAGAATGTTGATTAATTCATGTCAATGTAATTGATGTGCATGCGATGATCGCGATTTAGCATGCCTCGTCACTAATACCGTTGGATTTTTCTTTCTCTTGTGACCGTAACTATAAATGGAGATTGCGACGAAGATTGAGTGGTGATCGAGGGAGAAGCACGATAAGCATGGCGGTAATTAAATAGGAATGCAGAATCAAGTCTCAGAGGATGATCAGAGGAGTTTGTTGCGCCATGAATGGCTGAACAAAATAGAGGGATGATATGGTACAATGAGTTGTGTTTGCTTGAATTCTATTGGAGAAAATTTGATGTTTTTGGAGGTGCTACCCGCGTGTGGATTTAGCTGTAAGGAGTGGCTTAATGTAGTATGAATCATGATGTGTATATGTGGTATTTTGCTTGGAATATAGAGCTGACATCACACTTTTGGATTTATTATTTTTATTTTATTTAATTAGGTGCATAAAAATAATAGGGAATGGACTTCAAGAAGATGTGGGCTATATGTGACCTCTTAGAAATATGTGACTTGGCAATTTGAATGGATGATAGGTTTAAACAAAGGGTGATCGAAATTTAAAATTTGATTAATTGGGTTCGAAATAAGAATGGATAATGGATGTGAAATTGGTTTAAAATGGCATAAGGGATAAAAATGTGGATTTAATCGGATAAGGGAAATATGAACGGTAAGGATAATGGGCTTTAGAAAACGATTTCCTTTTGCACCCCCGCTACTACTTTCCCACAACATGGCCATAACCTTGATTGCCAATTCAGAACCAAACTTGCACTTTCCATCCAAACTACTGATTATAGTGAACCCGACTACCACTGCCCAATACACAACTGGCACAACCATTAACTTTAATTCTCTGATCAATTAATCTTGAATTCCTTGAATCCGTCTGAATCAATCTCTGGGAAAATAAATCCGCAAAGGCAACATAGCCTGAACTGAAGACCTCTGATCATGATAAACCTAATTTCTGAGATAAACCTCAAATGACCCACTGCTTGATAACCTGAAGAATTCCATACCGCAATTTGACTTTGGACACATATCGGATGAGAAATAAGTCACTAACACAAACCACTTGCAGTTGAAGCGATTCCTGATAGTTTAACCAATATTAGGTCAACCTTTCATCTGAATCAAAGTATAAATGAACCACCACGTATGAAGTGATCACTGCCATATGACTGTAGTGATATATATGCAATATGATAAGTTAAATGCCATGCAAATGAGAGGGAAAATTTTGGGGTGTTACACTTGGGTCCTGAAAACATAAAATGAACAAAACATGAGGTAAATAAATACGGGAAACAATAAGGACTCGATAAAATACGATAAAACATGCATGAAATGAGTCAAAATAGCCTATATGAAATCGAGTCATCATGTTACTTCTTTAAAGTTCAGATGTTTGAACTTATCAATCATTTTCTCGATATAGTGTGTTTGACTAAGTTCATAACCCCCACTATTTCGCTTAACTTTGATCCCTAAAATTGTGTCAACAAGTCCAAGATCTTTCATCTTGAAAGTTGAAGATAAAAACCTCTTTGTCTCTAAAATTCCATTCAAATCATTGCTAATTATTAGCATGTCATCAACATAGAGACATAAATATTACAATGCTTTTACATACCTTTGTATATAAACACTTGTCACCAGAATTAGGAATAAATCCATTTGAGAGTATCACATAATCAAATTTTTGATGCCATTGATTTGGTTCTTGTTTTAGGCCATATAAGGATTTGACAAGCTTACACACCTTTAGTTCATTTCCAGGAAGTATGTAACCTTCTGGTTGTTCCATGTAGATTTCCTTATTGAGATCTCCATTTAGGAACGCTGTTTTGACATCCATATAATGAACAATGAGGCCATTCAAAGAGGATAAGGCAAACAAAAATCTAATTATGGTTGTCATTGCTACTGATTCATATGTGTCAAAGTAATTTATGCCTTCCTTTTGCCTAAATCCTTTTGCCACTAATTTGGCCTTATAAGTATTTAAGGTACCACCACTATGGTATTTCCTTTTAAATACCCACTTGCATCCAATAGGCCTTGATCCCTTTGGTAAATCAACAAGTTCCCAAGTGTGGTTTGTCATAATTGAATCCATTTCATCTTGGATGACATCCTTCCAAAGAGAGGAGTCCCTTGAAGTTATTGCTTCCTTGTAAGTTTTAAGACCATCCTCTACTTGAAGAATGACTGGAATACTTTGAATGAAATTCTTACAATTTCCTTCAACCAGATAAAAAGAAATAAGTTGAGCATCAATTTTTTCTGGTCCTAGATTCTTTGTTTTCCGGAATCTCTTACTCATCCGAGGTTCGGGTTGTAAGTCAATCATTCGAGAAGTTCCTTCAGGTTGTATTTCTACAATTCGAGAAAAATCTTCTTCACAAGATTCTTTATTTTACACTGACTCAAATTCTTTATCCTTGGTGATAATATTCTCAAAGAATTCTACATCCTAAGATTCTACAAATATATTAGACTCTAAATTTAAAAGTTTATATGCTTTACTATTTTGTGCATATCCTACAAAGGCACATCTTATCCCTTGAGGACCCAACTTGGTTCTTTTAGGATCCATGTTTTTATAGTAAGTCACACACCCCACACTTTAAAGTAATTGATATTTGGTGTTCTACCTTTCCATTTCTTTTATGGAGAAATACCGGTTTTCTATAAAGGAATTATATTATATATGTGGCAAGTGGAGAGTAATGCCTCATCCCATAAATAGAGTGGTAGTTCAGAGGGCATCAACATAGAATTCATCATCTCTTGATATGATCAATTCTTTCTTTTGGTTAGGCCATTTTGTTATGCTGTGCGAGGTGCCGAACATTCATGTATTATGCCATGTTCTTCACAAAATGCATCAAATTCGGTAGAAAAGTATTCACCACCCCTATCTCCTAAGGACTTTTATACTCTTACTGAATTGATTTTCTACTTCTGCTTTGTAAATTTTAAAGGCATTAAAAGCATCATCTTTATACTTTAAAAGATATACATGCGTGTATCTAGAAGAATCATCGATGAATGTAATAAAATATCTAATTCCCCCACGGGTTAACATGCCGTTAAATTCACACAAATATGAATGTACTAGATCAAGTAGATTTGTATTTCTTTCAACACTTTTGAAAGGTTTCTTAATCATTTTAGATTTAACTTATAATTCACATTTTTTGAAATCATTTATATTACATGAGATCAATCCAAATTTAATTAGTCTCTTCATAGAACTAATATCGGAATGTTCTAATCTATTATGCCATAAAGAAATAGATTCAAGCATATAAGCAGAATTAGAAATTTCATTAATAATATTGTCAGTAATACATAGTTTGATCATTCCCTCAGTGGAATATCCTTTTCCCAACAAATGCACCATTACGGGTCAATATAAGTTTTCCCGATTCATAAACAGATTTAATACTCGGTTTTCCCAATAAATCCCCACTAACAAGGTTCTTATTCATGTCGGGAACATGAAACACATTGACAAGAGTTCCTTTCTTTCCGGAAGTGAAGTTGAGTTCGACTGATCCGGTTCCAACAACTTTAGATCTTACTTCATTTCCCATCTGTACTTCTTGTCCATCATTTGTCTCAAAATAGGTTTGGAATACAGACTTGTCATAAGTAACATGCACCATATCACATGTATCATACCACCAACCTTGAACTTTGCCTTGGATTGCCATAACTTCGCTCACTGTAGCAATTATTTCATCCTTTGCATGGACTACATTGACTTCAATTTTTACTTGTTGTGCCTGCAATCTTGAGCATAGTGTCCTGGTTTTCCACAAACAAAACATCCATTTTTCGTACCTTTCTGAGCACCAGAATTCTTGAACTTATTATGTTCCTTCTTTAGTCCAAGATGACTCTTCATGCCATCATGTTTTTTCTTTCCTTTGGTGGTCACAACATTGACTTTGTAAGTACTTGCAGATTCTGATTTCTCCCTCTCATTCAATTCCTCCTCGATTCGAAGATGTTTATGATTTTTCTCCAAAGAGAAGTCCTCAGAACTATGCAACAATTTCTTTCTGTGGCCTTTCCACGAAAGTGGTAATTTTGCAATGATTGCACCCACTTGAAAATTCTCAAGGATGTCTATTTTCACTGCTTTTATTTTATTCACAAAGACTTGCAGTTCGTGCACTTGGGAAAGAATGAGTTTGGAGTCTATAAATTTAAAATGAAAATATTTAGAAATTAAAAACTTCTTCGTACCTTCTTCTTCGGCTTTGAATTTAAACTCCAGCGTTTTCCAGATTTCTGTTGCAGTGGATTATCCGTATACAGGTCGTAGAGACGATCAGACAACATATTCAGAATATGTCCCCGACATAGAAGTTCGTCCTCCTTACGTTTCTTGCGCTCCTTCTTGAGTTCTTCAGAATCATCTTCTGTTGGTTCATGAATTGGTGTTAAGTCAAGATCCAAGACATAGTGAACCTTCAGGGCAGTCAGTAGGAATGTCATTTTGTCTTGTCATCTTGTATAGTTGGTTCCATCAAAGCGACATTTTTAAAGTTCAATTACGATGTCTACTTTCCTACCAGCCGGTGTCTACTTTAAGTATATCAACAAAATAGTCTTTAAAGTTCTTATTAAAATAGGTTGGAAAAATTGTAAGTTCAATTACGATGTAATTTCTGATATTAAGAATGGACTATAATAAAGTTAAACACCCTTAATTATTTTCCTTAAAGACATTTTTAAAATTAATCATTTGATTATTTTGACAAATTTTATATCTTTAGATTTTGATGGTCTATTAATTTTAATAATACATCACCAATACATATTCATCTTCTTCCTCCTTCTTTTTCTTTATCACCATGCTCATCAAAATTCATCAAAATCCCATAAAATAAGTTTAAAATATTAGAATTTATTTTATTTAATAATATCACTTTTATAAAATTTTATATCTTTAGATTTATTTTTTTATAATTTTTCTTAAATATATTAGAATTTTGATGAAGATGATGACGCTGAAGAAGAAGATAAAAATGTTAATATAATCAAGATTATTATACCATCAAGATTTAAAGTGTAAAATTTGTTAATATAATCAAATAGTTAATATTAAAATTGGTTAACATAAATATTTATTTTTAAAGGTCTTAAAGAAACGTGTATGAGATAAGATATTAACATGAAACCTTAAATTAAATTTTTAGATACTATTAAATATTTTAAAACATATTCAAATATATTTTTAAAATTTGATTGAATATTTTAAATATGAATAAAATATTATATAATTTATTGAAAATTAAATGATATTTTTTAACTAATTACTATGTAATAAATTTAAAAATGTGAAAAATTGTATAAAAAATATTTTGAAACGTGATTGAATATATTAAATATGAAATAATTATTAAATAATTTATTCAATAATAAATAAATATTTTTAAATTAGTTAGTATGTTATAAAATTTGAACATATGAAAAATTATATAAGAATATATATACTAAAATATGTTTAAATATTTTAAATCATATTCAATTATATTTTAAAAATGTGATTTATTATTTTAAATATGAACTATTCATTGAATAATTTATAAAAATATTATATAACTATTTCTTCAAATAATTATTATGTAATTAAAATTTTAAATATGATAAATTATACATAAAATATAGAAAACTATTAAATGTATTCCAAACTAATATTTTCCCAAAGATGTACGGGTTTCAAACTAATATATTCTTACTAGTATTATGTGATAGAGATTAAAATAATAAATTAATGTTATTAAATCAGAAATGTTTTTAATTAATTTTTAATTATTAAAAAAGTAATTTTTAAATAATAGTTATGTAATAATTTTTAAATATAAAATATTTTTATTCTATTTAATAATATCACTTTTATAAAATTTACATATTTTTATAATTTATTGCTTAATAATTATTTAACATTTTAAATATTCCATCACATTTTAAAAATATATTTAATCATAAATTAAAATATTTAAACAAACTTAAAATATTCAATCAGATTTTAAGAGTACATATGAAATTTGAAATTTTCTTTGTCAAAAACAAAACTCAATAAAAAAATTTCAAAACAAAATATTTTTATTATTTTTTATAAGGGTTAAATGTTGTTTACCCCTACCATATGAGCGAGATTTGGTTTACTCCATTAAGAAAAAAATTTGAGATTCCCCCTCAACAAACCAAGATTCTCTTTCCACTCCCCCTATTGCTGACTGTGTCATGAGTCTTGTTATTCTTCGTGATCATGAGTCTGTTAATCTTGTATCAAACGAGAGCATATGGATAGTTGACAGTGGTGCTAAATTTCATGTTACACCAATGAAGGATTTCTTCGCATCTTATAGTTTTGGTGATTTTGGAGTGTTAAATATAAGTAATGATGGTGTATCTAAGGTTATTAGTGTTGGTTATGTTTGCTTGCAAACCATCATGGGAATGCAATTGTTGCTTAGAGGTGTCAAACATGCTCCAGATGTCCATTTTAATTTGATCTCTCTATGCATATGCTAGATGATTGTGGTTATGATAATCAATTCAGTTTTATAACATGGAAACTCAAAAAAAGGTAACTTGGTTATGGCTAGAGGAGAAAAGCTTTCTATATTATATTGGACAAAAACTTTAGTTGTTAGGGACAATGTGGATGTTATCGACATGGAAGCATCTTTGTGGCCCCGAAGACTTAGTCATATTAGTGAAAAGGGGATGAATATTTTGACCGAAAAGGATATTCTTCATGGATTTAAGAATATAGATTTGGATATGTGTTCTCATTGCATAACTAGTAAACAAACTAAAGTATATTTTAAGAGACATTATCCCTCAAGGAAGTTAAAGTTGCTTCAATTGGTACATTATGATGTTTGTGATCCATTAAAGGTAAAACCCTTTAAAGGTGCACTTTATTTTTGTTACCTTTATTGATGACTTCTCCAAGAAACTATGGGTTTACGCCTTGAATTAAAATGACCAAGTGTTGGAAAAGTTTGAAGAATTTCATGCTTTGATTGAGAGGCAGACAAGCGAGAAGCTAAAATGTGTTTGTTCAGATAATGGTGGAGAGTATTGTGGACCATTTGATTACTTGTAAGAAGCATGGTATTGTACATGAAAAGACTCCTCATAAAACTCCTCAATTGAATGGTTTAGCAAATAGGATGAATCAAACACTAATTAAGAAAGTAAGGTGTATGCTCTCTGAAGCTAAGTTGTCTAATCATTATTGGAACAAGGCACTTTACACGACAGTGCATGTTCTTAATCTCAGTCCTACTGTTGCTTTGAACAGTGAAGTTCCAGACAAAATTAGGTTTGGAAATAATTTCAAGTATGAACATTTGAGAGTCTTTGGTTGTAATACTTTTGTGTATATCCAAAGGATGAAAGATCCAAGTTGGATGAAGATTAAAAAAATGTATCTTCATTGGCTATGGGTGTTAGGTGTCAAGAAGTGTCATTTTCATAATATATTTCGATGACTTTAAACCCTTTTTAGTCGCTTTAATAGGGAAACGACTTATAAATTAAGTGATGCTTGCATGTGTGTATTTAGTGGATGTTTTTGATGTGTTTTTGAATGTTTGTAGCAAATTAGGTGGAATTGCATTGCTAAGTTGGTTTTTGGACCAATCATGCTTGGAGTTCAAACTTTTTTACAAAAGACTGCACTACCCGGCTGTGGAAGTGTTGCCCGGCGGTGAATGCGTTCTTCCCCCATTTTAGCCAACAAAGATTCATGGATTTTGGCCTCAACGTCTCTTGAAGTGTCGCCTGGCCATGTGTCATCGCTCGACGGGTGAATCCTGTCGCCCAACGGCTGGAGATATTTTATGAAGATCTGAGGGTTCACAATTGATCACGTGCTTCAACTTTTGTTTGGCCGCCCGATCATAAGCTCACCGCCCGACAATGGTTCTGTTTTTTCCAAATTGTACTTAGGTATATTTGGAGATATTTTGACAGATACTTTTTCACTTTTACTCTTTTACACTTCATTTTGTAACCTAGAATATTTTGTGGGAGGAGAGAAATCTCTATTGTTATCACTTTTTCTTAGTTTCAAGCTTTTATGCTTCAGTTTTTAAATCTTTGAAGATTGATGCTCCAAAAGCTTTTCAACTTACTTGTCAAGCAAGCTACCATGTATATGGATAGATAAATTCATCTTGTGTCAATATTAAAAGGTATATACTCATTCCTTTGTATGTATAGGTATTGATGTAAAATCTTGAACTTATGGATGATGAATATATGGTGGAAAAACTTGTTTTTATGATTTATTCTTTGTGTTGTTCATGATTGAGTAATGTGTTCCAACTCTTTACCTAGGTTTTTCATCCATCAATAAAAATAGGCTAGAGATAGGTATGAGACTTGATGTTCACAAATATTGAACTTGAATGTTATCATTTTGATAGTTTGAGTGAGAGATCATCAAAGGATCAAAATGGTAAAACTCACAATATGTGTTAGAGATAAACATATTGAGAGGATATGTGATTGTATTAATCATCTAAACGAGTTCATCCGTTTTATTAATTATATCCGTACAATTTGGTTTGTCGAACCCTAATCTTGGCATGTTTTATTAAACCTTTCAAAACCGATACTTTTACTGTTATATTTTAGAACTTATGCAAATGAAACGTTACCCTCAAACAAACCCTTTGTTATGATCAAGTTTAAAACGATTTCAACTATAGAACGACGGTAATATCTACAAATTATCTTTATGGACGATAACAAAACCTTACTCTATTTGTATTTCAACAATGGGCGAGATGAATTTGGTTACAAGTTATATGATCTTGTAGGGAAGAACATTATTTGAAGTAACGATGTGGTGTTCATGGAAGATCAAATTATTGAAGACATTGATAAGGTAGAGAAGAATACACCCAAATATTGGTTTGTATAATGTTGATCCAGTAGGGTTACCTAGTCATAATCTGGATGTTATTGGTGGTGATGATCGCAATGGTGAACCATATGATTATGTTGATGATCAACAATTTGGAGATGAGATAAATATTCCAACTAATGATGGTGAAGGGGAGAACAATATGTCAAGAGGAGAATCTCAGTGAAGCTCTAAAATCATCTCAAGTTCAACTTAAGAGGTCTAACAGGAAGAGAGAACCCTCTACAAGGTATAATTCTGATTAGTATACGACAATTGTAATAAATAAATAGATATATTTTAAGAATTATTGTGATAAAAGTAAAATTAATTAAATTAAAGGTATGTGTAAAGAAAAATACACCTTCAATCTAAATAAATTAAATTATTATTTTTGTAAAAAAAAAATTATAATAACAAATTTTATTAAATAAAAAGTATTAAAAATAAAAAATATTGATTAATTTTAAATATTTTCCTTCAAATAATAAAAATAGATGCAAAGTATCTTAAAAAAACATAATCAATCATTAACAAAAACTAAAAAAACAGAATTAAAAAACCTAATATTTAATTAAACTTAACATATTATTTAAGAAACCTAATACTTAAAAAAAAACATAATCAATCATTAACAAAAGCTAAAAAATAGGTGTATTATAAACTATTGCTAATGCATCAAATCGGAATTCAAATAGGAAAGGGTGAAATTCCCCAAACCGATAGCACCAAATCCCACGCCGGCAAATCCAAATACCGCCGCTTCGACAGAAGCCACAAGCACATAACTGAAGCTTATTAACGAGACCATGCATTAGTTTAGTAAAATCAAAATTCAGAACTTAAAAAATGCATGAGAAAATACAAGTAGCATTGAATTCAAAAGATGTAAAAGATGGAGATTAGAGTGGGTAGAGTCTAACAAAGGGTCATCAACAAGAATCATTATACACTTATATTTTAATAAATAATTTAAATTTGATGATGCTATCAACAAAATTAAATCAGATGATATTTACTCTAAAATCTAAAATTAAATTATTCAAAACTTTTTCCACTCTTTTACATAATAATGCCTAGGTTGCCATGTATATGACCTTGTAATCAAATGATATTAAAAAGGTGAAGAGATTGACCCAAAAACATCTTCCTGCAACCTGCTTAAAGTAAGCACAATTACTTTCAGAGAGTAACCTAAGATTAATACATCTCAATTATTAATAAGAAAATCAATATTTGATATTTTAAACCATTCATAGTTTGTTATGCATGTAACGGTAACATCAACTATTGATTTATTCGCAAACAATCGATCTTATTATAGCTTAAAAATTCTGAAGTTAACTGCTAAACAAATCCTAATTCAGAGGCAATGAAAATGTACCATGGTTTACCTGAAATTTGACAATATATGGTGTGGTACAAGTAAAAGGCCAGTTATCAAATTATGCTTCCTCAAAGCTAGTTCCAAAACCATTATTGTCCCCATGAATAATCACCACTTTTTCCACCAGATTCATGCTTAAGTCGTATATCTGTAAATGTTATACCTTTTGAAACAGCTTTGCACATATCATACACTGTTAAGCCAGCAATAGACACCGCCGTCATTGCTTCCATCTCAACCCCAGTTTTTCCCATTGAAGCAACTTCCCCTTCTATCGTTACACTAAAGTCCTCATGATTCAATCTCAAATCCACTTGCACGTGTGAAAGACCTATGTTATGGCACAACGGAATCAAGTTACTTGTTTGTTTTGCAGCAGTTATGCCAGCAATTTTTGCCACCGTAAGCACGTCTCCTTTTGCCATCTGATTGGCTAATACCAAATCAAACACCTTCTTTCCAAGAACTACTTTGCAAACAGCAGTGTCGGTTCTCTTACTACTTTCTTTTGGAGACACGTCTACCATTTGAGCTTCTCTAGAATTTCCGGTATGAGTCAATTCAAAAGAACTTTCACCTGTTCTTTTACTCGCAGGACTATTGCTTACAGAGGTTGGTAGTTCCCCAAATACATATTAGAATTTTTTACTGCGACACTCCCTAAAAATATATATCAAAATGCCACCATCAAAAAAAATAATACCGAAATGCCACACAAAGTACATGCATTCGTCCATCCTATGTACAAACCTTAAGCGGTTCGCCCACCTAATGGACAAACCCTATTTTTTCTGACAATTTTGCAGCGGTTCGTCCACACCAAGGACTTACCTTTATGGCCTATTATTTTCTTCAATGGATCGTTCATGTATTGGACTTACCCCATTTGCGTTTTTTTTCCTTCCAATTTTAATAATACATAAATTAATTATTACATTTTAATAATACAAGAAATAATTCTTACACTTTAATAATACAATAATTATTTTTTTTAATTAAATTCAACATTTTAATTAAAATAAAAAAATAACATAATACACAAATATAATTCAAAATAATATTATATTAATTCTTACTAATTCAACTTTCATTTGAATTAAAAAAATTAACAACATCATAAGATCAACAAACAAACAAACAAAATTACAAAAACTAGCAACCAACTTGCATTTCAACAACATCATAACGACAACAACTCATAAGATCAACAAACATACAAAAACAACTAACAACATACACACTTAAAACAACACAGTGCATCATTAGATCTATGCTATTACAACCATCAACAAGACAGCCCCATCCGAACCTAACATCATCGTAAGGATACCCACATCATTTACCACTTTTCTCCACTTTATCACGCCTGACTCCACAACCCGCTTCTCAATTTTTTTGATCTTTTCTTTAAAACCAATTTCTCCTTCCAGCCAGCGGTTCAATTCCCTGCGCAAATGTTCAAGAGTTTGCGTGTTCTAGAGTAGCATCTTCATCAGAGGCTTTGTTGGTGAAAATATAACCAGAGTTTTTTCTTCATAAATGGAAATGTTGGAAGCGGTTCTTCCATTGATGATGATGTTGCTACAGCCGATGATGATGATGATGAACCCAATGTCGACATAATTTTAGATTGAGTTGAGGATGTTAGAATTTTAGATTGGTGGTAATTGTTGTGAAATAACTACTCAATAGACAACCTTATTTATATATAACAAAAAATTATTAAAATAATATACTAGTAGTCCATTGACTGGATGAACTGATATACATTTTTAAAAAAATGGCATTTTCGTAAAAAAAATAATATTGTTAGTCCATTGACTGGACGACCCAAAATTTATTAAAATAAATAAAATATTTAATCACATTAAAATATTACTTAAATATATTTTAAAATATTTTCTTTAATCAAATAATCAATTTAACTCATTTATATTAATTAATATATTAAAAAACTATTTAAATAAATAGAAAAAGAATAAAAAATTGCATTAAATGGGGTAGTCCATACAAAGGACGAACCATTCCAAGGGATAGTCCAATCAGTGGACGAACCACTACAATGTTGCTTTTTCATATTTGGTCAGTCCATGCATTGGACGGACCCGTACAAAGGTAAGTCCATGCAGTGGACGAACCAATACAAATCAGATACTCACCTTCAAGTCAGTCCATGTATTGGACGAACCCTTCCAAAAAAGTATGTCATTTTCGTACATATATTTGGAAGTGTGGTGATTATGGTACATAATTTACAAATGTGTGACATTTAAATAAAAAACTCTACAGATTACATTTCCCAAAACAATATAAACAATTTAACATTGATTATAATTACTTCTACTAAAATTTCTTAGTACAAAAAATTTAATGTATGGTAACCGTCAGATCCAAAAATATATTTGAATTTTATTTGAATTATATTTAAAATAATGTTTATGAATGGTTGTAATGAATTGATGATGTAAAATTTTTTACATTGACATTGTATAATAATTAATCTTTTTTTTTAATATTAGGTTTTTTTAAATAAGAGATTAATTATTATGCACTGTTAGTGTAAAAAATTTTACACAGTCATTACAACCACTCAAAAAGATTATTTTTTAAATAATTAAAAACAAAATTAAATTATAATTAAAATTTAACGGTCACGATTAACTCACCGTGTAAAACTACTTTACATTGTCAGTGTATAATAATTAAATTCTTAAAATAATACGTTAAGATTAATTAAATATTAGGTGTTTTAATTCTGTTTTTTAGTTTTTGTTAATGATTGATTAGTTTTTGTTATTATATTTAATTAAACATAGTAAATATTTTTTTAGAATGTAAGAATAATTTACACAATACAACATACATCTTGTTTCTTCTTCTTCCTACTGACTAATAAGAAATATCAATCTTTCCAACCAAAGTTTCTTCTTCTTCCTACGAAGAGCGTGAAAGACAAAGAGGGAAGAGAGACAAACTTTGTGTGACGGCTAGGGTTTTTAGTCATATATTAGTGTTTGAACAAGATGGATATTGCTATTGGGCTTGAAACCCAGTCCAACCATCATAAATATATAACATTCATGCATTGATCATATTGGTTGAATGTAGTCTTTAAGAGTTCTTAACAGATAATCAGGTAGAGTAGAACCGCCGAGTTCAAATCCCACATACAGGTACCAGATTGCTCTAACTAATATACTATCAAGTGTTTTATGATGACTTGGATTCATAATACCAGAAGTTTGAGATTATGATCCAGGAGGTTGAAGATACAATGCTGGAGATGTGCCTTTGTTGCTAGCTATACTTATCCTATCATGTGCTTCTCTGAGACAATGCTGGAGTGTGCCTTTTCGTTGATTAAGAAATCTGCAAGAAAGCATGAGTATGAAGAACTTGCATTGTTGTATGGGAAAAATGAAAACAGAAATGATGATTGCATCCAGAGTATATGTCCAACATTGCCCAAGGATATCTTTGAATCCGAATGGGAACTTCTCTAAAGTCTAACAATTATTGAGACTAGTGCGTACAAGTAGCGTGCGTAAGTGCGTCACCAATTATAATTAGATATCTTAAAATCTAAATCGTGCATATCTAACAATTATAATTGGTGACGCATCGGTACAACTTGTGCATCTCTTAGTCTCCGAGTAGAGTAGTTAATGTTGCTTGAACCTATTATATATGGGTTGTTTACATTTTTTTCTGTTTGATTTCTAAGTTTATAGATTGTTTTTATATTTATCTTTGAAAATGCTTTATCATGGATGCCTTTCTTATTAGTAGAATGTGGCTTTTTTCTTATTAGTCACATGAACTGGTTTATTAGCATGCAAAGTTGGAAAAAATGTTAGTATTGCTAGTTATATGGTGTGTTATCCTAGTATCAATGATCTATAGTGTTGAAGTGATAGTACCTAAAAATGAAATTTAATGGTTTGAGGATGAAGCTGTAAAATGTGAAACATGATTAACACAATTTTGTTGAGAAGAGTCAGCTGCAAGATTGGATTGTAGTTGTTGTTGAGACGAAAGCTTCATAGCTTCTGTAATGAATGTTTGTAAGCTGCTCCCGTTTATGGCACTTGTAACAGATTTGTACCGAACTAGTTTTGACTTTTGTGATGATTTATCATTTCCCTTTTTTTAAGTATTTTGATTGCTTCTTTATTTTGTCTTGCGTGATTTTGTTTCATCATTTAGTCGTCCACGATTTTGTTTAATCGTTTCGTCTTTCATGACTTTATTTCATCATTTAGTTATCTACGATTTTGTTTCATAGTTTTGTCTTTTATGATTTTATTTCATCAATGAGTCGTCCACAATTTTGTTTCATTGTTTCGTCTTTTGTGATTTTGTTTAATCATTTTTTAGTCCTCTATTTTGTTTCTTTGTTTAGTATTTCATGTTTTTACTTCACCATTTAGCCATATTAGATGGAGATTGAAGTGTGATTTGAAGTCTTTGGGTCTCGCCAAAGGTCGGTTCCCATTTTCTACAATGAGTTGAAGATTTGATTCTAGGTCACAATATCATTGGCTTCATTGTATGCGCTCTAGAGTGGCTAACTACCACGAATGAGTGTATCAGTTGTGGCTTTTTGTTCCTAATTCATCTTTAATCATGCTTTCTTAGGGAAGACAGTCATATAAATTTCAATAAAAAGGACATTGTGTTATTCATCTCAAAAGCATTGCATCAGGCAATAATGAGTCACTCTTGTATAAGTAGCTTGAAAAGTATTAAACTAAAGTACCATTTAAGATTGAGTGAGTTATATGTCTAAGGGATTGGCTCCCCGGTCAGGGTTTTCAGAGTGTAAGCTTTCCATCTCTGACATTCTTCCTTTCGACGTCGGCTCACCTTAGTGTGATCGGTCTTTGGATTGGAATTCTCGAGGTCAGACTCGCTTGTTGTATCTGGTTGTGGTTTCTTGATTCACAATGACACTCATGAGGGCGGTAGATGACCCTATATCTTCTAATAGATCCACTTCATCCCTTATTGTTTGGGTAGTCTTCTTCTATCAAGGGGTGTGTCGTCCTCCAGCTAAGTTCCCATATTTCATAATGATGACAACTTCAGTCCCATAGGTAAGTTGAAAGGGTGTTTAGATTTTCGTCAAGTGGGTTGTTATCTGATATGCCTAAAGGACATATGGAAGCTCATCGACACAATTTCCTTTAGCCTCCTCCAGCCTCCACTTCAGTCCTCTCAACAAAACTTGATTTGCCATTGTAGCCTTCCCATTTGTATGAGGATGTTCCACTGAGGTGAAGTGTTACCTAACCTTTAAATCCTCCAACAACTACTTCAAGTTCGTATATATGAGTTATCTGGTTATCCTTTTGTTCGCACGTGGATTTCACATGAACAAGTTGTTGGCCTCCTCTGCGAGAGATTTACTTACGGGACCGGCCAAACGAGTCTCAGGATCTGCTCTGTCCGATTAGTTATGTTGCGAACTTTTGTAATGTAGAACGGTAAGAGGTTTTCTACGTATATTTTTGGTATTTTTTGTCTTAAAAGAAAACTCGCGCGGAATGCTTGAATGAAAAGGCAAAAAAGCAAATAAAAGCAAGATAAAAAAGGATAAAAACAAAGGCTAATATTTAAATTGACTTGGAATTAAAATTACTTGTAATACATAAGTGTTTGGACGTTATCATACATTTTATGCATATGGGGTTAACTCATTTCCGATGCTCGGTACTTTGAGTGTGTCCCATTTACAATATGAAGAAATGAGACTCCTAATAATGAAAATGAAATCTACTTATATAGACATACAAAATAAATTTCGGACACTTTCTAACAAATTAGGCTTTGGCACATGTCAACCCATTTTCCTGGTAACCACCCACTACTTTGTCCCACTCCTTGGAGTAGTTCCCTTTCAACTTTCTAGATCTCTTCGTCGAGATTCCTTCGACCTAGTGGTTTCTTTGGTATGCGCCGAAGTGCTTCGACTTCCTTCAGGACTTCCTCGTCTATTATGTTGTCTGTTGACCTCTTTGCCAAGTTCCCTTTTCTTTGGCTGGGTCGAAATCCTTCCCTTTGGTATTTTCATGGATTTGCCTCTAAATGTATCTTCTTGGACATAGTCAAAATCTCCAGCCAACAAATTCCCCCCCAAAAGACCAGTTTTGACAGAGAGGTAGTCGACCAAGAAGCTTGGCCTTTTGGAATTTCTAGAGTGATTTCGACTCATTCTTTGACCGTCGATTTGCACCAATCAACTGTTCACATTCTGCGAACTGAGATAACATGTCACATCCGTCATGATTCCACTTTTGGCGCCACAATTTCCAATGCAGGTAATGATGGCCTAGATCGTGGGGATTCCAAACAACTCCCATTTTTTGGCATTGCACGCATTCCCAACATGAAATCTTTGCATGTGTTTTGGCTATAAATAGTTATTTCTCTTGCGGATACAAACTTTCTCTCTTTTGCCAAACACATTTTGTGTTATTTACAAAAGAATTTATACATTTCAAAATAAACTGTTCATCTTCTCCATTAGAACCCATGGCTGTCAAGACCGAACAGACTCTTGTTGGCGCCTTTGTCACTAGCAACAATCCCCTAGCTTTCTCTCTCTCTCTATATATATATATATATATCTATCTCTCTCTCTCTCTCAGAAGGGGAACTCCAAAAGTTTCTTCCTCAACCTCCAATTGGAGATGCGAAACAGGTTTCTACTTAGAAACAATAGATGTTGATCTTATACTCTATTGAAGACAAACACTACGTCTTCCGTGGGCCTCTACCCGAAACCCTGAACCATCATGGGGAGGTTAGCACCTTCTTCCCTTTCTATGACCACACTGGTCCCCCAACATTCCCTAAAGAGGGACAGTGGGATGTTAGGTTCCTAGCTCCCAAAACTAGAGTTTTCCGCTCTATGCCCACCCCCAGAAATCCCCAGTTTGTAGCTTGGCTCGACAAAGTACAAGGCCAACATGGAGACCAGTGTAAGAGGGTTGGCATATATGAAGCTATCCAACTGTCCAGAAATACTCATATGGCATGGAGAAATTGCGAGAAGGTCGGGATTGTCACTTAGGGACTCAACAAGTTTTTTCTTTACTCTGGATGGTAGATCAACAACTACTTGAACTGACTACGCAGGGTTATCACCGAGCTGGATGACTTCAAAATTGTCATCTAGAATCGACCTAAGGCGTTCAGCTTGCCCTAGTTGATATGTTAAGCTTGTTTGCAGGACTTCATCATCCCATATGTTGAAATCGACTACATTGGTTACTTCATCCGCCTTACTTATTATTTCCTCATAGGTGACGAAAGAGGCTTTGAAGTTCTCTAGTGTTGCCTCATGTATAAGATGATTATAAGTCCATGCAAGAAAATAAGGTTTAGGAACTTGTCTCATTACTAGAAGGTGTAAAAATCATTGGTTCAAATGGATTTTCATGACCAAACATGATTTTAATGGTAATGTGTAGAGGTATAAGGCTCGTCTCGTGGCAAAGGTTTATACCCAAAAGAATGAGAATAAATTTAAAAAAGGCTTTATCTCTAATTTCATCGAAAGACTCTTTTATCGTATTTATGGAGCTTGTTACACATTATGATTTGGAACTCCATCAAATGGATTTCAGGACGACATTTTACTATGGCAACATTGATGAAATAATCTATATGGTGCAACCCTAAAACTTTGTGTCGGGAGATTCAAATGATATGGTTTGTAAATTGACAAAATACATGTATAGACTAAAGCAAACATCTCGTCAGTGGTACCATAAGTTTCATGAAACAATTCTCTCAATTTATTTTGAGGTGAATGTTGTTGAAGACTATGTGTATCACAAATTCAGTGGGAGCAAGTATATTTTCCATGTCTTGTATGTTGATGACATACTACTTGCCACAAATGATATATGTATGACGCACTTAACCAAGAAATTTCTATCTAGAAAATTTGAAATGAAAGATCTTGGTAACGCCTCCTTTGTACAAGAATGTTTTTAAAATATTTAAAATTAATCAATTAATAATATTTTTTTTGTTATTTTTGTGAAAATAATATTTTGAATGTATAAATGAAAAGTCATATATTATTTGTATGATGATGTGAAAATTTCTTTGTTAGAAGAAATTGATGAAAATAATTTATTTAAAATGTTTTGAAACAAAATAAAAGAAAAATTCTTTAAAATATTTAAAATTAATCAAATAATAATATTTTTTTGTTATTTTTGTGAAAATAATATTTTGAATGTATGAATGAAACGTCATATGTTATTTATATGATGATGTGAAAATTTCTTTGTTTGAAGAAATTGATGAAAATAATTTATTTAAAATGTATTTAAACATAATAAAAAGATTTTTTTTAAATATTTAAAATTAATCAAATAATAATATTTTTTAATTTTTGTGAAAATAATATTTTGAATGTATTAATGAATTATGTGCAAAAAATTATTCAAAAATGATTTATTTTGAGTGTTTAAATAATTAATTGAAAAATAATATAAAATAATATTTAAAATAATAATATTATTTTCAGGTATCCCATATATATTTATCTTTGTATTTTAATTCGTGGATGTATCACCACTCCAGTGGTTAATGTGCTTGTACAATGTCTTTACCTACCTCATGGGTGTGTGTGGGTTTGACCCCCCTTTGCCATTTTTGTGATTCTGAAAATTTTATATATTTTAATTAATAATTGACCTTAGAGAGCGTTTTTTCTAAAGTGTTTTCTTAAGGGCTACCTATAAGAGTGCTTTTAAAAAGCGCTTTCTAAGGTGGGTCATTTAGCAACGCTTTCTAGAAAGCGCTTTCAAAGATGGGGCCAACTTAAGGCCTTTAGCAGTGTTTTCTAAAAGCGTTTTCTAAGGTGACCCTTTAAAAGCGTTTTTTAGCGATTCTTTTTAACACATATAAGAGAGTTTTTTTCCCTAAAAGTGTTGTCTTTGTTGCACTATGAAAAGCTATTTTTGGCGTAGTGCGATCTCGTGGTATTCTAGGATTATCATAATGAAGTTATATTGAAAAATGCTTAAAAGGTTTGACATGCATGAATATCAGGGGATACTCCAGTTGCTAAGGGAGTCAAATTTAGTCTTAGTCAATTATCAAAAGGAAACTTAGAAATTCAAGAAATGCAAAAGATTCCTTATGCGTCAGATGTAAGGAGTCTGATGTATGCCCAAGTCTGTACGTATTCAAATATTGCGGCCATAGTTGGGATGTTAGGCAAATATTTGAGCAATCTAGGAATGGATCATTGGAAAATCATTCAAAAGGATTATAAGGTATTTAAAGTGAACAAAAAATTATATGCTCACATATATAATGTTGACCAGTTGGAGATCATTTGATACTCTGATTCATAATTTCTGGATGTCGGGATTGTAAAAGACTTATTTCATATATATATATATATATATATATATATATATATATATATATATATATATATATATATATATATATACATACATGTTAGTTGGTGGTGTAGTTTCTTGGCGTAGTGCCAAACAAACTCTTATAGCTTCATCCACCATGATAGTGGAATTTATAACATGTTGTGAGGCCTCTAACCATGAGATTTGGTTGAGTAACCTTGTCATTGGACTGCGAATTATGGAAGGAATTGAAAGACCACTTAAATTATACTATGACGATAAAGATAAATCAATAGTCATATATTCTAATAATAATAGGAGTTGGACTATGTCAAAATATGTTGACATCAAATTCCTAGTTGTTAAGGAAATGGTACAAAGTGGACAAATTTCCAAATACCACTTAGGGATAAACTTCATGATAGCAGATCCTCTCGAAAATTTTCCACCCAAGGTCTTTCATGAGCACACTGCTCATATGGATATTGTACGGTTTGAGGAATCTTTAGTTTAATGGGAGTTACTCATTTATGAATTTTGTGTTCTATGTTTTGTATTATGTATGCATATTGTAATTTTGAATATTTTTTTATTTATAATGTTTGATATTCAACTATATATACCTTGTACAATAAGTTATTGAATGATCTCACTAAAGTAAAGTAGGACCAATTGAAAACTGACATGTACATGCCACATTTCTTGTGATTTTTATGCTACACACTTCATGATGAATATATGTCTTTTAGTTATGTCGCTATTGGTAATCACTAAAGTGTTGGAATATTTTAATAATTTAGTAATACATTAATATTCCAATAATTATGTGGCCAAATATATTTATTTAATTATATTAGCTATTTTATCAAATAAATTGTCTTAAATAAATTATGTGATCAAATAATGTTAAAAGACTATTTAAATTTTATTTATGAATTATTTAATTAATTAATTAAATAATTGGGTATGGGCTCAAATACGAGTGAATGTCAAGATGACTAATGGGAACCCTAATTGGCCATCATACTATATATAGGTTGCGGTCCCCAATATACCGTACACAAGCAAATTATCTCTTCTCCTCATCTGAAGAGAATTCAAGGCATACAGAGTACTGGTTGAGAAAGAACCACAAAAGCCATTAACTTCAGATTTCAGGATTACCGTCTAATGGGGAATTTCTCAATCGATCATGGTATTCCTATAATTAATTTATCGATCTTATTATTTTATATACATGCTTGAATTCCGCGCCTAAATTATATATTATAATTTATTGAATATGTATGTTTTTGATTAATTAATTAATCTAATTCCAACAAATATATCAGAGCCGATTAATTGAAAATTTGTTAGTCAAAATTAAAATTATCGGAATTAAAATTACCTTAATGAATTATATGTTTTTGATTTCTCGATTATAATATAGTGGCATGAATTTGATTTAATAGGTACAAAATCATTCTTATTGCAATTATTTTATTTGATAGCTTTATTATCATTCTTGTAACATTGTCGACGCTGTACGTTTCTGCAGAATCATCATATAATATATATTTGTACCGTAGCCTTTAATTATTAGTGTAATAACTATATCAATTATTATTATTATTATTATTATTATTATTATTATTATTATTATTCAATGGATCCATATTTTGTTGAATTACTCCCATTTTTCTGTCAAATACAAATATGTATTTGTCTTAGATCTAATTCTGCCTTATTTGTTCAATGGACCATGAAACTCAAATAGAAATCAAATAATTGGTATTGTTATGTTTTTCCAATTTAGTTACTTTTGTATGCCGTGCTTTTATAGCCTATCAGGTTATTATGATTATTTGTGTATTTTTTTTTATAGTTAAATATACTATTTTTATTTTATTACATTTTTATACTCTTCGAATACAACCAGTTTATGATATCGGTATGTACATGATATAAACACAATTACATATTTAATTTCCCAGTTTAAATTATGTGAGTATTTTCTTACATAATTTGAATAATTTAATAATCATTTGATTATTAAGCGATCAGATAAACATACAATTTTAACATTACATTTGTGGGTAATGTTTGTGCGAATTTTAAGACCTTCCCATTTAATTTATTAAATTAAAAATGTCTAGTAATTTTGGTTTCGTTGGTTGAAACAATAAGTTTCAAAAGTAACCTTTGTTGTGTGAATTTGATTAAATCAGAATCACAAAAGATGTAGTATGTAATTGTTCATGTGAACTGTTATAGTCGGCCAAAAGGAAGACACGATTTGGCTGAATAATTGCATACTTGTGATGATAAATATGTAGTAATTATTAACTTTATCATGTGGTTAATGACTGATGTCAAAGACGTCCATTAACTGACATGACTTATTTCTAATATTTGATCATTGCGTGAGAGTATCGCTTACAATTAATTCTTGCAATCAAATATTGGGAACTGATGGTGTTTTTGGTATCTTGTTCAGGTCTTATTTGATTTGTATATAAACAATATTGTGCATGTCTTTTTGACATGCTTAATAAGGTTGTATGCTTGTTGTTCTTTTCAATTGATCCAGTTGTCGCCGCTACCACTCCAAATTTTGCTGCTAAGATGAATTCGATCATATGCTGAGTGGGATGAACTTTAAGTCGGAAAGAATCTGTGGAGATTTTTCATGGATGCATGGATTTAGATGTATCCCTAAGAGGAAAAGCGCCCCATAACAACTGTTAAGAACTCAAATGAAAGTGTAATACCTCAAAATTTGCCCTCACTCTTTGTACCTTAGCTGGCATATCATTTTGCATTCGTTTACATTTCTCTCTAGGTCATTAACATCATAATAGTGCATTTCATGGATCCATAGGGCATGTGATCAAGGCCCTGGAAGGTTAGGGTTTTGTACCTTATCCGTATCTGTCAGGGATTGAAATGATGAAGAATATTCACTGGACTATGATTCCACTTCAAATGCGGTTGTTCAGCTGTGTTTTGATTCAGATGAGAGTTTAGCCTAATTTTGGTCAGGCTACCAAAAGATCACTGCAACTACAAGATTATTTTGGACCACTGGACTATTTCTTAGATAACGCGTATTCAAAGTTCAGGTTGTCGTGTGCTGAGATTCATCAGTTTATCAAGCAGTGTTGTTTGAGGTTTGGTTTGAGTCTTCAGTTTATCAGTGATTCATCTGGTTTTGAACGGTCATAGCATGTTTCAGCCGATCCGAAGGGGGTGTGATCTACCTGGAATATTATTCAGTGGTTCAGAAGTGGTCGTGCCCATAGGCTTGTGTAAAGAATTCAAAATAGGCTTTGGGCTAAAATCGAGACTTCATATCCATTCATTGCTTTGTTCTCATTGTTATAATCCATGCCCGATTATTCTGTTCCGCTTTCATTCTTTTCAACGTCCATCATTCTCTATGTTTTCATTAATCCATTTTTTTATTATTTCTTTTATTCATCTTTTTATTCTTGTCCATATCCAGTTACCCATATAATTCTCTTTTTTTTATAAATTCCATTTTTTGTGTCAATATTCATAATTGTCACATTTATCACAAATTCACTTCATTTGCTTTTAAATTCATCCATTCCTTTTTCGCAACCATAACCCATTGAAATTGAAATTAAGAAAAATGGAGAAATGTAAATTAGTTAATACCATTGTTATTATCATGCCAGTTTCACTTGCAGTTGTGATTATCCCATTGGGTGGGAGTTTGTTTGGATTGTTGGTTGGTGGGCTTGAGTCAAAATTCAAATATTTACGGATCCTGAAACTTTTCGTTTAATGGGTAAAGAGTATGCTTTTGTTATTTCCAATCACAAACGTGGTGTCAATGTGGGTCGGATTATAGCTCAACGTCTCTTGGGTTACATAACATGGGTTTTCATGATTGATGAGGGGGGCTATTAATTTGATGCAATAGCCATCGCCACTATCCCTTTTGAAGGGTGTTGCATTTATAGCATTTAGTTGGACAATTGTGACTACACTCATGCAAGTGCTCTAATCCTGCCAAGGTTTCATCTTCAAAGTCCAAAATCAGGAAAGAAAAGGAAAAGCTAATGCAGAATATATGAAAAAGTAACAGAGCTACCCCATAAAAGTGATTTCTACAATTATTAACATAAGTGGATACAACCTAGCAAATAAAAAGTTAACAAGAAAATTATGTTACAGGAGGGAAAAATTCACATAAAGTACAACAGAAAAGTGAAAAGGATTTCGGTTGCAAAATAGCTTCTAATCCTAACAAACTTTGGGGAGGGGGAGATAAATCTGGATTTTCACCATTCATCAACAGTTTCAACCAATTGATAACGAAAGCGGTGAAAGAATTCTGAGAACAACAGGGAACTTCACTCTTTCCCAATCTCTCGACTCTGTAAAACACATTCATCATCGCTAATCCTTCAATCGTCAACCTCACCCGTCAATAATTTTCAAAACAGAATTTCTGTGATCTTCAAATCTTCACTTTCATCCGCTTGCAACAACCTTCATTCTCGAATCTGCAAAGCTGCAACTTTCATTCTTGGCATTCTTCAATCAATATTTCGGTTCTCAGCTTCGACAAGTCGCGTAAATCTGCAAACACACGCTGCAACAAAGACACAGGAAACCAGCAAATTTGGTTACAAAATGAAGGTCCAGAACAGGAAGCGCATTAAAGGAAAATAGGGGAGATCAATACAAAGTCAAAAATAAAGATCAAGCAAGTTGAAGTTTCAGTTACAAAAGGGGCTAACCGATTTTAAACTAACTAATAACAGAATCCATAATAGAGGGGGATAAACGATTTTTACCTGAAAAGAAGGTTCCAAAAATGGTGAATTCAACTCTATAAATCAGGATTAAATCCTTCACAATCTCTTCTTCACCATTTTTCTCTTCCACTCTTCACCATTTTTCTTATCAAATCTTTTTTTGTTTTCCATAACCCTTCATTTCATCTCTCTCAATCTCTTCCAATCTTCATCTTCTCCCCACAACTTCACTCCCTTCAACCATTCTCCTTCTTCTTCTTATCCCTTCTCATTCTTCATTTTCGGATTAGGTCTCAATCCTCCCCTTCAATCATCCTTCTTGGCCTATCCTCTTCAATCCTTCTTTCTCTTCTCAAACCTTCTTTCACCATGGCTTTACAAATCGCTTTCAATCTTCATCAATCGGTAGCAGCAACAATCCGTCATCAACTTTGCAATAACTGATTCAATAAACAAGACAAAGAAGAAGGTTAACCGAATTCACAGTCAAGCTACGACAACGGATTGTGCAGAGAATAAAAAGTAACTTACCGTGTAAGAAGATCCGGTTTCGTCACCGATCATCACCATCACCTACATCGCGCGAGCGTTCATGATACCAGTCAAATCGCGCGAAGGAGCGAAACGAACCGAACCAAGCGTAACGTTGAGCGTCGTCTTTGATCGATAACGAACCATCGGCAAATCCATTACTCCAATTCAAGGTACGAATCCGTCTTCCTCTTGCAAAAAGTAGTTGCTGCATTGTTTGGTTGTGCTCGGCGTTGCTTAATTGTGTGAGATTTGTCATTTAGGGTTAGGAGAAAGGTTAGGTTTAGAAAGAAGATTCAGGTTATGTGTGGATTAGGAGGGAAGTGCAAGGTAGGGTATTCGCGTTGAGAAGAAGAGGACAGACGAAGAAGAGGACAGGCGAAGAAGAGAGAAGACGAAGGAGCGGCGGCGTGAGGAAAGGAAAAGAGGAATTTAGGGTTCTTGTTGGGCCTGTGTTATTGCTGTGTTTATATTTTCTTTTCAAGTGTATTTTGATTTTTTTTGTTTTTTAAGTTAAATTAATAGGGTGATTAATGAAAATTAAGAGAATATTATGTGAGTTAATCCATCATCATAAGTCATAAATTTCATTAAATCTCATAATAGTGCACCGTTGTGAATTCAATCAAAGAGGATAAGATTGAGTGATTTTGGAGATTCCTGACCACACCGGCGGTGACATTTGTCACCGTCCGGTAGGCCCTTCTCATTTTGCTGTTAGCACCACCCATACAATATTTCATTAAGAAAAACAATAAAAAATATGTTGTATACACCCCCCTCAGCCTACGAATTGGGCTTTGTGCCTTTACTATCCACACCTCTATTCTTAAGCCCAGTAAAAAAAAAAAACTAAATAAATTCCTTTATCCACCCCCCTTCATTTTCTTTAGAATTAATTCTTTAGTTTAGCTTAGTTTAGAAATAATTCTAATAAAAATAGAAAAAATATTAGAAAATTCTATAAAAATTTCAGTAGATTTTTAATTCATATTAGAAATAGTTGGCACTTTATTTTTCTATTTTTGCTGTAATTTTGATTTTATGTTGATTTTTCATGTAAATAGTTCTTAAGGAATTTTCTTTAATTGTACATAATTTTGTGGATTTTTTTCTTAACTTTCCAGTAACTTTTTTTGACCATTCTTTTTACTGTAGTTAGAAGACCCATAATAGTACTTAGAATAATTTTTGTGGATTTTTTAGATCATTTTATCTTAGGTTTAGAGGCTTAATTCCTTAGAAATTAGTGGTTAATTCTTAGCTGAAAATAGACAATTTTTAGGCATAGAAAAAATAGGATTTTTTAGGATCCCTTTTAACACAATGTTATAGATAATCTTAGGACCCCATAGATTAATTTTCATAATTTTTCCAGAAGTTTAGATATTTTTTAGAATATTAGTTCTTAGGCTTTGTTACATGTATTTTCCATTAGTTTAGGCTTAGATATTAATCCAAATAAAAATAGTTTAGTCAAGATTTAATCTTAGAAGTTATCATGGACTTAGGCTAGCTTAGATGGTGGTTTCTTAGAAGAAAAATATTAGGTATGACTTTAGTTTAGGACTTAGACTTAAGTTCCATTTCAATTAGAATTAGAATAAATAAATAGGACTATTTTAATTCATGCCTTTAAATGTTTTGTTTAGAATTTTATCCTTATATTCAATTCTAATGCTTTGTATATTGATTGATATTTCATTTGAATAGGTTTCCCTCTTGCTTTAGAATCAACTTATCTTCCTTAGGAAGTAAGTTGTATTCTATTAGTTTTAGGTATTTTTCCCATTAGGCTTAGAAACCTCATTAACCATAGGACCTCTTTTGTAAATAAATCAAATAAAATTAGGATTGAGTCTTAGTCCCTTAGATTTTGTCCTTTTATCAACTTGAGTCATTCTTTCTCATCTTTATAAAGAAAAATAATAAAACATCTAAGGATAAACCGAACAATCTTGTACGACACGAGACTTTGTTGCGGAGTGTTTATACGCATCCTGTTTCGGGGCGAGGTGTAAATACTCACCGCGATGGATAGGTCTTAGTACAAGACCGTTCACAAACAAATTCAAAACACTTCTTTTAAAAGACAAAAACAAACAATAAGCGACTATCCTGCGGGAACTTCTCTTTCTCATCTCATTCACTCACAACGCGAACTCGCGACGACTTGTCTTTCATGCAAGACGGTAAACGCACTCGTACCAGACGAGCCTGCAACACCTGAGCATAGACATACGCAGTTCCAGCTATAAAAAACACAAACAAATAGTTCCCGCCTAGGTTAGGCGAACTACGTCGACTCTGATCCTCATTATCCCGATGAGGTACGTAGGCAGCGGGGTAGGGCCCGTTCGAGCACACTCTTTATTTTCCCTACATTTCCCCTTTTGTCCATTCTCTTTTTCCAGTTTCTTTTCTCATTTCTATTTCCAGTTAGCGGTTCATTTGTTCAACAACACTTTATTTCTCACCCTTTGAAACAAAACAAACAAACGTGGATCCCGTCGGGTACGACGGACGATTTGGGTTGCTAATACCTTCCCAGGACGTAACCGACTCCCGAACTCAGATCTTTGGTTCGCAAGGCCTCGTCCTTTCCTTCTTCCTTAGGTTTATGCAACATTACCTTTCCCATTCATTCGGGATAAAAATGTCTGACTGACGACTCTAACCTTTCCGCGCCACTTTCGCGTTTATACTAGGATGAAAATCCCGGGAGCGACAGCTGACGACTAACCTGATTCTTCCGGTTTCCCTTGTAAAGTCAATCCTAGCGCCTGTTTGGTTTTGTTTCTTTGGGTGTTTATATGCTTGTTGCTGTGTGCTTTAGTTTAGGTTTAATGTTTTCATTTACAGCTTTTATTTACAGCTTTACTTTACCGCATTTATTTACCGCTTTCAGTATTTTATTTTCCATGCATCATATTATACTGGATTGTCTGACTGTGCTGGTTTTCATTTTTTCTGCAGGATGGGAGTTACTGTGAGATAATCCAAATACCCGGCTTGAGTGCACCATAGGATTAGCGTGGACAGACATTGTACTCCCATGGTATCTCACCATGATGGGTGGCGATGTGTTCCACACCCAGATTGCGACCGTCTTGGAACTTTTCTGTGTGGGGATTACCTCACTTTAGGATACGACCTTGATAGTTATGTGCATCTGGTGACCGATCTTCGAGGACCTTAATGGGAATACCCCTCTCCAGTGATGACAGTGGCAGACCACATTTGTTGTCAAACCCACTCGCATCCGAGGGTCCATTGGGAACTCGCATAGGGTGGCTTGGTTCTCTCATAGGAATTCAGTTAAAGCAAACTGTTCGTATGACGGTAGTATTGTACCCTTCGGGATGAATGTACTATTGTTTCTCGATTCAATGCTTGAAGCTGGAAACTTGTGAGGGATGCTTGTTTTTCCGGACTCAACTGAGACCTCCCTGCGTAGTACATAATACCAAACCGATTCCCTGATCTGGTCATGAGCCATTTCTCGGAAATGGTGAACGTATTATTGTTATTCGGCTTTGAGAGTCCGTGATGTTGACCCGAGTAGCACACTCGTGAGATTGGGAGGGGTTTACAGGTTTGCAGGAACCCTAATACCTTCAGCATACCCACTTTGCCTTTGGTTCAGTTTTGTGATCTGGATTTCTGGTTTTAAGATATGGATCCCGGATCAGAGGGATGGTTATTGTGATATCTGGATTTTTGAGACCTTGCGCCGACACCTGATTATATGATCGACACATCTCAGACACTTCACTGATCACATGCCTGTTGCATACATAACATCATGGCATTTTATCATACATGTTCGGCTATTTCCAAAGATCCTATGTTTGAACCATATCATTATATGTTCCTATATCCAAATTGGAATCAAAACAGATGGATCCCTTGGAAATAATCGAACATGGCATTTCCATGCATCCTTACTCTCATTACAGGTGTCCGGGGATAGATTCTCATCCTGATTCGTTTACTCTTCAGAATGGCCAATTTGAATCACAGTCATCAAGAGGTGGATATGGAACAATGCTGAGCAGAAATAGCTGAAATGAAAGTCCGAATGGATCAACTTTCGGAGGACATGCAGACCTTGTGCCATGACTACACGCTATTGATGGAGAAATTCTACCAACTGAAGAAACAAGAGAACCAGACCAGGGAAGCCCCAAAGCTCCAAGAAGGGCACCATCTCCCCTTTATTGCTGCTGAAGTCAGTGGTCATCCCAGTTCAGTGATTTTGTTCCAAGATCAGGGAGCGTTTCGCGGGAATTCTCCTCAACTTTGGGATCCTAAGACTCCCAATTTGCAGACTCTTTCAGTTCATCAAAGGGAAGATAAAGGCAAAAGCCGCAGACAGATGCCAAAGACGTCTGAAGCCAAGTTTGATTTAATCCCAGTGTCATATGCACAATTGCTTGTTTGCTTGCTCGAGCTTAATCTGGTTGAACTTGTCACCGTAACAGCCACACCCAAAACGTTTCCTCCAGATTTTGACGCCAATGCCAGGTGTGTTTTCCATTCTGGGGCACCTGGTCATCATGTGGAAAACTGCAAAAGGCTTAAACATCAAGTTCAAGAGCTCATTGATGCAAAAGTAATCGAGTTCGCATCGATCAACGGGGATGTGTCAAAAGATTTCATGTCACTAGGAGGAACTTCTCCTTTCCTTACCACAAGAATTATCCCCAATCAGGGGTGTGTGCCTCCGATCTGGATTGTAAAGATATCGTGCCAGTCACCTTTACCCATCCACCGATCCGATATAAAGAAGAAAGTGCAGAAGAACTTTAGGTGTTCGAATTCATCTCAACATCAGAATTATCAACAACAGGGAAGACTCAAGCTCAAGCAGGCTGAAGAAGTGTTTACTCCTAGTCAAGTGTTTGCCCGTTTGCTCGAGAATTCTTTGATTCAGCCAGGGAATGCCTTACCAATGCCCTACCCCATTCCCCCAGATTACAATATGGATGTCAGGTATGAATTCCACTCCGGGACATTTGGACATACCATCGACGAGTGCAAAGCCTTCAAGCAAAATGTCCAATATCTAATTGATTCAGGGATCATTACACCAGAAGGGTACCTCAGGAGCTGAAGCCTTTGATCTAGCTGGCCATGCAGACTGCACGAAGCTCAAATCAGGAGATGTAGATTTCTTTGATACATGTCTTTTGCTTTATTGTGTTTCTAGATTACCTTCAGAGCTGTTGAAGGAATCTTTTGTTTTTCTGTTGCGGATTGTAACGTTTTCCTGTATTTTAGTATTATTGGCAAGCAATTGTATAAAGTTTCGCATGTTGGTGTATTCTTTGCTTTATGGAAGTGTGATGGTACCATTGTTTCAACTCTTTTATCCTGGCAATTTTATTTTGAATTCCCGATACTCAGCACTTTCTCCATGCACACTCACAGAATTTATCTTATGATATGGCCCTCCGTGGGGTATCTGTCCCCCGATCTGAATGAAGTGGGATTGGTGGCATGGCATTTTCACGCATATCATTTTTGCATACTAACGAGTTATCTGGATGTCCTAATTTATTTGACCATTTCAGGAGAAGTATCGGCCGTACCAGTACGCTACCCGAGTCAAATCATGAATACAGTACAAGCCGAGTTGAACGAGTTTCGCACTCGGATGGGGGAGTTCATGGTAGCAATGCAGAGTATAGTGCAGGGGCAACAAGAAATGAGAACCGCCATGCTGAGGCTTAATCGTCCACAGATTGATCCTCCAATGATTACCTTGGACGCCGAAGGCAATCCGATCAACAACACAGTCATCCCATCTACGGATAATATACCTCCTATCCCTGAAGGCGTTGGTCCAATTCATGTTCGTGTAGCAGACCAACAAGAAGGTCAACTTACTTTTCTCAATGAAGATATGGGATTTGGTTCTGGAGCCAATAACCAGGATTTCCATATGCTAGCCGAGAAGGTAAAGTCTCTAGAATGCAAAGACATCATTGACATTGATGTTGCTGATATGGGGCTGGTTTCAGGGTTGGTCATCCCTCCAAAGTTCAGACCTCCTGTTTTCGACAAGTACAGTGGTAGATCTTGCCCGAAAACTCACTTGCAGGCCTTCTATCGCAAAATCGCTGCACATACGAAAGATGAGAAGCTTTGGATGTACCACTTCCAGGACAGCCTTTCCGGGGGTTCGTTAGAGTGGTACATGAAGCTGGAAAAGGACTCTGTCCGTAATTGGAAGGAACTTGGGGAAGCCTTTCTCAAGCAGTACCAGTATAATATTGACATGGCTCCCAACCGAACCCAGCTTCAGAGCATGTCACAAAAGAAATCCGAGAGCTTTAAGGAGTACGCGCAGAGGTGGCGCGAGGTCGCAGCCAGAGTACAACTATCATTGCAGGAGAGAGAAATGATAGACCTATTCATAGATACCCTCCCGGGGCACTTCATAGAACGTTTGGCAGGCTGTTCAGCTAACGGTTTTTCTGATATCGTCTTGACTGGTGAAAGAATTGAAAATTGGATGAAGCAAGGAAAGATTCAGGTCAACGGTGCCTCCACTTCTAGAACTAAGAAGTCGTTATCCAATGAGCAAAAGAAGTAGTACGAAGAAGCAGGGGCAGTTCGTGTCCAGCAAAAGAAGAGAAATCAAGGTTCACGTTACCAGACGACATCTATGATCATCCCAAGTGTCACACGTTCACAACAGCAAAATCGTCGTCAGCGTAATCCTCAACAGGGTCGGCAACAAAGGAGAGAAATATTTTTTGACCCTTTGCCAATGTCTCAAACTGATCTTCTCCAGCATTTGCTTCAGTTGAATTTGGTTGGGCTTCGCAAGTTGTCTCCACCCCCTTTTCCACTACCGGAGGGATGGGATGCCAATGTCAACTGTGATTTTCATTATGGGGCTCCAGGGTATCATATTGATAGGTGTAAAGCTTTTTACCACACAGTGCAGGACTTAATCGACTCGAAAGATGTCAACTTTGCACCAAACATATAAGAGAGAAGACACTTTCTTTGATTGTGAGTCTTGAAGCCAGAAGTATTCCGGATACTCTTGTTTTGGTAATGGTGCGTCTTTGCAGTGCAGTTTCATCCCTATTGAGGGGAACTACGTCGCTCTGATTCTTCATTGGTCTTGGGTCAATGGAGATACGTAGGCAGAAGATCGTCAGGTCTTTTCGAGCAACCTTATGGGGGCAACTTTACTCCCCGGTTTCACTTCTCCCTTCAGATGTCTCGTGTCAGAGTCAGAATAACCAGAAGGAGAGGTATGATTGTCGTAGTTAGTTGTACCACTGCGAATTGAAGACTACAAGTCCGTGAAATAGCCGTTGATCGCTGAAAGTATCCAAGACTGACAGGTCCAGGCGGAGCCAAGCCTCCTCAACTACGGCAATATCCAGTTTCTTTACTGCATTTCCATTTGTAGTTTCTTTTATATGCTAAACATTTGTATACATGTATGAAATTTGTTTGCTTTTGAATGTTAGCAATAATAAAACTCACATGTTTTTCTTGAAGTAATTCATTCGCATTCACGTATTATTTTGCATATGTACATCGCAATACCAATTGTCATGCTTAAACTCTATGAGGGAGAATGACGAAACAAAAACGCAAAATTGTGTGCTCTCGAGTAAGGCCCTGTTGACGATGTACAGGCTTTGTTTCAAATTCCTAAGCACCGGAGATATAAGGAAGATAGACCCTCGCTAACCCCTTTGAGCCTTGAAGTAGGAGTTTCTTTTTCGCATAAAAAACCCTCACATGTAACCCAGGGGCAGGGTAGATGTCAGCTAGTCGGACCGAGCGTTCAGACTTTCATAAAGGAGTGTATTTGAAGATCCATTGCATTCTACTATGCTAATCAGAAGGTCCAAAGACCCGAAACCACAATGGTTGTCCAAGTCAAAAGGTCCAAAGATTGAAAACCACAATGGTTATCCTTCGTCGACCAAAGAATGAGGCAGTCACAATCCTCGCAAAGCAATCAAGACAAACAGTGTCATGCGACTTGTTCAAAATGCAAAAAGAAAAAATAAGAAAAGAAGAAGCCCGCTAAGTCGAAACTTGAAAACAAGCGACTTAGGCAAAAGTTAGGGCATCCCGCTGGATTTCACAATCAAAGATTCACAAGAATCAGTCCAGGCAAAAGTTAGGGATAAGAAAAATAATGCAAAATCAAAAGACGAAAAGGATTACACAAGAAAGATCCTTGAACAAGAACAAAGTCGTGTGATACAGACACGAAAGACAAAGGGATGACTGACTCCAAACAACAACCTGAGTGGTGATTAAACCGTTAGTGTAATTGGTTCCTCAACCATCACAAAACCCTTTTTGAGAAGTGAGCGCTTGTGAAAGCTAGCTGAAAATAGGAATGGAGAACATCACGAAGATGGGTGGGCATAAATAAACTTCGAGCCTATATCTTTTATTTCTATAACCGTTAACCAGGCCACGATACAACCCTCAAAAGTCCTAACTGAAACAGGGTTATTTTTGAGAGCGTACTACCACGATATCGCGTTCCTGACTCCTATGAGTGGTGTTGAAAGATCTTTGTTGGTGTTGCATGTGCATGTTTTTTATTATTCAAAAATTTTATGTCGTATATTAACCAGTGATTCACTCACAAAGGTTGGCGACATCTTTTTCAGTAAAACTTCAAGATTAATATGTGTGTTGCATTAGAATTTTCATTCTTAGAATAAACATTTTCTGCTTGCATACATTTGTTGGGTATCATAAAAATTCACATACGAAACTTCAGTCCAGAAGCTTAATCTTGCCGAGTTGAGAAGTCTGAAACTTCCGAAGGTCAATCTTTTGAGATGCACTTTTCCAAGAAGCTCCATTGAATAGGGACTTTTCCCAACGGTCACGGTAAGAGCCGACCAATTTGGGGCAATAGCTTCGAGATCCAAATCTCTCAAAGAGCCATTAGTCGGAGGCATTCATTCAAATTTTAGCCAATCTGGGGCAATCACCTCGAGATTCAAATCTCTCCAGGAGTATGTAGTATGGATATTTTCTTCAAAGCACAAGTCAGTCAGAGGTGATCACTTCAAGGCTCGTACCAGGGCAGGCCATCCTGGAAGCATGAGAAGTACTCTCTCCCGAAGACGGTTTATCAGAAGCACCTATCCAGAGTTCAATATACTGGGGTAGAATATCTCACAGTGATATGAGGTTTTTCAGGAATCCTTGCGAGGCGAATTCTTGCACAGACCATTCAGTCTAGGGCAGTTATTTCGAGATCCAACGAATCTCTCCAAGAGTTTGAAGACACTGAGGCATTTCGTATGTCATGTTTTCTGTAAAATCCTCTCGAGACATTTTCTTCCGATGGACCTTAATCTGAGGCGAGTTGTAAAATTTCAGAGAACCATTGTTCACTCATGATTAGTATGCAATCTATCAACCCAGAGGCTAGAAGCAAAGCCATTGTCAGCACAGTACTGCAAGAGTTATTTCATCTGCGGACTTCATCGATCAAGGTTCCTTAGCAAGTCTCATGGAAGGTTACTTCTTGAGAAGAAGGGTATCATCGTCTCTCATCACCAGCATGAGACGCCTTACGTCTTTCATTCCCAACATGAGAGGATTTATCTCTTATCCCCAGTAAGTGGAAACTTGAGCTTTTATCGTCACTAGGAAGCTTTATCATTGACATCACCCGTCGTCCCCAGTAATGTGGAAGTTGAAATTTCTCCCAGCAAGATAGCAGAAGGGAGATGTCATCTCCAAGCAGGAGTTTCCCTTCAGACAGGGGCAATTCTCAGCACTATAAGGAGTGTTTTTCCTCTCCAGCAATTACTTCCTCAGCAGTATCATGCCTCTGGTTCTCATCCAAATCAGGGGATCCTCACTTCCTCACCAGAGTTCAAGAAGAGTCCATCTCCAGCAGGGTCTTGGCACTCCAATCTCAAAGTCCAATTTATTTTTGGCAGTGGCGGTTGTTCAGAGCCAATATATCATTGACAACCTTCCCCGCAGGGTTGTTTCCTCCTTATCAAAATGGATCATATCAATGCAGTAATCATCAGTTCCTCCCCAGTCAAGCCATCTGGGATATTTGTTATCTCCTCATAGGGAGACCCCTTTTGCATTTGCATTTGCATTTGCATCTAGTAATCATCATTACATTTGCATCCTCCAAAGCGTAGCATTTCCATCATTATGGAGCATTACGCCATAAATCCAAACATATGCATACCAGCATGGGCCAGTTTTGAGGTATATTACATAAGACCCGTTACATCTCCAATCAGATTGAAGTACTCCCCACAGAATGTAACTTCGTTTCCCAGGGTGGTTACTTCTACCAAGTCTTGTTGTTATCCCCAGTTGAGTCTTGTTTCAGTACAACAGTCTCATTTTTTTCGTGTCTCCGTTTCAGCACAACGGTCGCGTCTTGGGCTCTCGTTTAAGTACAACGATCCCGTTCCTTTCGAGTCTCCATTTAAGTACAATGGCCTCGTCTTTGAGTCTTGTTTCAGTACAACAGTCTCATTTTTTCGCGTCTCCGTTTCAGTACAACGGTCGCGTCTCGGGTTATCATTTAAGTACAATGATCCTGTTCCCTTTGGTCTCGTCTCAGTGCGAAGATAATGGATTGGTTGATACCATTTCCTAGTTAGATCGGTTGATCTTATTTGAGTCATGAATCGGTTGATATCATTTCTCTTCGAGTTGTAAATCGGATGATATTACATTCTCGTTTCTTGGTTATGGATCGGTTGATACCATCTCCGTGTTAGATCGGTTGATCTTATTTGAGTCATGAATCGGTTGATATCATTTCTCTTCGAGTTGTAAATCGGATGATATTACATTCTCGTTTCTTGGTTATGGATCGGTTGATACCATCTCCGTGTCAGATCGGTTGATCTTATGTTAGTCATGAATCGGTTGATATCATTTCTCTTTGAGCTGTAAATCGGATGATATTACATTCTCGCTTTCCGGGGTGGATTGGTCGATACCACCTCCATGTTAGATCGGTTGATCTTAGTTGAATCGCAAATCGGTTGATGTTGCGTTAAGTCCTGTTTCGATAACAGGCATCTTCCGTGACTTGGTCCTACCCAGCAGTCGCGTGCGTTTTTCTTCATGGCTTGGTCCTGCCCAACAGTCATATTGATTTGAGTTCCATTCGCTAATGGTTTCGTTGAGCCCTGTTTCGCCAACAGGCACCCTCGGTGTGGCTTTGATTTGCTCAGCAGTCGCAGTTGATTACATTGATTTTATTTTCACTTGGTTCTATTTTCGCTACCTATTCATAGGTCAAAATCAAAAAATATATAAATAAATAAATGGGCAGATGGCATTTCCATTACCCTCAGTGTGCAAATTTTCAGGTTTTATTCGAGTATTCAATCACTCCATACCCTGAACGTCTAAAAGTTGTTGCAATTATTCGTCCAGGTCTGCAGATGATTGAATAGGGGCAGCTGTAATACCTCAAAATTTGCCCTCACTCTTTGTACCTTAGCTGGCATATCATTTTGCATTCGTTTACATTTCTCTCTAGGTCATTAACATCATAATAGTGCATTTCATGGATCCATAGGGCATGTGATCAAGGCCCTGGAAGGTTAGGGTTTTGTACCTTATCCGTATCTGTCAGGGATTGAAATGATGGATATTCACTGGACTATGATTCCACTTCAAATGCGGTTGTTCAGCTGTGTTTTGATTCAGATGAGAGTTTAGCCTAATTTTGGTCAGGCTACCAAAAGATCACTGCAACTGCAAGATTATTTTGGACCACTGGACTATTTCTTAGATAACGCATATTCAAAGTTCAGGTTGTCGTGTGCTGAGATTCATCAGTTTATCAAGCAGTGTTGTTTGAGGTTTGGTTTGAGTCTTCAGTTTATCAGTGATTCATCTGGTTTTGAACGGTCATAGCATGTTTCAGCCGATCCGAAGGGGGTGTGATCTACCTGGAATATTATTCAGTGGTTCAGAAGTGGTCGTGCCCATAGGCTTGTGTAAAGAATTCAAAATAGGCTTTGGGCTAAAATCGAGACTTCATATCCATTCATTGCTTTGTTCTCATTGTTATAATCCATGCCCGATTATTCTGTTCCGCTTTCATTCTTTTCAACGTCCATCATTCTCTATGTTTTCATTAATCCATTTTTTTATTATTTCTTTTATTCATCTTTTTATTCTTGTCCATATCCAGTTACCCATATAATTCTCTTTTTTTTATAAATTCCATTTTTTGTGTCAATATTCATAATTGTCACATTTATCACAAATTCACTTCATTTGCTTTTAAATTCATCCATTCCTTTTTCGCAACCATAACCCATTGAAATTGAAATTAAGAAAAATGGAGAAATGTAAATTAGTTAATACCATTGCTATTATCATGCCAGTTTCACTTGCAGTTGTGATTATCCCATTGGGTGGGAGTTTGTTTGGATTGTTGGTTGGTGGGCTTGAGTCAAAATTCAAATATTTACGGATCCTGAAACTTTTCGTTTAATGGGTAAAGAGTATGCTTTTGTTATTTCTAATCACAAACGTGGTGTCAATGTGGGTCGGATTATAGCACAACGTCTTTTGGGTTACATAACATGGGTTTTCATGATTGATGAGGGGGGCTATTAATTTGATGCAATAGCCATCGCCACTATCCCTTTTGAAGGGTGCTGCATTTATAGCATTTAGTTGGACAATTGTGACTACACTCATGCAAGTGCTCTAATCCTGCCAAGGTTTCATCTTCAAAGTCCAAAATTAGGAAAGAAAAGGAAAAGCTAATGCAGAATATATGAAAAAATAACAGAGCTACCCCATAAAAGTGATTTCTACAATTATTAACATAAGTGGATACAACCTAGCAAATAAAAAGTTAACAAGAAAATTATGTTACAGGAGGGAAAAATTCACATAAAGTACAACAGAAAAGTGAAAAGGATTTCGGTTGCAAAATAGCTTTTAATCCTAACAAACTTTGGGGAGGGGGAGATAAATCTGGATTTTCACCATTCATCAAAAGTTTCAACCAATTGATAACGAAAGCAGTGAAAGAATTCTGAGAACAACAGGGAACTTCACTCTTTCCCAATCTCTCGACTCTGTAAAACACATTCATCATCACTAATCCTTCAATCGTCAACCTCGCCCGTTAATAATTTTCAAAACAGAATTTCTGTGATCTTCAAATCTTCACTTTCATCCGCTTGCAACAACCTTCATTCTCGAATCTGCAAAGCTGCAACTTTCATTCTTGGCATTCTTCAATCAATATTTCGGTTCTCAGCTTCGACAAGTCGCGTAAATCTGCAAACACACGCTGCAACAAAGACACAGGAAACCAGCAAATTTGGTTACAAAATGAAGGTCCAGAACAGGAATCGCATTAAAGGAAAATAGGGGAGATCAATACAAAGTCAAAAATAAAGATCAAGCAAGTTGAAGTTTCAGTTACAAAAGGGGCTAACTGATTTTAAACTAACTAATAACAGAATCCATAACATAGGGGGATAACCGATTTTTACCTGAAAAGAAGGTTCCAGAAATGGTGAATTCAACTCTATAAATCAGGATTAAATCCTTCACAATCTCTTCTTCACCATTTTTCTCTTCCACTCTTCACCATTTTTCTTATCAAATCTTTTTTTGTTTTCCATAACCCTTCATTTCATCTCTCTCAATCTCTCTCAATCTCTTCCAATCTTCATCTTCTCCCCACAACTTCACTCCCTTCAACCATTCTTCTTCTTCTTCTTCTTCTTATCCCTTCTCATTTTTCATTTTCGGATTAGGTCTCAATCCTCCCCCTCAATCATCCTTCTTGGCCTATCCTCTTCAATCCTTATTTCTCTTCTCAAACCTTCTTTCACCATGGCTTTACAAATCGCTTTCAATCTTCATCAATCGGTAGCAGCAACAATCCGTCATCAACTTTGCAATAACTGATACAATAAACAAGACAAAGAAGAAGGTTAACCGAATTCATAGTCAAGCTACGACAACGGATTGTGCAGAGAATAAAAAGTAACTTACCGTGTAAGAAGATCCGGTTTCGTCGCCGATCATCACCATCACCTACATTGCGCGAGCGTTCATGATACCAGTCAAATCGCGCGAAGGAGCGAAACGAACCGAAGCAAGCGTAACGTTGAGCGTCGTCTTTGATCGATAACGAACCATCGGCAAATCCATTACTCCAATTCAAAGTACGAATCTGTCTTCCTCTTGCACAAAGTAGTTGCTGCATTGTTTGGTTGTGCTCGGCGTTGCTTAATTGTGTGAGATTTGTCATTTAGGGTTAGGAGAAAGGTTAGGTTTAGAAAGAAGATTCAGGTTATGTGTGGATTAGGAGGGAAGTGCAAGGTAGGGTATTCGCGTTGAGAAGAAGAGGACAGACGAAGAAGAGGACAGGCGAAAAAGAGAGAAGACGGAGGAGCGGCGGCGTGAAGAAAGGAAAAGAGGAATTTAGGGTTCTTGTTGGGCCTGTGTTATTGCTGTGTTTATATTTTCTTTTCAAGTGTATTTTGATTTTTTTTTGTTTTTTAAGTTAAATTAATAGGGTGATTAATGAAAATTAAGAGAATATTATGTGATTTAATCCATCATCATAAGTCATAAATTTCATTAAATCTCATAATAGTGCACCGTTGTGAATTCAATCAAAGAGGATAAGATTGAGTGATTTTGGAGATTTCTGACCACACCGGCGGTGACATTTGTCACCGTCCCGTAGGCCCTTCTCATTTTGCTGTTAGCACCACCCATACAATATTTCATTAAGAAAAACAATAAAAAATATGTTGTATACACCCCCCTCAGCCTACGAATTGGGCTTTGTGCCTTTACTATCCACACCTCTATTCTTAAGCCCAGTAAAAAAAAACTAAATAAATTCCTTTATCCACCCCCCTTCATTTTCTTTAGAATTAATTCTTTAGTTTAGCTTAGTTTAGAAATAATTCTAATAAAAATAGAAAAAATATTAGAAAATTCTATAAAAATTTCAATAGATTTTTAATTCATATTAGAAATAGTTGGCACTTTATTTTTCTATTTTTGCTGTAATTTTGATTTTATGTTGATTTTTCATGTAAATAGTTCTTAAGGAATTTTCTTTAATTGTACATAATTTTGTGGATTTTATTTCTTAACTTTCCTGTAACTTTTTTTGACCATTCTCTTTACTGTAGTTAGAAGACCCATAATAGTACTTAGAATAATTTTTGTGGGTTTTTTAGATCATTTTATCTTAGGTTTAGAGGCTTAATTCCTTAGAAATTAGTGGTTAATTCTTAGCTGAAAATAGACAATTTTTAGGCATAGAAAAAATAGGATTTTTTAGGATCCCTTTTAACACAATGTTATAGATAATCTTAGGACCCCATAGATTAATTTTCATAATTTTTCCAGAAGTTTAGATATTTTTTAGAATATTAGTTCTTAGGCTTTGTTACATGTATTTTCCATTAGTTTAGGCTTAGATATTAATCCAAATAAAAATAGTTTAGTCAAGATTTAATCTTAGAAGTTATCATGGACTTAGGCTAGCTTAGATGGTGGTTTCTTAGAAGAAAAATATTAGGTATGACTTTAGTTTAGGACTTAGACTTAAGTTCCATTTCAATTAGAATTAGAATAAATAAATAGGACTATTTTAATTCATGCCTTTAAATGTTTTGTTTAGAATTTTATCCTTATATTCAATTCTAATGCTTTGTATATTGATTGATATTTCATTTGAATAGGTTTCCCTCTTGCTTTAGAATCAACTTATCTTCCTTAGGAAGTAAGTTGTATTCTATTAGTTTTAGGTATTTTTCCCATTAGGCTTAGAAACCTCATTAACCATAGGACCTCTTTTGTAAATAAATCAAATAAAATTAGGATTGAGTCTTAGTCCCTTAGATTTTGTCCTTTTATCAACTTGAGTCATTATTTCTCATCTTTATAAAGAAAAATAATAAAACATCTAAGGATAAACCGAACAATCTTGTACGACACGAGACTTTGTTGCAGAGTGTTTATACGCGTCCTGTTTCGGGGCGAGGTGTAAATACTCACCGCGATGGATAGGTCTTAGTACAAGACCGTTCACAAACAAATTCAAAACACTTCTTTTAAAAGACAAAAACAAACAATAAGCGACTATCCTACGGGAACTTCTCTTTCTCATCTCATTCACTCACAACGCGAACTCGCGACGACTTGTCTTTCATGCAAGACGGTGAACGCACTCGTACCAGACGAGCCTGCAACACCTGAGCATAGACATACGCAGTTCCAGCTATAAAAAACACAAACAAATAGTTCCTGCCTAGGTTAGGCGAACTACGTCGATTCTGATCCTCATTATCCCGATGAGGTACGTAGGCAGCGGGGTAGGGCCCGTTCGAGCACACTCTTTATTTTCCCTACATTTCCTCTTTTGTCCATTCTCTTTTTCCAGTTTCTTTTCTCATTTCTATTTCCAGTTAGCGGTTCATTTGTTCAACAGCACTTTATTTCTCACCCTTTGAAACAAAACAAGCAAGCGTGGATCCCGTCGGGTACGACAGACGATTTGGGGTGCTAATACCTTCCCAGGTCGTAACCGACTCCCGAACTCAGATCTTTGGTTCGCAAGGCCTCGTCCTTTCCTTCTTCCTTAGGTTTGTGCAACATTACCTTTCCCATTCATTCGGGATAAAAATGTCTGGCTGGCGACTCTAACCTTTCCGCGCCACTTTCGTGTTTGTACTAGGATGAAAATCCCGGGAGCGACAGAAAGTAAAATAGAAAAATGGGACCGATCTAACTGAATGTACCTTATGATGATCAAAAGATCCATAACTAAAATAATTAGGGGCTCGATTAATCAGAGTGAAAGCGCCAAGAAGTTCCTCAAAACTGTGGAGAAACTCTTTGCTAAAAATGATAAGGTTGCGGGAAATTTTCTAAGAGAAAAGAAGGGTAATTTTCTCACTTTTGTTTGTTCTGAAATTAATTTAGTTTATGTACCTAAGGATACTTGGTGTGTAGATTCTGGTACTACTACTCACATTAGTATGTCCATGCAAGGTTGCATGTGGAGTCGTCCGCCAAGTGATGCTGAAAGATTCATCTATGTGGGCGATGGCAATAAAGTTGCAGTACTAGAAGCTATAGGGACTCTTAGATTATTATTAAAGATCGATTTTCATTTGGATTTGATTGAGGCTTTTGTGGCATTGTCCATTAGACGAAATTTAATTTTTATTTCTATTTTGGACAAATCTGGTTATACTTGTTCATTTGGAAATAATAAATTTAGCCTCACATATGATTCAAATGTTGTTGATTATGGTTCTTTGAATGATAATCTTTATAAACTTGATATTGAATGTCCTTATAACAAAATATTGCAAACAGAGTTGCATGGTACAAAACGAAAAACTAAATGAGAATTATGTCACTTTATGGCATAAACAATTAGGACACATATCCAAACAAAGCATTTAAAGGCTTATATCGGACGATATTCTTAGATCCCTTGATTTGTCAAACTTTCAAGTTTGCATTCAGTGTATTAAGGGTAAGCAGACAACCAACAAGAATTTCCATGCTGAAAGAGCTAAGGATGTCTTAGAACTAATTCATATTGATATATGTGGTCCTTTCCCTACAGGTTCTTGGAATGGACAACGATATTTTATTACGTTCATAGATGACTACTCGAGGTATGGCTACCTATATTTGATTCATGAGAAATCTCAATCTTTGGACGTGTTCAAGTCATTCAAAGCTGAAGTCGAACTTCAACTTGGAAAGAAAATAAAAGCTATCAAATTTGACAGTGGTGGTGAATACTATGGTCGGTATAATGGATTAGGGGAACAATGTCCAGGGCCCTTCGTGCTTTTCCTCGATGAGTGTGGAATTGTTACGCAATACACAATGCAGGGAAAACCCAACATGAATGAAGTTTCAGAACGACGAAACTGAATTCTTAAGGATATGGTAAGAAGTATGATTAGTCATTCTTCTCTACCAAAGTCATTTTGGGGAGAAACATTAAAGACCGTAGTTTATATCCTTAATAGAGTACCTAGTAAAGTAGTAGCTAAGACCTCTTATGAGCTTTGGACTGGGAAAAAGCCCAACATTAGACACCTGCACATTTGGGGATGTCCAGCTGAAGCGAGGCCTTATAGACCTCATGAAGGTAAGTTGGATGCAAAGACAGTTAGCTACTATTTTATTAGATACACTGAAAGCTCTTATAGGTACAAGTTTTACAATCCAATCACTAGAAATTATTTTGAAATGGGAAATGCAAGATTCCCTGAGGATGTAGAATTTGGAGGGGAAGGAAGCATAAGGCGTGTTGTCTTTGATGAAGAAACTATTTCTCACAATGATGAAGTCTTTGTACCTATCTTTGTTCCAAAAACAGATCTTGAAATAAACAATGATGTTATTTCTAACATCCCTCAAGAACAAGACAATACTGAGTTTCTTCCTCAAGCACCACCTATAGTTCAAACTCAACAACCTCAAGAGCCATCATTAAGAAGATCCACCAGAGAGAGGAAATGTGCAATTTCAGATGATTATGTTGTATTTCTTCAGGAACATGAGGATGACATTGGTTTGATTGAGGAAGATCCTATTAACTTTAGTCAAGCTATGCAAATTTCAAACTCTCTTAAGTGGGTTGATACCATGAAGGATGAGATGAAGTCGATGGTTGAAAATGATGTTTGGGATCTCGTTAAATTACATGAAGGAAAGAAACCCATTGGTTGTAAATGGATATTTAAAACCAAAAAGGATTCAAAGGGTAAAATTGAGAGATATAAAGCTCTTCTTGTCGCAAAAGGCTTTACTCAAAAGGAAAGGAATTGATTATAAAGAGACTTTCTCTCCAGTTTCTTCAAAGGGATTCTCTTAGGATCATGATGGAATTGGTAGCTCATTTTGATTTAGAGTTGCATCAGATGGATGTAAAGACTGCGTTTCTAAATGGAAACATTGAAGAGACAATATATATATGGTGCAACCAGAAAACTTCGTGTCAGGAGACCCAAAGTCCATGGTTTGCAAACTCAAGAAATCTATCTATGGCCTTAAACATGCTTCCCGTCAATGGTATTACAAATTTCATGAAGTAATATCCTCATTTGATTTTGAGGTTAATCCGGTTGATAACTATGTATATCAAAAAAGTTTAGTGGGAGTAAATTTGTTTTCTTGGTACTATATGTAGATGATATCCTTTTGGCAAGCAACAACATAGGCTTATTGCACGAAACCAAGAGATTTATCAGAAATAAATTTGAGATGAAAGATCCTGGGGACACCTCCTTTGTCTTAGGAATTCAAATACTTAGAGACCGTTCTTGAGGTATTTTAGGATTGTCACAAAGGAGCTATATTGATACAGTTTTTGGATAGATTCTCCATGAAAGATAGTAAACCAGGAGATACACCCGTTGCTAAAGGAGACAAGTTTTGTCTCAAACAATTCCCCACTACAGATCTTGAAAAGGAAAATAAGCATAAGGTTCCATATGCTTCAGCTGTGGGAAGTCTTATGTATGATCAAGTTTGCACCCGACCCGACTTATCATTCATTGTAGGAGTTCTTGGTAGATATCTAAGTAACCCTGGTATGCACCACTAGATAGCAGTAAAGCGTGTAATAGAGACTTTGTGCTCACTTATCAGAAGTCAGATAACTTGGAGATCATTGGGTATTCTGACTCAGATTTTGCCGGATGCCCGGATAGCAGACGTTCCACATCTGGTTACATCTTTCTCTTGGCTGGAGGAGACGTCTCATGGAAGTCTTCCAAACAGAATTTAGTTGTGCTCTACTCCAACAACAATATGAGTTCTAAAAAATCAAAATTTATTGATATCAAGTATCTTGTTGTGAAATAAAGAGTTCAAGAGAAACAAATTTTGATAGAACATATAGGGACAAACTTAATGCTAGCTGATCCACTAACCAAAGGTTTAACACCTAAGACTTTTCATGGGCATGTTGCTCATATGGGTCTTAGTTTTGAGATTGTCTTAGATTAGTGGGAGTTTTGTTTTTCCCTTAATTTTATATGTTCTATGCTTTGGTTTTATTTTGACTTTGAATTGCACCTAAGGAACTTCAGTTTGATCTCGCTAAAGACTCCAGTAGGACCAATGGGAAATATGCCTGATTCAGAGATCACATTGCATGAAATTTCCATGTCACTCATCCATATTGATCTATGTCATCAAGTATGTTGGTGTGGTGGTCGTCGGGGTTCCGTCACGTTATACGTTAGTGACGGCAGCCGCGATGGTCCCATTATTGATGTATGAGGTGGACCAGATTGTAAAGTTGAAATCTAAAGATAAATAGAAGTCAGATGTTGTAGGCTCATAATTTCGACACCATGAATTTAAGATGTAAAGTCATTTTTTTTGCTAAAGAGATAGTCATCAGATAAGGGAAAAAAGAAGTGAAGATATTCAGAAGTTGTTTACAAGGCTAGATACTCAAGTATTTCGACAGGAGTACAAATAAGGTTCCAGCAAACAAAGTTTGGAAACCTTTTTATAGTTTAGCATTTGACAAGATAGGTATGTTTTTCGACACTTCGACAAAAGAGAAGTTTTTGACAGAAGCATGGGTTTGTAAGGTTTGAAGAGTTTCTGTCTTCTTCGACATTTCGACAAACGAAGAGATGCAACACTTTGTCACAAAAGGGAAGAATTCAAATTTAAAAGTTGCAACCTTTGGCAGTTGGACGCGTGGAAGTTTCAGAAAAGAAGATTGCATGCAGGCTGACAATTGTCATTTAGTTAGAATTTTCCCGTTCTAGGCAGTTATTTTGTTTTGTATATAAATAGGGTAGTCTGTTGTAGAATGGGGTGTGTGAAAACTTATACAATAATCCTGTAAATACTCTAAGTACCCAGTGTGAGAGAAATGAGTCTGATATTTGGAACAATGTATGTGTTGAACACCATTTTCTTTCAAGTTATTTAAATTATTAGTTTTTTTTCATCAAATTACTTTACTTTCAGTCTATTTACTTTCCTGCAAATTTTATATCCTTTTTGTCATTTTCTTACTTTTGTTCAACTTTCACTTTATTTTACTTTTACATTCAAAACATTCAATACTTTTACATCATTAACAAAACAAACCACAAACAATTAACAACACTAAGAGTAATTCGACAACCAATTGCACATGTGTCCTAGGACTTGTTTGGTTGGTCCTGCAAGTAACCCAGTTTTCTAAGAGATTGGTTAACCAGAGGTTGTTCGTCAGAAATCACAGCGAACAAATTGGCACGCCCAGTGGGACCAGTGCAATTAACAAATTAATACGAATCCTCTTAGTTAGAAAGTTCCTTGCTGCGTTGTATGATTCTTAGAAGCGGTAAATTAGCCGTAACCGACGTAGAAAGACCAAAAAGAACAAGAGGAAAAAAGATGGCTAACCTGCCAAATACTTCAAACAATCCTAACGAAACCATTCCAATTTCCAATCCTATCCCTTCGTCAGAAGGAGGTGCAGGTTCTGGCCCTGTTTTAGAACAGATTAGGCCTCCATCAGTGGATTCGATACCAGCGGGTTCAGGATCCCAAAATGTGCCTAGTTCTTCCACCATGGGGCACTCAATGCCCATGGGAACGCCTCCTCCTGGAGGAAATAACTTTAGGCCATTTATTAATTATTCCATGCCCATGTCTGGGAGAGAACAACCATATGGAATGCCAACTTCAATGATGGCAAACTTACATAATTCATCACCATTATTTTCTGATGCTATGGTCCAAATGTCTTCACCATTACAAGGGTCAGGATATGGTGGAAATGGGAGTAGATTAAATCAGATTCCACCAGGATTCCAAATGCCAACTATTACGAACCACTCGGCGCAAGTAATTCGTCAACAGATGGATGAAAGTAACCATGATATGGTGCATGCATTAACACAACAAATGGGGGAAGTGTTCAACCCTTTAATACAAAACACTACCCAAACAAACCAGATATTAGCAGAACAAATGGCACACATTGCTAATTTTTTTGGAGTCCCTTAAACACAACAAAGGATGCTAATGAATCAAAATATTGCTAATAGGCCTGTCGAAGAAGAGCTTACTATAAACCAAAGGCCATTGGGAAATCCTCAGGAAAATCCTAGGGGCCAAGAGGTAGTAGTCGAACAACCTCATATAGAAAACCCCGTTCGACAGGAACCTAGGAGAATAATAGTCCAAAGAGGCCAAAACGCTGATGAAATATTGCAGCAGAGAATGCATTGTAACAATCTGCCTCTCGAAAATAACATTGCAACCATGGTCGAGAGAATAATGGAGCAAAATGGAGTAAACGTAGGATTACAGAGGCCTAGTTATACTTCCCCTTTGTCTGAATACGTTTTGCAACAAGAATTACCACCAAGGTGGAAAGTCCCCAAATTCACCAAATTCTCAGGGGATACTAGTGAGTCCACCATATAACACATAGCGCGTTATTTGATCGAAGCAGGAGAGATTGCTAATAATGAGAACTTAAGAATGAAATATTTTCCAAGTTCTTTGACAAAAAATGCTTTCACTTGGTTTACTTCTTTGCCTGCAACTTCAATATTCACATGGACCCAATTAGAAAGACTGTTCCATGAACAATTCTATATGGGGAAAACAAAGATAAGTTTGAAAGAATTAGCAAGTGTCAAAAGAAAATTCTCTGAACCTATAGATGATTATCTAAATAGGTTTAGATTGTTGAAGGCTAGGTGTTTTACACAAGTGCCAGAACAAGAATTAGTCGAAATGGCTGCGGGGGGTCTAGATTATTCCATAAGGAAAAAATTAGACACCCAGTACTTAAGAGATATGGCACAACTAACAGATAGAGTAAGGCAAATAGAAAGGTTAAAAACTGAGAAATTTAGATCAAATAAAAACAAGAAGGAAAGAGTGGCCTATGTAGGGATAGTTCAAGACGAAGATTATGAAGAAAACGAATCCGTCATGTTCGACCAGCAAGAAATTGATCTGGTAGAACTAAAACAAGGCCCTCCATATTCCTGTAAAGTTTTAGCTCCGTCGAATGGAAAGAATCCAGTCGAAATTGAAAGGAATGATAGGTTCCCTAAAAGAACTTACACATTCGACATCACCAAATGTGATGAAATTTTCGACTTACTAGTTAAAGATGGTCAATTGATAAAAACAGCAGGCACTAAAGAGCCTCCTGTAGACCAACAGAAAAAGAGAGGTTTTTGCAAATACCATAATTTTTTGGGTCATAAAACTTCTCAATGTTACCTTTTCAGGGATCTTGTCCAAAATGCAATCCAGAACGGAAGGTTGAAATTTGGAGACAAAGCTAAGCAACAGATGAAGATTGACTCCAATCCCATGCAGGTTGTGGATGCCAACTATGCTGAACCAGAAATGGTGAATGTGGTCGAAATGGAAGTAATGTCTGAGGAAAGTTTTGAAATGGTAGAAGCTACTGAGGGCTTCGACACCAACTTCACCATGATAGAGGCTGCTGAGGGCTTCGACACCCATGTAAACATGGTGGAGGGGGATGATGACCTCACTAACCAGGCTGGGGAAGAAGAAGTCAAAGCTACTGAAGGTTTCGACAGAGAGAACGCAATTGAAGCTACTGAAGGCTTCGACGGAGGGAACACAGTCAAAGTTAGTAACAGTTTCGACAAGAAGAATTACAACAGAGATACTGAGCATGGAGTGGTCTGGGACACTCTAGGGGAGCCCAGTGGAAAGTTTGACTTCATGGTGAAGTATTCTGCACCACCAAGATCTAAAACTGACATCAGCAAAATCAAACCCACAGGATGGGAAGATTTCTTCAGAAATAATGATGAGGAAGCAAATAACAAAGCCCTCATTACCCAAAAAGAGGCCACTGAAGGCCTTAGTCATGACAAGATCAAGGAGATAGAGACTGCTGACAATGTCCACATTGTCGAACCAATAAATAAAAGCACCACCAGGATTAAAGAAGACTCTACTGAAGGTGTTGTGCAGCCCACCCCTCATGGAATTCTGCTTAGAACAATGGAAGACCCAAAAGAAAAGCCAGCTGCACAATGTTGCAAGTACATCCATAAAGGCTTACACCCAAAAATCAGTGTGAGTCAGTTAAAAGAGAATATCCCTGAGGAAATGATGCTAGTCGAAAAAATGAACAAACTAAAGATTACAAGTGAGCAGAATGCAGAGATTCATATGGTAGAAGTCACTCAGAAAATACGACCAGACACCAACAAAAAGAACCATCAAGAGGAGCATCAGAAGTTGGTTTATCCAAAAGAAGATGAAAGTCTTGTCGAATTCATCCAGAGGTGCCAGAAAAAGAATGCAGAGGTCATGCTTTGTCCAAGGTGCAGCGCTGTGTTCGATAGGAAAGCAGCCAACAACTTGGAAGCAGTAGAGAAGACCAAAAAGAGAAGGAACTGGGGAGCAGTCCCACCAGTCAGAAATGGGAGGTTTGACCCAAGAAGAAGGGAGCATCATAACCAAGGAATGGGAGAAAGGCGTTACAGCACCTATAAACCATCCAACAAGCCGAATGATGACAAGTGGGTCCAGCCTATAAGGGATGCCCAAGGTCAGAAGAGGTGGAAAAGTTTTGAAGTAAATAGGGGTGCCTCAATAGAAGTAAAAAAGGAGGTAGAAAAAACAAAGCCAAAACACGTCTCTGAAAACTACAAAGGGAAGAATCCCATGTCAAGGTCCCAATGGAGGAGGTTTCAAAGGCAGAAGAGAGCTGAAAAAGAAACTGTAGAACAAAAAAGGGTTGGTGAGAATAAAGCTGAGTCAAGCAAGTTTGTGCAGGCAATAAGCAAAGGACAATATCTGGCAAAAGAAGAGCCTCCTCAGAAAAATAAATCTAGTGACACAACAGAAATGCCGAAAACAAACAACAAAATGCCAGAAGACGAAGAAGTTACTGATGACTTCAAGTCAGAATCTGATGCATCCTTCGATGAAACATGCAATGTGGTTTCAATATTGCCTAGAGATTACGACAGGACAATGGAAGTGGAGGACGAAGAGGATGATATGGCAGATGACAGCATATGGCTTAAGCCTGTATGTTACTACGTAATGAATAATGGCTGTGTCGAAGAGCAAAATGCGTTCTTCGAAAAGCCAGATGATGCAATGAAGGCCCATTTGAAACCCTTGTTCATAAAAGGGAAAGTAGAGAATGTGGGTGTGAACAAGATCTTGATAGATGGGGGAGCAGCAGTCAATCTAATCCCTCATTATATGATAAAGAGGATTGGAAAAGATGACTCAGACACCAAACCTCACAACATGGTGTTGTCTAACTATGAAGGTAAGGTAGGAACAACATTGGGGGTGATACAATTGAACCTAACTGTAGGAACCATTACCAGGCCTACAATGTTTGTGGTGATAGCATCAAAAGCAAACTACAATTTGTTGCTAGGAAGAGAGTGGATCCATGGAATTGGGGCTGTACCATCATCCATGCATCAGAGAATAGCAATTTGGAGGCCAGATGGGATCGTCAAAAACATAGAGGCAGACCAAAGTTACTTCATGGCTGACGTGAACAATGTCACTAGTCGTAACTTCGACAAGAACTTGGCTCACATAGCACCTTGCAACCCTGCTAGTTTCGACTTAACAGCCTCCGACAATGCATATTGTTCCATGTATCTCCACCCTACGCATGGATTCCAGTGGGACAAAGAGATAATTGGAGAGACAAATTACACTTGGGGAACCACTCATGTCAATCCAACTGGGTGGGGAAGTGAATTTAGTGAAAATGACTGAAGCATCAACAATAGAAAGGATCACGACTTATATAGCCGAAAACCAACTCAAAGCGGCCCTTGAGGCCGAAGTAAAAAATATGGCTATTCAAGCCAACGCACAAACTGTCGAAGAACAACATCCTCAAGAAGATATTGGGGAACAATGTGCAAAACAAAGTATTGAAGAAAACTCTAGTGGCGAATGGCAGAATCAAAGGCTTGACGCCATTTATGATGACGAACCCCTGGGGTTTGAAAAGGATCCAGCCCCAACCAATATGAAAATGGTGGCACAAGATCCCTTAGAAGAAATCAATCTAGGACTGGGGGCAGAGAAAAGGCCAACTTACATCAGTGCCAGGATGGATCCTCAGTTCAGAGTCAAAATAATCCAATTGCTGAATGAGTTTAAAGACTGCTTCGCATGGGATTATGACGAAATTCCTGGTTTAGACAGGAACTTGGTCGAATTGAAGTTGCCAATATTGGAAGGAAAAAAGCCAATAAAGCAAACTCCCAGGCGCTTCGCACCAGAAATCCTGTCAAAAATTAAAGAGGAAGTTGAAAGACTTCTAAAATGCAAATTCATGCGTACAACGAGGTATGTCGAATGGATTGCTAATATTGCTCCTGTGATTAAGAAAAATGGCAAGCTTAGGGTATGCATTGAATTTAGAGATTTAAACTCAGCTACCCCTAAGGATGAATATCCTATGCCAGTAGCAGAAATGCTTATAGATTCTGCAGCAGGCCATGAGTATTTGAGTATGCTTGATGGATATTCTGGCTATAACCAGATTTTCATTGCTGAAGAAGATGTTCCAAAAACAGCTTTTCGTTGTCCAGGGGCAATAGGAACATATGAATGGGTAGTCATGCCCTTTGGTTTAAAGAATGCTGGAGCTACTTACCAAAGGGCAATGAATTCTATTTTTCATGATTTCATTGAAACATTTATGCAAATTTATATAGATGATATTGTGATTAAATCTATCTCAGGCTCAAACCATATTGACCATCTTCGACAATCCTTTGAAAGGATGAGGAAGTTTGGTTTAAAAATGAATCCCCTTAAATGTGCTTTTGGTGTGCAGGCGGGTGATTTCTTAGGTTTTGTGGTCCACAAGAAAGGGATTGAAATTAATGAGAACAAAGCCAAAGCCATAATGGAAGTGAAAGCGCCATCGACAAAGAAGGAATTGCAATCTCTACTAGGGAAAATTAACTTTCTTAGAAGATTCATCTCCAACCTTAGTGGAAAAACACATGCTTTCTCGCTTCTACTTCGACTGAAGAAGGAAGATTTCACTTGGGGGCAAGAACAACAAGATGCTTTCAACAAAATCAAAGAGTATCTGGCCAGTCCTCCAGTTTTAATGTCTCCTTGTCGAAAAAGAAGTATGAGGCTTTACATCTCAGCATCTGACAGAACATTGGGAAGCATGCTTTGTCAGGAAGATGAATATGGCGTCGAAAGGGCCATCTATTATCTCAGCAGAGTCTTAAATGATGCTGAAACTAGATATAGTATAATAGAACAACTATGTTTATGTGTATATTTCTCTTGTACAAAGCTAAAGCATTATATAAAACCCATTGATGTATATATATCCTCTCATTTCGACGTAATAAAACACATGTTGTCTAAATCCATTCTACATAGTCGAATTGGAAAATGGGCCTTGGCCTTAACTGAATATTCTTTAAAGTATATGCCTCTAAAAGCTGTCAAAGGACAAGTGGTTGTTGACTTTATAGCTGACCACTCCATAATTGAAAGTGAAATAAAATACGTCGAAATAGAACCTTGGAGATTATATTTCGACGGTTCCAGTCACAAGAATGGAACTGGTGTTGGGGTGTTGATCATTTCTCCCAATAAAATTCCAACAAAGTTCAAGTACAAAGTAGAAGGCTTGTGTTCAAATAATGAAGCAGAATATGAGGCTTTGATTGTTGGACTTGAAATATTGTTGGAATTGGGGGCAACAAAGGTCGAAATAATGGGTGACTCTGAGTTGGTAATAAAACAATTGACAAAAGAATACAAATGTGTCAAAGAAAATTTGATCATGTACTTTGTAATAGCCAATAGACTCCTCAAGAAATTCGACAGTGCAGCCTTTAAACACATTCCTAGATTAGAAAATCAGGAAGCAAATGACTTGGCTCAACTGGCATCAGGCTACAAAGTGTCGAAAGAAAACCTGGAGAAAGCTGTCGAAGTAAGAGGAAAAGTATTATCCACTAGATTGTCCCCATCAGATTTGGAAACCATAAGACTGGGTTATGGTGACGAAGAAAATTTTGAAATTTTTAATGTAGATGATCCAGAGGTAGGAGATTGGAGAAAACCTATTAAGGATTATTTACAAAATCCAAACCAGACAGTCGAAAGAAAGATAAAGTATAGAGCTTTAAGTTATGTACTCTATGGAAATGAGCTATTTAAAAAGACTGCAGAAGGAGTCTTACTAAAATGCTTAGGTGAGACTGAAGCTTATATAGCCTTGTCAAACGTGCACAGTGGTGCATGTGGTGCACACCAGGCAGGTCACAAGATGAAATGGTTACTATTTCGACAAGGGATGTATTGGCCAACAATGTTAAAGGACTGTGCCGAATTTGCAAAAGGGTGTCAAGAATGCCAAATTCATGCAGGCATACCTCATGTGCCTGCAAATGAGTTACACTCTATTATAAAGCCTTGGCCATTCAGAGGTTGGGCTTTAGATTTGGTTGGGGAAATTCGACCAGCTTCTTCAAAGGGGCAAAAATACATTTTGGTTGGAGTAGACTATTTCACTAAGTGGATTGAAGCTATACCACTGACGAATGTAGATCAGGAGGCAGTTATAGAATTCATCCAGAAACACATAATTTATAGGTTTGGAATACCAGAAACCATAACCACTGATCAAGGATCTGTGTTTACTGGAAAAAACATGCAGGCATTTGCAAAAGAAACAGGTTTTAAGCTATTAACTTCGACACCCTATTATGCTCAAGCAAATGGACAGGTCGAAGCAGCCAACAAAGTTGTGATAAATCTGATAAAAAAGCATGTGGGTAAAAAACCTAGGAATTGGCACAAAACTCTGGATCAAATTCTTTGGGTTTGTCGAATGTCTCCTAAAGAGGCAACTAATTCTACCCCAATTAAGTTAACTTATGGGCATGATGCAGTATTACCAGTTGAAATCCATTTACAATCAATACGAATTCAAAGGCATCATGAAATTCCATCTGAGACTTATTGGAGTATGATGATGGATGAGTTAGTTGATTTAGATGAAGAGTGGTTGCGTGCTTTAGAGTTGATAAAAAAGGCAGAAAGAAAGATTCGAAAAGTTTTACAATAAGAAAGTAAAGTTTAAAGCCTTTTTAGTTGCGGATCTGGTTTGGAAAGTGATTTTGCCCATGGAAAAGAAAGATAGATTGATGGGAAAATGGTCCCCTAAATGGGAAGGACCTTTCCAAATTTTAAGAGTTTTTTCAAATGGTGCATACGAAGTCGAAGAAATGGAAAAAGATAAAAGAATACTGAAAATAAATGGCAAATATTTGAAAAAATATAAGCCAACATTGCAAGAAATAAAGATAGAAATGGAATAAATTCATAAAATTGCAAAAACTTGTCTTCGCCAAACAGATGGCGTGAGTAACATTACATATAAAAAGTCTTGAAAGGCTGCCAAAGAAGAACAAAAAAAAACGTATTTCTATTACAGACTACTGTTGAAGAAAAGTTGCTTTGAGTTCGTCAAATTTCTTCTGTTGAAGTTGAATTCGACGTTCACAGAGGCTTTTACCAACAGACAATTTGCCAATTTCTCTGTTGAGTTGTTGGGTTGTTTCTGCATGTTGAAGCCCCTTCTGAAGCTCTTTGTCAATTTCCTCTTGGTTGGGTTGTTGAAGGCTAGCTTGACGTTCCTTCTCTTGAAGAATCTTCTTCTGGAGTTCGACAATCTGAGCTTGATAAGTCTGGATTTTACTTTCGCATTCAGCAGCAGCTTTGGAGTAGTCTTCAGAAAGTCTGTTTAGCTTTGAGATTCTTTCAGTCGAAGAAGCTACAACATTCCACTCTGTGACTTGTTTTTCAGATTTAGTTGTGATGCTCTGAGAAAACTCTTTTTGGCGAAGTAAGTCAGCACTCACCGAGTCAATCATAGACATCAAGTCCATTACCAGACGGCTTTTCTCAGTAGAAGCCTCCAAGAGATTGGCCTGTTTTAGAAGTTTCTTCAGATCATATTGTGCAGAGGGATTTTCGGCCAGAGCTTTAAATAAGTCTACCCCAAGGATTTTGGCCTTAATCTCAGCCATGACAACACTAATTGGTTGAACTTCAGAGGTAGCTCCAGAAGTTGTCGAGCTGCTGTGGGAAGAATCCTGAAAGTTGTACCTAGAGCTGAGTAGGGCCTTCAGATATTCCAGAGGTTTTCTTACTTTCAGGTTCTCAATTTCTTCATGAGACAAGCTTGTCAAACCCGTGTTTAGAGGAGTTTCTGTTGGAGTAGGAATAGCTTGGGAACTTCCTCCAGGGTGCAAGCTTGTATCTGGATGCTTCGACGAATCTGTTTCTTCTTCGACAACCTCCTTGTCAGCTTCTGCTGTATCAATTGGCCCTTGTAATTGTGCATCTTGATCTTGAGCAGTTTTTTCTTCCACAGTGAATTCTGGGCGAATAGGGGAATTGTTGTCGGAGGATTCTGGGTCACTGATGTCGAAGTCACTAAAGGTCTGAGGGCCATAGACACCAGCATCTGGAGTGGTTTCTTCCAGAAGTCGTTCAGCCAAAGTCTTCTCAGAATCAGAAGGGATAAGCTCTTCCTGGACTTTGGAAGTCTCTTCGACATCAAGGTTAACCTGAAGTCAACAGAAAAGGGAAATTAAAAGAAGAAACAATGCAGTTAAAACTACAAATATTGTCAGTCGAAAATAGAAATACCTGAGGAATCTCGGTATGAGTGCCTGAATCCCCACTCTTCTCACTTCTTGAAGGAATCTTAGTGATTGGACTGGTAGGGGGAGTTCTTCTGTTGACAATGGATCTCTGGGATGCCACTGTTTTTATTCTCATGCCCTTGTTCCTTTTGAGAGGTTGTGGCTCAGGAGATTCATCTTCAGATTCTTCGACACTCACCTCTTTCTCTTCTTGTTTTCTTTTGGTGGCTGGTGTGCGAGTTACCTGAGGTTTGCAAAAAAGAAATGTGTTCAGTTTTAAGAGTATTAAAATTTATACAAAAGGAAAAGGTGGGATGTCGTTGTGTGTCGAAACCTTTTTAGCAGCTACAGGTGATTTTTCGACCTGTTTGGAAGAGGTCCCTTCACCAGGGGTTTTCTTGCTAGTTATTCTAACAACTGAAAGAAAAGAAAATGAATGAACATGGATATAAAACATAAAAAGAGTTAGAAATAAGAAGAGGGATTGTATTTCTTCGACACCTTCAAGAATAGGAGATTCCACGCTAACGTGCTCTATTCCAACATGAAGGTGCCATGGGAAGTTGCCCAAATGATACTTCGTCGGAACCACACGTTCAGCAAGTTTTTTGCTAGACTCACGAAGCAGCTTTAAGTCAGACCCACACACAAACCAATCTGGGAATGGAGGGCACAAGGCCACACCAAATTCTGCAGAAGGAAGTGGGGGAAACCTTGGAGGAAATGAGGTATAAGCAAAATTGTAGCGTGCATGTGATGGAATATATGGAGGCAACCCCAACTTATCCATTTTTTCTGAAAATTTTTGTTTTAAAGTCAGTGTTGCTTCGCCTATGGTTCGACGAAGATCATTTGGCCTGTAAATAGTTTCAAAATATTTTTGAAAATTTTGAATTTCTTTGATATGTTTATCCGTACCTTTCTTCTTTTTATCTTGCACAAAAGCAAAGGCATTCGTCCGGAGTGTGTTGAAAGTTGTTACATCAAAGAATTTGTTAAGGTAGTACTCTTTCCACCAGATGTCGAAGTCCTCAGTGCACAAGTGGTTTGGTCGAAATATTGCAGGGTGGACCTCCAAGGATGCGTCGAAGAATTTGTGATACAATTCTAAACTTTTTTCAAAATTATGAAAGGAATTGTAGAACAAGATGGAACCTTTCTTGAGGTAGATGGGTTTTGTTTTCGTCTGGATTAACCCAAATTGTCTAGCCACCAGGTTAGGTTGATAGACAATAAGGGAAACCTTGGTGTTATTGAGGCTGTGATGGGAAAAGAGATGTCTTGGTATGAGGAATGATTCCCAGATGGATATGTAGGAATCCTCTTCCTTTTGGTTTTCTACGGGGAGCTGTCTAGTGAACCATTTAGGAACCACAGTCCTGTTGGCGAAGGGTTCCATGGATGGCGTGAATTTGTAACGTTTTGCAAACATCATCACATAGCTGGTGAAGGCTTGTTGAAGGCTTATCCCTTTGTCAGTGGGTGTTAGTTGAACTAGCCTAGGCCATTCGACACGCCTGTCTTTTACTTCGTCTTCGTCAACTGGTCTCTTTATGGGGATGCAGGTTTCGAAGGTGGCATTCAGCCACAGTTGTAGAAGCCAGAAAGGGCCTGTTAGGCTGATGGTTCCTTTCTCCTTGATAGTTTTCAGGTTGCTTACGCTCTCACTTAGAGACTCATAAAGGTTTTCCAGAAGCATTTCACTTAGACAAAACGCAACCCCAGCATGAAGTTGGTTGGCAATAGTGATGTAACTTCTGGCAACTTGGAGGGATCTGGTGCAGAAGACAAACTTTGCTAACCATAGAGTGAGGAAAGCTACATGTTCTCTGTCGGAAACCTCTTCAGTATCTTTGCCTTGATGATGTGCAATAAATAAGGAATAACCAGCATGCTTCGTGTCGAATCCTATAGGGTCTTTGTTTATATGTTCAGGATTGAAGATTTCGCCTATAGGACTAAGGCCTGTAATGGTTGCTATGTCGAAGAAGGTTGGGGTAACCATCCCACAGGGGAGGTGGAAGTTGTTGTAAGTACTATCCCAAAAGTATAGGGAAGCCAACAGCATGTTCTGGCAGTAACGTGGGCCTTCTTTCGACAATTGAATCAGGTCATAGATACCTGTTTTCTTCCAAAATTTTCCCTTAGCTTTTTCGACTCTACTAAGTCAGGCTAGATAATCTGTAGGATCTTTTGTTAAGGGAGGGCTCCTAAAGATCCTATTTTGGTTTAAATACGACAAATCTAAGTCTGTCAAAGCTAAAGGGGTTTCAGGTTTTTTAGAGGATGTTTCAGTGGGTTGAGGGTTCTTACTGGAACCTATTAGTTTAGAGGCAGAATAAGAAGGGTAAAAGTCCTTTAAACGATTTTGATCAGCATTAGGGTCAGAAAGTGGACCTAACATTGCTTGGTGAACCCCAGAAATTAAAACAGGAATCAGTACCTGGGATCGGTAGATGCTGGCTTTCTCCCTCTCGTTTGGAGGTTCTGGAATATACCGTTGCTGGTTTACTTGTATTGGCCCAGATAGCCTGTGAGCAGGAGGAAGATCAGTGGTCTTTTTTGCTTTCTTAGCACTGCGATCAGCAACATTCTTTGGGGGTGCCATTGTTGAGTGAAGATCAGAGCTGGAGTAACAGAAGGTTTAATGGAGTTAAAGTGGAGATTTTTGTGTGGTAAAGAAGAAGGAGTCTGAGAGTGTAAGAGGTGAAAAGATTTGGAAGATGGTATTTATAGAAAGAAGATGACAGAATATAAAAAGTAAATGAAAAAGAAAAAAAACGTTTCAGTTTGGTCATGGGAGACGTGTATTCTTGATCAACGGTGATGATCAAAAAGTGACGGTTGGTGGGAACCCATGATTAGCTAGGTTGTAGGGTTATGGAAGGTTGTGTATAAACGTGGGCTAGATGAGACGTTTTTCAGAAAGGTGAAATCATGGTGCTTTCTTAGGACTCAACAAAATCACTTTACAATTAATGAAACTAACACGGTGTCAGAAGTCATTTCGACAGCAAAGGATGCTTTCTCTAGAGTTTAGTCGAAACATCTTTGCTGGGGGGCAATTTGTAGGCTCATAATTTCGACACCATGAATTTAAGATGTAAAGTCATTTTTTTTGCTAAAGAGATAGTCATCAGATAAGGGAAAAAAGAAGTGAAGATATTCAGAAGTTGTTTACAAGGCTAGATACTCAAGTATTTCGACAGGAGTACAAATAAGGTTCCAGCAAACAAAGTTTGGAAACCTTTTTATAGTTTAGCATTTGACAAGATAGGTATGTTTTTCGACACTTCGACAAAAGAGAAGTTTTTGACAGAAGCATGGGTTTGTAAGGTTTGAAGAGTTTCTGTCTTCTTCGACATTTCGACAAACGAAGAGATGCAACACTTTGTCACAAAAGGGAAGAATTCAAATTTAAAAGTTGCAACCTTTGGCAGTTGGACGCGTGGAAGTTTCAGAAAAGAAGATTGCATGCAGGCTGACAATTGTCATTTAGTTAGAATCTTCCCATTCTAGGCAGTTATTTTGTTTTGTATATAAATAGGGTAGTCTGTTGTAGAATGGGGTGTGTGAAAACTTATACAATAATCCTGTAAAATACTCTAAGTACCCAGTGTGAGAGAAATGAGTCTGATATTTGGAACAATGTATGTGTTGAACACCATTTACTTTCAAGTTATTTAAATTATTAGTTTTGTTTCATCAAATTACTTTACTTTCAGTCTATTTACTTTCCTGCAAATTTTATATCCTTTTTGCCATTTTCTTACTTTTGTTCAACTTTCACTTTATTTTACTTTTACATTCAAAACATTCAATACTTTTACATCATTAACAAAACAAACCACAAACAATTAACAACACTAAGAGTAATTCGACAACCAATTGCACATGTGTCATAGGACTTGTTTGGTTGGTCCTGCAAGTAACCCAGTTTTCTAAGAGATTGGTTAACCAGAGGTTGTTCGTCAGAAATCACAGCGAACAGATGCGCACCTAAAAAGTTATGATATAATTATTAAGATATATTGGCCAAGTGGAAGATTGTTGGAATATTTTAATAATATAGTAATATATTAATATTCCAATAATTATGTGGCTAAATATATTTATTTAATTATATTAGCTATTTTATCAAATAAAGTGCCTTAAATAAATTATGTGATCAAATAATGTTAAAAGACTATATAGATTTTATTTATGAATTATTTAATTAATTAATTAAATAATTGGATATGAGCTCAAATATGAGTGGATGTCCGGATGACCCATTTGGGAATAATGAGAACACTAATTGACCATCACACTATATATAGGTTGTGGTCCCTAATATACCGTACACAAGCAAATTATCTTTTCTCCTCATCTGAAGAGACTTCAAGACATACGGAGTACCGGTTGAGGAAGAACCACAAAAGTCATCAACTTCAGATTTCAGGATTACCGTCTAAAGGGGAATTCTCAATCGATCCTGTTATTCCTATAATTAATTTATCAATCTTATTATTTTATATACATGCTTGAATTCCGCGCCTAAATTATATATTATAATTTATTAATTATGTATGTTTTTGATTAATTGATTAATCTAATTCCAACATAAAGGACTTTAGTTATGATTGATATAATGAAAATCATTTTGGTTCTAAGTAGTGACGTAACTAATGGACAAGATTATTTGGTTATGCTTGAAGTATATAATGGAAAATTTTGAGCTTATAAATTCTAACACATATGTAAAGTTACATATGTGACTAGTGGCAGATTGTTAGAATTTTGTGTCACAAATCTAATATTACATGTGTTATGACCATTATTGAATTATACAAAATTAGAGTGATCTACTTAATAATAAATCTATGACTAAAAGTATAAATGTCATGAAAGATAAGTTTATTATATGTAAGTATCATAAGTTAATATCTAATCTGTTAAGGATTCAAATTAGAATATTGAAAACTAAGAAATAATCATACGGTTATTTATATAGGTTATGGTATCCGTTGTAGAGCAATTAAAACACACAGTTTATTAGGATTTTCTCTTCATCCCCATCAAAAAAGTTCCAAAAAACCTAAAGGAACACTACCAATCGTAAGATCACATGCCTGTGAACCTTCAGTGATTAAAATAACAGACTCATGTACACTTCCATTTTCATTCTCTAAATAAATTATAATATAAGTTTAAGGGATATGAGTTGATGAGTTATCGACTCATAGAAATGTAATTATATTCTTGATTTTTATATGGACGTAAATGCTCATTTGTCATCCCTAGGTAGGTGTGATATGGTATCCCCTCATATTTTGATTTTTTTTATACAACTATCATTGTATTATCTTCATCTCCATATTCTTTTTCTTCATGTTTTCGCAGCTGTTTCTCAAAACAAGATGTAACATTAAACAAATAACCATTTTTGGGTATTACTTAATGCCATGGTATCTATTGCATCACTTTTATTATGTTAAACAATCGAAAAACCCCTCGAGTGGTAATGAGAATATCTTCAAGTGGTGGTAGTTAGCTCAAGATATTATGCCTATGGTTTTAAAATCAGCCAGCCAATATATGCTTCTTTGGATAAACATCCAATTGTAACGTGCAAATTACTTTACCACCTACCATTAGTTTTTAAATAATTTGATGCAGCCATAAAGCACATAACTTTTCTTTAACTACATACTTAACTTCATCAATACACATTTCATTTCTCACGTAAAAATAATGTCTACCATTATTGACCAATTTAATTTCAAGGATAAGAAGAAAAATATAGAAACAAAAACATGTTCAATAAAAAAGAAAGTGTATCTAATTTTACTCATGTAACAAGCAACTTGTATTAGAATTCCATTATGATGGGCCATGATATTTTGGTGGATAAGTCCCACATAGCTCAACCTAACTAACCTTTTTTTCAACCAGAGAGATTCCACATTCTCTGTCCTACCTTAAATAATGCTATGGAACACACAAGCAGTGCAAATTAAGTAATTTTGTTTGGATTATTCCATAATACATACATATAAACAAGTCTTATAAATTATTTTGGATAGTTTGCTACTTTGCTTAAAGGAAGATGACATTGGTGATAAAGGAAAAGGTCCTACAAAAAGATAGTGGAGGATAGTGGGTGTCCAAAGTACAACAGAAATATATATATAAAAAAAAATTGTATAAATTAAAAAATATATTAAAACAAACAAATTGTTATTAATAATAGTAGTATAAATGATTATTTATAATTTTATATACAAAGGTATCATTTAATTCATATTTTTTTAAGTGGTGTATATATTATCCACAATTCAATTGTGGCCAAACAAATAAGGAGTTAATTTAGTTACAACTAAAAGTGGAGGAGGACTTAAAATGACTATAAAAAAGTTATTAAGAAAGATATCAAGATTAATAATTTGAATAGAAATATAATTATGAATAAAACTTGATGGTGAAAGTTGATTTATCTAGTCGGTTCCACTCGTTGTTCATTTTTGTTTTGGTTCCTTTCTTTCGTAACGAATCATTCTCACGGGGAGAGAGTGGATTGAGGTTGGGAAGAAGAAAGATCTACAACCTAGAGCACCAAGGTTTTCAGTATGGAAGGTTGCTAGAGTAAAGGGCGGCGTAAATTTGGAACAGTTAACTACCTTCTTATTTACGAAATTTCTAGATTCTTTCGAAGCACATGACATGTTCAAAGTTTTCAAAGACTTTTGGTTGAAGATGTTTATATTTCCTCAAGGAGAGACAAGAGAGGAAAACGTTTTGGATTTGTTAGATTCAAACAAGTTGAAAATGCTAGAGTTTTGGGTGTTAAGTTGAATAATATTTTTATCCTTGGAAAGAAGATCTTCGCAAACCTCCCTAGGTTTCAGCGTGACATAAATCTACCTTATATAGGGTTCCTGAAGCACAAAGATACTACTGTTAACTCAATCAGAGATAGGAATTTGGCTCAGGTTGGAGTGATGAGGTGACACCCTGGAAAATCTAGGATGGCACACAATCATATGGTGGATGGGGCAAGCGTTTTGATAACAAGGGCTGAGCAGATATGTGGGCAACAATATTTCTAAGAGAAGTAATGTTTAGAACATGGGTTATGTAACAAAATAAGCTTCTTTTGTCCACCTAAAAATTAGCATTGCTAACAATAAATTGTTAAGATTTGAGAAAGCCTTTGTTGGAGTTGTTGAAAAATATGGATCTACTTATATCATCCAAGATGCACTGCATTCTAAAGGATATTTTCGCATAAAGGCAACTCCAATGGGTGCCAACTTATGTCTACTTGAAGACTTAGATGAAGGGGCAGTTGCAGCCTTGATTGAGGAAGTTAGGGCTTTGGTAACTGATCTTACCTGATCAGAAGGGCCCTCTAGAGGTCGAGCACGAACAAGGTGATGGTTGACAAAGTGAGGAGGGGGTGTACCTGCAAGGCACTCCGATGCCAAAGTGAGTATACGGTACATAAATGGTAAGAGAGAGAGAGAGTGTTTCAGAATACCTGACCCTTTAATGAAAAAGGGTATTTATAGTGAGCCCCCAGCGTTGGGCCAAGATTCTCCCTTGGGTTGGATTAGCTAGGCCCAAGGAAGAATTGTCAAGGTATGCATAGGAACGTGTAAGACCTAGCACGTGGTGTTGCCCTTGGTCCAACTTCCCCTATCATTCAGGAGATAATGGTGGACAGTTTGGTGACATGGAAGATGATGGGGAGACGCGGTCTCCCCATCATCAGTCCAATGGATAGGGTGTCTGCCCGACGCGCCAAGCACCTGCTCAAGCAATTGGGAGTCTGCCCGAAGATGCAGAAGGCTTGCCCGAATGGGTGGGCCTCTGCCCGATATGTTGGGCCATGGGCCAACAGCGTCCTTGAGGCTCAGTCCGGAATAGGAGCCCTCCAAGTCGAGTCTCCAAGCTGGAGTGATGAGTTAAGAGAAATAGAGTCAGGCACAACTAACATGTCGAGGCAGGACATATACTGTGGAGTGGGTGGTCGAGATCGATCGCCCACGCAAAAGCGATTGACATGTCGAGTTATTCGGTGAGTCGAGGAGGACATACGCCGAGTTGTCTGGTGTGCGGCATATTTAGTAACCGAGGAAGCTTAGTGGAGTCGGGGATATCCAGAGATGTTCAACGTCATTCAGAATTCTCTAAAGTGTCGCGTTCAAGGAATTTAAAGCGTGTCGCTTCTTTCCCTGTGCTAGGGCCGGCCTAGGGAGCCTAGGTAATGATTACCTAGGCGCGTCCTCCATGGCGCTTCCCCTATATATAAAGTGGAGAAACCATTTCATTTCACTTTTTCGCTCCTACGATTAACCGGACTAGTAGCCAAGAACTTCTCTCCAAACTCAACCGTCGCCGCCGCTCACCACCGCTAGCTCCTCGTGCGCCACCTCCATCTCCCCGCCATCAGCATGTCAGGTAACCCTTTGAATCTTCTTCTTCTGATCATTTTTACACTCTATAGGTAGTAATAGGGGTAGTTTTCCTACTTAAAGTAAGTATATTACTGTTTTAGGCTAGTTTCTAGGGTTTATGTATGATTGTCCCAGGAACAATTTGAATGAGTTGGGCGAATTAAGCATATTTACATGAATAGGCAGACCAGAATCGTCATACTTTTGATGAAGGTCGCGGGCGCCCTATGCATTCGTCAAGTAAGAATTTCTTAGTTTTCTTAAGAACTTTGGGTGTTCCATGAGCGCCCGAGAGGGATCTTCACATATCCCCTTGTTGATTAGGGCAACGTTAGCGAGAAATTTGAGCGTTCAACTCTTCGCCCTTTCACTTGAACTGCGGTGGAAAGGTGGAATGATATGCGATGTTGAATTCACTTTTTCCTTCTGCTTTTCAGGTACGACTGACCAAAGACAACCCGAGGAAGGAAATGTGGTCGCCTCTTCGTCCGGCCAAAACGACCTATCATGGGTAGCCAACGAGCCATTGGATGAAGAGTCTTACTTTGTGGATGAAAGTGTCACCGTGTACGCAGTAGTCGAGGAGCTAGGTCCCAAGGATAAACCTAACTGGCAGTGCTACGCTCATTGAGAAGAAGACCGGATATGCTCGTGTTTCCCGGGGAAACAATTCACGATATATGAGTTCGTCTTCCGAGAGGCGGGGATGAGGCTCCCTTTTAACGACTTTCAGATGGGGGTCTTTAGGTGGCTCAGGCTGGCACCTTCACAACTTCATCCCAATGCCATCTCCTTTATTTGGGCGTTCGAGCTGGTCTGTCGGCACCTTAAGATTGGCTGCACACCGCCCATCTTCTTCCGTGTCTTCTACCTGCAGCGCTCGGGCGGAGGAGGGTATCATAGTTGGGTGTCTTTCAACCAACCCTCAAGGTTGTTTAAGACGTATGTTGATTCAGTCCGCCACTTCAAGGGTAGATGGTATTCAGTGAAACCGATCACCTAATATGCTCTTGACAACCTCTACTTTCATAAACGAGATGTAAATGGCATGGAGAAGTTGATGTCGAAGATCCCCCTAAGCTGGTAGCCAGACCATTTGATCTGCCGACTAGTCATTACCGAGTCCGGCACGCGAGTCCGGGGACCGAGGACAGGTTGGCTTACCAAAAATTGGTGGACTATGTCCAAAGTTTCAACTTGGCGGTTTGCGTAGACCGAATGGACAACCCTTACATAGGTGACGATGGGTTGCCCATCCTAGAAACTCGCCTAATTAACACCAAATCCTTGCTCGAGTGTGATACAGACGATGGGGCTATTCGGTTATTAGGTAGATTCTTTCGAACTTTCCTGCTCCTCTGCTGTTATATTTGTTTGCTGATTCTCTTAATTTTTTGTTTTACAGGAAGCATGCCCTCCGTCAAGGAGCGGGTATTGAAGTTGTCCAACCAGGCTAGGGCCCCGAGCAGGGTTCCAACAAAGAAGAAGAAGAAGAAGGTTACAAGTCGCATCCAGAAGGTGGCGATGGAGCATGGGGTCGGTGGCTCCGGTACTCCCAACTCGACCTCTGACTCCCCCAAGCAGTTGCACAACCAGGTTCCCCGATATCAATACCGGATAACCCTCCACCATTTATCAACTCCCCTCGCTCGAAGCGTCAACAGACAAATGGGTCTCTTGACCGGTCAGGTGCTGTGGGCGGCATGCAGTCGGGCGAACAGGGGAGTTATCTGCTGCCCCTTGCTATCTAGAGAGGGATTTCTTCAAGTCTGAGGGTTCTGTCGTGGTGGCGGCGCCTGAGGCGAAAGCCTTGCTTGACCAATATGCTACTGTCAGGCGGGAAGATATGGCTTGGGATATTGATGTCGTTATCCGGGTCATGGAGATGGCTTTGGTGCTACCCGACACCACTGTCTCCACTGTTGTTTTGGAGGAAACACTTCAGACAACAAGGGCTGAGAAGGACAAGCTCTGCAAGTATTTGTTAGACTACAAGGAGGAGCATAAACTTTAAGAAGGGTTGAGCTTGGATCTGGATAAGGCCAAGCATGAGCGGGACTCCTTAAAATAGGAGAACAAGAGCCTGAAGGAGCAGGTCGTCGAGCTCGATAAGGAGGTCGAGGAGAATGTGCATCTCCGAACACGACTTGCATTGCTAGAAGGTGTGATCTGTCCTCTTGAGGATGAGAATGAAGAAGACTTGGCCCTTCGTACCCGTGGCGAGTTGGTTGGCAAGATCCGCGAGCTCTGCAAAGATCTAGTGGTCGTCTTCAAAGAAGGATTTGATAACGCTACCGAGCAACTCAAGGTCGTGGATCTGGCGCTCGTAATCGAGGGGACGACTCATAACTACAGCGTGACTGATGGGGAGATTGTCTGCACCTTTGTCCTTGAGTAAGAGCTAGAAGAGGAGGAGGACGACAACAACGAAGAAGAGTAGGTTTGGGCAGCGACCCTTAGTTTACTTTGAATTTATGGCTTGCATGCGTGTTTGGATTTTGTTGTAATGGCTTGCGCGCCCCTTTTGTATGTACTTGAATGGCCGAATTTAAAGATAATATTTTGTTCGGAATTTTATTGTGTGTTGCCTTTGTTTGAATTAATGATTTTTTGAACTTTTATTTGTTTTGAACTTTTGTGTTTGACTATTTAGATTCGTCGGTGTAGGGAACTGGCAAGGTTGCGGGTTTTACGTCCGCCACGGATCGGGACTAGGGTCGCCATTGGACACCCTAATCCCGGGGCTTGGGCTTCCCATCGCGAGCTGGGTGCCCTGCCGACATGGTACTACGATGTTGGAGCTCATTCGAGATGTCCAACATCGGGGAGGGTTGTGCTAGCCTTATGTGGGTGTTATTTTCCCTTTCGATTGGTGACGAAGGTTTGTGGTTGTACCACCCACGCCCTCCTTAGCTGTTTTAGCTATAGTATTGCTTAAGTTTTTCTGCATTCCATGGTCGAGCAAGTTCTTCACCTTGTAGGTTTTCAAGGTAATAGGCCCTGTTACCCGTCTTATCTCGACACGGTACGGGCCTTCCCAATTAGCGGCTAGCTTGCCTTCTCGTGGGTTTTTATGGTTCCATCTGAGGACCAGGAAGGAATTCTCTTTTTATGACTTTTGCGTCGTGGCGTAAAGCTATTTTTTGTTTAAGGGAAGCTTCTCGTAGGCCTGCTTCAGAGCAGATTTCCTCGACAAGGTCTAGCTCGACTTGTAGCGCTTCGTCGTTCAACTCATCGTCAAGGAGTGCTTCTGTGCGCCGCGTTGGTTCTCGAATTTCTACCGGAATGACCACCTCGGTACCGTATTTTAGCCTGAACGGGGTCTCCCTGGTCGTGGAATGTGGTGTCGTACGATATGCCCAAAGGACGATGTGTAGTTCCTCGACCCATGCCTTTTTCGCTTCACCGAGTCTACGTATCAATCCTCGTAGGATTACCCTGTTGGCTGCCTCAGCTTGGCCGTTAGTTTGAGGGTGCTCGACGGATGTGAAGTGTTGCTTTATGCCTAAACCGGCAACGAAGTCTTGGAATCTTCCGTCCGTGAATTGTTACCCGTTGTCAGTGATAAGGACTTAGGGTATGCCAAAGCGTGCGAGCATATTTCTTTTGAAGAACTGGAGAATGTTCTGTGTTGTTATTTTGTCCAGGGCTTCTGCTTCGATCCACTTCATAAAGTAGTCCACCCCTACGATGAGGTATTTGTTTTGGTATGAACCGGTCACAAAAGGCCCGAGGATGTCCATCCCCCACCATGTGAAGGGCCACAGAGAGGAGAGTGTCTTTAGCTCGTTGGGGGCGCGAGGTTCATGTCGGTGTGTCTTTGGCACTTGTCACATTTTTTTACATTTTCCTTAGAGTCATGTTGCATTGTCGGCCAGTAATACCCTGCTCGCAAGGCTTTGCGCGCCAATTATTTCCCTCCGAGATACTGAGCGTTGATCCCCCTGTGTATTTCCCCCAGTATGTCGGGGACTCTTTCCTCTTCGACGCATTTGAGTAACAAAATGGAGAATCCCATTCGATAGAGTTTTCCCTCGAGGAGAACATATGAGCATGCCCTTCTTTTGGTCGCGGATGCCTCTTTGGTGTCCGTATGGAGTTCGTCTTTCGTGAGGTAGTTGTGAATGGGCGTCATCCAACACTGGGCGTCGCTAATTGAGTTTACTTCGAGCGGGGGGGGGGGGTGACCGTTCGATGCTCAGTCGGGGAAGGATTTCCTGAATCACGGACTTATTTCCGCCCTTCTTCCTCGTACTCGCCAATTTAGACAGGACATCCGCTCGCGTATTGTGCTCGCGGGGGACGTGTTGGACCTCCCATGCATCGGATTTTTCGAGTTTATCTTTTACTAAGGCTAAGTATTCAATGAGATTGTCATTATTAGCCTGATATTCTCCTCGTACCTGTGATGCCACGAGTTAAGAGTCAGTTGACATCTTCACTTCTTTCGCTCCTAAATCCTCGGCTAATCTTAAACCCACGAGGAATGCTTCATACTCGGCCTGGTTATTAGAGGTCAGGAAGGCCAATGCCATGGATACCTCGATTAAAATACCATCTTCGTTTTCGAGGATGATACCTGCGCCGCTGCCTGTCGAGCTGGAAGCACCTTCGATAAAGATTGTCCACTTGTGGGTGACGCTAGTTGGGACCGGGCTATGCGTCATCTCTGCAACAAAATCAGCCAGGACCAGAGCTTTCAGGGCTTTCCTGCTTTCGTATTGGATGTCGAACTCTGATAGCTCTAGCGACCATTTCAGCATTCGACCGGCCATGTCTGGTCGATGAGGAGTTGCTTGATGGGTTGGTCGGTTCAAAATTTAATCGTGTGGGCAAGGAAGTAATGTCGTAGTCTCCTTGCGGCATTTATTAAGGCTAAGGAAAATTTCTCGATCTGTTGATACCTGAGCTCAGGACCTTGGAGGGCTTTGCTCGTGAAATAAATAGGGTTTTTGCCCATCAACAATTTCTCGGATGAGGACGACACTGACGGCCTCAGTTGCTACGGAAAGATACAGATACAAAGTCTCTTTTTCCAGTGGCCGGGATAGGACCGGTGGTTCGGAGAGTGCCCTTTTTAGATGGAAAAGCGCCTGTTCGCACTCTTCGATCCACTCGAAGGTGGCCTTTTTTCGTAATAGTTTGAAGAAAGGCAAGGCGTGTTGGGCGGACTTGGCGACGAAGCAGGATAAGGAGACGAACATACCATTAAGGGATTGAATGGATTTCTTCGAGTTTGGGGTTGGGAACTCCGAAAACACCCGACATTTGTCGGGGTTGGCCTTAATCCCGCGTTCGGTGAGATAGATGCCGAGGAATTTCCCTGCCCGGACACCGAAGGTGCATTTTTGAGGATTAAACCTCATTTTGCATTGTCTCGCCTGCTCGAAAACCTTTCGGAGGTGTTGGGGATGATCGACTTCCTCGTGCGACTTCATGATCATGTCGTCCATGTATACTTTGAGCATCTCGCCAATCTCTCCTCGGAAGACCTTGTTCATCATTCGTTGATATGTGGCACCGACGTTCTTCAGCCCGAAGGGCATTACGTTGTAGCAGTAATTGCCTGTCGGGGTCATGAAGGCCGTGTGCCTCTTGTCTATGTCCGACATAGGGATTTGGTTTTATCCACTATATGCATCCATAAAAGACAAGAGTTTGAAACTTGCAGAGTTGTCGACCAGTTTATCTATGTTAGGTAGAGGAAAAGCATCTTTGGGACAAGCCCTATTGAGATCAGTATAGTCAACACACATACACCATTTTCCATTATTTTTCTTAACGAGGACTACATTAGAGAGTCAGGTTGTGTACTGGGCTTCAGAAATAAAATTTTCCTCTAAGAGGTCTTTTATAGCTCGCTCAGCAGCCCCCGCTTTCTCGGGAGACTGTTTGCGTCTACGCTGTGCTACGAGCTTAATGGTCTAGTCTAAATCTAACTGATGACAGACGACCTCGGGGTCGAGCCCGGGCATCTCTACAGCATTTCATATGAAAAGCACCGCGTTCTCCTTGAGGTGGATTGTGAGTTGCTCCCTTGTCTCTGCGGGCAGTCCAATGCCTATCTTCACAGCTCTGTTGGGGTTGTCGACCAGGGGAATAAGCTCGAACTCTCTATTGGGGACCGGTCGGAATGGGTGAATCGGGGTTTGCCCGTGGACGAGGCCCTGTGCTTCAGCATCGTCCTCGCCGATGCGGTTGTCGAGGTCGATGACGTTGATTCCCTGGGGGGAGGCTGCTCTTCGACCCTAGGATTCTTGTTATTCTTGGTGTTGATTATGGCCTGTCCTTTTACTGCAGCATCGTAGCATATTCGAGTGGCCTCGATGTCACCGTGGATTGTGACTACGCGTCCCAGCTTGGTGTAGTACTTCATTTTGATATGGACGGTGGAAGGGACCGCTGTCAATTCGGCCAGAGTTGGGCGGCCAAGGATGCAGTTGTAGAGGGAGGGGCACTCGATCACCAGGAATTGGACTTTGACTTCCCTAGCTGTTTCTTGCTCTCCGAATGTGACGAGGAGTTCGACACACACCCATGTTTTTGTAGTGGCTCCATTAAATCCTTGAAGGTCGGATCCGATGTAAGGGGATAAGTTTTGAGAGTCTTGAAAAGGTGAGCGTACATGATGTCCACTGAAATGCCCTGGTCGACCAGGATGCTTCGAACATCAAAATGCACCATCTTGGCTCTTATCAGCAAGGGAATACTTGAATTAGGAGTTCGTCGAATTTTGTCAGTGTCGCCAACTGTTCGGGCATGGTCAGTAGGAGTTCTTCGAATTTGCGTTTCACCGAAATAGCAGTGTTCTCATTGTTCATCCCTCCTCCTGATATAACTAGAATTGTTGGGAAGTCCTCCCAGGGGCTGAGGGCAGTAAGTCGCTCCCCTGGACCTGAGTCGGGGAGATGGAAGTCCTCCGGGAGGGATACGCACAAGGCCACCTGATATGAGGAATCGTCGGGTGGTGTGTCTTCGCGAGCTATCTTTATCACCTGTTCCTCGTGCAGGGGAGTATCATTCCTCTTGGTGTATTGTTTGAGATGACCCTCCTGAATCAGGATCTCAATCACGTCCTTCAGATGGACGCAGTCTTCTATCACATGTCCGTGACTTCTCTGAAAACGGAAGTACTTAGACTTGTCGGTATGGGGCTTAGGTGCAGAAGGTTTGGGGAACCTCACCCTACCATGCTTAAACTCTGAATTGATGCATTCGACGAGGATGCGTTCGCGGGGAGCCGTCAACAATGTGTACTCATTGTAACGTCCTAAGGGTCCTTTTCCTTCACGGGTCTCACGGGGTTTCTCCTCCTTTCGCTTATCCCCATCGCGACAGGGAGCATTGGGGTCCTCGCGTTTGGGGTGATCGGTGTCATCGGTACTGCGGTTATTCCGGGCATTATTGGCAACCTATTTCTCCTTGTACCTGATGTAAGCTTGGGCTTTGTGTAAGAGTTCGTCCAGAGTACGGGGAGGCTCTATCCCGACTGCTCTGCTGAGTTTGCTTCGGGGTAGGAGCCCCCTCTCGAGGAGGTATTTCTTCATGTGCTATATTATATCTACCTCGACAGCTTCTTAGTTGAACCGCTCGATGTACGAGCACAATGTCTCATTTTTCATCTATATTATAGCTTCAAGGGTTGCCTCGGTCTTGGGGTGACGTCGGGAGGCCATGAAATTCCTTGTGAACGTGGATTTCATGACCCTCCAGGACGTGATAGACTTCGGGGCCAGGCTTTTGTACCAGGCCATGGCTCATTTTCTGAGAGTTGTTGAAAATAGTCTGCATTTGAGATGCCTAGTGATGTCATTCCGGTAGTCGAGCATATCATTGATGTTGTCGACATGGTCATCTGGGTCAGTCGTCCCGTCGTAAATAGCCAAGTGTGGGGGTTTCTCCATGCCTTTGGGGAGCGGTGCTTCCATAATAGCTCACGAGAGCGGGAAATGAGGGTCTTCCTCATCACTTCTTAACGGGGAAAAGTCATCGTTTCCAGGACTCTGTTCGTGTCGGGGCGAGGTCCTTGACCGATCGGTCCCATGGCGTATCCTGGATTTTTTCTTCTTGGGTTCGGGGGAGCGTCGACCTCATCGAGGGGGAGGACGTCCCAGTTTCCTGACAGCTTCTGGACATTGTTTCTCGTGCAGCGCCCCTCGTCCCTATTGGGGACGATCTCCCTGTCGGTCAATTTCCAGGACCATGATCCTCTCATGCTGCTGGTAGAGTATGGAGTTGGCCTGGTTGAGGGCGTTCACCATAGCTATCATGTTGACGTCTCCTTCGATGGGAACTGGGATAGGCTGAAATGGGGCAACCGGTTGAACTTGAGATTAGGGTTGTGGAACCCCATTATCTTTGGGTTCAGGCTACGGGGTAGCCGATTTCCCGTCTCTGGGATCAACTTCGTTGTAGTTTAGGTTGTCCTCGGTCGTATAGTCGACGAGGGGAATGTTGTGGTTGTCGCCATGCTCTCTGTCCATACTGGAAGGATAGAAGACGGATTGGAGCTTTGATCTTCTGTTGCGAAAGAAGGGGATAGCTAGGTTCCCACAGACGGCGCCATTGATCTTACCTGATCAGAAGGGCCCTCCAGAGGTCGAGCATGAACAAGGTGATGGTTGACAAAGTGAGGAGGGGATGTACCTGCAAGGCACTCTGATGCCAAAGTGAGTATACGGTACAAAAATGGTAAGACAGAGAGAGAGAGAGTGTGTGTGTGTTTCAGAATACCTGACACTTTAATGAAAAGGGTATTTATAGTGAGCCCCCAATGTTGGGCCCAGATTCTCCCTTGGGTTGGATTAGCTAGGCCCAAGGAAGAACTGCCAAGGTACGCGTAGGAACATGTAAGACCTAGCACGTGGTATTGCCCTTTGTCCAACTACCCCTATCTTTCAGGAGATAATGGTAGACAGTTGGGTGACGTGGTAGGTGATGGACAGACGCGGTCTCCCCATCATCAGTCCAATGGATAGGGTGTCTTCCCGACGCGCCAAGCACCTGCTCGGGCAGTTGGAAGTCTGCCCGACGATGTAGAAGGCTTTCCTGAATGGGTGGGCCTCTGCCCGACATGTTGGGCCATGGCCCAACAGTGTCCTTGAGGCCCAGTCTGGAACAATAATCACCTAGTTCTCTGACATTCATCCATGGTCTCCGACTGATGTGGATAATGAGAGACTCATGTGGTTATGTTACTACAGACTTTCTTGTCATGCATGGCGTCCTGAACTTTTCAAACTCGTCTCAGGAATTGTTGTGGAGTAACATAATGTGTGATGTTAGGTCAAACAGACTGACGGTGATGGACTCTGTAGTTGACTTGGACAACGTGCCAAAAGAATTCTCGAGGCCTTAACTTGATGAAGAAAAATGTTACAGTAATCCTGGGATTGTGAACCTTGGATCAACTTCATTGGGCTTGGATTTTAATAATAGTGTTTCAGAGCCTATTTTGTGTACTAGGCTTGGGTTGGAATGCCTTAAGGTTAATTCGAGACCAAGAAGGAAAAAATGCCTTTTTATATTTACGATAAGATACAAATTCTTGTTTCCCCCATCACATTTTGCTGCTTTGATTCAGTCCGATATACCTTCTCCTTTCGCCCTAATCAACTAAACCATAATTCCCATCCTCAATTGTTGATAATTCTAACTCAAGATTTTCTAGAGGTTCGATTCTATGTTTTGATTCAATCAATGATAGAGATGTCATTGAGTCTAATTCTCGCATTAGAATATGCATTGAAAATGTTCTAAAGAAAATGTGGAAGGTAATCAAGAACATAGGAGTTAAAGGCAACGAAGATGATGAATTCTTTGAAGGAATCATCAGGAACATGGAAGCTACTGATTGAAAAAATTTCAAAGCCAAGAAGGAGGAAAAAACTTGTTTTAACTAAATATTGTAACTATAGTATTAGAGGGTGTGTAGGAGTTTGAAAAGAAGGAAGATTAGGAAACTCATTTCAAAAGCAGAAGCAGACTTATGTTTTATACAGGAATCCAAATGCAAGACAATGTCTGATGAAAAGAAGGAGGATAAGGAAACTCATTTCAAAAGGAGGAGCAGACTTACGTTTTATATAGGAATCCAAATGCAAGACTTATGTTTTGTTCAGTGGTCAACTATTGATTCAATTGGAAACTCGGGTGGCATTAACACATTGTGGAGGAAATATTTCTTCGAATCAATTTTTAACATCAGGGGTCAAGGTTTTTTGTGTGTTAATGCATCTTGGAGGAATAAAAGTGTGCACTTTGTTAATGTTTATTCTCCCTGTATCCTAACTGATAAAAGGAGGTTATGAGCTGAATTAGAGGAATTGAAATCCAAACTGCCACATGGGGGTTGGATCATCGGGGGAGACTTCAATGCGATAAAGAATAAGTCATAAAGGAGGGGTAAAAGTTTAGTAAACAAGTCTAAAATGGATTATTTCAAAGACTTTATAGAAGCGGTGGAATTGTTCAATCCTCCATTATCTGGTAACAGGTTCACTTACTGCACCTCAAATGGTTATATAATGAGTCGCCTCGACAAGTTCTTATTTTCGAATGATTTAGTTAGCATTTGGAACACCATTGTTCAATCTGTAGGGGCAAGGGATATATCTGGTCACATGCCTCTTTGGATGAAGGGTAGAAACATTAATTGGGGACCTAAGCCCTTTAAAGTATTGGACGCTTAGTACGATCACCCGGAGTTTATCTCATTTTTAGAACGAGAATGGAACTCATTTTTAGTTACAGGATGCACATCTGTTATTCTATGTCATAAGTTTCAATTGTTACACGACAAATTAAGGTGGTGTAATACCAACATTTTTTGTATGGTTGATCTACAAGTTGAAGGCCATATTGATGTCATGAATAAGGTTGAGGAAGACTTGGAAAATAATGTTAATGATGTATATTTGGATGACATAGCTAAAAGGGACAATATGCAAAAGCATATGTGGAACAAACTACATATTAAGGAGTGTTTAATCCATCAAAAGTCTAGAGTAAAATGGATTAAACTTGGTAATCAAAATTCTAAATATTTCAATAGTTCTTTCAAACAGAGATTGAGGAGGAATGCAATTATATCAATAAGGATGGATTCAGTGGTGGTGGAAGGGGTGAATCCCATTAAAGGCTTTGTGAAGAATAATTTTGAAAACTTGTTTCAGAATAATAATGGTATTAGACCTAAGTTACAATGTGTAGGCTTGGCTACTTTATCTCAGGAAGATAGTCAGAATCAGGAAATGACTTTTAAGGAAGACAAAATCAAGGAAGTCGTGTTCAGTTGCGCATGTGGTAGAAGTCTTGGCCCGATAGGTTTAATATTGGATTTATCCAAAAATGCTGGCAGGTGATTCAGGTTGGTTTTGTCAACTATATTCAAGAGTTCCATTCAACTGCTCGTTTGCCCAAGGCGATGACATTGTCTTTTATTGCATTGATTCCTAAACTCGAGAATCCCCAAACTCTAGATAATTATAGGCCAATATGTCTCATTGGCATTGTCTATAAAGTGATCTTCAAATTGTTGGCTACAAGGCTTAAAGGAGTTATCGGTAAGCTTATTTAAAAAAACACAAACGTCTTTTATTTAGGGGAGGCAATTACTTGATGGAGTGGATGTGTTGAATGAGATTGTAGATTTTCCTAAGAAGAAAAAACAAAGTTGTGTTCTTTTTAAGGTGGATCTCACAAAGGATTATGATTGTGTCGAATGGACATTTTTAAGACATATGTTGTATTCAATGAGGTTTGAGTCGAGGTAGCTAAAGTGGATGGAGGGAGGCGTACTTACTAGTTTCATGTCAGCTTTAGTAAATGGGAGCCCTGTTGAAGATTTTTCGATTTATCGTGGCTTGAGGCAAGGAGATCTGTTATCTCCTTTCCTTTTCGCGATTATGGCTGAGGGTTTCTCAATTATGGTGTCTAAGGCCTCAAGATTGGGGTGCTACAAGGCTTTAAAGTGAGTAATTATACAAACTACAACCTGCTATAGTTCACATACGACGCTATAATTTTGAGTGATAGTGGCTGGTCGAATTTATGGGCTTTTAAGTCATTACTGAAAGGCTTTGAATTGATCTCAGGTCTGAAAGTCAACACATCTAAAAGCTATTTTTTTTAATTAATGCGGAGGATTAGTTTTTGAGGGCAACAACCAAATTCCTCGTTTGTAAGATTGGATTCTTCTCGTTTAAATTTTTGGGTTTAAGGGTAGGAGATAATCACATGGTTTTTTTTTATTGGATGCATATCATCGATTGTTTCAATTCAAAGGATAGTATTGGAGGAACTTATTTCAATTCAAAGGAAGTTTCTTTGGCACAGATCGCACGAGAGCAATCATATGGTTTGGATGAGTTTGGAAGTTATTTGCAAGTATAAGGAGAATGAGGGACTTGGAGTTAAGGACTTGAGGTTTTTTAGCTTGTCTTTGTTGGCTAAATGGATCTAGCGGTTTATTACTAAACCAAACTTTATTTGGTGCGAGTTTTTAGGGCTAAATATGGTGACTATGTTGATTCCATTATTTCAAGAGAAGAGTATGTCACAAAGAGGTTACATTCACAATTGTGGAAGGATATTTTATAATTATTTATAATTCTGCTCATGCATCATTCGGGGACTTGGTTTCAATAAGGTTAGGGAACTGTGATATTATTTCATTCTAGACGGAAAATGGGTGGGTAATTCACCTTTGAAAGAATATTTCTTGGGTTTGTTTTCTGCGGATATTATGCCAACAAGGTTAGTGAAGGATATAGGAGGTTGGAGAGCATCACATTGGTCTTGGAAGGAGGATTTTCTTAACTAACCTTCATTCTTGACTTTTGATGCAGAAATGAAGGAACTACACGCTCTGTTGCAGAATATCTCACCATTCGCAGATTTCATTGATACGGTCCTTTGGCCATTGGGAGCTTCAAATATTTTTCGGTTAAATCATTTTCTAATAGATTGTTGTTAGATATTGGGGGAGGTCTGCAAGATGTCAGACTAAAAGTTTTGTTACACTGCTTATGGGAATCCATAATTCCAATGAAGGCCAAATTATTTGGTTGTCGATTGTTTCTAGAAAGACTTCCAGCAATGGGAAACATTATTCGCCGAGGTATATTATCCAATCCACACGAAACAATTTGTGTTTATTGTTTTGGTCATTTGGATGTTGCTACTCATTTATTCTTATCTTGTATTAAGTATAAGATGATTTGGACTAAGGTTTGTGAGTGGTAAGAAGTTAATTTGATTGATGACAGTAGAATACCAAACCATTTCCTGCTATGGATTTTGAATTTTTGAGGGAGGGTGTCTAAAAGACTTGCTTGCAGCTTGTGGTTGGTGGTGTATGGAGTTTATGGTGGGCGCACAATCAAATTCTTTTCAACAAAGATATATTTGATCTGGATTCGATTGTGTTTAGAATCCAATTTTATTCTTGGTGGTGGCTTGTCACAACTTTAAAAGGCAATTTGTCTTGTAATCTTTACGTGTGGCATAAGCACCTGTTAGATTTTTTGTAGTTTCTTTGTTGTACATATTTGTGGTTGATTGTATTATAGGCTAATATACCCCTAGTATCTCAAGTTTTAATACATGTTAGATTTTTTGTAGTTTCTTTGTTGTACATATTTGTGGTTGATTGTATTATAGGTTGAGTTACCCCTAGTATCTCAAGTTTTATAAAAAAAATATAGTCGGCCCCACTTTATAAGATAAGAATGGATTTCTATGTACTATAGTCCAAATTTTACAACCTTAAATACGACTATCTTTTTATCATAGAATTGGCATATTTTGAACAACCTTATAAATGAACACCTTCCAGTCGGGTAAGTTGCTTTGGCACCAACCTTACCCCAAAAACTTAATGACATCTCAATGGTGACATGAACTTTTATCCCTTGTCTTATACCAAAGTCTTTAAAGTTCTTTGAAATAATTTGCATGCATCCATCATGCCTCGGCTCAAATCCGATAATTTGTTCTTATCATGAAAGTCTTCAATAGTTTATGATGAATGAATAACAATATTTGAACATTCTATTTATATATATATATATATATATATATATATATATATATATATATATATATATATATAAGCCACATATTTTAAACTCTTTAGTTATAATCACTTCTCTATATGAACTCTTCAACATGACATGATCAATTCTAGTGCAATAGCCTAGATCATCAAATATGCTTATGGATAACAAATTTTGTCTAAGCTATGGAACATACATCACGTGGTAAAGAAGAAGCTCAGGATCATCGAACATTTTAAGTCTGATTGTATAAATATCATGAACTGTGAAAACTTTATTGTCCCCAAGACAAACTACTCCACTTTCCTTCAACTACGTACATAGTCTAAAAGTACTTGTGTGTTTGACATTTATGATAAGAGCATCTAGAGTCCATGACTAAACTCCCTTGATTCTCCAAACTCGATGGCACTAGTGCACCAACATTCACATAACTATCCTCATCTGAGACAACTGCAATATGAATAGAATCATCATTATCCTTTCTCTTAGGATAATCCCTCATGAAGTGACCAATTTTTTAACAAGTAAAGTATTTTACTATTAACTTGTAAAAATTATTTGATTTAGACACCCCTATACACTCATTTCCACCTCTTGAGTCACGCAAACTTTCACTGTTATCATCATTCTTTAATTCTCTTACATTTGATTTTTTTTATCTCATAGTCATTTGAGCCTCATCCAAAATAATAGTACAACTATTACCATAAATAAGGGAATTCTTTAAATGCTCAAAGAATTTGGGTAATGAGTGTAACCAGAGTATAGTTGTCCTCGTCGTTAATCTTAACCTCAATCTTCTTAAGATCATCAATAATCTAGTGAAATTCTATCAACTTTTCTACAATGTATATGTTCTCTACCATATTGAATGAGTAAAGTTGTTGTTCCAAACACGACATGTGAGCCAAATACTTGGTCATATATGATAATTCAAATTTTCCCACATTGAAGCCACAATTTTCTCACTGGAGACTGACTTCCTTTAGAATTTTATCTCTAAGGCACAAGATAATGGTACTCATAGTATTATCCACTATCTTGGTCTTTTCTGCTTGTGTTAGACGAGCAAGCATCACCGTCTCACCCTTTAATTCTTCAATACACTTTTCTCTAGTTAAAACTTATTGCATCTTCATTTTCTACCATCCAAAATTGTTGTCTCCAAAAGACTTCTCGATCTACCATTTACCCATGGTTCTCACTTGTAAACAATACAACCCTTGGTGGCAGTGGCAGAACCACATAGGAACATGGGATGGCCATGTTCACCCCAAAGTTTTGATAATAATTTTTAACAATAAAAATAATATACAATTTTTTAATTAAAAATTATATTTATATACATATTATGCAACAAATGTTAATAAGCATGTGTTGGTTGAGTGGTAAATTTGATTCCTTTCACTCAAAGCTCACGGGTACAAGTTCCCCATTGAGGGGAAAACATCAATTTTCTATATCTTTTTTCGTAAAATCTTTTGAATTGTTAATTTTGTAAAATCTTTTGAATTGTTAATGGATTGAATCTATCTTTAATAAGATGATATTTATTTAATTCATCTATTAACATTATTTCAATATAGATATATATATTTTTGATTAATCCATCTATTAACAATATTTTAATGGATAAATATAATTTCATCTATAAAATTAATCTTAAAAGCTTAATTTTGCAAAAACTATATTTAAATAAATTCAAATAATTTCTTTGACTGTAATCTTAACTCTCTCAAGCGTCCATATTCTTACAATTATTTACTTTTTAATATTTGGAAAATCTTTTTGAATTGTTAATTGATTCAATCTATTTATTAAAGATAATATTTATTTAATCTATCAATTAACATTATTTTAATAGATAGATATATTTTCATTTAATCCATCCATTAACAATTTTAATGAATAGATATACTTTCATCCATAAAATAATTTCAATAGTTTATTTTTGAAAAAAAAATTTTTTTTTTAAATTTCTTTCAAAGTAATTTTTTAAAACTCTCATACGCACATATTATTGAGTTGTTTTTTTCTCTCCAATCCATATGCACAAATGATTTGATTGTTGCATTTCTTTTTTCACATTAAAGGCTTTCAGTCCAATATTATTACTTAAAATCACTAAACAAATAGCATATAATAAGGGAAGATCTGGAGAAAAAAAACTAATCTTTAAAATTAAAATATTACAAAAATAAATAATAATATTGCTAGACACATTGATAATGATTCAGTGATTTTTCAAAAGATTTTAATAAATATTATATTATAATTTAAGACATTTTTTCACACAAAAGTCGTTGGATATAATATTATTTAAAAAAAGCCCTTAGATATATGTTTATAAATTTAACTTTTATTAGCAAGAAAAAAGTGAGAACAAATACAATAAATATTTGTAATCAATTTATATATGTGATTATATTTAATTAGAGTAAAATATAATATTGAATCCATTATAAGAAATTTGACGAGTAAAATATAATATTGAATCCATTATAAGAAATTTGACTTTCCGTGACAGTTAAAAAACATAGATAAATTGATAATATACACATTAATTATTATTATATTTTTTATAGTTATTATTAATTTTTTTTTTATATATTTGACCCCTTCACCAATTTCATCCTGACTCGGCCTCTGTTTGGTGGGCGCCATTTGTTACGAAAAATGATAGAATAATTCAAAGTGTTTCTCAAGAATTCTGCAAAGTTTTAAACACATCAAGAAATTTGAGGTGTGTAAACACAGAACAATGATAACCAAAATCAATGGCCTAAAGCAACACAATAATTTGTCAAAAATTAAAACAGACCCACAACAAGTCAGAAGAAGATAAAATACAAGAAATATAAAAATTTATTTATTCAGATCTATCAAACGATCTACTATGGAAAAAAAAGTAATTCTTTGATTCATTATACTTTCACATATTATTACAAAATATTACTAATAAATTACAAGAAAATAATAACTCAAGTTCCAGAACAAACCTAATTTTTTATTAAGTATATATGACCATAACTAAAACCAATGATAGTATCTACAATATTGGATGATGAATTATTAAAAGTCTTCTTATTTGCTTTTAACAATTTAGAACGTTGTGACTTCCAATAATCTTATTCCTTGCAAAAAGCACACCCATTAATACCAACTACAATTCTCTTTTTATATTTTTCTGTGAATAAGAGCAGTAAAAATAGATAGAATGGTGTTGGATTGGGAGTCAGGGACAGAGTCAGGGATTTTAAATTGTGGGGCAACATACTATTTTATAAATTTGGTATATAATATATGTACCATTTATTTTTTAAAAGAATTAATATATACTATATTCATTTTTTTGTGAGATTTATCTTTAAAAAATATTTAAAAGTTCTTTTAATATTTTTAGTTCTGTAATATTTATCTATCTATTATTACATAACTTATGATACTACAAATAGTTGTATATAGTATTAGATGATGTTTTAGTTTCTTTTTTTCTTGAGCAAGAGATTGAATAGTCGGAATATAAAGGGTATTCAACATGATTACAAAAGGGAGGATAAAAAATTACCCATCTAATTACAACTAAGATAAATACAACAACAGAAAGGTGTCGAATTCATAAACATTACAATTAAAGTGTGTAATTTCTCCGATAAAAATCCACCTACACACTGTCAATTTCATCCTCCAAACGATATCAATAATATTTCAACTAACCCAATTAAAGATGATATTGTTTCTAAGCATCCAAATATTCCAACAAATGACTAACCAAATAATTTCTTTCCTTCCTCTCTTAAACATCAATTAACAAAACTTCCTTTGGCACAAAAACAAAAAGAACCAGGAAAATTAATCTAATCTGAAACTTCTTTTCAAACCAATCTAACCGTCGAACAAGAAAAAGATAAATGATCCAATTTTTCCGGGCAAGAATTACAAAGAACAAAAAAAGAATTAGACGACGGAGACAAACTCCCTCTAATCGCAATATTGTCATTTGTCAGTAATCTATTCCAAAAACACCTCCTCGCAAACGCTTTAATTTTCAACGGAGTCAAAGTGTTCCATATTAAACTAAAAACGTGATTGTACTTGTCCATCGGACCAAACCGGATATAATAAAAATAAGTGAGACAATAAAATGAACTAACCGAAAATAAAGAGTTTGAATCCGGCTTCCAAAAAATGTGGTCCTTACCATAAGAATTCGGCGTAAAATTCACAATAAACTCTCTAAAAGCTGTTGGACTCCGACTGAAAAGATCTGGCAAAACCAAAATGGCAGCAGCAGCGCTGCCTGGACCAGCTCCGCCTCCAGCAGTGGAAGTCGTTGCTGCCTACGGGGCTGCTAACGGAAAACTCACCATGGGGGATGTCAAAATCCCCCCATTCCCAAACACCATTATTCCATCCATCCATACATGCTACCAACATGTTTTTAAGAAGAAAAACCTCGAATAACTTCGGAAAAATTTCAATATATTTTTTAAAAATTTGTGAAAAATTGTTTTGAAATGAAGCACAAAACAAATTTCAATATATTTTATCTAAATATATGTTAATTTTCAAATTGATTTTCTAAATTAAAAGCTGACAATCATCTTAAACAGGGCCCTAAACAATTATTCATCTAATTTTTAATAATACATCTATAGTAAAAATACTCTTTCAATTAATTAATATATTAAAATATCTTAAATATTTTTTTATTAATTAATATATAAATATATAATAATATTTAAATATTTTTCATGAAAAAATAGTGGATGCACAAGCCCCCATACCCATATGCCTAGCTCTGCCCTATAAGAGTCCCTTGATTTGAAATTAAATTAGAGTGAGACTTGAGTTTGATTTCTTCTACTAATAACTCATTAACAACTGAATCAACACTGGGAAGAAGAGTAAAATGTAGAATACTCTCACGAAGACTCTCAAAATCATCCCGAAGAGCCATCAGAAATTGAAGGAAACATTGTTCTTCTCCTTGATCATTGCATTCTTTGACAACTTTTAATTCAATTAATTATGTAAGAGACTCTAATGTGACTCTCAACTAATTTTGTTAATTCAGCTAGTTTATTTAAAAGCCCTGATGTGACTCTCAATCTGGTATCGTTTTTCCTAATTAGACTGATTATACAAATGTTTTAAATGATCATAAACCTCCTTAGTAATATCATATTCTTACTAGTGACACACCTATTGAGTGAGAAACATAATTATTAATTTAAGTAAGGATCTTCGAATGGCTAACATCTTATGTTTTAACTCTTTTGCAAATGTTGTTTCATCTTTTTTTATATGTGGGTTTAACACAAATTCCGTCAACATAACTCCACATCCATTTTCCTTTCTTTTTTTGATTACATGACTCAAATATAATCATAATTTTGTCAATTGAGTCGAACAGTAATAGATTGAAGAGAATCATCTTTGTCATTGGTCATTTCTAACCTTCTAAAAATTCAAACCAGAAACAAATACAAACAGAGGAACTCCATAAAATTCCCATCATGTTTTTTTAGAGAAAAAAAATCGTAATACACATATTAATAAAATACATAAATTGAATGAATAAGAAAATAAACTGTTACAACAAAATTTAAAGGATAATTTTTATTATTGTAAATGACTCATTGAGTCAAACAAACCCTAATATCATATTAACAAAATAAATGATAAAATAAAATAAAAAATATTAAATTTTTTTATCACTAAATAATATAACTTACAAAAATTAAAATTATATATATATATATATATATATATATATTATACTAATGAATTACATATATAACTGTACTCAGTTTACTTCAATCATAATTTTTTCTTAGAGAGAGAATCTCTCTTCCATCTCTTCTTTTTCCTTTTGCATATTCAAGCACGATTGTGTTCTTTGGCATGGCAAGGTACTAGTTCTCCATGGAGTGGACGCGGGTGATTAATAGGAGGAAAGCAAAGGGTCATCTTCCTAAATGGGGCGTTTTCCTCTTTGGATGAGGAGTGTTAGATGCGAAAGAAAAGGAGAGAAACTCAATATATTTCTCAGAATTTCCAAATCAAATCAATGTTAGGGATATTTATGCCCTGTTTGGTTGTGTAGGAGACGTGGTTGAAGTGATGATTTCACCGAGAAGAAACAAACATGGTAGGCGGTTTGGCTTTGCAAGATTTAAAGAAGTGCAAGATATTAGAATGTTGGGTGTTAAGCTTGATAACATAGTTATTGATGGAAAGAAAACTTATGCGAATCCACCAAGGTTTGTGAGGGGGATGGACAAGGGAACTAAAGCAACAACAAGGTTTACAAGAGAAAGAAAGGGAATGGAATTGACAAATGGTCTGGTTCATAACTTGCTCAATAAAGGAAGGACCCGCATTCCATACGGTACGATATCTTTTGCGGATGTATTAGGTGATATGAATGATAGTGGAGAGGCGGAAAAGGTAGATAAGCCCATTATCAAGTACAAATCGAACACGGAAGATTTGAAAAGGATGAGGAAAGCTTTTGTAGGAAAAACAAACACTCCGGGAATGGCATACAACATACATACTTATTTCGAGATCGAGGGAGTATTCAACATCAGAATCACTCAATTGGGGTCTAGCCTATGTCTGTTGGAAAATAGGGAAGAAGGAGAAGTGGAAGATTTAATTTCCGAAGGGTCTACTTGGTGGAAGCAGTGGTTTTCAGATGTTTAGAGGTGGAAGGAAAATGATGTTGATGAAGAACGCATTGTCTGGATAAGAATCTTTGGTATACCGTGTCACGGTTGGAATATTGATTTCTTCGAAACTATTTACAACAAACTCGGAACTTATATGTGCGCAGATGAAAACACGTTCAATGGTGTGACCATGGATGTGTCGCGGTTTATACTGAGAGTAGAAGCAAATGAAAACACGAGTAATTTTCTTTAAAACGTAGTATAGCGACAATGACTCGAATCGTCTCACAAGGATTCTTGATCTTATTAACTAACGATAGTAACGATTAATAGGGGTTTAAGTTTCAATTAACATAAAAAAAATCAATTAAGTGATTATCAAAATAAGCTGAAACGGTTAATCTGCTGTTTTGATTTCCCAACTTATCATCGACCCAAATAATTCTCAATTCCTAAGCGGACTCTATTCCCTTTTCGATTATAATAACAATCAAACAAGCGAAATTAATATTATATGATAAATATTCTTAATTTCCGAATTAAGCAAACTGATGAAATATATCAATCGTGAATTAAGCAAACACGATAAACATACGCGAATAAAGCAAACGCGATTAAGGTATAGGAACATGCAATAATCGAAATAAATCAATCTAATTAGATAAATCAAATTAAGCAAACAAGATATCAAGATCAGAATTGAAAGGAAATAGATTAATTGGAAAATATAAGAACCTCAAAGTGTCGGCGAAAACCGATTACAGCAGATTAATCTTTGGAATTAGTTCTCCATAATTCGTCTCTTCGAAAGTAAAAAATAAAATTGTAAAAAGTGTATATTGAACAGTTGCGGCTGCTAGGTTATATGGCAAAACCTAAAAAACTCGTTTACAACCCAACAGGGTCAAATACATAACCCAGACCCAATTCTAAATGACCCGAACTAAATAAAACTAATTCAGCAGCTTCAAACAAAATTCTGGAAAATATGACTCCGAATCTGACTTCGGCTCCAATAAGAAAGTTATAGCTCTCTCTCTTAGCTTTCCGTCGACTGGTAGAACGCCTCAATCAGATTCCTGAAACTCTGATTATGATCATTTCTGTAAAAGCTGTTAAAGCTGAAAATTAAGTACGAAAATCAAATTAAGCCAAAAATTAAATAAATTAGAAAAACAAATTAAAATATAAAAATAAACAAATAAAACCAAAGAAATGCTTAAGTGCAAACATGGTAGAATGTGCATTAAAATGCACTGATCAAATTCCCCCACACTTGAACTTTTGCACTCCGAGCAAAAATAAACTCAAGACTCAAGAAACACAACATCATTCAGATACTCATTTTAGGCTATAAACTCTTCTTCGATTAAGATATCATCGATAGGTACTTATCTTACACACTAAGAATATCGTAAGAACACAAATCCGCAATTGTGCGGTCATAAGCCTCCCTGGTATACAAACCATTTTGAATCATGTTATTATGCCTAAGTCTAACTTACTCATCCTCCCTTTTGCTCTCTTTCATTCTAGTGCAATCACATTAAGCCCATTATCTATTCATACACATGGTAAATAAGTTTGTTAGTGACTATGATCCATATCTTGTCAATATTTTAAAGTTACTTGAGCAATAACATTTTTTGAAAGTTTCGCATCCGTTAAGTTAAATGACCGGGTGAGGGTCACCTAACTTAAAAGGCAGATTCCTATTCAGATTTCTTATCAAGAACATGATCATTCACTTATTTGCATCAGCTCAATTACTTAGTGTATGATTTTTAGATGGTGTTGACTGCTATATAAACTACTTAAGAGCTATTAAAGGATGAAAACTCAAGGCTATGGCATAACAAGTATTCAAAATGATTTCCATATTCATAAGACTTAAGGTGTTAAAACGATATATAGATCTTATGAACTTTTCCCAAGTCTCCACAACTAACCTCAAAACAATCTATAGGCTAAAAATTTCAAAAAAATGTCTAGTGTTTCTAAAACAAAACAAAACAAACAAAAGCAAACCAAAAACAAAGAAAATAAATTACCCCCTCCCCCACACTTAAAACAAGCATTGTCCTCAATGAAAGGACATAAATATAAAATATGAGGGAGAGAAAGGAAAGAACACACCCGAGTAGTCAAGGTGGATAACTGATCACATAAGCAGCATTTCCTAAAGAGAGCTCTTCTACAGTCTCTTCTTCCAAAGTAGGGATCTCATAGAGTAACTTTGGGTAGTATCCATTAATCTTGAAGTTTTTATTAGTGCCTTCGCCTTTTATTCCAGGATCAAAGAAGAATCTTCGATAAGTAAAAGTGTTGAATGCTGAAAATTAAGTACGAAAATCACATTAAGCCAAAAATAAAATAAATTAGAAAAACAAAATAAAATATAAAAATAAACAAAGAAAACCAAAGAAATGCTTAAGTACAAACATGGTAGAATGTGCATTAAAATGCACTGATCAAATTCCCCCACACTTGAACTTTTGCACTCCGAGCAAAAATAAACTCAAGACTCAAGAAACACAACATCATTCAGATACTCATTCTAGGCTATAAACTCTTCTTCGATTAAGATGGCATCGATAGGTACTAATCTTACACACTAAGGATATCATAAGAACACAAATCCACAATTGTGTGGTCATAAGTCTCTCTGCTATACAAACCATTTCGAATCATGTTATTATGCCTAAGTCTAACTTACTCATCCTCCCTTTTGCTCTCTTTCATTCTAGTGCAATCACATTAAGCCTGTTATCTATTCATACACATGGTAAATAAGTTTGTTAGTGACTATGATCCATATCTTGTCAATATTTTAAAGTTACTTGAGCAACAACATTTTTTGAAAGTTTCGCATCCGTTAGGTTAAATGACCGGGTGAGGGTCACCTAACTTAAAAGGCAGATTCCTATTCAGATTTATTATTAAGCACATGATCATTCACTTATTTGCATCAACTTAATTACTTAGTGTATGATTTTTAGATGGTGCTGACTGCTATATAAACTACTTAAGAGCTATTAAAGGATGAGAACTCAAGGCTATGGCATAACAAATATTCAAAATGATTTCCATATTCATAAGACTTAAGGTGTTAAAACTATATCAATCTTATGAACTTTTCCCAAGTCTCCACAACTAACCTCAAAACAATCTATAGCCTAAAACTTTCAAAAAAATGTCTAGTGTTTCTAAAACAAAACAAAATAAACAAAAGCAAACCAAAAACAAAGAAAATAAATTACCCTCTTGGGGGGGGCTAATATCACAAGTGTCAACCAAAGTCCTTTCAATTCCCTTCTTATGTTCCTGTAATGATTTCTCTTCCTGCACAAATTCAAATAAATTATTAGGAAGTGGCTTTAGCTCTAAAGAGGGTGATTTCTCGATGGATGTGTCGCTCCCTGGATTTCCATCCTGGAACAAACGTGAAAGTGGCGCGGAAAAAGAATAGAGTCGCCAGCCAGGCATTTTTATCCCGAAGAAAGAGAATGGTAATGCTGCACAAACCAGAAGAAAAAGAGGAAGGACACAGGTCCTGCGAACCAAAGAGACTGAGTTCGGGAGTCGGTTACGACCTGGGAAGGTATTAGCACCCAGATCGTCCGCCGTACCCGAAGGGATCCACGCTTGCAAAAGAAACTGTTTCAAAGGGTGAGGGTATGAAAGCTGCAACAAAAGAAATGAAAATGAAAAGAAACTGGAACTGGAAAAAGAACTGAAATAAGAAAATAAAGGAAAAATGTAGGGAAAATAAAGATTGTGCTCGAACGGGCCCTACCCCGCTGCCTACGTACCTCATCAGGATAATGAGGATCAGAGACGCCGTAGTTCCCCTAACTAGGGGTAACAAAGGAAAATTGCTTGTGAATTAAAGGCTTGAACTGCCTATGTCAATGCTCAGGTGTTGCAGGCTCGGACGACGAGTGCGTTACCGTCTTGCAAAATGACAAGTAGGAGCAAGTTCTCACGTAAAGAGTGAATGAGGTGAGAAAAGAATTCCCGAAGGAAAGACGCTTATTGTTTGTTTGTGTTTTTTAGAAGCTTTTATGAGTGTGTCACAAGGAAGTGAACTCAAGCTCTTTTCCATGGAATGTGCACTTGTCACTACATTCTAAGATGGAATAATAGAACAAGCACACTCAAGTAAGGAGAAGATCCCCAAAACTTGAACCCAAAGATTAGGGCCTAAGCTCACTAACTTGCTTAATTATTAAGTGCTTTTGGTTATTTATAATGAAGAAGTGTTTTTTATACTTTTCTTTTATGAAGGAGATACCTTGATCAGACTTGTGCATCACAAGGTAAACTTGTACTATCCCAAGATGGGAAGACTACAAGCATACCTCATGGAATAAGGCTATGGATCAATGCATCTCTTCAAAGTTATTAAAGTGTTTTTTATGATTATGAGATGAGAAGAGAAAGAGAACCAAATGAGCAAAAAGGAAAAACTAGGGGGAAGTTTCTATCCTAAGTTAGCATGCATGGAGTTCCTAGGGTTTGTGAGGTCTTTCTAACCTAAAAGAGGATCTCAAGAGAAGAAGAAGAATATAAGAGGAGAGATTAGAAAGGCCTAAGCCCAACAAGAAGATGTTAGTCCATATAAACAATATGAGAAGAGATGAGAAATGGAGATGTGGAACTCAATTCCCACATCTCAAACTTACCATAGCCCCTGCAAGGTTAGTGTAACAACATAGAATCAAGGCATGAACCAACAAGTCAGAAGCTACACTAGCATATAGGCATGGCAATGAGATCACAAGATGATAAGCAAATCAACATAAGATCATATTGAGATGATTAGAAGTGAAACAAGTGCAAAGAAGGCATGCATAACACTTAAAGAAATAAAGCACATACAAGAGACCCAACACCAAGACTCAAGGAGACTCAAACCCTATCCTAAGACCAGGAGCAACCATAGACCTCTAAAGGACCCCAAAAGATGAAGAGAAGTTGGCACAAGTGCCCTTCTAAACTTAAAAGAGACTAGAAGACTCAAAGAATGCAAAACTAGGCAAGGTGAGGAAGAAAATACCCAAGAAAAAGATCCAAGCACTTATAAATTCTACCCAACCAGAAAAGCACTCCTCAAACACAAGGAAATGAGAATCCAAAAGGGTTTGCAAAAATACAGCACCAAACTAGGTCAATGAGGCTCAAGGATGCAAGGTATCACCATTTAGGGTTTTGAAAATTAAGGCACAAGTAACTCAAGCAAAGTCCAGCAAGGAAGTTTGTGGAAAATCCAAGATAAATCATGAAGATAGTAGAGTGTCTTAGCATTTGAATGCAAAAATAATGGGGTTCATAGCTTAAAGGATGAGAAAAATAGAAATTGGACAAGGCAGATTGGTCCATGAGAGTCCACAAGTAAGCAATGCTCAATGTTGAATTTATTTGGCCACGTGGGATAAAAATAAAAATCTGGAAAAATCATGATAAAAAACTAGATGAATCAAGGAGTGCATACGAATTTTTTTGGATTTTTTAGAGTTAAAGAAATATTTTAAATGAACTAAAAGCAAATGGAATAAATTGGTAAAGGAAAAAAAATGAAAATAAAGCAAATGGGCCAAGGGGGTGTGAAGAGCAACTATGCTTAGTTAAAAAACACAATGGGCCGCGCATGGGGGGGTGCAGATAGCGCTGAATCTGCACCTTCTTCTTCATGAAAACAAAACCTAACTTCTCACCACCATTAATGAACAAACCTTAACCCTAACTTCATGAAATCTCAAACCAAGCCACGGTCGGCCATGAAACTCTCCAGAATACATAATCTAACATCACTAAACACAAATACATGCTTGGATTGAATTAAAACTCAAAGAAACTCAAGATATGAATGAAAATAAAATTGTCCATGAAACTTTAAATCACCATAACTTTGTGAATACTCAACCATTTCACAAACTACAAAGAGCATTGTAACCAGCACAACATGAGGATTCTAAAACACACAACCAAACACATTTAAATGAGATTCGAAATTTGAGTGTACCTAAGATGTTGTCCAAAATTTGAAGTCAAGAATGGTGTAAAATGATGGAAAATGATCTCCTTATCCCTCTAGATGCAAAATAAATGCATCTAAGGCTTTGCAAGCTTGTAAATCCAGCAATGTGCTTCCTTGTGCTTCAAAGCTTCTCAAATGGCCACTTGAACAAACTTCACTATAAATCTAGATCCATGGGTGCTTAATGATCCTTGAGATGAGAGGAGTATGAATGTGGTCTTGGATTGGAGAAAGCTTGCCTAGATCAAAAGTTATGGCACAAAATGCAAATGTGCACAAGAAATGAGAAATGAATGATTCTTGAAGAATAATCCAAACAAATGGTATGGAAATGATCTATGAGTGATGAGGATTAAGAATCCAGCAAGAGTTTTGTGAATGGATTCTTGTAGTAAGAGTTTGTGGATAATGAGCAATTTTGCATAAAAGATGAGAATGAGAGAATGAGTGTGTATTCTGGCTGCCTCTAACCCTAATTCTGATTGTTATGGAATATATATGGCAATGCAAAAGGGTTAGAACAAATGCACGTGAGAGAGAGCTGATTTTTGTGAAAATGCAATTTTGGCCCAAGTGTGCCATAGGCATGCCAAGCTCATGATTTTCTGGCCTCTCTTGCATGTGCATTCACCATCCCACCAATGATTCCCAGCAAACAACTTCAGCCCTTGGATGTAAGCTATCACACAATTGCCATGCCTTGTGCAAATTCAAGTGTAAAATGCAAGTTTTATGGAACTTTTTCATGTGCATGAATTTTTCCACTTTTCTTTGAGCCAAATGACCTAAATGGGATGCATTTTGATTGTGTAAACTTACTTTGGACATAGCATATCAAACTATCCATTTTTGAGCCTTTGTGCAAATGGCTTGGCCTTGAAAATTTGAAAATTGCCCTAGAATGCTCAAATTTTCGAGGGGCTTTTAGAAAAATCTAGAAATCTACAGAAAATGCTCTTGTACTTTTTAAAAATGGCAGCCCTTACTCTCCAACTTTCATGTTTACTTTGAGTCCATTTGAAGATTTTTTGATCAAGTTAAGGCCTTGTGAAGTTTTAGGTCAAAATAGCCAAAAATATTAACTTTTCCATGACCAACTTTGTGCACTTTTGCCAAAACCCCTCAAACCACCAAAATTCTTGTACTTTAAGCTCACCAAATATCTTATAACATTGAATAAACCTCATTTGGCCAAAAAAAATTGGGTTAGACCCCTTGGAATGGCACAGTTGACTTTTTCTGGGCCCAGTTGACTTTCTGCTTCATCTGCAAGTAACTGAAGCAATGACTGACTTCCACTTGGAATTTTTACATGAAAATTGACATGTAGGAACCTCTTATCATATAGAAAACATTGCCCAAAAGAGTTGGTCAAAATTATGAGGTTAAGGCCCTTGAAGCCAAAACCCTAATTTGGTTGCACTGCTTAGGAGCCTTGCATTGTCTTGAAACTTGTGATGATTAAGCAATCTTCTGAGCTTTTGCAAGTGAACTTGGCCTTGCCAAAGGAGTCTAGACTCATCATAGGCCTCCCACAAATCCAATGGAACCCTTGCCTTGGCTTAAATGGCCTTCAACACCTCCCCAGATGGCCATATGCCTCATGCTAGGGCTTGATGTTTGTCATGCTTTATTTTTCTATGCTATAATGTTATATATATGATATGCTTATGATGAAAATGGTGTATTATGATGCTTAAAATGAAGAGGGAAAATTTGGGGTTCTACAGCTGCCCCTATTCAAGCAACTGTTGATCTGAAAAGGACGATTGCTTCCGCTTTCGACCGTTCAAGATAAATTGTGGTTGAATACCCAAGAAAACGGAAATTTGTGCTCTGATGCAGAAAACAAGAAATGGGAAATAAACCCAATCCAATGACGTTGCAACTGAGCTGAGAGATGAGCAGACGAGCTCCTTCCAACGAAACCAAAGGTTCTGATGAAACATGAAACGGACGAGTCTTCTTGTGACCTGTGACGCCAGGTGCAGAAAGCGGACGAGTCCTTAAGAATCTTCAAAGTAACCTAAGATAGGCGAATCTCCTTCACTAATCCTTACGCAGATAAGCGGAATAAGACGAACGAGTCTTCTTCGGATAACCCTTACGCAGGTTCCGGGGATGCATATAAGTCTGTGGGATAGACATGCAGCTAGGATGGACGAATCCTCTTCACGAATCCTTACGCAGATAAGTGGAATAAGACGGACGAGTCTTCTTCGGATATCCCTTACGCAGGCTCCGGGAATGCATATAAGTCTGTGGGATAGACATGCAACTAGGATGGACGAATCCTCTTCACGAATCCTTACACAGATAAGTGGAATAAGACGGACGAGTCTTCTTCGGATAACCCTTACGCAGGCTCCGGAAATGGTTTTGACGTTTTAATCCCACCGTCAGGATTTTCAACCTCTTCACGAATCCTTACGCAGATAAGTGGAATAAGACGGACGAGTCTTCTTCGGATAACCCTTACGCAGGTTCCGGTAATTGTTTTGACGCTTTGATCCCACCGTCAGGATTTTCAACCTCTTCAATGCGGACGAGCATTGGAATGATCATCAAAGAAACACAGACGAGTGTCATAAGTCGACGATACGGACGAGTACCGGACGATGATCCAAGAAACACGGACGAGTGCTTCTGATATTGATATGGACGAGTATCAGCTTATTCCAGACGATCTTTAAAAGAAAATAACAAACACGGACGAGTGTCGGGGCATGCAGACGATAACTAGATAAGTAATAGACACGGGCGAGTGTCGAGGGATGCGGACGAGCAATCTTCAAAGGAGTAACAAGCACGTACGAGTGCTAAGAGATGCGGTCGAGCATCAAATAAAGATGCGAGTACGGACGAGTACCGGCGACTTTCTCGGGAATATGCCTCAAATAAAGAGGAATCGAAAATAAAATGCACGGACGAGTGCTGCGGGGATGCGGTCGAGCATCAAATAAAGATGCGAGTACGGACGAGTACTGGAAACTTCACTGGGGAAAAACTTCAAAGAACTAATAGGCACGGACGAATGCCGAGAGCTGCGGACGATCATCAAATAAAGATGTTAGCACGGACGAGTGTTGAGGAATACCTCAAATAAAGAGGGATCTGCTGAGGAAAAGGCACGGACGAGTGCCGAAAGAGGATGAGCATCAAATAAAGATGCTAGCACGGAAGAGTGCTGAGGAGTACCTCAAATAAAGAGGAATCTGCTGAGGAAAAGGCACGGACGAGTGCTGAAAGAGGATGAGCATCAAATAGAGATGCGAGCACGGACGAGTGCTAGTAGATATAGACTCTACTGGGGAAAGTGCACAGACGAGTGCCACAAGGTGCTAATTCTTCTGGAGACTGCGGATGAGCAAACTTAATCATCAAATAAGTGTCTAAGAGTGCGAACGAACACTGAATAGCATCAACACAGACAAAGGCTGATCATGTTGGGGAAGTAGACAATTCCACTCTGGCTGGGGAATGAAGTCCTAGCGACCTGTGGGAGAAGATTCCGGCAACCTGCTGGGGACTCAAAGCTTTTAACTCTGATTGAAACGAAGTGTTGGCAACCTGATGCTTGCTGGAGAAGCTTTCACTAGAAGAAAGACGACTCTGCGTGAGGTATACTTCGTTCAACTGCTTTGAACAACTGCTGAGGATCTGATCATCCTGCTCTGACTCCACTGGGGAGAATTTCTTCTTGCTCTGCTAAGAAAATCTCTTAGAAATGAGAATCCCGATGACTCTGTGGGGAAATGAAGTTACCTGCAATTCTGCTGGGCAAGGAGAACTTCTAGCGATTCCGTTGTAGATAATAAACTTCTGATAACTCCATTGAGGATGGGAGACTTCTACTAACTCCTGCTAGGGATTGACCCGACCTCTAAGGAGTTCATGTGTTCAGATACCTGCTGAGAATAAGTCACTTGTAAACAGGCTCTCTGTCGGGGAAATACCTCTACTTGGAGAACAACCCTCTGCTGCTTGGGGATACGGTGATAACCTGCAAATCCTGCAATAACAGAATACACACATATGCACCAGGATTGGTACGGCCTGATCTATTCATCTGCCGTCACCTGACACTCAAAGCGATGTTAAGTGTTTCTGCAATGTCATTTTTATCAGTTTGAAAAGCAACATGTTTCGCATGCAATGTTATTTGTCAAAAATTCAGGACATTCTTATAAACAAAATAAACATAACACGGTGTTTGACTGAATATTCTTTTTATTGATTGGCCTCTGAAATAGGCAAAATTTTACATCAGGAAGTAACCACCTGGAAAGAGGTAGCTACTGTAAAATTGAGAAAAGAAACTATCCTAATGGCAATGGCACGACATTCCAAAGAGTTTCCTTCCTGCTATGACTGGCACATCCTCAAGACTTTCCATTCCTTCTTCGGCCTTCTGAAGAGAATGAGGGGGCTGATCTCTACCCTTCTGATATGGTCAAGCTGTTTGAAGCGGTGATGTGGTTCAGATAAACCGGAGCGTAGTTGTTCGCTTATTCCCTGATTTTGCGTGGATCGCCCTTTCGGGTTTTCAATCCACCGGGCTACCCTTTTTTGCCTGAGTTGTCCGATGTGGCTTTTCAACTCAGCGGGTGTACATTTTTTTAAGTTTTCCCTAATTTTTGCCCGAGCTTTTATTCTGTTTTTAGCTCGCCGGGATGCCCTTTTTTGCCTGGACTATAATTCTGTTTTTGTGTCCAGCGGGTGTTTTATGCGAAGTATTTTTTAACTGCGTCCGAGTTAACAGGGTATTGGAAGTCTTCGCCATCCATAGTGGTGAGCATCAGTGCTCCGCCTGAGAATACTTTCTTCACTATGAATGGTCCTTCATAATTTGGGGTCCACTTGCCCCTGTGATCTGAACTGGGAGGAATGATCCTCTTGAGTACAAGCTCGCCTACTTGGTACTCCCGAGTACGTACTCGCTGATCGAAGGCTCGCTTCATTCTCCTTTGATAAAGCTGGCTATGACAGATAGCTGCTAATCTCTTTTCCTCAATTAGGCATAGTTGATCGTATCGAGCACGTACCCACTCAGCCTCATCAAGCTTGACATCCATCAGCACCCGCAGTGAAGGGATTTCCACTTCAACAGGCAAGACTGCCTCCATGCCGTAGACTAAAGAGAAGGGGGTTGCCCCAGTCGACGTCCTGACTGACGTTCGGTACCCATGCAACGCAAACGGTAGCATCTCATGCCAATCTTTATAGGTGATAACCATTTTCTGTACAATCCTCTTGATATTCTTGTTAGCTGCCTCTACCGCACCATTCATCTTTGGTCGGTAACGAGAGGAATTGTGATGCTGGATTTTAAAGTCCCGACACAGTTCTGCCATCATCTTGTTGTTCAGATTAGAACCATTATCAGTAATGATTCGCTCGGGCACTCCATATCTGCATATGATATCTCTTTTCAGGAATTTTGCTACCACCTGGCGAGTAACATTGGCATAAGATGCCGCTTCAACCCACTTGGTAAAATAGTCAATAGCGACCAGGATGAATCTGTGGCCGTTTGAAGTAGTTGGTTCAATCTTGCCAATCATATCAATGCCCCACATGGCAAAGGGCCAGGGTGAAGACATCACATTCAGAGGATTTGGAGGCACATGCACTTTATCCGCATAAATCTGGCATTTATGACATTTTC